>OZ012739.1:368449403-369049403 GCA_963859935.3 Lathyrus sativus
AGGGGAGCTAAGAAAGGGAGCCGCATTCAGATAACGAAGTGCTGCCCAAATATTTTCCAGAGAAAATTTAGTTTCAGTCTTGTTTTGTTTTCCTTTTCCTTTTTCTTTTTTTTTCTGTATTCCATTTCTGCAATATTCATTTGTGCGCTCTATTGGTTTGAAGATACAATCCTGCCGGCATCGTTGGGATTTGGCCAAAAGCCAATTGGATACGTTACAGGTTTTTATTATTTCGTTAATTGTAACTTTAATTCCCAGCAGTATGAATGTTCTAAATTTCTGCTTTTATTTACGCTTTACTTATTCCAAATCCATGTCTACCTAAACCAGAGTAATCGGTATGTAATAATAATTCAGACAGGATTTGATAATAACCGGTTAAAACCTTTCTTTTTCAAAATTTGTTTATGGCCTGAGTGTTTAAACTTATTTCCTGAATAAACGTTCGTCGCGACAGCGAGAACTTATTTAAAAGTAGTTTTGCCACGACAGTGGGAAATTAATTAAGGTACGAACCAACAAGCGACAACTGCGGCTAGGACCAGATAGTAAACATTAGACATTTGTTTTAATAACAGTGAAAGCACTTTAAAATAGATTAGAACTTAGAGATTTCCAAAAAGCGATTTTAACCCCGAACGGGATAGCGACAACATACGTTCTCCCTTAAAGTTGTGACTAGCGTCAACAATCATCGTGAGACGAAGGTCTTTAGATCACTATTTTCTTCTTAAATAAATTCTGAAAATATTTTGTATATCGGTAACTTGTTAAATCCCCGAAGAACATAATTATTGCATATCGATTCGCGAAATTATAATTCAAGTAACGTTTTTAGTTCCCTTTAGTAATAGCAATTATTCCCTTAAACATTATCTACCTAGCTAAACATAGTAACTCCCGAGAACACTAGTTTGATTACGAGTCCTTGTGGGATCGATATCTTTTATTACTACGCGATAGACTGTGCACTTACAGTTAAGTTGTATTAGACATAGAAAGTCGCGATCAAGTTTTTGGCGCCGTTGCCGGGGACCCGTTTATTCAATAGTGTAACCTTCTGTTACACCGTATAGACTAGGTTAACTATTTTTATTTTCCCTTTACTGGTTCTGTCGATTGTATGCCAAATCGCCCACAAGGCGATATCTTAAAACCTTCAGTCGCAGAACTAGAGCGTTTCTTACATTTAAGAAGTCGCATCATTGAGTACCAACAAAAACATAACATTCCCGATCCTCTCACTTACATTCCCAAATCTGAAGAAGAACCAAAGATGGCTGAAGGACCTCAAAACAAACCGCTGAAGGCATACGCTACACCCTCTCAGATGGAGCCTAGAAGTAGCATTGCTACCCCAGCTATTACTCGAAACGATTTTGAGCTGAAACCCTCATTGCTGTCAGATGTACAACAAAACCAATTCTCAGGAAATGCAACTGAGGATCCAAATGAACATTTAACGAAGTTTGTACAATACGCAGACACAGTGAAAGCAAATGGAGTAACTCCAGACGCAATAAGACTTCGTCTTTTCCCTTTCTCTCTTAGAGATAGAGCGTGGACATGGTTACAATCCTTACCATCCAACTCCATTACGACGTGGGAACAGTTGAAGAACGTCTTCTTAGCGAGATATTTTCCGCCAAGCAAAACTGCTATGCTTAGAGCTCAAATCAACGGATTTCGACAAAAAGATACTGAATCTCTTTACGAAGCATGGGAACGATTCAAAGATATGATGAGAACATGTCCTCACCACGGTCTAGAAGACTGGGTGACGATCCATACTTTCTATAATGGGCTTCTATACAACACCAGATTAACGGTAGACGCCGTCGCGGGCGGTGCACTTATGGATAAGCCATACGACGAAGTCTATCAACTAATCGAAAACATGTCTCAGAACCACTGCCAATGGGGAGGTGAACGCATTCCAGCAGAGAAACCCGCAGCGAAAGATGGGATGTACGAGATCAGTAGCCTTGAAAAGTTCAACGCTAAAGTAGATGCTCTAGCACAGAAGATCGACAGTCTGACTGTTAACCCCACTGCAACCGTCGCTGCCGTAACTCCAAACTGCGAGTTATGCGGAATCGCCACTCATAATACGCCCGAGTGCCCATTGCTGGCCAGAATCCCACCAGACCAAGTAAGTTACGCTCAAGGAAACCCTTACGCAAATACTTACAACCCAGGTTGGCGAAACCATCCAAACGTTTCCTACAAAAGCGATAATGCATTGCAGATGCCTGCTGCTCCGCCAGGATATCAGAAACCAGCTGCTGCCCAGACTGCCCCTAAGAAATCAAACCTCGAGTTGATGATGGAAAAATTCATAGCTACTCAAGCTCAAACAAACAAAGAATTCCTAAATCAAAACATACACACTAGCGAGCAAATTAAACAGCTGACCGGAAAAGTAGACGATTTAGCCACCCACAATAAAATGCTAGAAACACAGATATCACAAGTGGCTCAACAACAAGCCTCTGATGTCGCACCCGCTGGAACATTTCCTGGACAACCCGAACAGAATCCAAAATGGCAAGCAAATGCTGTAATATTAAGAAGCGGAAAAGAATTGGACGAACCGATCGATCCGAGAACCGAAACAGTTGAATATCACTATTCCTTTTACATAAGCTATCACTCAAATGCCCTCGTATGCTAAATTTCTCAAAGAAATCCTGTCAAATAAGAGAAAGATCGAGGGTAACAAAACAGTTACACTTACTGCAGAGTGTAGCGCTATTATTCAAAACCGCATGCCTCCTAAATTAAAAGACCTAGATAGTTTCTCAATACCCTGCGTCATAGGAAAGTTCATAATAGACAAAGCTCTATGCGATTTAGGAGCCAGTATCAGTGTTATGCCCCTATCCATATGCAAAAAGCTGAATATGGGAGAACTAAGACCAACCAAAATGTCCGTACAATTGGCTGACCGATCAGTCAAATATCCTGTCGGTATACTGGAAAATGTTCCAGTACGCATAGGACAATTCTACATCCCAACCGACTTCATAATCATGGACATCAAAGAGGACTCTGTTACCCCAATTATCCTAGGAAGACCGTTCCTAACTACAGCCAGAGCTATTATAGATGTAAAGAAAGAAAGGCTAACATTCGAAGTAGGAGAAGAAAAGATAGAGTTCATTCTCACCAAGTTCCTACAAGCACCAGCCATAGACGATACCTGCTATTTAGTAGATGTAATTGACGAATGCATAAGAGAACTTGAAAATGAAGAGACCACATATTCAGAAATAATAAAGATTCAAATACCCGATATTTCTGAAGACGATGATTGGCGTAAACCATATAAAGACGACAGTCTAAGTGAAAGCTTAGCACTAACCCCAAACCATATGCCAGGTCCGAAGAACCCATCTTTAGAACTTAAAACACTACCCAAAAACCTTAGATATGAATTCCTAGACGATGAACTAAAAAGACCAGTGATAGTCAACGCCGACTTAGGACAACTAGAAACCGTAAAGCTATTAGAAGTCCTAAAGAAGTACCCCACCGCGTTAGGCTATAACATAAGCGATCTAAAAGGTATAAACCCTTCGATCTGTATGCATCGAATTACAATAGAGGAAGACTGTAAAACCTCTAGAGAGCATCAGAGGAGACTGAACCCCATCCTAAGTATTGTAGTCAGAGACGAAGTAAATAAATTGCTAGATGCAGGAATCATCTATCCAATCTCCGATAGTGAATGGGTCAGCCCAGTTCATGTCGTACCTAAGAAAGGAGGAGTCACAGTAGTTAAGAACGAAAAAGGCGAATCAATAACAAAAAGAGTCGTGACTGGAAGCAGAATGTGCATTGATTATAGAAAGCTTAACAAAGCCACACGAAAAGATCACTTCCCCTTACCCTTCATAGACCAAATGTTAGAAAGATTAGCCAAACATTCATATTTCTGCTATCTAGATGGTTATTCAGGATTTTTCCAAATTCCCATTCATCCTGATAACCAAGAAAAGACTACATTCACATGTCCTTATGGTACTTTTGCTTACCGCCGAATGTCGTTCGGACTTTGTAATGCTCCAGCAACCTTCCAAAGATGCATGATGGCAATCTTCGCAGATTTCATAGACGACATCATGGAAGTATTTATGGACGATTTCTCAGTATGTGGACAAAGTTTCGAAGGATGCCTACAAAACTTAGAAATGGTATCAGAACGTTGTGTAAAAGTGAACCTCATCCTAAATTGGGAAAAATGCTATTTTATGGTCCGACAAGGAATAGTTCTAGGACATGTCATATCAAATAAAGGGATTGAGGTCGACAAAGCTAAAATAGAAATTATAAAAGACCTCCAACCTCCAAAATCCGTACGAGAAATACGGAGTTTTCTAGGACATGCCGGTTTCTACCGCAGATTTATAAAAGATTTTTCAAAAATCACAAAACCCCTGACCGGCCTGTTGATGAAAGATGTTGAGTTCGTCTTTGACGACGACTGTCTAAAAGCATTCGAAACATTAAAATTAGCCCTTATCACCGCACCAATTATGCAACCACCCGATTGGCGACTACCGTTCGAAATCATGTGCGATGCGAGTGATTATGCTGTAGGCGCAGTTCTAGGACAAAGGAAGGATAAGAAGCTTCATGCCATCTACTACGCCAGTAGAACCTTAGATCCTGCCCAAATGAACTATGCCACAACAGAAAAGGAACTTCTAGCAGTTATATTTGCGCTTGACAAATTCCGTTCTTACTTAGTAGGAGCAAAAATTATCATATACACAGACCACGCTGCCATTAGGTACCTAATAAGCAAAAAGGATGCCAAACCAAGACTATTGAGATGGATCCTATTATTACAAGAGTTTGACTTAGAAATTAAAGATAAAAAAGGAACCGAGAACGTAGTTGCAGATCACTTATCCCGAATAGAAGGCATCAAACATGAACCAGTACCGATAAATGACGATTTTCCATACGAACATCTGATAGCCAAATTTGAAAGTGACATGCCTAACTTAATCTCAGAAGATCCCAAACTTGAAAAAGCCATAGAAGCGTTTATGCCCAAGTTACATTACCTTGGTATGCCGACATCGTTAATTACCTAGCTGCATGCGTGCTTCCACCGGATCTCACTTATCAGCAAAAGAAGAAATTCTTCCACGATCTAAAACACTATTATTGGGACGAACCTCTACTCTTCAAGAGAGGGGCCGACAACATATATCGCCGCTGTGTCCCAGAGGAAGAAATAGAAAATATCATTTCCCAATGCCATTCAGCACCATATGGTGGGCATACCAGTACATCCAAGACGTGCGCTAAGATTCTCCAAGCTGGCCTATTCTGGCCTAACCTCTGGAAAGACGTTCACATCGCTGTGCTAAAATGTGATCGACGCCAACGAACTGGCAACATCTCACGACGCGATGAAATGCCCCAGAAAGGAATCTTAGAGGTAGAAATCTTTGACGTATGGGGAATAGATTTCATGGGACCCTTCCCGTCTTCTTTTGGTAATAACTACATACTCTTTGCTGTAGACTATGTGTCTAAATGGATAGAAGCCATTGCCGCTCCAACAAATGACCCACGAGTAGTAATCAAACTCTTCAAAAACACAATCTTTCCTAGATTCGGTGTACCCAGACTCGTCATTAGTGACGGCGGATCACACTTCATATCGCGAATCTTTGAAAAACTTCTTTCTAAATATGGAGTACGACACCGAGTAGCTACACCTTATCATCCGCAAACTAGCGGACAAGTAGAGGTCTCGAACAGGGAAATAAAACAAATATTGGAAAAGACTGTCGCTACCTCAAGGAAAGATTGGTCATCAAAGCTAAATGAAGCTTTATGGGCTTATAGGACCGCTTTTAAGACACCAATAGGTACTACACCCTTCAAATTAGTTTACAGCAAATCCTGTCATCTCCCTGTAGAATTAGAGCATAAAGCCTTCTGGGCCATTAAGGCACTTAATTTCAACTACACTGAGGCAGGAGAGAAACGAATCTTGAACTTACACAAATTAGAAGAACTTAGATTGGACGCTTACGAAAATGCCCATATCTACAAAGAACGAACTAAGAAATGGCATGATAAACGTTCAGTCCGGAAACAATTCAGTGTGGGAGACATCGTACTTCTATTTAATTCAAGACTGAAACTTTTCCCAGGTAAACTAAAATCTAGGTGGTCTGGACCTTTTGAAGTGACTAAAGTACTTCAGAGTGGAGCTGTTGAAATTACCGATAAGACGAATGCACCGTTTATCGTAAACGGGCAACGTCTAAAACATTATAATAAGAACGAAAACAGCCCTCAAGTCAGCAGTATAACATTGCTCGAGCTTCCTGCTCAAACACCCGAATAGCTTGTCACCGATCTATCGTCAGGCTTTAGACGTTAAAAACAACGCTTAATGGGAGGCAACCCAATTTTCCCGTATTTCCCTCTTTACTGTATTTCATTCTCATTTTTATTTGAAATCTTGTTTTGAAACTTTAACAAAATTTTAAACTTAAATTGCTACTATTTTTATTTTATTTTCATTATTTTCTCTTTTAAACTTTGTTTTTATTTCTACCACCTTTTGTTTCTAAAAAATTCTGACTTAAACTTTCTGTTTTAAACTTTTCAGGATTTTAAAAGCCTTCAAACCTTCCTCCTGTTTTTCTCCGACTAACCTGCGAGTATGGCCGCGTACGACTTCACAAAGGTTCATTTTCGAGGATTAGCTCAAAAGGCAAGATTTGAAGCGTTAACTGAGAGAGACATAGCCTTAACACTGTATTATGATAAGTCTACCATGGAGAAGCTAGGAATTACTGATAGCATTCAATTCCTGTTTAATCAATTAGGCTGGGAGAACACCTCCTTGAAAACCCGTTTTGCTACCTATAAGGACCTCACCTACGAATTCCTTAGTTCCTTCAGGTACTTACCCAACTATGGTTTTGGATCGAACACAGAGTTGATCACCTTTAGGATGTTTGGAATGGACCAAACCCATAGTTGTATGTCATTAGCTAACCTCCTAGGATTTCCTAGCAGACCACATGTGTTCATCAGTGTCGAAGATGACGATCTTGATTTTGAACTAAACCAGTTCTGGGGTAAAATCACAGGCGACTATCACCCTGACCCAAATGGCATGTATAACGATGAGATTCATAACCCCGCTTTCAGATACTTTCATAAGATCCTAGATCACACCCTTTTCAGAAAAGAAGAAAACATTACTACAGTATCTAAAGAAGAGTTATTTATCTTGTTCTGTGCTTCTCAGGGTCGTCCAGTGAATGTCGTGCCTTTTATGATGAGATCCTTCCTACGCCTCACTCAGGAACCACAATCACATATTCTAATAGGAGGCCTCGTGACAATGATTGCCCACGAGCTTGGCCTTAGATTCCACCTAAATGCAAGCACTAGTTTTGGCACCGTCCGACCCATGAATATCCAGTTTTGCTTTAACAGGCGCATTTTAAGAACCATGGGACCTGGACCTTACGAGTACCTTATCAATGACAAACCTGTCCAGCTATTCACATTGCCAAATCATCAGATGACTAGTATCCATAACACGGACAATTGGGTTTATGAATTGGATGAGCCTATGGGACCTCCTTCACCTCAATCAACACCACAAAATTACATGTACGACACTGATCACATCTCTGAAGCACATGATTATATGTACTATGAGGATGCTGTATCAGAAGCTGAGGTAGACCCTGAGACCCCTCCATATTACAACACCTATCCTGAGCCCATTCCTGAAGAAACCACTGACAAAATGGATATTGTTCTGCACCGATTAGACAACGTCGACGCAGCTCTGACCACTGTAAGAGAAGAAATCACAAGCATACACAGCGAACTAGCAGTTTTCATGGACTTAGTTTGTGACCAGCTCGATTACTACGCCCGGAAGTTTGACGAATTGAAGGCACAAAAGGACTGAGATTTTAGCTTTAGTTTAGTTTATTTTTCCTGTTTTTTCGTACGTTTTCAATTATTTTGATTTTTGGATTGTTTCATTTCACTTATGTATTACATTAAAAACAATCATTTTAATTAAATGTTATTTCAATTATTCCTTTATTCTGTTTTTATGTTATCATATGCTTCTTGGCTGATTTATTACATTGCGATATCATTTACAAGCCTTAAAACCATGTTAAAAGCACCCCTGTAGCAAAATTCTGCGTTCTACAGAATTTGCTGGTGTGACGACCGTCACAGAAGCATGACGACCGTCACACGGGTGACGACCGTCACAGATGTGTGACGGCCGTCATGAGTTCAAAACCTGATATCTGCTATAACAGAGGTTACGTTTCTTCCCCCACTCCCATCTTATCAACTTCCAATCACCACACATTCAAACCCCACTTCAAAATTTCATTTTCCCTCCTTACTACATATAATCCCAACTCCCATTTCATCTTCATAATCCACTTTTGTGACATTTCTCATTCCACAGAAACCACTTAATCCCCATTTCATCAGCATCATCCAACCATGGCAAGAAACAATGAAACCCCTGACCTTAGCAATATCATTTTCAGCGACGGCGACACCGGCGAGAAACAGAGAGCAAACTACGTCGCCTTCCATCAACGGTCGCTACAACCGACCCACTATCCACACATACCATCTCTCACGGAACTCGGCCTCCTTGACGGCGTCACTTGGATGCTCCAGAGAGCCGGCATTTGGCATTTGTGCACAAATCCACAGCCCACTTACGAACAACTCACCCTTGAGTTCCTCAGTTCGTTCAGTTACTTCACCTCCAGCGGCGACCTCAGCCAACATTCTGGCGCCGCCTGCTTCCGTATGTTCGGCACGAACTACCAATTGAATCAAAATCAGATTGCCGACATCCTACATTTCCCTTGCGGCGAAGATGCTCACCGACGCATTACCGAACAATTTCAACATGAAGCCTTTGCGCTTTGGTACCAATTGACCGAAATCAATGCCGACGGCTGGGATTCTCTACATGCAACACACATCCACAACCCGACCATCCGGTATTTCCACCGAGCGCTGAGCAATACCATCTTCGTAAGGGATAACAACCACAAGGTGAACTCCAAAGAACTTTTCTTTCTCCGCTGCGTGTTCAATTCCGAGCCCATCAACGCCGCTCCGTTCCTCCTGGCCCACATTCAGGCCAATTGCAACTGTGGCTCTAAGCCGTTTTACTTTGGCGGGATTGTTACCTCCATTGCACTAGGCCTGAACCTCGGCAACCAACTCCAGAATCTCCATACAATTCCTTCGGTATTTCTCGACACCGACCATTGCAGAGCTTCTCACCTCATCCGCTCCAGGTCCGATGGAAAATACCATCCGGTCGTGCGTGGCAAAACCATCAGAAGTATCATCATGTCGTCACGTACCCGGATGCACCCACAGGATCGTGCCAACTGGCTTTTTGACCTCAATGCCCCTGCTGCTACCGCTGCCCCAACTCAAACCAACACCCAAGGTTCTGTTGACGAAATGCAAGATGAGTTGGACAGAACTGAGCAACCTGAGGCATCGCAACCACTTCCTTCTGAATGCACATCCTATCGTCGCCGCTGCCACTGTCCAGAGCCCGACTTCTCTGAAGAAGACCTCCGCCGATCCCTCGACCAACAAGCACAGATACTCGCCATGATGCAGCAACAAAATCAGCGAGCAGATCAATACGAAGCTTGGCATAGAACCACGATGCAACAGCTCCAAACCGGCCAGGAAACCATCACTGAGAACTTGGCAAATCTTACCTTGCAATTCGAAGGACTCCGAGATTACGTCTATCACACCGGAGCTCTAAACTTTGAGGCCCGAGTCGACCAAGCCAGAGGTAGAGGACGAGACAGAGGACGTGACCGAGTCAGAAGTCGTGATTAGTTCTTTCTTTCTTTCTTTATTTGTTTCCTGTATTTTCCGTTTCCTGTATTTTCATTTCCCTTGTATTTCCCTCTCGCATTCTTTCAAATCAGTGGGGACACTGATTGAGATAGTGTGGGAGTGGAGCGTTTATTTCCCGTTTCCTCGTACTTTCAATTCAGTAATTTCAATTCAAACATTTTCCCACTTTAGCAAATAAAAGCTCATTTATATGTCTTTTTCCGGTACACAAATTCCCCCACTTTATTCGACATAAACAAAATTTTTTTCAGTTGTTCCTCAAAAGCATCACGAGAATGCGCCAAAGTTCAAACCAAGTTTTGAAACTCCGAGACGAAAATTCTAACAAAACCAGTACCGTCCTGACACCTTAGACCTCCGGTTTATGCGAGTCGGTTTCATTACCTACGTGTACCAAAGTCTCAAGTTTCTACGCAAACTCATCCCCCAAGTAGTTTATACAAGCAGTCAACACCATCCTAAACACTTCTAAGCGAGCGACCAATGCAAATACGTGTATGATCTCTAAAAAGATGAAAAATCATGAAAAGAAAGCCATATAGCCCAAGTATAGAGACATGTTCCCTCTAAGTTAGGTGCTCCTCACCCGAGCATTTAGCCCAACGGTACAAAAACTCATTGAAAATTCAATAGTATAAGCTTATGAGCAATGAAAAGATCAAAACAGCTATGAGATCATATTCACTAACAGGTTGACTTGCCATGAAAGTGTATGGATAACGGGCTTAATGTGATTGTGCTAGAATAAACAGGGTAAACTTGACGCGAGAACCTTGATATCGAGCTGCAGTAGCATGATTGGGACCGATTTGCATAAAAAAGAGACCTCCGAAGACTTATAGTCCAGTGTTGTCACCGTACTCGTTTTGTTCCTATTTAGAATCCCGGTTTTTCCCAACTTTCTGAACGAGGAAGCTGCCTCGTGCTTGCCGACTTTTATCCTTCCTGTTTTTACTTGAGGACAAGCAAAGATTCAAGCTTAGGGGAGTTTGATAACGCGAAATCGTATATATATATATATATATATATATATATATATATATATATATATATATATATATATATATATATATATATATATATATATATATATATATATATATATATATATATATATATATATATATATATATATATATATATATATATATATATATATATATATATATATATATATATATATATATATATATATATATATATATATATATATATATATATATATATATATATATATATATATATATATATATATATATATATATATATATATATATATATATATATATATATATATATATATATATATATATATATATATATATATATATATATATTGACGTATAATTCAACTAATATTTGACTGGTTTCAATCCGATTTCGGGTTTTTCCATGTTATTTGTCTGATATTTTGCAGGTATTTGAAGATCATGTCCAAACAAAGCAATATGAAGAAAAGAATCAATTACACACGAAATATGGACGAAAACCAGATGAAAACAACATGAAAAACAGCAGATGCGTATTTTGTTGCTGTGACGACCGTCGCACATCCATGACGACCGTTGTAACACCTGAGGTGAAAGAGGACGGTGGTTACATGTAACACCCGTGGGCGAGGGAGTGGTTGTTGGTGTCATGAGGCATGACAATGGGACACTCCTAGCAGCTTCTAGGGGAAAACCGAATTCACATCCGAATGAGAGGGATCCTGAGGCTATGCAGGTATGGGACTGCATGGTTGAATGAAGGGTTATAAGGATTAATTGGTACTACCTATACTAACAAGATGCATCTTCTTTTCGGTAGCCCGTTCATAAGAACTCCACAGTTAAGCGTGCTTGACTTGGAGCAATTCTGGGATGGGTGACCTTCTGGGAAGTTTCCCGGAAAGCATGTGAGTGAGGAAAAAGCATGCTGAAAAGACCCGTGTTGGTTTGTGGGGTCAGTCGATAATCCTGAAAGCAATATGGGGCGTTACAAATGGTATCAGAGCCATACCTCTCCCAGTACGATGTGGTTCGGGGACGAACCAAGCGGAAGCTGGTGGGCATGTAACACCTGAGGTGAAAGAGGACGGTGGTTACATGTAACACCCGTGGGCGAGGGAGTGGTTGTCGGTGTCATGAGGCATGACAATGGGACACTCCTAGCAGCTTCTAGGGGAAAACCGAATTCACATCCGAATGAGAGGGATCCTGAGGCTATGCAGGTATGGGACTGCATGGTTGAATGAAGGGTTATAAGGATTAATTGGTACTACCTATACTAACAAGATGCATCTTCTTTTCGGTAGCCCGTTCATAAGAACTCCACAGTTAAGCGTGCTTGACTTGGAGCAATTCTGGGATGGGTGACCTTCTGGGAAGTTTCCCGGAAAGCATGTGAGTGAGGAAAAAGCATGCTGAAAAGACCCGTGTTGGTTTGTGGGGTCAGTCGATAATCCTGAAAGCAATATGGGGCGTTACAACCGTCACACGGGTGACGACCGTCACACACCATGACGACCGTCATGCACGCAAAAACGCAAAACTTCATTTAACGTGCAAAAACCAGTTCCAAGTCCCAAAATAATGGACCACTACTCCCTAATATTTCTGACTCCAAGTCCATCTTCTGCAAATTATAACCGTTAGCATTTCACCTCTATAAAAGGGGAAGGAGGGGAGCTGAGAAAGGGAGCCACATTCAGATATCGAAGTGCTGCCCAAATATTTTCCAGAGCAAATTTAGTTTCAGTCTTGTTTTGTTTTCCTTTTCCTTCTTTTTTTCTGTATTCCATTGCTGCAATATTCATTTGTGCGCTCTATTGGTTTGAGACACAATCGTGCCGACATCGTTGGGATTTGGCCAAAAGCCAATTGGATATGTTACAGGTTTTTATTATTTCGTTAATTGTAACTTTAATTCCCAGCAGTATGAATGTTCTAAATTTCTGCTTTTATTTACGCTTTACTTATTCCAAATCCATGTCTAGCTAAACCAGAGTAATCGGTATGTAATAATAATTCAGACGGGATTTGATAATAACCGGTTAAAACCTTTCTTTTTCAAAAGTTGTTTATGGCCTGAGTGTTTAAACTTATTTCCTGAATAAACGTTTGTCGCGACAGCGAGAACTTATTTAAAAGTAGTTTTGCCACGACAGTGGGAAATTAATTAAGGTACGTACCAACAAGCGACAGCTGCGGCTAGGACCAGATAGTAAACATTAGACATTTGTTTTAATAACAGCAAAAGCACTTTAAAATAGATTAGAACTTAGAGATTTCCAAAAAGCGATTTTAACCCCGAACGGGATAGCGACAGCATACGTTCCGCCTTAAAGTTGCGACTAACGTCAACAACCATCGTGAGACGAAGGTCTTTAGATCATTATTTTCTTCTTAAATAAATTCTGAAAATATTTTGTATACCGGTAACTTGTCAAATCCCAAAAGAACATAATTATTTCATATCGATTCGCGAAATTATAATTCAAGTAACGTTTTTAGTTCCGTTTAGTAATAGCAATTATTCCCTTAAACATTATCTACCTAGCTAAACATAGTAACTCCCGAGAACACTAGTTTGATTACGAGTCCTTGTGGGATTGATATCTTTTATTACTACGCGATAGACTGTGCACTTGCAGTTAAGTTGTATTAGACATAGAAAGTCGCGATCATTATGATGTTTAGTTGTTATTGAGTCATTGGATGTGTTGTCAAGTATTTATGCGAGTGATTTATGCATATGTATCCCCAATAACTTTGAAATTTAAAATTTTTTTGAGAAAAGATTGTGTGATAGCGTGTTAGGAAAGTATATTGACCCCAACCCTGGAAGGCTAAGGTTAAGGCAGTTAAAAAAATTGTATTGTTCGAATACCTAAAGTCTGCCAAATTTTGATATTGATTTAAATACCTGCTATGCATAGTCTTCAGATTCCTACATTTTTTAGTCAGTCATATTTTAGATTCACACACTAACTTATTCAACCAATGACAGTTTTTTAAAAATTTTGAAAATTAATATATATATATATATATATATATATATATATATATATATATATATATATATATATATATATATATATATATATATATATATATATATATATATATATATATATATATATATATATATATATATATATATATATATATATATATATATATATATATATATATATATATATATATATATATATAAAAGGACAGTAAACAGAAATTGCACCAATTAAATTGGAAAATCTTCACCCGGTAACTCAACCCAGCGGTGGTTAAACCCCAATGTACAAAATAATATGTGCATTTGTGATCATAAGTCTAGTTGCAAAACATGAATAATAAATAAAAATGCTTTCTGGTTTCATTTAATTGTGTGATTATCACACACACACACACACACACGCACGCGCACACGCACACGCACACGCCCACACACACACACACACACACACACACATACACACACACACACACACACACACACACACACACACACACACACACACACACACACACACACATATATATATATATATATATATATATATATATATATATATATATATAAGCCTTAATGTGATCGTCGTGAATGAAAGATGATGAAAGAAATAGAATAGTGAGACTAAGGTACAACCTTATGATTTAAATCACTATCTTAGGAGGGAGTATTTAGTCCATAGTGTACAGTTCGTGTTCTTACAGTGCTTGTAGTGTTATTTTGAGTACTGAAAGAATTGACATTTAGCCTACCCACGTTTGAGTTCACGTATGAGTAATAATTCTATTATTTGCATAAATATTTCTCATATACATTACTGTTTCATTTTCATTTTCATTGTGCAAGCAAATTTGCTTGAGGAATCCTATCTATGTTAGCTTTGTTATGCATAGTTGGTCTCAAGCCTAGATAAAAAGAGAGGGTTGTGTTAGGCTTTCGACGTCCAACATAAAAATTTGTAGAATCTTTGTAAAAGGGATCAACTTCAAAATAAGTTGAATGCTAGGTCGTTACTCGTAACCAACATGCTGTATAGCTTGAGTACAATGTCAAAAGAGCAAGAGTCGCAACATCGCCGCCTGTATGCAGTGAAAAATAAGCAAGAGTTCCCATATTTTTATGAAGGAGTGCGAGTAAACAAGTTAGTTCATGAGAGTAGGATTCATTTTGGATCTTGGAATATATGTATGCTTACTCGAAAATCTATGAAAATATTTGATACTATGGTTAGGAGGAAGATCAATTTCATTTGCCTACAAGAATTTAAGTGAATGTTAAAAGTTTAGGGAATTAGACAGTTTGAGATTTAAGCTTTGGTACATCGGAAGAGCTAGATCGAGAAATGGAGGGGAAATTATTGTGGACAAAATGTAAAAGAAGGATATTATGGATGAGAAAAGAGTAGGAGATAGAGTTATAGCCTTGGATATTCTAACCGACCCCACTTAGTGGGATAAAGGCTTGGTTGTTGTTGCAAGAAAATTTTCTTGAGGATAAACAACATTCTAAGTGTTGGGGAGTTTGACAACTTGCATTTTTTGCTATGTATTTAGATCAATTTCGACATATTTTAGTGGTGTTTCATGTAACATTTATTGTGTTATGCTAGTTTTTGCTCTGCATTTCAAGTACAAATTATTGGCACCAGTTACAAAAGTAAACTGAGAAAAATAACAAAAATGACACAAAATGGCAAGTAGCAGACTGTCGTGATGGGTACATAAGGTGTGACATCCGTCATGCCTCATCCTAGAGAGACTTCCAGCTAATTAGAAATAAAGATAATGGAGCTTGTTTGAAGACCATGATGGGAAGGTCGTTAGCCATGCTGATGCCCCTCATGGACTCGCGATTAGGATTCTCACTCAAAGTGTCATGAAGGGAAGCCCGTCATGAGCCATGACATCCAGTCTAGCCTCATTCCATAATTTAACAATTGTTGCCTCCACAATTTAGGGATGATTCACACATTTTATGGATGTTTTCACCATTTTCAGAGCAAAATTTTACATATAAATAACACTGTAATGAATTGAAAAAAGGATCCAAGCTTACTTCACTTGGTTTGAGCATTACAAATCCGCATTGGGGTTTTTATGCAAGTTTATATTTTGCACTTTTGAAGTTGATTTGCTGTTGTATTTTACAATTTATACAATTGTTTTACATTATGGTTTGCTGTATTGGAACAAAGTCTCCCTTCGAAGCGTTTAATTTATTTAAGATTCAATTTTATTCATTTCCAGGTTTTTCCTTCTTACTAATTTCATTATGTGTGCACCAAATGTATGTTATTTAAGTGCTCCATGCTTGAATAGATTTATTTAGAGTCTGAAATATGTCGAGTATTTCACCAGTTTACTTTATACGAGTTTCTTAAATACTTAATTGTAACAAGAATTAAAATATTGTTTTGAAATCTGTGTTTTTAAGATAAAAGATGTTTGCTACGAATGTGGAAAAACTGAATACTAGTTACGCACTGAAAGGGTGAAATTGGTATCTGCCGTTAAAACTCAAACCGTAGATTATAATGGCCATGCAAAAGCCGATCATAATTGATCGAGAACATACATAAGTTTCCATTTTGAATTATTTTTTCTAAGAAGAAAAGACTCCCTATGAAAGTAGGAGTGTAGAGATACCGTTTACGTGCTGAAAGGCAGAAAATCGGTATCTGACCTCGTTATTCAAACTTTTAATTTAAAGATAGAAAAAGCATTTTTAAACTAACCAAAAAATCATTTTTAACTTATAAAAGAAATTTTAAACTCGATGTTTAAACTACAAAAGCCAGTATTTTGTGGGTTTTAAGTCCAGTGACGCGCCGACGAAAGTGGGCGTTACCACTAGTTAGTATTTTTTACACATAGTAAAATTCTCGACATAATTAAATACTGAAATTTAAATGAATGAAATAGGTAAATATGAATCTTGTTTCAGTCTCTTTTTTATTATTGTATTAAATCTAACATTTCTATTTTTCGCACAAAAAGTAATTTTGCGCTTAACCTTAAATAAACATAGGAATAATAGATTACGATGATTGCAATTTGGTCTCCATGGATTCAAAAATATTTTATACTACATTGATATAGTCGTATACTTGCGACCTGTCAGCTATCACACCAATGTAAACCAACATCAAGATAAGGAAGGAATCTGATGAAGAACTGGTTGACAACACATTGTACAAGCATATTATTGGATCTTTGAGGTATCTCTACAATACAAGGCTTGACATTATTAATAATGTGGGATTACTAAGAAGATTCTCAGAAAAACCAAGGCTATGTCATTTACTTGCATAAAAAAGAATCCTAAGGAACATCAAAGGCACAACAGATCATGGCATTTTCACTCATCATCAACAAACAACTAGAAGTGCAGCAAACATGTATGGCTACTCAAATTCATATTGGAGTGGTAATCAAGATGACAGGAAAAGCACAACAGACTATCTGTTTATGCTTGAATCAACACCAATTTCCTAGAATTCAAAGAAGCAAGGAGTTGTTATTTTATCCTCGCGTGAAGCACAAAATTTGCAGCTTCATATGCAACATGTCAAGCACTTTGGTTAGACATGTTACTTAAAGAATTGAACATTAATGATTATGGGTAAAAACAAGATGTTAGTAGAAAATCAATAAACAATTAATTTAGAAAATCGTCCAATGGTTCATGGTAGAAGTAAGCATATAGAAAGAAGGTATCACTTTCTTAAATATCAAGTTAGCAAATGAAGGTTAAGCATTGATCATTACAAAACTGAGTTGCAATTAGTTGATATTTTGATAAAGCCTCTCAAGCAAGCAAGATTTGAAGGTCTTAAGAGCTTAATGTGATTGAGAAAGTTTTGAGAAAATGAATTAGGAAGGGTATTATATGTGTAAGTCAGTTTTCTGCATGTGGTTACTGATTGTTCAATATGTGGTTACTGATAGTTTCTCATGTTGGTACAGATAAATCTACATGTGGTTACTGATAGTTTAGTATGTTGTTACTAATAGTTCTACATATGGTCACTAAAATTTAAACATGTGGTTAATGATAGTTATAAATGTAGTTAATTCTAACTATGTATGTAGTTACTAACTTGAAGTCAATTAGTTAGTAGTATGATCCTATATAAAGGATGTAACACATTTATGTAAAATTTCAATTCCCTTAATTCAATTCTAAAAAAATACTCCTCTCTCTCTCTCTCTCTCTCTCTCTCTCTCTCTCTCTCTCTCTCTCTCTCTCTCTCTCTCTCTCTCTCTCTCTCTCTCTCTCTCTCTCTCTCTCTCTCTCTCTCTCTCTCTCTCTCTCTCTCTCTCTCTCTCTCTCTCTCTCTCTCTCTCTCTCTCTCTTACACACACACACACCACTCTCTTATTCTTTCTTATATCATCATTTTTCAAGTAAACTGAGACACAAGTTACCCAACAAAAGGAATATTGTGTCCTAAAAGTTCCCCATATAAAAGAAGTACAAATTAGAGACAAATAAGTATGCAAGTGGGTGATATTTGAATGTTTGAAAGTTATCGTGAATGCTGGAGAAATGGATCAAATGGAAATCAATAAGTATACAAATGAGCAATGGTAATATTGCAACGATTGCAAACACTTTATATTCAATTATTGCAATTAAAAAAAATGCTCAAAATCAATAGATTTAACAGTCCTGATCATTCCTAAAAAATAATAGTTGCATCATTATCTCATTCAAACAAATCAAAAATTACACATGTCGCAACACAAATCAAGAGAACTTGCACACAAAAACAAGTTGATATCATTTTATCAAATGACACAAATAAAGGATGACTAAAAAAAAACAAAACCAAACCAAAACAAAACAATTATTTATGCACAGGTGTTGCTTGTAAATGTGTCACATGCAAGTATACATGCATGTTTAAAAGTGGCAAGTGATAAAAAGTAAGGATATCGTACCCACTAGAGAGGATGTTACTAAAGACAATTTTGCATTACTTTATCTTTCGATAGTTAAGCATGAGCAAGAATAAAAATAATTGATGGATGTCACAAGTTCAATACTTCCTCTATAGATCAAGCTAGTGAGTAATGAAAGGGGTGAAATAATATCAAGAGAGTGCATATTGAGCTAAGGTCTGTAAGTGCTCTTGATTGGCTGCATTTTATGGCAAAACACTAGAGCATGTATGTATGTCATGACTGATGTTAGTGCATACATAATATGGTTTGTGCAGGGTAAGTTGACTTAGCTAAAAGCAAGTTAAGATGAATGTCATACCCAATGTTATGACTTGGGTCGTATGACATCAAGCGCAGGTTTGTTTTTCTTGTAGCTAGAAACCAGGAAACATAATAGGAGCTCAAGCTGGATATCAGGAGACTTTCTAGAAGCCCTAGGCGAACTAAAAAATCCCTGAATTAAGTGACAAGCGTGCAGATTATTGAAAACAGGTTTGTTATGAATAAAACCTAATTTATGCACCAAAGCCCAAAAGGACTGACAACTGCTATAAATATCAGAAGAAGCAATCCTGAACAGCAGCTCTTGACAGAAGAATAGAGAGTGCTAATTGAGAGTCCTTGTGAGTGAAGAAGGCTAGTCTTCACGTGTGAATTGAGTCTTAGGAATACTTGTATTCTAAGCAATTGTCTGTTGGATGATTGCATTGGTTAGGTAGATTCTAAGTTGTGTCTCACTCAAAGCTGTGAAGCAAGAATGTGTACCGTCGTCAAAGCTGTGAAGCAAGATCAAGGTGTGTATGAAGTGTCTCTTCATATTGTTTTTGTAATTGTGAGTTATATATCACTGTAGTGTGATTGAGGGGGAGTGAGTGGGAATACTCAGGTCTAGAGTGTCTCTAGGCTGAAGTGTCATTGGGTAGGTTTTAAGTGAGGAGTGCAAACTGTGTTGTTTGACTCTGAATTAATTCTGCTAATAGTGGAGTTCCTCCCTAGCTTGGTAGCCCCCAGATGTAGGTGTTGTTGACACTGAATTGGGTGAACAATTGTTGTGTTATTTACTGCTTTTACTTACAGTGGTATTAGTTAGTATAGTAGTCAATGTCATAATGGATGTTATAACTTTGGTAATAACATCTATCGTGTGCTTGCCAGAATTTTCAATTGGCATCAGAGCAGGCACCCTGCCTGTTTATTCTGGGTGAGATCTAGGGAAAATAAATTCTGGTACAATGGATAAAGATATAGGATTCACTAATAGACTTCCAATTCTAGATGGATCTAATTATGATTATTGGAAGCCTAGGATGATTGCATTCCTAAAATCCTTAGACAACAAGGCTTGGAGAGTTGCAAACTCTAGTTGGGTACATCCTATGAAGACTAACAAGGATGGAACATCTGTGCTAATTCCTGGAGAGGAATGGAACAAAGAGCAAGAGGTATTAGCTCTTGGGAACTCCAAAGCATTGAATGCACTCTTCAATGGTATAGAAAAAAACATCTTCAGACTACCACACCACTGTGAACTGGCAAAGGATGTTTGGGACACTCTCAAAACTACTCATGAGGGAACTTCCAAGGTCAAAATGTCAAGACTTCAAATGCTGACCACCAAATTTGAAGGTCTGAGAATGAAGGAAGATGAGACCATTCATGAGTTTTACATGAATGTTCTTGAACTTGCAAACACCTTAGGAGCTCTGGGAGAAAAGATGACTGAAGAGAAGCTTGTAAGAAAGATTCTAAGGTCACTACCTAAAAGGTTTGCTATGAAAGTAACAGCCATTGAAGAAGCCCAAGACATATGCAACATGAAGGTGGATGAACTTATAGGTTCTCTCCAAACATTTGAGATGGGCATGTGTGATCAGTCTGTGGAGAAAAAGAGCAAAAGTATAACTCTTGTCTCAAACACTGCTGATTCAGATGAAGAAGATGGTGAAAAGGAGGAGAATCTGTCTGAAACAATTGCCTTGCTTGGAAGACAGTTCAACAAACTAGTCAAAAGGATAGATGCTAGGTCTAAACTTTATACCAAAAGCATGCCTTCTGATAAAGAAAAATCTGAAGATAAAGTCAGCCAAAGCATAGGAGTACAGTGTCATGAGTGTGAGGGATATGGTCATATCAGAAAGGAATGTCCCACATATCTCAAAAAGAAGGGAAAAGGCCTAACTGTTACTTGGTCAGATGGAGATTCTGACAGTGGATCAGAAGAGGAGTCAACTAAACATGTCACTGTCCTTTACAGTGTGTGTATCTCTGATGATGACTCTAGTGAAGATGAATTTACTTTTGAGGAAATTGCAGCATCATATCAAAAGCTTCATATCAGAAGCACAGAACTGTATCAGCAAGGAGAGCAACATAAGAAAATCATCAAGGAGTTAGAAGCTGAAAAGAGAGAGAATCTAGCCACAATAAACATACTCAGAAGTGAAGTGAATGAGTTGAAAGGTAAAAAGGATCAAATGACAAAATCCACAAGGATGCTCAATTCTGGGACTGACACCCTAGAGGAAATCCTTCAGATTGGACAGACCTCAGGAGATAGGTATGGACTAGGATTTGTTGATAAACAAAATCCTGTGCTGAAACTCAAGAGATTACAACCTGAGATTCAGAAGTTAAAAAGGATGTCACGACCAATGTCACAACATCCACCCCACAGAAACTAGAATCAAGTCAAGAGACAATTCCAAGGGTATAGGTGTTACCACTGTGGAAAACTGGGGCATGTTAAAGTTGTGTGCTTCTGGCTGCATGGATTTCCTAGTCAAGGAAAAGCCAGACCAGGTACACATGGCAAGAGGCATCTTCATGCAAAACCCAAGAAGGAGGCTCCTAATAAGCAAAGACAATGGGTTGCCAAGACTATGGCTTTAGTAGCCCACAACTAACTTAGAATGTCTACCAAAGATAACTAGTACTTTGACAGTGGGTGCTCCAGACATATGACTGGAATTGAGGATCACTTGACAAAACTCAACCCTCATACATCCAGTCATGTAACCTTTGGTGATGGAGCTAGAGGAAAAATCATAGGTGTTGGACAACTTGACAGTCTTAGAGCTCCAAAATTGAAGGATGTCTTGCTGGTTAAAGGACTCACTGTTAACCTAATAAGCATAAGTCAGTTATGTGACCAAGGTTTAAAAGTCCACTTTTCAAAGGATAAGTGTGTGGTTGTCAATGAAGAAGGTGAGGAAGAAATGAGGGGATCCATAGCAATGAATAATTGCTACTTGTGGGAGCCCAGAAGTATCCTCAATAACTTGGATAAAAAGGAAACTAAGGACAAATTATGGCTGGTGAAAGACAGACAAAATAGAAGGTCCAACACATCAGCAAGATGATCTTCAAAGCATGTTTCAGAAAGAAGGACAGGATGTAAGAAACTTCATGTGGGGAAGCAAGCCAAGAAGGGATACCTAAATATTGGTCATCAGGAAAAGCTAGATAGGCTATATTGGAACCTGATGGAGTCCATGAATGTTACCCTGCCTAAAGGAAGCAATGTTACTCCGGATGTCATGACCTTGTTCTGTGACATCCAGCGCACCAGTCAACCAGGCCCTGGTGAGTTCAAGGGAGATATGCTCAGGGGTAACGTATGTAAATGGCAAGAGATCTGTGGAAAAACTGATGATGATGAAATAAATAGGGCTGATACTGTTGCAAGATGTGTCAAGGACCATAAATTTAAAAATGATCTACAAAAATTGAGGCCCTTGAGTAATGGTGAGTTATAGCAATTAATGGGAATAGGGAATTATTATTTAAAATTCAATCATTTACTGATTGGTAAAAACATTAAGTTCCCTCCTCATTTGCCATATCATATATTGAGCCCCTACACATCAAACTCCTACATCACTTGGTTCACGATCAAACTGTTCATCTTCCCTACATCCTCCAACGAACGAAAACTCCTTTCCACACGATCAACGTTTTGTGCAATGTCTTAACATTCATCAAAATGCTCTCCTTCCAAGAGAATATCCACCAACGAGTCTGAGGTAGGAACTGAGTCAAGCAACCCTAACTCAGTGCTTGAAATAGCACCCATACGCATGATGACTCTAAAAGGAGTTCTGGTAAAGAACCCAAGGAGCCAACATGCAAGAAGGCCCAAAGACCTTGTCTCAGGTAAAACTCCTACTCCTGCAACTTCTGATATTAATGATGATGGAGCCAAGAAAACCCACAACATCATTGTTGGCATGGTAGCTAGGGCTCTGAACATACCCATTCCACCCAGCAATGAGGGGTCTGTTCCAACTGTGCATGATAAAAGTGATGTTATGCCCAATGTTGGAACCTTGAAAGATCATACATCAGAAGAGAAGAATAAGGGTGCAGTGTCTGATAGTGTAGGTGATGATGAGCAAGGCACCAAGAATGCTGAGTTGGTGGACCTTGATGAATATTCTGATAATGATCTAATAGCAAAAATAAATCCTGGCATAGCCAAAAGGCTTATGACAAGGAAAGGTAAAAAGGTGGCTGGTCAAGGTCTCCCCAAGAAAAAGGCAGTTGAACAGGTTGCTGAGCAAGACAACTCCACAAAGAAGACGGCTGAACACGACACTCCCACAAAGAAGCCTGGAACTAAAAGAAGACAAGTTGGACCTCCCAAAGGCTGGAGTAAAGTAGTCACCAAGAAGAGGAAGGCTGAATCTGGTACTGAATCAGAGACTGAGTCTGATGTTGTTGAGGATGTCACTGACATCCAATCTAAGAAGAAACCCTCAAAGAGCAAACTGGCTGAAAAGGTCCCTGAGGTGCCCATTGACAACATCTCCTTTCATTATCCCTCAGGTGTTATCAGGTGGAAGTATGTCTACCAAAAGAGGTTGGCCCTGGAGAGAGAGCTTGCACAAAATGCTCTTGAAAATAAGGAGATTATGGCTCTCATCTGTGATGCTGGCTTTATAAAAACTGTAACCCAGTTCTCCCAATGCTATGAAATTCTGGTCAAAGAATTTATAGTTAATTTATCTGATAAATGTGCTGATAGAAAGACTACTGAGTTTGGGAAATTCTTTGTTAGAGGAAATTGTGTCATCTTCACTCCCACTACCATCAACAACTTCCTTGAAAGAACAAATGAAGCTCGGCCTGAGTTAACCATCCATGACAACAAAATATGCCAAGTGATTACTGGGAATCAAGTCAGAAAAGTGGCCATCAAAAGGGAAGCTTGTTGCCAGCAAGCTAAGTATGAAATATGCCTTTCTACACAAGATTGGTGCTGCAAACTGGGTGCCAACTAATCACAAATCATCAGTGGCCACCATCCTGGGGAGGGTTATCTATGTTGTGGGGACCAAGACCAAAATGGATTATGGCACCTACATCTTTGATCAAACCATGAAGCATGGTGGAAGTTATAGCATAAAAGGACCCATAGCATTTCCTTCACTCATTTGTGGAATTATGTTAGCACAATTTCCAAATATCCTCAAGAACAGTGATGTAGCAAGCAAAAGAGAAACTCCCTTAGCCTTCCATCATAAGTTGTTTCAAGGAACACATGTTCTAGATATTGCCATGACATCCTCTGAGACATCCAAAAGAGGCCTCAAAACCAGCAAAGCTGAAGTGATGGCAATAATCAGAGAAACCTGCAGAGAACTGGATGCAAGGAAGCAAACTCTTGAGAAGCTTCTATCAGCTCTGGAGCAAAATGAGGATGCTGAACTAGCTGAGGATGCAAGAGAAGATGATGGTCAGGGAGTTGGCTCAGAAGATGCTGCTGATAGCTCAGAAGAAGGCACTGCAGAAACTGAGGAGGACAGGTCCAACTCAGCTGAAGAAGAAGATTAATGTCTCAAAATGAGGTGTTGCTGCTGCTGTTTCTTTCTAGGTTGATTTTTTTGTATAACCTGAATTTGTGATGCTCTTCAAAGAGCAGTTTTGCTGTAATGTAACCCCTAACAATTGTAATGTTACAATGTATGATCTATGCTAAGTAGTTAATAGGATCCTAATTTGTGTCTAAAAAGGGTGAGAGGGAAAGAGATAATAGAAAACAGCGGGTATGGAAGAGCAGGTGGAAGAACAAGTAAAAAAAAACTGGCATTGTCTTCCAGCATTTATTTTGCTGGAATAATTCTGTGACACCTGGTTATCCCCAGTGGAGTTGGCATTGTCTTCAGCATTTATTTTGCTGAAGCGGTTTTCTGTATCCCAGCAGTTCGAGCCTGCATTTGCATCGGCATATAGTGTCATGTTTGCATCCGCCCAAATAAAAAACGCGTAACATTTCCATATCGAATGGAGCATTACGCCATTGTCAAACATATGCATTCTGAAACATAAGCCAGGTTGGTTAACCGTTTGTTTTCAAGTGTTGTTTCCCTTGCAGGTGGAGGGAGCTCTTGCTCAAATTAATTACCAAACATTCAAGATCTCGGCGTGAGATATTCAACGATAATATCAGTTGTGGCATTATTCCCCACAGAGTTGCTGGATTAAGTTTCTCTTACCCCTCCAGCGGAGTATTTCTTCAAGGTTGTTTTTGTGACAATATCAAAAGATTTCGTGAATTGACTTTTGGAGGTTGTCTGGCAGTGTGGATTCAGAAAATCCCCAGTAGAGTCCTTCTCAGATTTGCTGCCATGTCAGCACTGAAAATTGGAAGACTAGACTCATATTGTGTTACCCATATGATTGATAGAGCTAGCTGCTGCAAAGATAGGCAGAAAAGCTGTATCGGAGTTATTTTTCTGCAGTGGTGGCAGAGTTATTTTCCCGTAGTGGTGACGGAGTTATTTTCCCGCAGTGGTGGCGGAGTTATTTTCCCGTAGTGGTGGCGGAGTTATTTTCCCGCAGTGGTGGCGGAGTTATTTTCCCGTAGTGGTGGCGGAGTTATTTTCCCGTAGTGGTGACGGAGTTATTTCCCGCAGTGGTGGCGGAGTTATTTCCCGCAGTGGTGGCGGAGTTATTTTCCCGTAGTGGTGACGGAGTTATTTTCCCGTAGTGGTGACAGAGTTATTTTCCCATAGTGGTGACGGAGTTATTTCCCGCAGTGGTGGCGGAGTTATTTTCCCGTAGTGGTGGCGGAGTTATTTTCCCGTAGTGGTGACAGAGTTATTTTCCCGCAGTGGTGGCGGAGTTATTTCCCGCAGTGGTGGCGGAGTTATTTTCCCGTAGTGGTGGCGGAGTTATTTTCCCGTAGTGGTGGCGGAGTTATTTTCCCGTAGTGGTGACGGAGTTATTTCCCGCAGTGGTGGCGGAGTTATTTTCCCGTAGTGGTGAAGGAGTTATTTCCCGTAGTGGTGACGGAGTTATTTCCCGTAGTGGTGACGGAGTTATTTTCCCGTAGTGGTGACGGGGTTATTTCCCGTAGTGGTGGCGGAGTTATTTTCCCGTAGTGGTGGCGGAGTTATTTTCCCATAGTGGTGGTGGAGTTATTTCCCGCAGTGGTGGCGGAGTCATTTCCTGTAGTAATGATAAAGTAGTACCCGTAGTGATGGCGGTGTTGTTATTTTTCCAGATTATCTTCCCGCAGTGGTGGCGGAGTGATGACGGTGTTATTTTTCTGTAATGGTGACAGAGTGATTTTCCTGTATCATTGGCACGGTCACGTTTTGTTGACAGAAGTACTTCTCCCAGTGAAGTCAATAAGTTCGTTCCAGTATTGACAAGATAATGTTGAAATCAGATTTGTAGATAATGTCCCCCAAACAGTCGTGCAGTTTATTTCTGCGGTTGGCAAATTTCCGGGTTCTTAGTATTCAACCGTCTCGTACCTCGAATGTTTGAAGGCCGTTCGCGCTTCACCCAGTCGGATCCAAGTCGCTTGAATAGGGGTAGCTGTTGCACCCTAAAATTTGCTCAACTTACTTCACCTGATTTGTGTTTTCATTGCATTAGCATTTGCATATTAGGTCATGTACATAATTGATTCATTTGCATAACATAGCATGGGCAAGCCATCCAGCAAGGGACCAAATGCAATTCTTATCTCTATGGGCATATCAAGAGGTTCTTATTCAAATTCAAGCCTATCCAAGTCATCAGAAAGAAATTGAAATCTAAGAAGTCAGTGGATCAAGCAGTGGATCTATCTCCTATCTTGACTGTATTTGAAGATCATCAAAGAAGTTGTGAGCTGTGAATTGAGCATGGAGGGTATATAGACATCATGGAGGACCTAGAGGGTCATTTTGAAAGTGAGACAAGTCATTGATGTGATTACAAGAGCTGCAATTAAAGATAGTCAAATAGGGTTTCATCTGGGTCAAACCTAGGTCAAAGGCTTGATTGAAGGGCATCAAGGCCTGTTTGAAAGATGTGGGATACTTCCTTTGACATATAGATATGGATGTGTGTTGCACCCCAAAATTTGCCCAACCTTTTCTAACCTAGGTTTATGTTTCAACTGCATAGTCATTTGCATTGGCATCATGTACATAGTGTATTCATCTGCATAGCATAGCATAAGCAAGATATCTTAATCAGGGGATCAAGTGCTATTCTTGTCTCAAGAGGTATGTTCAAGGGGTTTCATTCATATTCAAGATTACTCAGATCAATCATTGGATTCTCTCCTATCTTGGGGTTATTTGGGGATCATCAAAGGAAGTGTGAGCTATGAGCCAAGAGCATGAGGTGTGTATGGATGTTATGAAGAACCTAGATGATCATTTTGAAGAAGAGCCAGGTCATTGGAATGATTGCAAGAGCCTCAGTTGAAGTCGGTCAACTAGGGTTTTATCTAGGTCAATCCTAGGTCAAGGGCTTGATGTGAAAGGCATTAAGGCTCATTTGAAGAATGTGGGATTCATTATTTGCTATATGGATGTGGATGTGGTGTTGTGCCAAAGAAAAATCAACAGGAGTCAAGGAAAAGTGGAGTTACCAAATTAGGGTTTCAGTGTAAAATCCCCTGATTTAGGTCAAACTTCCAAGTAGTGTAACTCAAAATGCAAGCTTCATATGAATTTCTGGTCCACATGAAACTTGTAGAGTATCCTCATAGATTTAATTTGAGTGGTGGAAGTCATCAAGGTGATTTATAGAACTCAAGTTATAGTTCTTGCAAGTTACAGGTCATCTGAGGACACTAAAATTTGTCTGTGAAAGTTGTCTGTCATCCAAGCAACTTTTGACCTTCAAGGAGTTTTCAAATGAATTCTTGGAAAACATAAGGGTTGTTCCTCATGATCTCCCCTTTACAAAAAGGTATGGTATGCATTCATCTGATATGTGAAGCTCAAGTTATAGCTTGTGCAAGTCAGGGGTATTTTGGGAAAGTGGAATTATAGGTCATTCTTAGCCTATGCCTAAAACTCATACAAGGAAGCTTCAAATGAAAAACTTCACAACATCAAAGTTGCTCAAAATGGCATTTTAAGTCCAGAAAAGAGGTCATGAAAGTTTGGAAATGCATGGAACAAGAATTGACAAAAGTTGGTGAAAATGACTTAAAAAATGGACATAAGTTGAAAAAGTTCAAGCTGGAAATTGGTTTGGGCAATCTATAAATCCAAAATGGGTCATGTAATATATCAAATTGAGTCTAAACAACATTTTAAAGACTTTGGTTCATCCACAATTTTGAGATAGGGCTTTAAAAATGGACTTGCTTTGTAATTCCATTACTTGCATAATAAGGTACATGTGAGAAACTCAACATAAGGCAAAGGAATCCCTTGTTTTTCACTCATATCACTCCAATTTATCATGAAAAGAGATTTTAAAAGGTGGTTAAGGGGCTGTTAGTGGATTGAAGTGAGATATCATGAGACATCAAAATACCATATCATGAGAAATTCATGAAGTTTCTAGAATCATCCTAGATTGATCTAGAAGACTCTAGATCTTTCCATGCTCTCCTATATATTGGATTGAGATCATTAAGAGTAAGGGTTGGTGATAGTTGATGTTGAATCCATTTTCTCCATTTGCAAATCATATTGAATCTTCATTTTTCTCTTCACCATTTTTCCATTTTCCCCACATTTTTCTACACTTGAAAACTCAAATTTTCAATTCCATTTTTCTCCCACTTTTGGTTCATTCCACCATTGCAAATACATTCCTTATCATTCTTACAATTGATTCAACACTTTTTTGGCCATAATTGATGCATGAACCAAGCTACACAACTCCATTAAAGTGAGCTCCAAGTGAAAAATTGATTTTTTGTTTTCCATCAATTCACTCCTTTCTTTCCATCCAAACACCTTACTCATCAATTATAGGACGTGTCCACATCATTTTCTCAAAGAATTGGTGATCGAGTGAAGCTCCATAAGCCATTTTTCGGAGGTATAAAGAATTTGACATAATTCATGATTTATGAGTCTTTCTTGCATTATTGTTGTTGCATTACATTGCTCTCGTCTCCTACATGGATTCTAGTACAAAAAAGATGGGTTTTATGACAATTTTTGGTTCTTGAGTTTTTCTTGAGGTGCCACGTTTTGGGAGTTAGAGAGAGTTTCAATAAAATGTAAGACCATATTTGGATTCCTTGATTTTTTTTCCTTCAAGTTTGACCAAAATTTTGTGCGAAACGGATAATTATTGATGGAGTTATGGTGCTTCAAAGTAGCAAAAAACTCATGTTCATGGAGCTGCGAGTTACTATTCACAAAGTTGAAAAATTTGATTTGGAGAAGAAGATGTTAACACCGTCGGATGCATTTCCAAGTCAAGGTTTCTTCCATTCATCCAACGCCTCTCACTGCGCCACGCAATCGGCCACATAAGCCTCATGCCACTTTTATTTATTCATGTTATTTTCTTTTATTTTCCTATTGCCATGTTTCTTTTATTTTTTATGTTTTATATGCTGACTTCAAATAATCATAAAAAATAGGAAAATTAGTCTTTTGATCCCCATTTTTTTGTGCTGAATCTTTAAGATGTCTAGGATTTAATAAAACTGGAATTATAATTTTACCATTTTTTGACATTTTCTTTGGATTTTTTACATTTGGGTCGTCATAAAAAGGCCAATGCTGGTGCTATCATTTTGTTGAATTTCTTTGACCTATCAAAACACAATTTAAATGTCAATCCTTTTGCAGGGATCTCACACACACGTTGAGGTATTGTGATATATTTTTTTGGGAATTTTATTGTACCATTTTAATTGGTTTTGGATGCTTTCTTTAACATGCTCCACTTTAATCTTTCCTTTGGTATACATGAGATATCTTGCAATGTTTCCATCTTATTTGACCATTTATCTTTGGATATTTTTGTGGTATCTCTCATCCCTGGTTTGTGGCTTGATGTAGGGCATTGGAGATTTTTATTTGAATTTTTTAGCCCCTTTTGCTATTTTTCTTATGTTTTGTATTCGAACTTGTAATTTGGACTTCCGAACGGACTTTATTTTTGTTAAGGCTCCAACGACCGCTTTGTGTTTGCGTGATGAACGCCGTGGCTTATATTTCTTATTGTAGATAGGTTAGAGGTATTGGAAGACCCTTAGGTGGCTGTTATTTGTATGTGTAGCTTTCCCGATTATCGACTTGTTTGCATGATAGCACGTTGCGATTCCAAATAGTGGATTACGCGTTTCATTCGGAGTTTTCACTCGATTCTTTGCATATGATCACTTGATATTTTCTTATTCCATCCATGAATGGGCTTGAGGTTGAGATGAACCTTCCTCCCTCCTTTGCATCGCATTTATCATTGCTATATTCATGTTCACTTGTATGCGGTTATTACTTGTATTTCCGTTTCTTCCTTTCGTTTTCCTTTCCCGTAGGACTTCCATTCTTCCTTGTTCAAGGGAGGATGTGATAGACATTAGGAGCTAATCCATGTATGATAACATTAGGGTAGATTTTATTCCCTTTTCAACCCTAGGATTTTTGAGTGTCATCTCTTCTTTCTTCAGAACGACAGAAAAACATTAATAAAGGTTATAACAACAATCAATTCACTTCTTCCGTCAAAAGATTTGAACAAACATCAACCTTTTTGCAATAAGAAAACCCTTGTTTAAGGTGAGATTTTTCATAAAAGACACTTGAATAGCTTGTGTCGTGCGTAGCCCGAACTACGTTTGCTCTGATCTTCCATGCTGTGTGGAAGTACGTAGGCATAGGATGCGATATCCTAGCGAGCAACCTTCACCCATCTTCACCCGTAGTTAGGCGAACTACGTTGACTCTGATTTCTCGTTCCAGACGGGAATACGTAGGCATAAGGTGCGATGCTTTACCGAGTCATGTTTTCTTTTCTTTTCAGACCTCATCCTTTAGTTTAGATAGAAGTGTAATCCGTACAAACAAACAAGCGTGGATCCCGTCGAGTACGACGGACGTGAGGGGTGCTAATACCTTCCCCTTGCGTAACCGACTCCCGAATCCAGGTTTTGGTTGCGATGACCATACCTTTTCCCGTCTTTGCGTTTGGTTTACTTCGAGCGTTTCCTTTCCCTCCTTTGGGATAAATAACGCACGGTGGCGACTCTTCTGTCAGCCGGCGCCGATTTTCGCAGTAGCGACAGTTGGCGACTCTGCTGGGGACTGCGAAGGTTCCCTATGCGAGTCTCGCCTTGGATTTTCTTCCTAGCTGCCTGGGTCATCCCCAGCAGCTGGCGACTCTGCTGGGGACTCCAACGGTTCCCTACGCGAGTCAATCCTAGCGCTTGTTTTCCCGTCGTGGGCTTTGTATGGATTTACATTCCTGCATTTACATTTCAGCATTTTATTATCATTATTATTGCTGTATTGTGGGTTTGATGGGGGTTCTATGATTGATAGATAAGCCGGACTTGGGCTTGAGTGCACCTAGAATTAGAGTAGAGATTAGTGGGGGTGTGCATGCTTTGCATGTACTAGCTTCCCGCGAAATCTACGCTCGGACGAGGTCCTTCTGGTTGACTTCCTGTTTCACCCTTTGGGTGCAGTGGGCTGTTGGTTAGTTGGATTGTCGACTCCGGAGACCGATCATTTGGAAGTTGGCTAAGTGAGGCCTCTTCAGGATTTGATGATGCCACTCCTTCTGGGAATCGTATCATCAACCCTGAAAGTCTGTGACGCCAACGACCGCATAGGATGTCGTACCTTGTGCCAGTTATAGGGACATCTACCTGTAAGAGGGACTTGGGGCATGCAGGTAACTTGACCTTCAGACTACCGGTTCATTTCTCATGAGATACAGGATTGTGGATATTTTATGGACTGTTACTAGGTCTGTCAGAGACCAGGTGTGGGTTATATTATTGGGTCTATCCGAGACCAGGCTGGAGTTCTTTGTGAGGTCTGTCTGAGACCAGGGTTTGATGAGTATTGGAGCTTCTGTCTGAGACCTGTTCTTGGTGTGACTTGGGCTTCTTATTCAGGGCACTTGATCCCCTGTTGCAGCTATTTGCATTGCATTGTTTGCATACCCATTTATCATTGCATTTCATTAACGTGTGTTTGTGCTGCAGGTGCATTACATACTTCCCTGTTCTAGTGCTCTGGACTTCTGATTGTTGATATGGGTGGTGTGCGGAAGACAGTTGCGTATAAGCTTCCCACTCCGGATGTGAATTCTATATTGAGTTTGATTGCCCTTGCGGATGATGAGGTTAGGGCTAGCTTCAAGAAGAGTTATACTTTTGCCTTTGAAGGCCTGTTCAATATATGAGTTGTTTTCTCTTTTGTGATTGAATTTCAACTTCTTGCAACTTTCATCACCGCACTGTCACGGAGCTTCCCTGTATCAAATGTATTAGCACTAGAATGGGGGGAGTAATATTCCCCAATGCACAGGCACATATTGCATTTTGCATACATACTCATATTTGCATTACAGGTTTGTGATCCGTGTATCTTATCTCCTGCATCCATTTTAGGTATTTTCAGGATTGCAGAAAAGCGGGTCCACCGTTACTCTACCAGAACTAATCACAAGAAGATCATGGACAACGTGCAGAGTGAAATGCAAGAGATGTGTGACAGGATGGCCCTACTTATGCAAACCATGGAGACCATCGCCAAGGGACAAGAGCAGCTGCAGAATCTGGTTCAACCGATAGTCGCACGGGCTGAAAACAACGGGACACCGCATGGTGAAAATATTGCTGCTTCACCCCGAATTGAGAATCGTCAAAGTGCTGATGCTGTTCCCGTAACCGGTTTGAATGCTAGAGAAACTGGTCCTGTAGGTGGAGGTGGGAACACCGGTAATATGAATGCCAATGCAGATACTGCTGGGGTATTTGTGGGTAATGTCAACCAGGGTTTCAATGAGGGCGTTGAGAATGTCGGAATGAATGGTAATAATGGTAACCAGGGCTTCAATGGTGTGAACATGGGGTATGGCAGCACTGCTGGCGCCAAGGCTGGGTTTGGTGGCTATGGTTACGGTAATCTTGGATATGGAACTGGTGCATACAACGCTCAAGAGATGGGCAATCTGAGGTATGACCCCAGGTACTTCCAAACGGGTCCGGGCCGTGATGCAGATTATGTTGGATATGATGCAGTACCTCGCTGGGAGGATCGTCAGGAGGATGTGTTCTCTGGTCAGAACGAGGGTTATGAAAGGGCTAGGGATGACAACCATCGAATGAGATTGCTGGAAGAGAAGGTAAATGGTTTGGCTAGCCAGAATGCTGTGGGGCTGGATATGTCCAATATGGGATTGGTACCAGGGCTGAGGGTACCTCTGAAATTCAAAGCGCCATCTTTTGATAAATATAAAGGGGACGCGTGCCCGAGGGTACATGTTCGTTCATTTTACAGGAGGATGTCCGCGTATTCAGACGACGAAAAGATGCTCATGCATTTCTTCTAGGACAGCTTGTCAGGGCCGTCGCTGGAATGGTATATGAGCCTAGAGCCAACACAGATAAAAAGCTGGAAAGAGCTAGCGGAAGCTTTCGTGAAGCATTACCAATACAACAGCGATCTCGCCCCTAACCGGGTTCAGCTGCAAAGCCTCTCTCAGAAACCCAGTGAAAGCTTCAAAGAATACGCCCAGAGATGGCGTGATTTGGCCGCCAGAGTACAACCTCCTATGGTGGAGCGTGAAATGATAGACTTGTTCGTAGGGACATTCTCAGGAGTGTACTATGACCGGCTGCTCAACTTCTCAATGAGTACCTTCTCCGAGTTAATCCTGATCGGGGAGCGTATAGAAAACGGGATAAAAATCGGTAAGATTCAAGCGGGAGAGTCTGCTTCAGCTGGAAGCAATAAGAAAGCTTTCGGGGGTAGAAAACAGGAAGATGCCAATTCGGTATGTAGCTCTCGGGGAAGAAATAGGGGATGGAGGCAATACCAACCGCAACAAGTTGCAAGTGTGACAATCCCCGCGCAACATCAGCAACAGCCGCAGCAGTAGGGGCAACAACATCCGGCTCAACGAAGAATTCAGAACGGGAAGCCGAAAAGGGTATTTGATCCGCCGCCAGTATCGTACGCTGAGCTTCTTCAGAATTTGTTACGGTTACAGTTGGTCGAGAAAAGAACGATGGCTCCTCCGACAGGGGTACCCCCACCCAGTTATAACGCTAATGAGCATTGTGAATTCCACTCTGGGGCACCCGACCATAATATCGAGAACTGCCACGCTTTCAAGCATAAAGTGCAAGATTTGCTTGATAGCACTGCTATTAATTTTGGTACGGAAGGGCCCAATATTACACAACAACCAATGCCAAACCATGAATAGGCTGGAGTATGGTGGACAAAGAGGAATTCTATAGTTCGGGTGGGCCGTTAAAAGTAGATCAGAACAGTGGCAGGCTGCCTCTAATAACTGATTGTGAAGATAGCTGGTTCAGCAGCAGGACAGATGTGAAAGCCCGGTTCTCGGAAGCTGGCATTTTTCTTTGTTTTATCTTGTCATTTCTTTACGTTTGTAGTTTCTTTCATGTTTAAATTGCAATCTTGTTCGTAAAACTTGTTGTTTTCATTTCAATTGATGATAATGAAATAAATATGCATGTTTTGATTAAATCCAGTCGTGTTCACCAATCGTTTTTGCAAATGTCCAATGCTTGGTTAAGAAGGATCTGCGGAGGATGACAAAAATGAACGACATGCAAGCTTCTGATTGTATGCTTTTGAAATAAAACCTGTTGATGATGTACAGGCATTGTTTCAAATCCCTAAACACCGGAGTTATAAGGAAGATAATCCCTTGTCAACCCCTTTGAGCCTAGTAGTAGGAGTTCTTTCTGCGAATGAAAAACCCTCAATCTTAACCTGGGGCAGGGTAGGTGTTAGCTAATTTGACCGAGCGTTCAAGTTGCAAAAGGAGTGTCCGTTCGAGGATCAGTCACACCTCTAGAGGTCGTGCCTAAGAAACCACAATGGTTCAGCATTAGGAGTGAAACAGTCACATCATTCCCCAAAGAGTCAGACAACCAGCGTCACACGACTTGTTCGAAAGAAAAAAGAGAAAAAAAAATCAAAAGCCCGCTAAGTCAAGAAAAGAAAACAATTGACTTAGGCAAAAATGAGGGCATCCCGCTGGATTCAAAAAACCAAAAGAACTCAAAAGAGTCAGTCCAGGAAAAAGTTAGGGATATGAAAAGAAAAAAAGATGAAAGGATGGAAAAATCCTCAAATGAAATACGAGTCGTGTGACCTCAAGTGTCAGAGACGAAAGGTGAGTGGCTGTCACTCCCAAAAACTCATGGTTTCTCGAACTATCACTCCTATCTTTCAACCTCTGAGAGGTGAGCGCTAAGGTCGAATTAGCTGAACGTAGGATGGGAGAACATCAAGGAGAATGGGTGGGTTAAAATAAACTTTGAGCCTTTATCCTTTCCTTCAAAACCGTGAACCTGACCACGTTATAACCTTCAAAAGTCCTAATTGAAGCAGGTTGTTTCGAAAGCATACTTCGGTGAAGGTCGCGTCGATTCTGACTCCTGAAAGGGTTCTTCTTACCATGTTGGTACTGATGTTGATATTCTTGATAAATGTTGTGTGCATTTTATGCCATAAACTGTTTTTTCCTTTTCCCAGTGAACAGATTGGATGTCAAAGATGTCATATGTGTTGCATTAATGTGTCTTTTACGCAGAACAACTTGTTTTACTTGCGAGTAAGCGATTGACAGCAGAAAAGTTTCCTACAGTGGAAAGTATGGTCAGGATAGAATGCAGAGCGCCCGAATGCTTCGCAAGCCGGGGCAAGCCATTAAGTGCTCCCCAGTCAGGTCATCCATTCAAAGTCAGTTACTCTGGGGCAATCAGGTCGAGATTCGGTAAATCTCTCGTAGTTGGAGGTACTGCTCTAAATCAGTTAACCAGGGGTAACATCATTGCAATCAGGGGCAGGCCATCGTAAGAGCGCAGAAGTTATTCTTTACTCGGGGGGCATTTGGTGTGAAGTATTTCTCTGAAGTTCAGAATGCTGGGGCAGTTCATATCAGACCAACGGAGTACAAATGTTCAGATTCCCTTTTGAGGACTATCCCCACAGAGGTCCCACAGGCCGAGGCATATCAGAAGCAAAGGAATTGTTCTTCTCCGTATCATCAGAGCTACTCAGAGCTATTCGAGCAGATTCAGTCAATCTTAAAGTGTGAGACGAATGTCGGGAAGTCATGTTACTGTCTTCCGATTCTTCAACCAGAAAAATGTATTGGCAATCACTGTAAGGCCCGTCCGTGTTGGTGCGTCAGTTTCAAATCCAATCTTCATCAGTACGCAGGAAGACTCCGTCTATTTTCTCCAACAAAAGTCCAGTTTTTCAGTGGCACGGGTGAGCTATCCCCAGAGAAGTCCAATCATACTTGGCACATCTGCTATTCCCCAGCAGAGTTATATTCCCCAGCAGGGTGTTACTTCAACGAGGTGTTTGGTTAAGTTCCCAAATTCCCCAGCGGAGTTGATGCTACTCTTCCAGCATTTATTTTGCTGGAATAGTTCTGTGATATCCGGTTTATCCCCAGCGGAGTTGGCTTCGTCTTCAGCATTTATTTTGCTGAAATGGTTTTCTGTACCCGACTTTCTCCAGCAGCCCGAGCCTGTATTAGCATATTGCATGCATTATCATATTTGCATCATACTTGCATTTCAGTTTCAAAATACGTAGCATTTCCATGCTATATGGAAACATTACGTCATTATCGAACATACGTATTCGGAAACATAAACCAGGTTGGTTACCTCGTTAGTTTCAGATGTTTGTTTTCCCCTGCAGATAATTGAGATTATGATTCAGGAAGATAGTCGGATTTGTGGCGCAAGGCGAGCAGTGATCGTGTTCGTCCTATCATGTGGACCCCTAGCAGAGTTGCTTGGTTGAGTTTCTCTTTTCCCCAGCTGAGTCCTTCTCAGGTCGCTGTTATGTCGGCATTACAAGATTTCACAGTTCAGATTTTTTGGAGTTATCGCCGTGATTTCCCCAGTAGAGTTTTCTTCCCCATCAGAGTTGCTTGGTTGAGTTTCTCTTCTTCCCCAGTGAAGTTTTCTTCAGACTGTTGTCACGTCAGTATTGAAAATCTTGAAATTACTACCTGCCGTCGAAGTAGGTGTTTGACGGCTGTCGTCAGAGTTATACCCCGGTTGAAGGAGTTATACCCTGGTTGAAGGAGTTATACCCTGGTTGAAGGAGTTATTACCCTGGTTGAAGGAGTTATACCCTGGTTGAAGGAGTTATACCCTAGTTGAAGGAGTTATACCCCGGTTGAAAGAGTTATACCCTAGTTGACGGAGTTATACCCTGGTTGAAAGAGTTATATCCCGGTTGAAGGAGTTATACCCTAGTTGACGGAGTTATACCCTGGTTGAAGGAGTTATTACCCTGGTTGAAAGAGTTATACCCTGGTTGAAGGAGTTATACCCCGGTTGAAGGAGTTATACCCTAGTTGAGGGAGTTGTTGCCCTGGTTGAAGGAGTTATTACCCTAGTTGAAGGAGTTATACCCTGGTTGAAGGAGTTATACCCTGGTTGAAGGAGTTATACCTTGGTTGAAGGAGTTATTACCCTGGTTGAAGGAGTTATACCCTGGTTGAAGGAGTTATTACCCTGGTTGAAGGAGTTATACCCTGGTTGAGGGAGTTGTCACCCTGGGTGATGGAGTTATTACCCTGGTTGAAGGAGTTATACCCTGGTTGAAGGAGTTATACCCTGGTTGAAGGAGTTACTACCCTGGTTGAAGGAGTTATACCCTGGTTGAAGGAGTTATACCCTGGTTGATGGAGTTACACCCTGGTTTGAGGAGTTATTATGCCTTGTTTGAGACAGTTTGTTATCCTGGTCGATGGAGTTGTTACCTTTTGTCAAAGGAATTATTATCAGTGTTGGCAGAATCATTACCCGTGCTAACGGAGTGGCTCCCTGTGGAATTATTTGTTCAAGTATCTGTGTCGTCGGAGATGTATCCCACAGAGTAACTTGTCCAAGTCACCGGATGCCTGATTCGCGCTTTACGTAGCATTTTGTTTGTTTCTCTACAAACGAAGGTCAAGACTTTTGTGTTTTCGACGTGGTCCTTTGGCTCGATGCATGCTTATTGTAGAAAAATTTGGAATTAATTGTGGATTCAAGGCCTGTGGCGTCACGCAGGTGGTTGAGGACGAAATCAAGTCAGTTCTTATCAGATAATTGATCAGTTGTTGCCGTGACAACCGGATTCGGTTTTCTGAATGATATTTTCCCCAAGCAGTAGTCGTATACGCAATTTATTTTGCGGATGGCAAATTTCCGGGTTCTTTCGTATTCAACCGTCTCGTACCTCGAATGTTTGAAGGTTGCGCGCCCTTCATCCCGTCGGGTCCAAGCCGCTTGAATAGGGGCAACTGTTGCACCCCAAAATTTGCCCAACCTTTTCTAACCTAGGTTTATGTTTCAATTGCATAGTCATTTGCATTGGCATCATGTACATAGTGTATTCATCTGCATAGCATAGCATAAGCAAGATATCTTAATCAGGGGATCAAGTGCTATTCTTGTCTCAAGAGGTATGTTCAAGGGGTTTCATTCATATTCAAGATTACTCAGATCAATCATTGGATTCTCTCCTATCTTGAGGTTATTTGGGGATCATCATAGGAAGTGTGAGCTATGAGCCAAGAGCATGAGGTGTGTATGGATGTTATGAAGAACCTAGATGATCATTTTGAAGAAGAGCCAGGTCATTGGAATGATTGCAAGAGCCTCAGTTGAAGTCGGTCAACTAGGGTTTTATCTAGGTCAATCCTAGGTCAATGGCTTGATGTGAAAGGCATTAAGGCTCATTTGAAGAATGTGGGATTCATTATTTTCTATATGGATATGGATGTGGTGTTGTGCCAAAGAAAAATCAACAGGAGTCAAGGAAAAGTGGAGTTACCAAATTAGGGTTTCAGTGTAAAATCCCCTGATTTAGGTCAAACTTCCAAGCAGTGTAACTCAAAATGCAAGCTTCATATGAATTTCTGGTCCACATGAAACTTGTAGAGTATCCTCATAGCTTTAATATGAGTGGTGGAAGTCATCAAGTTGATTTATAGAACTCAAGTTATAGTTCTTGCAAGTTACAGGTCATCTGAGGACACTAAAATTTGTCTGTGAAAGTTGTCTGTCATCCAAGCAACTTTTGACCTTCAAGGAGTTTTCAAATGAATTCTTGGCAAATATAAGGGTTGTTACTCATGATCTCCCCTTTCCAAAAAGGTATGGTATGACTTCATCTGATATGTGAAGCTCAAGTTATAGCTTGTGCAAGTCAGGGGTATTTTGGGAAAGTGGAATTATAGGTCATTCTTAGCCTATGCCTAAAACTCATACAAGGAAGCTTCAAATGGAAAACTTCACAACATCAAAGTTTCTCAAAATGTCATTTTAAGTCCAGAAAAGAGGTCATGAAAGTTTGGAAATGCATGGAACAAGAATTGACAAAAGTTGGTGAAAATGACTTAAAAAATGGACATAAGTTGAAAAAGTTCAAGTTGGAAATTGGTTTGGGCAATCTATAAATCCAAAATGGGTAATGTAATATATCAAATTGAGTCTAAACAACATTTTAAAGACTTTGGTTCAGCCACAATTTTGAGATAGGGCTTTAAAAATGGACTTGCTTTGTAATTCCATTACTTGCATAATAAGGTACATGTGAGAAACTCAACATAAGGCAAAGGAATCCCTTGTTTTTCACTCATATCACTCCAATTTGTCATGAAAAGAGATTTTAAAAGGTGGTTAAGGGGCTGTTAGTGGATTGAAGTGAGATATCATGAGACATCAAAATACCATATCATGAGAAATTCATGAAGTTTCTAGAATCATCCTAGATTGATCTAGAAGACTCTAGATCTTTCCATGCTCTCCTATATATTGGATTGAGATCATTAAGAGTAAGGGTTGGTGATAGTTGATGTTGAATCCATTTTCTCCATTTGCAAATCATATTGAATCTTCATTTTTCTCTTCACCATTTTTCCATTTTTCCCACATTTTTCTACACTTGAAAACTCAAATTTTCAATTCCATTTTTCTCCCACTTTTGGTTCATTCCACCATTGCAAATACATTCCTTATTATTCTTACAATTGATTCAACACTTTTTTGGCCATAATTGATGCATGAACCAAGCTACACAACTCCATTAAAGTGAGCTCCAAGTGAAAAATTGATTTTTTGTTTTCCATCAATTCACTCCTTTCTTTCCATCCAAACACCTTCCTCATCAATTATAGGACGTGTCCACATCATTTTCTCAAAGAATTGGTGATCGAGTGAAGCTCTATAAGCCATTTTTCGGAGGTATAAAGAATTCGACATAACTCATGATTTATGAGTCTTTCTTGCATTATTGTTGTTGCATTACATTGCTCTCGTCTCCTACATGGATTCTAGTACAAAAAAGATGGGTTTTATGACAATTTTTGGTTCTTGAGTTTTTCTTGAGGTGCCACGTTTTGGGAGTTAGAGAGAGTTTCAAGAAAATATAAGACCATATTTGGATTCCTTGATTTTTTTTCCTTCAAGTTTGACCAAAATTTTGTGCGAAACGGATAATTATTGATGGAGTTATGGTGCTTCAAAGTAGCAAAAAACTCATGTTCATGGAGCTGCGGGTTACTATTCACAAAGTTGAAAATTTTGATTTGGAGAATAAGATGTTAACACCGTCGGATGCATTTCCAAGTCAAGGTTTCTTCCATTCATCCAACGCCTCTCACTGCGCCACGCAATCGGCCACATAAGCCTCATGCCACTTTTATTTATTCATGTTATTTTCTTTTATTTTCCTATTGCCATGTTTCTTTTATTTTTTCTGTTTTATATGCTGACTTCAAATAATCATAAAAAATAGGAAAATTAGTCTTTTTGATCCCCATTTTTTTGTGCTGAATCTTTAAGATGTCTAAGATTTAATAAAACTGGAATTATAATTTTACCATTTTTTGACATTTTCTTTGGATTTTTTACATTTGGGTCGTCATAAAAAGGCCAATGCTGGTGCTATCATTTTGTTGAATTTCTTTGACCTATCAAAACACAATTTAAATGTCAATCCTTTTGCAGGGATCTCACACACACGTTGAGGTATTGTTATATATTTTTTTGGGAATTTTAGTGTACCATTTTAATTGGTTTTGGATGCTTTCTTTAACATGCTCCACTTTAATCTTTCCTTTGGTATACATGAGATATCTTGCAATGTTTCCATCTTATTTGACCATTTATCTTTGGATATTTTTGTGGTATCTCTCACCCCTGGTTTGTGGCTTGATGTAGGGAATTGGAGATTTTTATTTGAATTTTTTAGCCCCTTTTGCTATTTTTCTTATGTTTTGTATTCGAACTTGTAATTTGGACTTCCGAACGGACTTTATTTTTGTTAAGGCTCCAACGACCGCTTTGTGTTTGCGTGATGAACGCCGTGGCTTATATTTCTTATTGTAGATAGGTTAGAGGTATTGGAAGACCCTTAGGTGGCTGTTATTTGTATGTGTAGCTTGCCCGATTATCGACTTGTTTGCATGATAGCACGTTGCGATTCCAAATAGTGGATTACGCGTTTCATTCGGAGTTTTCACTCGATTCTTTGCATATGATCACTTGATATTTTCTTATTCCATCCATGAATGTGCTTGAGGTTGAGATGAACCTTCCTCCCTCCTTTGCATCTTATTTATCATTGCTATATTCATGTTCACTTGTATGCGGTTATTACTTGTATTTCCGTTTCTTCCTTTCGTTTTCCTTTCCCGTAGGACTTCCATTCTTCCTTGTTCAAGGGAGGATGTGACAGACATTAGGAGCTAATCCATGTATGATAACATTAGGGTAGATTTTATTCCCTTTTCAACCCTAGGATTTTAGAGTGTCATCTCTTCTTTCTTCAGAACGACAGAAAAACATTAATAAAGGTTATAACAACAATCAATTCACTTCTTCCGTCAAAATATTTGAACAAACATCAACCTTTTTGCAATAAGAAAACCCTTGTTTAAGGTGAGATTTTTCATAAAAGACACTTGAACAGCTTGTGTCGTGCGTAGCCCGAACTACGTTTGCTCTGATCTTCCATGTTGTGTGGAAGTACGTAGGCATAGGATGCGATATCCTAGCGAGCAACCTTCACCCATCTTCACCCGTAGTTAGGCGAACTACGTTGACTCTGATTTCTCGTTCCAGACGGGAATACGTAGGCATAAGGTGCGATGCTTTACCGAGTCATGTTTTCTTTTCTTTTCAGACCTCATCCTTTAGTTTAGATAGAAGTGTAATCCGTACAAACAAACAAGCGTGGATCCCGTCGAGTACGACGGACGTGAGGGGTGCTAATACCTTCCCCTTGCGTAACCGACTCCCGAATCCAGGTTTTGGTTGCGATGACCATACCTTTTCCCGTCTTTGCGTTAGGTTTACTTCGAGCGTTTCCTTTCCCTCCTTTGGGATAAATAACGCACGGTGGCGACTCTTCTGTCAGCCGGCGCCGATTTTCGTAGTAGCGACAATGTGGTGTTGTGCCAAGGAGAAATCAAGAGAAATCAAGAAGAAGAGGAGTTTCTAAATTAGGGTTTCTGTGTAAAAATCCCCTGGTTTAGGTCAAACTTCCAAGCAAAATAATTCAAAATGCAAGCTTCAAATGGATCCTTGGTCAACATTAAACTTGTAAAGGATCCCAAGACCTTTAATTTGAGTGGTGGAAGACATCAAGGAGATTTATAGAACTCAAGTTATGGTTCTTGCAAGTTACAGGTCATCTGAGGCATCTGAAATTTGTATGTGAAAGTTACTTGACTTCCAAGCAACGTTTACCCCTAAAGGAGCTTTCAAATGGATTTCTGGTCAACATGAAAGTTGTTCCTCATGATCTTAGATTTCTAGAAAGGTATAGTATACCTTCATCTAATTTGTGGAACTCTACTTATGACTTTGGCAAGCAAAGGGTATTTTGGTCATTTGGAAATTACAGGTCATTTCAAGCATATGCCTAAAACTCATACTTGCAAGTCTCAAATGAAAACATGTTCAACATCAAAGTTGTTCCAAATGATGTTTTGAGTCTAGGAAAGTGGTCATGGAGGTTTGAAAATGGGTGTAGCTCATATTTGCAAAAATGACCTAATTAAGGCATGATTTAAGTCATTAAATAGCCATTTTTTGGGAATTTTTCATAACATGTCCAAATGGGATGAAATTATAGGTCATTTTGATTGGAAATAATGTTTTGAGAATATTGGCAATAGTGGATTCTTGAGCTTAGTTCAAAATTTAAGAGTTATCATGGCTTGCTTATGATTAAAGTAACATATGCCAAATCACAAGGGATTTGTGTACAAGAAACTTCCAGCAATTTCTAGATGATTCCATGGGCATCTATATAAACCCTAGAGCTGATCCATGAAGGGGTTGCACTTCATTTTGATCCAAAACACATATTTTCACTCTCTTTTGCATTTTTGCAAATTCATTCAAACTCTCCCAATTCTTCATCATTCTGCACAATTATTGATCCTACCATACTCCATGATCATCACTGATCACATCCCAAGCAAGATCTGGTTGAATTGAAGCCATAATCGTGTGCTGCAAATTTTCACATCCAAGTTGCAAGAAGAATCAGTTACAAGAATTCAGAGCATCTGAGCAAGAACAAGTGCATACAGAACCAAGATCCATAGCCATTGATCAAGTCTAGAGCATTGCTAGCTGTAAATCCAAGAGTTCATCCATCTGTTTTCAGTTTTGCACCAGGTTAGTATCTTCTTCAATTTAGCTTGATTTAGTTAGCATGATGTAGATTGGTTAGGATAAGAATAACCTAGGTAGTTAGATGAACAATTTTGGAGATTTTGACTGAATTTGGTGAAGGTTGACATTGGCGTACACCAACTGTTTAGACTTAGAACTTTGTTAATTTGGAGTGTTAGCATTAGTTATTTGTCCTAGAGTAATCAGTGATAAGAGAGGATCATTCTGTTATCAAGAAACCAGAGAAATATGAGAGTGGAAGTTTGAGTATTAATGGTGAGGTTGCTATCGGGTTTCTTGTTCGAGGGTGTTTTAGTGTAAACCAAGACCGTGGTTGTATTCTGCTCGAGAAATAGAGCATCTTTGCTTTTTACGAATTTGAATTTTATGGAGAAATGAAGTTGTATGAGTGTGTTGAAGTCTGGTGCAACAAAGCTCGTTCATGGTGTTCATGGTAGAAACCCTAGGTCCATTGGAGAAGACGAGTGACAAGCGTTGGATCAAAATGACTGTGTTGACTGAGACTCTAATCGTGGGGCTGAGATTCAAAGCTGAGTTTGGAGGGAAGCTAGTAAACGTGAAACGCACCGTTTCACTTAAGTTCTCAGACGGGCTTAATGACATTCCTTTTCACACCCTACTTCACCAGGCCCAACGAATTGAACTGCTTTTTGCTGCTATTCACACCGTGCACGTTTTATTTTTCTTTGGATTTACTGATTTGGTTTTTGTTTTAGTTTCTGGGCTTAACATTTGCTATGCGCGCCCCCTAGTACCTGGCCCATGTGATATTGAACTGGGCGAAGTTGCTGCTTGCACCCCCTGGCTTCCATTTATATTTTTTGTTTTGATTCATTTTATTAGCATTTTATAAAATCCATAATAAATCAAAAAATAAGAATTTTGACATGAGATTTTTTGCAATAGTTTCACATAGACTTGAAGAAAATTAAAATGATTAAAAAATATTAGTTTAACTATTTTTTCTATTTTTGCTTATATTTTGCATTTTAATTGTTTTTAAATAGATATAGTTTGTATATAGTTTTTGTAGAATTTCTTTTCGGTATTTCCCATAATCGTTTTAGGCTAATTTTTTTAGTATAACTAGATACATATATTAGGTGCCCCCTTGATTTTTATACCAATTTTTTAGGATTTATTTTAGGCATTTTAGTTAGAAAACATTAGGCTAATCTTTTAGGGTTGTGAATATAATATAGGTCTAACAAAGCAAGTTTCTTTTGGGTTTTCTTTAGGACAAATTAAATGATGGGACTATAGGGGTATTGAGGGTAAATAATAGATCCCTTAGAAAATATTAGACTTCCCCTATTCTACTATTACTATTAGTATATTTTCTGTAATTGGTTGATTGTGTGGTGTGCCCCCTCTAGGGTTATTTGTTTGACTGTATGGGGTATTGGGCCTGCTTGGGGTTTGGGTTTGAGCTGAAGACTTTGCTGATGAAGCCCATTGAAGACAAAAGGAATGAAGACTCAGTTCAGGAGTTGATGAAGAGTATCTCTTGCTGGCAGCTGTTGAAGGTCATAGGATCTAGGAGTTAGGAAGAGCTCTAGAATAGCAACTTGATTCACAAACATGGAAGGTCTTGCCTGCCTCCATCCCTCTCTATGATGCAGAGTCTCTCTAGGACACTCACCCCCTTCCTTTGGAAGGCTTGGTGACGGTGTCTAAAAGATAGAACTCTTGAGAGAAAATTTCTACATATTGTTAACAGTCTGTTTGCCACCTTTGGTGGTCAATTAGCTGTTTAACATTCCAGTTCATCCTCTTACCTGTTCCTCATCTTGGAGAGTGAGACTTGAAGAAAAGCCATGAAAGATTGAAGGTAGAGACCTTGCTTGAAGGCTGTGAAGATGAAGACTGATGCTTGCTTGAAGCCTGTAGATGTTTGAAGATGACTTGAAGACAGATGTTGTTGAAGCTTTCTTTTTGCTGTTTATTTTTGCTGTTTATAATTTCTGATGTATTGTTTGAATTTCCCTGACTGTATTGCTTGTTGTTTAACCTGTTAGGTTGAAAGCGAATTTTGTTCGCTTTTGCCTGTTGTTTTCTAGGTTCGAGGTTGAGTGGGACTCCCTTGCCTCGCTTGTATTGCTGCATCCATGCATTTTACTGCTTTATTGTATATATGCTATTGTTTCTGTTTCCGTCTATTCCCTTAGGATCTCTGTTTCTCTCTGTGCAAGAGAGGAACATGATAGACATTAAGTCTTAACCCATGCATGATAACAGTAGGTTAGTTTGATTCCCTTTTCAACCGTAGGTTAGAGTTCTGTCTCTTCTTCCTCAAAACAAATAGAAAAACACAATAAATATTTCAAACACAATAAAAGACACTTCTTCCGTAAAAGAATGTGAACTCATCAAAACGTCATTTTTGTCCACTTGGACCAGCAATAAAAAAAAAACCCTTTTTCAGAAGGAGATAAAAGCAATCAAAACAGACTTGTGTCGTACGTGGCCCGAACTACGTTTGCTCTGATCTTTCATGTTGTATGAAAGTACGTAGGCATAGGATGCGATGTCCTAGCGAGCAACCTTCCCCTCCTTTCTCGTAGGTAGGTAAACTACGTTGACTCTGATTTCTCGTTACAGACGGGAATACGTAGGCATAAAGTGTGATACTTTGCCGAGTCATTTTATTTCCTTTTAACCCTTAACCCTTAGTTTAGATAGAATAACAATCCGTACTAGAAAACAAGCATGGATCCCGTCGAGTACGACGGACGTGAGGGGTGCTAATACCTTCCCCTTGCGTAACCGACTCCCGAATCCAGGATTTGGTTACGATGACCATTCCTTTCCCCGTCTTTGCGGTAGGTTTACCTCGAGCGTTTCCTTTCCCTCCTTTGGGATAAATAACGCACGGTGGCGACTCTTCTGTTCAACCGGCGTCGATTTTCGCAGTAGCGACAGCTGGCGACTCTGCTGGGGAGCCGGCGCCGATTTTCGCAGTAGCGACAACTGGCGACTCTGCTGGGGACTCCAACGGTTCCCTACGCGAGTCAATCCTAGCGCTTGTTTTCCCGTCGAGGATTTTGTATGGATTTACTTTTCAGTCATTTACTTTCAGCATTATATTATTGTTATTATTGCTGTATTGGGGTGTGACGGGTGTTCTATGATTGAGAGATAAGTCGGACCTGGGCTTGAGTGCACCTAGAATTAGAGTGGAAAGTAGTGGGCGCGCACATGCTTTGCATGTCCTAGTGTCCTGCGAAATCCACACTCAGACGAGGTTCTTCTGGTTGGCCTCCTGTCCTACCCTTTGGGTGGCTCGGGTTGCTGGTTAGTTGGATTGTCGACTCTGGGAACCGATCATTTGGAAGTTGGCTAAGTGAGGCCTCTTCAGGATTTGATGATGCCACTCCTTCTGGGAATCGTATCATCAACCCTGAAAGTCTGTGACGCCGACGACCGCATAGGATGCCATACCATTGTCAGTTGCTAGGACACCTACCTGTGAGAGGGTTTGGATTATGCAGGTAACTAGACCTTCAGATACCGGTTTATTCTTGATTTGAGATTCATGATACTTATGGACAATTATTGGGGTCTGTCAGAGACCAAGTTGGAGTGATTATTGGGTCTGAGGCTTGATTGGAGCTTATGTATGAGGTCTGTCAGAGACCAAGTTGGAGTGATTATTGGGTCAGAGGCTTGATTGGAGCTTATGTATGAGGGTTGTCTGAGACCGTGGTTTGAAGAATATTGGAGGGTCTGTCGGAGACCTTGCTCTTGATGTGGTTCTGGCTTCTCAGCCATGGCATTTGTTCCCTGTTGCATTTTATGTGCATTGCATTGTTTGCATAACCATTATCATTGCATCCCATTAACGTGTGTCTGTGCTGCAGGTGCATTTGCATATTCCCTGGTTCTAGTGTCCGGACTTCTGAGTATTGATCATGGCTGGTTTGAGGATGACAGTTGCCTACAAGTTACCTATCCCTGATGTTACTCCCCTATTGGGTTTGATTTCTCTTGCTGATGAGGATGTCCGTAGAAGCTTCAGGCAGAGTTACGGAAGGCTGTTGAGATTGGTTCGCAAACCAACTGATGATGAACTGAATGGGCTGTATACACTGATGCAATTCTATGACCCTGCTTTGAGATGTTTCACATTCGCTGACTTTATTTTGGGGCCTACCATGGAAGAGTATGCAGAGTTTATTGAGCTGCCAGTACAGAATAAGGTTCCTTTTATTCACTCTGCCGCTGAGCCCAAGCTGGAGGACTTAGCTAAGGCCTTGCACATGAATGCTTCTGAGCTGTTGATGACTTCTTGGCGCGGGGTTCCAGGTTTCTCCCTCCAGTTTCTGATCGGTAAGGCTCAAGAATATGCCAAGAATGGATGCTGGGTAGTCTTTAACGCTGTTTTGGCTCTATGCATTTATGGGATAGTGTTGTTTCCCAATTTCCCGAACTTCGTGGACATGGATGCATTTCATTTGTTTGCTGCTGGCAACCCTGTACCCACATTGATCGGGGATTTATACCATTCGATGCACTACAGAAATGAGAATAGGAGAGGCAAGAACGTCTCTTGTTGTGTGCCATTGTTGTACATGTGGTTTAAGAGCCACCTCCCCCTAAAGGGACCTTTTGTAGATAGTGCAACTACAGCTGACTGGCCAGAGCGCCTGATGAGACTATCTTCTGAAGACATCGAGTGGTTTGATCGAGACTTGCTGGGGTCTGAGCTTATTTTCAGTTGTTCTGGGTATCCTAATGTTCCTTTGATAGGAAGGAAAGGGTGCATCAATTACAACCCATCTCTGTTCGTTCGCCAGTTTGGATACGCGTTGAAGAACCCACCTAGGGAGGAAGAAGTACAGGAATCTCTGTACTTCACCGGTGATTTGAATGGAGAGTTACTAGCTAAGCTCCAGCACGCATGGATGCGTATCAACAGAAGAGGGAAACCACTGTTGGGGAAGAATGATTGTCAGGCTTATGTACCATACAAAGTTTGGATCCAAGAGAGAGCAAGACAGTTGCTGATGCCATTTCCAGTTGCACCGGTCCCTGTTCATATTCCGGTAGAGGAACCAACCACTGTTACTATGGAGGTCTACGAGCGAGTTGTAAAAGAAAAGGAAGCCTTGATGAAGATCAATGAAGAGTTAGAAAAGGAACTGGCTCAGATGCGTAGTGAGAAGAACAAGGTTGTGCATTCTTTCCAACATCAGATTGAATTAGTAAACATGCTAGGTGCTAAATTGACTGACGAGAAAAAGAAGCGCGAACGCCTGGGGAAAGAATTCAGAAGCTCTCATGACATGTTGGAGTCCAAAAAGAAAGCACTCGATGCCGCCCACCGGGAAATCTCTTCTTGTAACAAAACGTGGAATGCTACGCTAACCAACAACAAAAAGAGGGAAGACAAATTGAAGCAGCAAATTTCTGAACTCGAAGAACAGTTGAAGGCTAGCACTAAGAAGTATGAAGAGGAGGTAATGGCAAGATATAGTCTCCAGAATGCATTGAACAAGGCCATCGAAGGCAAGAAAGAAGTTGTGTATCAGAAGCGGAAGCTAGAGGATCGCTTCGGAGAAGGGGTATGGGAGGAATCCGCTGGTGATTTGCGACGTGTTCTCAAGCGAAGAGATCTACTTGTTGAGGGTCTGCTTACCCGACCAAGTCATCCAGAGACTAAGAAGTTATTAGAGGAGTACCAGGCCTATGGGAGCACTTGACAGTTTCATGTATTAATGTGTATGCTTTATTTGCATAGTGCTGACCATCACCAGGATTGTTGGTTGAGGTCATGCCTTCTTATTGTACGCGTTGATATTGTATTCTTGGCTTAATGGATTTCTCTGCAATATATGAGGTGTTTTCTATGATTCGGCTCCGACCTTCGTACTGCTGTCACTGTCACCACACTGGCACATTCGCACTAGAATCGGGGAATGATATTCCCTAATGCACAGACACATATTGCATTGCATTCACATTCATATTGCATTACAGGTGATTATTGAACGGTATCTCATTTCTTGCACTGTACCAGGTCTTTTCAGGATTGAAAGTCAGCGCCCGCACCGATACTCCACTCGTACCAACTGCCGAAGAGTTATGGATCAGATGCAGAATGAAATGCAGGACATGCGTGAGAAGCTGGCGCTATTCATGCAGACAATGGAGACCATTGTGAAAGGCCAGGAGAACTTGCAAGCTTTGGTGCAGCCTTTGTTGGTAAGAAATGCTGGGCACGGAAATGAAGACCATAATTCTGTGCGAGTCGACACTATTCACGGGGATGGTACCCCCACACCGGTAGCTCCACCTGTGGTGAACATACCTGCTGTCAATATGAACAACGGCGCTGCCACCGGGAACGGTAATGTTGGAATCGGTAACGAGACTGTCGTCAACAACGTTGGGTTCGGAGATGTCAATCTGGGTGGTGATAATATGGGAGGTAATGGCTTCGGTAATAATGGATTCGGCTTTAATGACCAGGGGTTTCATCATGCTGGGAAGTACGGCTTCAACGCTCAGGGCTTCGGACAGGACGGATTTGGTATGACTAATCAGGGTTATGGCGGATTCGGAAATGGAAATGGTGCCGGGATAATATCTTTTGGACCTGCCGGAGTCGCTCCGGGGTATGGTAACAGGGGGCGAGGCCCTGTAATGAATCAGACTAGATTTGGCCGTAACAACGGGTACGATGGATACGGAACTGGGAACGGTAATTGGCTAGAGGATCAGCAAGAGGATACTTTCTCCGGTGGAGGTTTCGAAGGTCCTATGGATGACTCTCAGAGAATCAAGATGCTCGAGGAGCAGATGAAGGGGGTCGTGAATCAAAGCGTTGTTGGCTTAGATATGACTACAATGGGTCTAGTGCCTGGCCTGAGGGTACCGCTAAAATTCAAAGCGCCCACATTTGACAAATATAAGGGGGATACCTGTCCAAAAGTGCACGTGCGGTCATACTACAGAAGGATGTCGGCATATTCAAACGATGAGAGGATGCTGATGCATTTCTTTCAAGATAGCTTGTCTGGCCCTTCCCTTGAATGGTATATGGGGTTGGAGCCAACACAGATAAAGACATGGAAGCAGCTGGCTGAAGCGTTTCTGGCTCACTATAAGTATAACAGCGACTTGGCACCCAACCGGGTCCAATTGCAGGGGTTGTCCCAGAAGAAGGGCGAGAGCTTCAAAGAGTATGTGCAGAGATGGCGCGACATGGCTGCTCGAGTTCATCCTCCTTTGGATGACAAAGAAATGAATGATATGTTCATAGGAACATTTACCGGTATGTTTTATGACAAGCTGTTTCACACGTCCTTAGGCAGTTTCTCAGACTTAATCCTGATGGGTGAGAAGATTGAAAGCAACATTAAACAGGGAAGATTCCAGGCTGGGGAATCCACTTCAGTTGGCAGTAACAGGAGGGCCTTCGGTGGGCGCCGTCAAGGTGATGCAAGTGCAGTGTTTGGGGGTCGAGGCCGAGGCCGGGGCAGAGGGCGAAACCAGTACAATCAGCAGCCGCAGCAGGTGGCAAGTGTCACTATTCCATTTCAGCAACAACCAATACAACAACAGCAACAACAGCCACAACAGGGGGTACATCCTGCCCAGCGCAGAATCCAGGGGGGCAAACCAAGGAGGGTGTTTGAAACGCCTCCTTCAACGTATGCCGAATTGCTACAGACGTTACTGGGTTTGAACTTGGTGGAAAAAAGGACTATGGCGCCAATAACAGGCACTCCTCCGTATGGTTTCGACGCAAGCAAGCACTGTGAATTCCACTCCGGGGCTCCAGGCCACGATGTAGAGAGTTGCCATGCGTTCAAACATGTGGTGCAGGATCTATTGGATAGTAAGGCTATCAATTTTGGACAGGCAGGTCCGAACATAGTACAAAAGCTCATGCCCAATCATGGGGCAAATGCTATTTTAACCGAGGAGGGTTTGAACTTGATTATGAATGTTGATGACCTAAAGACACCGTTGTGTGAGATAAAGAGCAGGTTATTGCAAGAAGGTGTGTATCCGGGCTGCGATGAGTTTTGTTTAGAGTGTTGGACCCGAGCTGGGGGTTGTGCTGAATTAAAGAAGGGTATTCAGACCTTGATAGATAGAGGCACATTGCAATTCTACAGAACGGCAGTTGAAGAACCTGCAGGGTCATAAGCAGACGGGCGAAGTGATGTAGCTACTGTGACGATTCCCCGAAAAACAATAACTATAACGGCGCCATCCAGGAGACCGCCAATCACTATCACCAAGGCAGGACCAATCCCTTATGAGAGCACTAAGGCAGTCCCTTGGACCTATGGGTTGGAAGCATACTGTGATGGGATGAAAATTAATGTTAGCAAGCAGCCAGTTGAGGTTGTAGACAACGTCGTCGGTACCGGAGGGATGACAAGAAGTGGGAGAATCTTTATATCGCCTGAGGTAGAGGCTGAACGACTGGCGAAAGGAAAAGGAAAGATGAATGAAAATGTCCCTGTGCAGAAGAACGAAAAAGAAACGTCGTTGAAGGATGTGTAAGAGTTTATACGCCTTATTCGTAAGAGTGCTAATAAGATTGTTGAGCACCTTCAACAGACGCCGTCAAAGATATCCATATTGTCGTTGCTATTGTGTTCCGAAGCTCACAGAAATGCATTGCTGAAAGTTCTGGATACGTCCTTTGTACCCTAAGATGTTTCCGTGAATCAGCTGGAGGGGGTGTTGGCGCATGTGAACGCAGGCCATAGCTTGGGATTTACAGACTTTGATTTGACCCTGAAGGGGAGAGAGCATAACATGGCGTTGCACGTCTCAGTTGAGTGTAGGGGCTCAGTCATGTCTCATGTACTGGTAGATACCGGATCTTCCTTGAACGTGCTGCCCAAGAAAGCAATGATGAAACTGGATGTCAGAGGAATCCTTTGTACGCCTAGTGACTTGGTGGTCAGGGCATTTGATGGTACACGAAGAACAGTCTTTGGATCCATAACGTTACCTCTACAGGTGGGGCCGGAAGTTTTCGCAACTGAATTTTACATTATGGACATCCAACCAGCATACAGCTGTCTTCTCGGACGACCCTGGATCCATGGTGCAGGGGCAGTCACATCTACCTTGCACCAAAAGCTGAAATACATGGTAGGGGACAGTGTGGTCACAGTCTATGGAGAAGAAGATATATTGGTTATCCATCTGTCATCATTCAAGTATGTAGAAGTCGACGGCGAGATTCATGAAACACCCTGTCAAGCCTTTGAAGGGTTGCGCATCAAAGACAAAGTTCCGGGGCCAAGTAAAGCATCAGAGGTGGCCGTCTCGTCATACAAGGAAGCTCAGGCTCTAGTGGAGACTGGCGAGACAAAGGGCTGGGGCAAGGTGCTGGATATTCCCGTAAAGATGGACAGATTTGGGCTGGGATATCAACCGTCGTCATCAACGCCTGCTGCAGGGGCACCCCGTTTCAAAGGACCGATAACAATCACCGCTAGTGGAGTGTATCACGAGGCCATCAAAGCTGTTTCAGATTCCGAAGAAGGAGACAGTGATTGCGACATGGACGCCTGGATTCAGCCGAGCGTGCCAGGACAAGGATTATGCAATTGGTCTATTCAGGAGATTGTTCCTGTGACTCACAAACAGTAATACTTTGTTTTCTTAATTGTTGAACAATCCGGTGCCTTACCCGGGGCATCGTGATTTTGCTTAGGGCCGTGCTGATATGTACATTGCGTTGTTTAATCATTAAATAAAAGGCGTTTTTTCATGTACAAATATTGCGATCTCTGTTTTTCCTGTTTTGTGTTTTACCATAAAATGGCAACGTGGTTATTCGCTTTATACGCATTTTGAAGCATTTAACCATTCCTTTTGCAGGATAACATTTTCAGATGACATCATTGAACCGCCTATGACTCGTTTCGACTTTGAGCACCCGGTATTTCAGACCGAAGAAGAGATTGTTGAAGATGGAGACGTTCCAGAAGAATTGTCTTGGTTGGTGAAGCAAGAGGAGCGAGTCATTCTGCCTCATGAGGAGGTCATTGAAATTATTAACCTGGGGTCGGAAGGGGTTGAAAAGAACATCCGTATAGGAGCCGCGCTGCAGAGCGACGTCAAGCGAAGACTGGTTGAAATGCTCAGAGAGTACAGTGATGTGTTCGCTTGGTCGTACGAAGACATGCCTGGGCTGGATACGGATATGGTTGTGCACCGTCTGCCGCTAAAAGAAGAATGCCCGCCGGTTAAGCAGAAGCTTCGCAGAACTAGGCCAGATATGGCAGTGAAAATTAAAGAGGAGGTTCAAAAACAGTGGGATGCTGGTTTCCTAGCTGTTACAAAATATCCCTCATGGGTCGCTAATATTGTACCAGTGCCAAAGAAAGACGGTAAAGTGAGAATGTGCGTAGATTATCGTGATTTGAACAAAGCGAGCCCGAAAGATGATTTTCCACTTCCCCACATCGATGTGCTAGTTGACAACACTGCTCAATTCTCCGTATTCTCCTTCATGGATGGCTTCTCGGGCTATAATCAGATTAAGATGGCACCAGAAGACATGGAGAAGACTACTTTCATCACACCTTGGGGAACATTTTGTTACAAAGTGATGCCCTTCGGATTGAAGAATGCTGGGGCAACGTATCAGCGTGCAATGACGACTCTTTTCCATGATATGATGCATAAGGAGGTCGAGGTTTATGTCGATGATATGATTGCCAAATCCCAGACGGAGGAAGAGCATTTGGTGAATCTGCTGAAGTTATTCAAACGGCTTAGGAAGTTCAGGCTGAGACTGAACCCTAACAAGTGCACCTTCGGGGTGAGATCGGGTAAACTGTTGGGGTTTATCGTGAGTGAAAGAGGAATAGAGGTTGATCCTGCAAAAATAAAAGCAATATAAGAGATGCCGACACCTAGAACAGAGAAAGAGGTGCGCGGGTTTTTAGGGAGGTTGAACTACATCGCTCGGTTCATATCTCACCTGACAGCTACGTGTGAGCCGTTATTCAAGCTGTTGAAAAAAGACCAAGCTGTAACATGGAACGAAAATTGTCAAAAGGCGTTCGATAAAATAAAGCAGTATTTGCAGGAGCCTCCCATTTTGATACCCCCAGTGGCAGGGAGACCCTTGATTATGTATTTGACAGTTCTTGAGGGAAGTATGGGTTGTGTTCTCGGTCAACACGATGAGACTAGGCGTAAAGAGCATGCAATATACTACTTGAGTAAGAAGTTTACTGAATGTGAATCTCGATATTCAATGCTTGAGAAAACTTGTTGCGCGCTAGCCTGGGCCGCCAAGCGTTTGAGGCAATACATGCTGAACCATACAACCATGCTCATCTCGAAGATGGATCCTATCAAATATGTATTCGAAAAGCAGGCACTATCGGGGAGAATTGCCCGTTGGCAGATGGTTTTGACCGAATATGACATCCAGTATGTCTCGCAGAAGGCTATAAAGGGGAGTGTATTGTCTGAGTACTTGGTAGAGCAGCCTATTGAGGATTACCAATCGATGAGGTTTGATTTTCCTGACGAGGATATCATGTACCTAAAGATGAAAGATTGTGAAGAGCCGTTGCCAGACGAAGGACCAGAATTGGACTCCAAATGGAAGTTGATCTTTGACGGAGCTGTAAACGCCTACGGTAGCGGAATAGGGGCAATCATCACTACTCCACACGGGTCGCACATCCCGTTTACTGCTCGATTGACCTTTCCAGTTACCAATAATGAAGCCGAATACGAAGCTTGTATCATGGGGCTTGAAGAAGCCATTGATTTGCGAATCAAAAATCTGGATGTATACGGAGACTCAGCTCTGGTGGTGAATCAAATAAAAGGAGAATGGGAGACACGTCAGCCCAATTTGATACCGTACATGAATTACGCGAGGAGATTGTTGCCTTTCTTTGACAAGGTTGAATTGCATCATGTACCGCGAGTAGAGAATCAGATGGATGACGCCCTGGACACTTTGTCTTCCATGTACAAAGTCAACTTCTGGAATGAGGCTCCCAGAATTGTTATCTCTCGGCTTGACAGACCTGCCTTCGTATTTGCCATTGACGAAGCATCTGATGATAAACCCTGGTATTTTGATATCCTTAATTTCCTGAAGAAAAAAGAGTATCCGGCTGGGGCATCCAGTCACGATCAGAGGACTCTCAGGAGATTGGCGGGTAATTTCTACCTGAATCCGGACGGTGTCCTGTACAGACGAAATCACGACTTGGTGCTACTACGTTGTGTAGATGAGAAAGAGGCGAAGTTGCTCATGGAGGAAATACATGAGGGTACGTTTGGTACGCATGCTGGTGGGCATGCCATGACGAGGAAGCTGCTGCGGGCAGGTTATTATTGGCTAACTATGGAAACCGATTGTTTCAAGTTTGCGAAGAAGTGTCATAAGTGCCAGATCTATGCAGATAAGATCCATGTGCCTCCGAGTCCTTTGAACGTGATGTCGTCGCCATGGCCATTCTCGATGTGGGGAATCAATATGATTGGAAAGATCGAGCCGACTGCTTCTAACGGGCATCGGTTCATTCTGGTAGCAATCGATTACTTCACCAAATGGGTGGAAGCGGCATCTTATGCAAATGTGACCAAGCAGGTGGTAGCCAGATTCATCAAGAGAGATATCATTTGCAGATATGGAATCCCCGAGCGGATAATTACTGACAACGGTTCAAACCTGAATAACAAAATGATGAAAGAGCTGTGTCAGAGTTTTAAGATCGAGCATCATAACTCTTCTCCTTATCGACCCAAGATGAATGGCGCTGTTGAAGCGGCCAATAAGAATATAAAGAAGATTGTTCAGAAGATGGTGGTGACCTATAAGGACTGGCATGAGATGCTACCTTTCGCTTTGCACGGTTATCGTACGACGGTACGCACATCAACTGGGGCAACCCCGTTCTCGTTGGTATATGGAATGGAAGCAGTGTTACCACTGGAAGTTGAGATTCCTTCCCTGAGAGTATTGCGAGATGTCCAACTAGACGAGGCAGAATGGGTGAAAGACAGGTTGAATCAGCTGAGTTTAATGGATGAGAAGAGGCTAGCTTCTCTAGCATACGGTTGTTTGTACCAGAGCCGAATGAAGAAAGCATATGATAAGAAGATACATCCTCGGAGCTTTCAGACGGGCGACCTTGTGCTAAAGAGGATTCTCCCGCCACAGGCAGATCACAGGGGCAAGTGGACCCCCAACTACGAAGGGCCATACGTTGTCAGAAAAGTCTTTTCAGGAGGAGCTTTGTTGTTGTCCACCATGGACGGTGAAGACTTTACGTCGCCTGTGAATTCGGACGCAGTTAAAAAATACTTTGCTTGAAAATGACCCGCTGGACAAAAAAAGAGAGTCCAGGCAAAAATGGGGCATCCTGGCGAACCAAAAACAGAATGAAAGGTTCGGGCAAAAATTAGGGATAAAATTGAAAAAAATGTACACCCGCGAAGTTGAAAACCTACACTGGGCGGCTTCGGCAAAAAAGGGTATCCCGGTGAACTGAAAACCCGTAAAGGGCGGTTCACGCAAAATTTAGGGATTTGAAAAGCAAATGACTGCGGTCCGAATTTGATACTGCGGTGCGCATTGGGGCGGGAGAATATACCTGAGGGGTCGATTATCAGATACAATCTCTTCGGAAGTGTGAATACTGGGAAAGCATTAGAGTCGGGCGAGTCATAGGAGGATCAGCTCATGATGTTCGTCTGCATCCCGTTGCCGACATGTGCATAAATTGGATTTGTCATTATATTTATGCTTCTTGTGCATACTTGTATATTTGTTGTGTGTAGCTTCCTCTTTTCAGGAGTTACATCCCGTGTACAAAACTCCGCCCATTTAGGGGCCCAATCAATAAAACATGTTATTCAGTATTTGATGCTGGTTCTTTACTGTTTTGTACATGATAAACGCCTAGGTTTAATAAAACTAGCAAGTGTATAACGTCACTGGCCCTTGCCAATAATTGCTAAAACTTTGAATTAACTGAAAATAATGTCACTAACACTAACCTGAATAGATTTGGTTGCATAGACTTGTCTTGTCTCGTTTATGGTGTTGCAGGGTTCGTGACCATATGAAGTGGACGATCAAAAGATTGCAGTACTAACCAGAGGCTTGTAACGGAAAGACTCGATCCCCACGCAGGTCGCGTTTCCAAGATAACAATGTTCCTTACCAAAGAAGGATCAGATTCCTCAGCTAGTCGTAGCTTATCCGAAGGACATTCTCCAGCAAAGTCGTTCACTCTTAGTAGAATTAATGATTCCAAGATCAAAGGTTGTATTCAGACAGTGTGGTGTCCCCCAAAAGGATCCCCCATCCCGAGCGGAGTGGTTTAGCCTCAGAAGATTAACATTTCCAACTCGTGAGCTGTACTTAGACAGTTTACCCTTCCCAGAAGGGTCATTTACTCTCCCCCAGCGGAGTCAGTTGATTTTCCCCAAGGGAATCGTTTCATCCCCAACGGAGTTCTCTTTCCAGCAAGTGTTTTCTTTCCTCCCAGTGGAACTTGCAGAGCAAAACTCTTCCCGACAGAGTTGGCTGTGTGTCCTGGCATTTATTTTGCCGGAATACCGTGTGATACCCGTTCACTGTCCAGCAGAAGTCCAATCATGATTGGCGCATTCAGTTATTCCTCAGCGAAGCGGGCTTCAATCTTCCAGCATTTATTTTGCTGGAATAATTCTGTGACACCTGGTTATCCCCAGCGGAGTTGGCATTGTCTTCAGCATTTATTTTGCTGAAGCGGTTTTTTGTATCCCAGCAGTTCGAGCCTGCATTTGCATCGGCATATAGTGTCATGTTTGCATCCGCCCAAATAAAAAACGCGTAGCATTTCCATATCGAATGGAGCATTACGCCATTGTCAAACATATGCATTCTGAAACATAAGCCAGGTTGGTTAACCGTTTGTTTTCAAGTGTTGTTTCCCTTGCAGGTGGAGGGAGCTCTTGCTCAAATTAATTACCAAACATTCAAGATCTCGGCGTGAGATATTCAACGATAATATCAGTTGTGGCATTATTCCCCACAGAGTTGCTGGATTAAGTTTCTCTTACCCCTCCAGCGGAGTATTTCTTCAAGGTTGTTTTTGTGACAATATCAAAAGATTTTGTAAATCGACTTTTGGAGGTTGTCTGGCAGTGTGGATTCAGAAAATCCCCAGTAGAGTCCTTCTCAGATTTGCTGCCATGTCAGCACTGAAAATTGGAAGACTAGACTCATATTGCGTTACCCATATGATTGATAGAGCTAGCTGCTGCAAAGATAGGCAGAAAAGTTGTATCGGAGTTATTTTCCCGCAGTGGTGGCGGAGTTATTTTCCCGTAGTGGTGACGGAGTTATTTTCCCGCAGTGGTGGCGGAGTTATTTTCCCGCAGTGGTGGCGGAGTTATTTTCCCGTAGTGGTGGCAGAGTTATTTTCCCGTAGTGGTGACAGAGTTATTTCCCACAGTGGTGGCGGAGTTATTTCCCGCAGTGGTGGCGGAGTTATTTTCCCGTAGTGGTGACGGAGTTATTTTCCCGTAGTGGTGACGGAGTTATTTTCCCGTAGTGGTGACGGAGTTATTTCCCGCAGTGGTGGCGGAGTTATTTTCCCGTAGTGGTGGAGGAGTTATTTTCCCGTAGTGGTGACGGAGTTATTTTCCCGCAGTGGTGGCGGAGTTATTTCCCGCAGTGGTGGCGGAGTTATTTTCCCGTAGTGGTGGCGGAGTTATTTTCCCGTAGTGGTGGCGGAGTTATTTTCCCGTAGTGGTGACAGAGTTATTTCCCGCAGTGGTGGCGGAGTTATTTTCCCGTAGTGGTGACGGAGTTATTTCCCGTAGTGGTGACGGAGTTATTTCCCGTAGTGGTGACGGAGTTATTTTCCCGTAGTGGTGACGGGGTTATTTCCCGTAGTGGTGGCGGAGTTATTTTCCCGTAGTGGTGGCGGAGTTATTTTCCTGTAGTGGTGGCGGAGTTATTTCCCGCAGTGGTGGCGGAGTCATTTCCTGTAGTAATGATAAAGTAGTACCCGTAGTGATGGCGGTGTTGTTATTTTTCCAGATTATCTTCCCGCAGTGGTGGCGGAGTGATGACGGTGTTATTTTTCTGTAATGGTGACAGAGTGATTTTCCTGTATCGTTGGCAGGGTCACGTTTTGTTGACAGAAGTACTTCTCCCAGTGAAGTCAATAAGTTCGTTCCAGTATTGATAAGATAATGTTGAAATCAGATTTGTAGATAATGTCCCCCAAACAGTCGTGCAGTTTATTTCTGCGGTTGGCAAATTTCCGGGTTCTTAGTATTTAATCGTCTCGTACCTCGAATGTTTGAAGGCCGTTCGCGCTTCACCCAGTCAGATCCAAGTCGCTTGAATAGGGGAAGCTTTTGCACCCTAAAATTTGCTCAACTTACCTCACCTGATTTGTGTTTTCATTGCATTAGCATTTGCATATTAGGTCATGTACATAATTGATTCATTTGCATAGCATAGCATGGGCAAGCCATCCAGCAAGGTACCAAATGCAATTCTTATCTCTATGGGCATATCAAGAGGTTCTTATTCAAATTCAAGCCTATCCAAGTCATCAGAAAGAAATTGAAATCTAAGAAGTCATTGGATCAAGCAGTGGATCTATCTCCTATCTTGAGTGTATTTGAAGATCATCAAAGAAGTTGTGAGCTGTGAATTGAGCATGGAGGGTATATAGACATCATGGAGGACCTATAGGGTCATTTTGAAAGTGAGACAAGTCATTGATGTGATTACAAGAGCTGCAATTGAAGATAGTCAAATAGGGTTTCATCTGGGTCAACCCTAGGTCAAAGGCTTGATTGAAGGGCATCAAGGCCTGTTTGAAAGATGTGGGATACTTCCTTTGACATATAGATATGGATGTGGTGTTGTGCCAAGGAGAAATCAAGATAAATCAAGAAGAAGAGGAGTTTCTAAATTAGGGTTTCTGTGTAAAAATCCCCTGGTTTAGGTCAAACTTCCAAGCAAAATAATTCAAAATGCAAGCTTCAAATGGATCCTTGGCCAACATGAAACTTGTAGAGGATCCCAAGACATTTAATTTGAGTGGTGGAAGACATCAAGGAGATTTATAGAACTCAAGTTATGGTTCTTGCAAGTTACAGGTCATCTGAGGCATATGAAATTTGTCTGTGAAAGTTACTTGACTTCCAAGCAACTTTTACCCCTCAAGGAGCTTTCAAATGGATTTATGGTCAACATGAAAGTTGTTCCTCATGATCTTAGATTTCTAGAAAGGTATAGTATGCCTTCATCTGATTTGTGGAACTCTACTTATGACTTTGGCAAGCAAAGGGTATTTTGGTCATTTGGAAATTACAGGTCATTTCAAGCATATGCCTAAAACTCATACTTGCATGTCTCAAATGAAAACATGTTCAACATCAAAGTTGTTCCAAATGATGTTTTGAGTCTAGGAAAGTGGTCATGGAGGTTTGAAAATGGGTGTAGCTCATATTTGCAAAAATGACCTAATTAAGGCATGATTTAAGTCATTAAATAGCCATTTTTTGGGAATTTTTCATAACATGTCCAAATGGGATGAAATTATAGGTCATTTTGATTGGAAATAATGTTTTGAGAATATTGGCAATAGTGTATTTTTGAGCTTAGTTCAAAATTTGAGAGTTATCATGGCTTGCTTATGATTAAAGTAACATATGCCAAATCACAAGGGATTTGTGTACAAGAAACTTCCAGCAATTTCTAGATGATTCCATGGGCATCTATATAAACCCTAGAGCTGATCCATAAAGGGGTTGCACTTCATTTTGATCCAAAACACATAGTTTCACTCTCTCTTGCATTTTTGTAAATTCATTCAAACTCTCACAATTCTTCATCATTCTGCACAATTATTGATCCTACCATACTCCATGATCATCACTGATCACATCCCAAGCAAGATCTGGTTGAATTGAAGCCATAATCGTGTGCTGCAAATTTTCACATCCAAGTTGCAAGAAGAATCAGTTACAAGAATTCAGAGCATCTGAGCAAGAACAAGTGCATACAGAACCAAGATCCATAGCCATTGATCAAGTCTAGAGCATTGCTAGCTGTAAATCCAAGAGTTCATCCATCTGTTTTCAGTTTTGCACCAGGTTAGTATCTTCTTCGATTTAGCTTGATTTAGTTAGCATGATGTAGATTGGTTAGGATAAGAATAACCTAGGTAGTTAGATGAACAATTCTGGAGATTTTGACTGAATTTGGTGAAGGTTGACATTGGAGTACACCAACTGTTTGGACTTAGAACTTTGTTAATTTGGAGTGTTAGCATTAGTTATTTGTCCTAGAGTAATCAGTGATAAGAGAGGATCATTCTGTTATCAAGAAACCAGAGAAATATGAGAGTGGAAGTTTGAGTATTAATGGTGAGGTTGCTATCGGGTTTCTTGTTCGAGGGCGTTTTAGTGTAAACCAAGACCGTGGTTGTATTCTGCTCGAGAAATAGAGCATCTTTGCTTTTTACGGATTTGAATTTTATGGAGAAATGAAGTTGTATGAGTGTGTTGAAGTCTGGTGAAACAAAGCTCGTTCATGGTGTTCATGGTAGAAACCCTAGGTCCATTGGAGAAGACGAGTGACAAGCGTTGGATCAAAATGACTGTGTTGACTGAGACTCTAATCGTGGGGCTGAGATTCAAAGCTGAGTTTGGAGGGAAGCTAGTAAACGTGAAACGCACCGTTTCACTTAAGTTCTCAGACGGGCTTAATGTCATTCCTTTTCACACCCCACTTCACCAGGCCCAACGAATTGAACTGCTTTTTGCTGCTATTCACACCGTGCACGTTTTATTTTTCTTTGGATTTACTGATTTGGTTTTTGTTTTAGTTTCTGGGCTTAACATTTGCTATGCGGACCCCCTAGTACCTGGCCCATGTGATATTGAACTGGGCGAAGTTGCTGCTTGCACCCCCTGGCTTCCATTTATATTTTTTGTTTTGATTCATTTTATTAGCATTTTATAAAATCCATAATAAATCAAAAAATAAGAATTTTGACATGAGATTTTTTGCAATAGTTTCACATAGACTTGAAGAAAATTAAAATGATTAAAAAATATTAGTTTAGCTATTTTTTTCTATTTTTTCTTATATTTTGCATTTTAATTGTTTTTAATTAGATATAGTTTGTATATAGTTTTTGTAGAATTTCTTTTAGGTATTTCCCATAATCTTTTTAGGCTAATTTTTTTAGTATAACTAGATACATATATTAGGTGCCCCCTTGATTTTTATACCAATTTTTTAGGATTTATTTTAGGCATTTTAGTTAGAAAACATTAGGCTAATCTTTTAGGGTTGTGAATATATTATAGGTCTAACAAAGCAAGTTTCTTTTGGGTTTTCTTTAGGACAAATTAAATGATGGGACTATAGGGGTATTGAGGGTAAGTAATAGATCCCTTAGAAAATATTAGACTTCCCCTATTCTACTATTACTATTAGTATATTTTCTGTAATTGGTTGATTGTGTGGTGTGCCCCCTCTAGGGTTATTTGTTTGACTGTATGGGGTATTGGGCCTGCTTGGGGTTTGGGTTTGAGCTGAAGACTTTGCTGATGAAGCCCATTGAAGACAAAAGGAATGAAGATTCAGTTCAGAAGTTGATGAAGAGTATCTCTTGCTGGCAGCTGTTGAAGGTCATAGGATCTAGGAGTTAGGAAGAGCTCTAGAATAGCAACTTGATTCACAAACATGGAAGGTCTTGTCTGCCTCCATCCCTCTCTATGATGCAGAGTCTCTCTAGGACACTCACCCCCTTCCTTTGGAAGGCTTGGTGACAGTGTCTAAAAGATAGAACTCTTGAGAGAAAATTTCTACATATTGTTAACAGTCTGTTTGCCACCTTTGGTGGTCAATTAGTTGTTTAACATTCCAGTTCATCCTCTTACCTGTTCCTCATCTTGGAGAGTGAGACTTGAAGAAAAGCCATGAAAGATTGAAGGTAGATACCTTGCTTGAAGGCTGTGAAGATGAAGACTGATGCTTGCTTGAAGCCTGTAGATGTTTGAAGATGACTTGAAGACAGATGTTGTTGAAGCTTGCTTTTTGATGTTTATTTTTGCTGTTTATAATTTCTGATGTATTGTTTGAATTTCCCTGACTGTATTGCTTGATGTTTAACCTGTTAGGTTGAAAGCGAATTTTGTTCGCTTTTGCCTGTTGTTTTCTAGGTTCGAGGTTGAGTAGGACTCCCTTGCCTCGCTTGTATTGCTGCATCCATGCATTTTACTGCTTTATTGTATATATGCTATTGTTTCTGTTTCCGTCTATTCCCTTAGGATCTCTGTTTCTCTCTGTGCAAGAGAGGAACATGATAGACATTAGATCTTAACCCATGCATGATAACAGTAGGTTAGTTTGATTCCCTTTTCAACCGTAGGTTAGAGTTCTGTCTCTTCTTCCTCAAAATAAATAGAAAAACACAATAAATATTTCAAACACAATAAAAGACACTTCTTCCGTAAAAGAATGTGAACTCATCAAAACGTCATTTTTGTCCGCTTGGACCAGCAATCAGAAAAAACCCTTTTTCAGAAGGAGATAAAAGCAATCAAAACAGACTTGTGTCGTACGTGGCTCGAACTACGTTTGCTCTGATCTTTCATGTTGTATGAAAGTACGTAGGCATAGGATGCGATGTCCTAGCGAGCAACCTTCCCCTCCTTTCCCGTAGGTAGGTGAACTACGTTGACTCTGATTTCTCGTTACAGACGGGAATACGTAGGCATAAAGTGCGATACTTTGTCGAGTCATTTTATTTCCTTTTAACCCTTAACCCTTAGTTTAGATAGAATAACAATCCGTACTAGAAAACAAGCGTGGATCCCGTCGAGTACAACGGACGTGAGGGGTGCTAATACCTTCCCCTTGCGTAACCGACTCCCGAATCCAGGATTTGGTTATGATGACCATTCCTTTCCCCGTCTTTGCGGTAGGTTTACCTCGAGCGTTTCATTTCCCTCCTTTGGGATAAATAACGCACGGTGGCGACTCTTCTGTTCAGCCGGCGCCGATTTTTGCAGTAGCGACAAACAGTGCTTGGGCATATGTGCCATTGTGCATACAATATTAGACTTGCATATTTGCAGGTATAACTACAGGTGATACTGAAGATGCGTGTGTGATAACAGCTGCTAGTGTTGTTAGTAATAAACTGATGCCATGTGTGTAGATTCCTAGCTTGTGCTTGTGTAAGAATGCGTGTTAGTACTAGGAATTTCCTAGTTTGTGCTGAAATTGCTATACTGTGTGATCCTAGAAGATGTCTAGGAGCGTATGAGTGTGTCTGAAAGTTGTGAGCAGAATGAGAGTAGTGTGCATCCTTTCAGGGGGAGTAGCACTGGTATGTATGACTTTAGATGACTTCAGAATGTGTGTAACTGCAGGGTGTGCAGGAGAAGTGTTCAACTGATAAGATGTATCAGTTGAGGGGGAGTAACTCTATGTGCAAAGAGTGACATCTGTAGTGGTATTCTACAGATAGTTAACAAGAGTATATGTTGAGTCTTCTACTGTGTAAATCACGGATATGATGACAGAGTGTTTTAGTCAAAAATTTGTCAAAGGGGGAGTTTGTAAGTGCTCTTGATTGGCTACATTTTGTGGCAAAACACTAGAGCATGTATGTATGTCATGACTGATGTTAGTGCATACATAATATGGTCTGTGCATGGTAAGTTAACTTAGCTAAAAGCAAGTTAAGCTGAATGTCATACCCAATGTTATGACTTGGGTCGTATGACATCAAGCGCAGGTTTGTTTTTTTGGTAGCTAGAAACCAGGAAACATAATAGGAGCTCAAGCTGGATATCAGGAGACTTTCTAGAAGCCCTAGGCAAACTAAAATATCCCTGAATTAAGTGGCAAGCGTGCAGATTATTTAAAATAGGTTTGTTATGAATAAAACCTAATTTATGCACCAAGGCCCAAAAGGACTGATAGCTGCTATAAATATCAGAAGAAGCAATCCTGAACAGCAGCTCTTGACAGAAGAATAGAGAGTGCTAATTGAGAGTCCTTGTGAGTGAAGAAGGCTAGTCTTCACGTGTGAATTGATTTTTAGGAATACTTGTACTCCAAGCAATTGTCTGTTGGATGATTGCATTGGTTAGGTAGATTCTAAGTTGTGTCTCACTCAAAGCTGTGAAGCAAGAGTGTGTACCATGATCAAAGCTGTGAAGCAAGATCAAGGTGTGTATGAAGTGTCTCTTTCATATTGTTTTTGTAATTGTGAGTTATATACCACTGTGGTGTGATTGAGGGGGAGTGAGTGGGAATACTCAGGTCTAGAGTGTCTCTAGGCTGAAGTGTCATTGGGTAGGTTTTAAGTGAGGAGTGCAAACTGTGTTGTTTGACTCTGAATTAATTCTGCTAATAGTGGAGTTCCTCCCTGGCTTGGTAGCCCCCAGATGTAGGTGTTGTTGACACTGAACTGGGTGAACAATTGCTGTGTTATTTACTGCTTTTACTTACAGTGGTATTAGTTAGTACAGTAGTCAATGTCACAGTGGATGTTATAACTTTGGTAATAACATCCATCGTGTTCTTGCCAGAATTTTCAAGGTCCATTAATGTACATGATGCAAAAATGTGTTCATGAAGTGTAGCGTCGTGTCAGGAAAGGTCATAGTGATCTAAAGGTGTATTTCTACAGCATCAACACATGTATTAATAAGGTAAATAAACAAATCTCAAAGTCACACTTATAACCCTAAAACACGTCTATTATATTTTGAAATCCTTTATAGTTGTAGCTTCTTATCTCTAAGTGAACTAATCAAGTGAATACCTCTATCCTACTCTTTTTAACTGCTTTTATTATGAAATCTACTTGTTGCTGGATACCTCACACCAACAAGTTGTAAACATGCTAACACATAATAAAACAAGACACAAAACAACACTCTATTTAACATCAAGACATCGTAACGTTAATTTTCCATTGCTCAGCATACAAAAAGGTTTAGTTCATAATGAACTGAGTACAAACTACCAGCATGGTTCTCAAAAGATACATTCTTATAAAAATATTGAAAAAGAAATATAAACCTAAAAGTAACTTGAAGACTCCTTGAGTGAGAGATACTCAACTATGGATTACTCCAATTGCGCCAAGACTCAGTAGCTGGAACCAGATGTGGTGAAAAGAAGAAATCCATTTCTCTCCACTAACCTTACACTATTACGCTCTATATGATATTCTTGAAAATGTGACCTCTCTTTCTAATCTTCAACGTAGTCTATTTATATCCTTCAACTAGGGTTTCTTGAGGAACCTTGGATCATGGGGCAATGTTAAGAAAATCACATCAAGCCTAATAAATCAAATCATTGGTGTCCTTTATATTCTTCTGCTTAGCCAACAAGAAATCAAGTGCAATGGAAACAATTGTGGGGGATAAAGCGTCCTGGTGTAGACTGCTACAGCAAGATTCAGGCGGCGTTGTCCTTTCTAGAAGACTGTGAAAAATGGTGGTTGTACAATTGTATTACTTTTGTCTTCTAGTGCCTCTTTGATCTTATCCATAAATTCAAATGGAATTCCTTTATGTAAGTGCTCTTGATTGGCTGCATTTTGTGGCAAAATATAAGTACATATATGAATGTCATGTTTGATGTTATTACATTCATAATATGGACTGTGCAGGGTAAGTTAACTAAGCTAACTATAAGTTAAGCTGGATGTCATACTCAATGTTATGACATAGGTCGTATGACATCAAGCGGAAGTTTGTTTTTCTGGTAGCTATAACTCATGAAACAACTCAGAAGCTCAAGCTAAAATGCAGGAGATATTTTAGATGCCCTAGGGGAACTAATATGTACCTGATTAAAGAGGCAAACGTGCAGAATACATAAGTGAGGTTTTATGATGGATAAAACCTAATGTATGCGCCCAGACCCAAGGACTGATCTTCTGCTACAAATACCAGGAGAGGCAATCTTAGAAGGCAGCTGTTGACGATAGAGAAGCAGAGAAATCACCATAGTGGTTTAGAAGTGAAGAGATTGTTCTTCACGTTTATGTCTTAGGAATACTTGTAACCCAAGCAACTGTTGATTGCATTGGTTAGGTAGTTTCCAGGTTGTGTTCCACTCGAAGCTGTTAAGTAAGAGTGTGTGTTCCTTGATCAAAGCTTTGAAGCAAGATCAAGGTGTGTGTGAGTAGGTGAAGTGTCTCTTCAATCTACTGTTTAAATTGTAACTCGTAGTTATCATTGGTGTGTGATTGTAGGGAGTGAGTGGGTATACTCAGGTCTAGAGTGTCTCTAGGTTAAATTGTCATTGGGTAGTGATTAAGTGAGGAGTGCAAACTGGAGGTTTGACTCTGAATTGATATTGCTAATAGTGAAATTTCTCCCTGGCTTGGTAGCCCCCAGATGTAAGTGTGTTACACTGAACTGGGTCAACAACTAACTGTGTTATTTACTGCTTTGTTATTGCTGCATAATAGTAGATCTGTAGTGAATGTCACAGTGGATGTTATAACTTCTGTTAAAACATCCATCGTGGGCTGGCCAGAATTTACAATTGGCATCAGAGCAGGCACCTTGCCTGTTTATTACTGGGTGAGATCTAGGGAAACAAAATTCTGGTAATATGGATAAAGATATTGGTTTCACCAATAGACCTCCAATTCTGGATGGTTCTAATTATGACTATTGGAAGCCTAGGATGATTGCCTTCCTAAGGTCCTTAGACAGCAAGGCTTGGAGAGCTGCAAACTCTGGCTGGGAACATCCTGTGAAGACTGACAAGGATGGAGTATCTGTGCAAATTCCTGAAGAGGAATGGACCAAAGAGCAAGAGGCATTGGCTCTTGGAAACTCTAAAGCATTGAATGCACTCTTCAATGGTATAGACAAAAACATCTTTAGACTGGTCCACCACTGTGGACTAGCAAAAGATGTTTGGGACACTCTCAGAACCACTCATGAAGGAACTTCCAAGGTTAAAATTTCAAGACTTCAAATGCTGACCACAAAATTTGAAAGTCTAAGAATGAAGGAAGATGAGACCATTCATGACTTCTACATGAATGTTCTTGAACTAGCTAACACCTCAGGAGCTTTGGGAGAAAAGATGGCTGAAGAAAAGCTTGTAAGGAAGATACTAAGGTTACTACCTAAAAGGTTTGCAATGAAGGCAACAACCATTGAAGAAACTCAAGACATATGCCTAATGAAAGTGGATGAACTCATTGGATCTCTTCAAACTTTTGAGATGGGGATGTGTGATCAGGCTGTGGAGAAAAAGAGCAAGAGTATAGCTCTTGTCTCAAACATTGCTGAGACTTCAGAGCATGAAAGGGAGGAAGATCTATCAGAGGCAATAGCCATGCTTGGAAAAGAGTTCAACAAACTGGCCAAAAGGATAGATACTAAGTCTAAGCCCTATTTCAAAATGTTGACTGCTGACAAAGAAAAAACTGAAGATAAAGCCAACCAAAGCAGAGGAGTACAATGCCATGAGTATGAGGGATATGGACATGTTAGAAAGGAATGTCCCACATACCTCAAAAAGAAGGGAAAAGGCCTAACAGTCACTTGGTCTGATGAAGATTCTGACAGTGGATCAGAAGGAGAATCATCCAAACATGTAATTGTTCTCAACTGTGTGTGTGTGTGTGTGTATTTGATGGAGACTCAAGTGAAGAGGAGCTAACTTATGATGAACTAGCTGAATCATATAAGAAGTTATCCATCAGAAGCACAGAACTGTACCAGCAAGGAGAGCATTAGAACAAGATCATCAACGAGCTAGAAGCTGAAAAGAGAGAGCATCTAGATACTATAAACTCACTCCAAGGAGAGGTAAAGAAGTTGAAAGGAGAAAAGGAGCAAATGACAAAATCCATAAGGATGCTCAACTCTGGAACTGACACCCTAGAGGAGATTCTTCAGAGTGGTCAGACTGTAGGAAATAGGTCTGGCCTAGGATTTGTTGAAAAACAAAATCCTGTACTGATACTCAAGAGGTTGCAGTCTGACATTCAAAAGTTACAAAGGATGTCACAATCAAAGTTACAACATCCTCCACACAGAAATTGGAATCAAGTCAAGAGATAATTTCAAAGGCATAGATGCTACCACTGTGGAAAACTTGTGCATATTAGAGTTGTGTGCTTCTGGTTGCATGGATTTCCTAGCCAAAGAAGTGATAACCAGGGTAAGCATGGAAAAAGGCAGCATTATGAACAAAGGCAGCATCATGCCAACCAGAGCTGGAGGCAGCATCAAGCCAAACCCAAGAAGAAGGAAGTACCTAAGAAGCAAGAACAATGGGATGTCAAGACTGTAGCTCTAACAGCTAACATTTCCCTAAGATTGCCAACCAATGAGGATTGGTACTTTGATAGTGGCTGCTCCAGGCATATGACTGGAATTGAGGATCTGTTGATCAAACTCAAGCCTCATTCATCTAGCCATGTAACTTTTGGGGATGGGGCTAGAGGAGAAATCACAGGTGTTGGACAACTTGACAGTCCTAAAGCTCCAGAATTGAGAGATGTCCTGTTAGTTAAAGGACTAACTGTCAATCTAATAAGCATAAGTCAGCTATGTGATCAAGGTTTAAAAGTACACTTTTCCAAAGATAAGTGTGTGGTGACCAATGAAGAGGGTAAGGAAGAAATGAGAGGATCTATATCCAAAAATAATTGTTACATATGGGATCCCAGAAGCAACATAAATGGACTGGTAAATAAAGAAAAGGATCACCTAGGACTAAGAACTAGGTCCAAATCATCAGCAAAAGGAGTCTCAAAATATGCTTCAGAAAGAAGGGTTGGGTGTAAGAAAATTCAGGTAGGAAGGCTAGACAAGAAGGGATGCCCTAAGATTGGCCATCAGGTAAAGCTAGATATGCTATATTGGAACCTAATGGAGTCCATGGAGGACACTCTGCATGAAAGAAGCAATGTCATTCCCAATGTCATGACCTTGTTCTGTAACATTAAGGGCACCATTCTAACAAAATCTGCTGAGGTCAATGGAGACATGTCTGAGGGTAACGTGTGGAAAGGGCAAAAAGCATGTGCAACACCTATTGGCCATATCCTAAATATTGCGGACGAGAAGTCAAGAAACATCAAGGAACCTCAATGTAAAAAATTAAGTTCCTCTAGTACTGATGAGTTATAGCAATTAAGGGAAATGGGGAATTACATTTTGATACTAAGTCATTTAATGATGAGTCAAAACGGTACGTTCCCTCCTAGTGGGCAATCATACCTCACTCTCACGTACATAACACACTCTCTCTATTCTTGGTGCCTTCACAAACGCTCCAGCTTCCATACCATCTCAAACAAGCACAAAAGGGTTCCCTCATCGTCTTCAACGACAACGACTATGGCACAACCAACCTCTAGAATGAACATCAGTCCAGATAAAGCGAACCCTAATGAGGCTCTAGAGATTGCTCCACTGCGGATGATGACTCCTGAAGGAGTGCTGGTTAAGAAACCTAACAGGAAGCATGCAAAACAAGCAAAAACCCTTGGCTCAAGGCAAGATACTCCCACAACTACTTCTGGTGGCCTAAATACTGAAGAAGCAAGACGAACGCACCTTGAAATTGCTGCAATGGTTGCTAGTGCCCTCAACATTCCCATTAAGGGGACTGAGCCTAATCAAGGTGATCAAAGTAATGTCCCACACAATGTCAAAGTAATGGAAAGCAACCCCCCAGAAGAGAAGAATAAGGATGAAGGGTCTGATAAAAGGGATGATGATTTGCATGAAGCCAAAGATGCGGAGGTAGGCAACTTAGACGAGTACTCTGACAATGAACTTATAGCAACGATCAATCCAAACATTGCCAAAAGATTGATGAAAACAAAAGGGAAAAAGATAGTTGACCAAAACTCACCCAAGAAAAGGAATGCTGAAAAGACTACCGAGCAAGGAGATACCACCAAGAAGATTGAAACTAAAAGGACTCAGGTTGGACCCTTCAAAGGGTGGAGCAAGGTGACCATCAAGAAGAGAAAGATTGAATCGAGACCAGAACAAGAAACAGATTCGGATGTTGATATGGATGTCACTGACATCCCAGTAAAGAGGAAACCTGCTTCAAGCAAGCTGGCTGAAAATGTTCCTGAAGTGCCCCTGGACAACATCTCCTTCCACTATCCCTCAGGTGTCATCAGGTGGAAGTATGTATACCAAAAGAGGTTGGCCCTAGAGAGAGAGCTTGCTCAAAATGCTCTGGATAACAAGGAGATTGTGAACCTTATATGTGAAGCTGGCTTGATGAAAACTGACACTCAGTTCTCCCAATGCTATGAAATTCTGGTCAAAGAATTCATAGTTAACTTATCTGATAAATGTGTTGATAGAAAATCGTCTGAGTTTGGGAAAGTTTTTGTCAGGGGAAATGGTGTTGTCTTCACTCCCACCATCATCAATAACTTCCTTGAGAGAACAAATGAGGTTGTGCTTGAGTTAACCATCTCTGACAACAGAATATGTCAAGTGATAACTGGAAATCAAGTCAGGAAATGGCCATCAAAAGGGAAGCTTGCTGCCAGTAAGCTGAGCATGAAATATGCCTTGCTTCACAAGATTGGTGCTGCAAACTGGGTGCCAACCAATCACAAATCATCAGTGGCCACCATCCTGGGGAGGGTCATCTATGCTGTGGGAACCAGGACCAAAATGGATTATGGCACATACATCTTTGATCAAACAATGAAGTATGCTGGCAGTTATAGCATCAAAGGGCCTATAGCATTTCCTTCCCTCATATGTGGAATAATGTTAGCACAGTTTCCAAATATCCTCAAGACTAATGATGTAGCAAGCAAAAGAGAAACTCCATTAGCCTTTCATCACAAACTGTTTCAAGGAACCCATGTTTCAGACATTGCCATGGCATCCACTGAGACATCAAAAAGGGGTCCCAAAGCCAAAAAGGCTGAAGTGATAACCATCATTAAAGAAACATCCAAGGAACTGGATGCAAGAAAGAAAACACTGGAAAAATTGCTGCAATCTCTTGAGCTAGATGAGGATACTGACAACTCAGAGGATGCTACAAGGGAAGAAGGTGCCATAAAGGAAGATGATGGTACTAGGGAAGAGGGAAGTCAGGAAGTAGGCTCGGAAGATGCTGCTGAGGAAGACACTGATGCTGAGGAAGAAGGCTCTGGAGAGATTGAGGAAGACAGGTCCAGCTTAGCTACAAAAGAAGACTAATGCCTTATAGCTCAAACCACTGCTGGCTGAGGTGGTGCAGGAAGCAGTGTTGCTAATGTATTGGTTTGATTTATTTTTTTAGTCTTGTGTGAGTGCTGTTAAGACAATCTGTTTTTGTTATGCTCTATCTGAGCAGTTTTTTGTAACCCCAAACACATGTATTTGTACAATTTATGATTTATGCTAATTGTTAGTTGGATCTAAATTTGTGGCTAAAAAGGGGGAGAGAGTGTTAGATATAAACATGAGCAGGTACAGCAGATGGAAGAATTGGTGGATAACCAATATGAGTACCACAGGTTATGTGGTAGTAACAGATGCAGGTGGAAGAACAAGACTGCCATGAGAAGTGATTATGATTTGTGATTGAGCATATGCACCATAGTGCTTATGATATGAGTGTGCTTATGAGATTAGTGTGCAGGTGATGCTGATGAGATGTGTGTGTGATAACAGCTGTTTGGGCTGTTACTGATATGATATGTATGCCATGTTTGTTAGAACTAGGACTGACATGCTGTAGGTACTAACATGGATGATCCTAACAAGATGCTTAGGAATTCTGTGCAAGGAGCAGAATGCATCCCTGTAGGGGGAGTAGCACAAATGTGTAACATCAGAAGGTCATGCTGAATGTTATAGCATCCAGTTCAGACTGGATATTGCCCAACTGATAAGTGCATCAGTTGAGGGGGAGTAACTCTGTTACTCAAACTAGCAAAGAGTGACATATGTAGTAGAAGTCTACAGAGAGTTAACAAAGTGAGTGCTAACAGGGCTGAAAGCCAACTGTGAGGATTCTGAGAGCTTGAGCAGCAAGTGACTTACCTGCATGACAGGACCATTGTTAAGTCTTCTGCTGTGTAGGAAATCTCTGATGTAAGTAGAGTGTTTTAGCCAAAAATTTGCCAAAGGGGGAGTTTGTATGTGCTCTTGATTGGCTGCATTTTGTGGCAAAATATAAGTACATATATGAATGTCATGTTTGATGTTATTACATTCATAATATGGACTGTGCAGGGTAAGTTAACTAAGCTAACTATAAGTTAAGTTGGATGTCATACTCAATGTTATAACATAGGTCGTATGACATCAAGCGGAAGTTTATTTTTTTGATAGCTATAACTCAGGAAACAACTCAGAAGTTTAAGCTGGAATGCAGAAGACATTTTAGACGCCCTAGGGGAACTAATATGTACCTGATTAAAGAGGCAAACATGCAGAATACATAAGTGAGGTTTTATGATGGATAAAACCTAATGTATGCGCCCAGACCCAAGGACTGATCTTCTGCTACAAATACCAGGAGAGACAATCCTAGAAGGCAGCTCTTGACGATAGAGAAGCAGAGAAATCACCATAGTGGTTTAGAAGTGAAGAGATTGTTCTTCACGTTTGTGTCTTAGGAATACTTGTAACCCAAGCAACTGTTGATTGCATTGGTTAGGTAGTTTCCAGGCTGTGTTCCACTCGAAGCTGTTAAGCAAGAGTGTGTGTTCCTTGATCAAAGATTTGAAGCAAGATCAAAGTGTGTGTGAGTAGGTGAAGTGTCTCTTCAATCTACTGTTTAAATTGTAACTCGTAGTTATCACTGGTGTGTGATTGTAGGGAGTGAGTGGGTATACTCAGGTCTAGAGTGTCTCTAGGTTAAATTGTCATTGGGTAGTGATTAAGTGAGGAGTGCAAACTGGAGGTTTGACTCTGAATTGATACTGCTAATAGTGAAATTTCTTCCTGGCTTGGTAGCCCCCAGATGTAAGTGTGTTGCACTGGATTGGGTCAACAACTAACTGTGTTATTTACTGCTTTGTTATTGCTGCATAATAGTAGATCTGTAGTGAATGTCACAGTGGATGTTATAACTTCTATTAAAACATCCATCGTGGGCTAGCCAGAATTTACACTTTAGTCCAGACATATTTCCCTCTAGTATTCAAATTCTGTTACGCTTTCCCTAGCACTCAGTTGTTTTCTTCATTTCAAGCTCTTGGATAGAATTTCATCTCTTGCTTCAGCTAACACAGTGAGGTACTGTCGGGTACCGTCTTGCCTTAATTCATCATAAACAACCTTAATTCAAGTAAGAAAAATATTAAACTAACAAAAAAGAGCACCTATTGTGCTCCATGCTAAACACTATAAAATAGCTAAAATAATCTAAAATACTTTAATACAAAACTAAATAAACTAAAAAAAATGAAATAAATAGAACTAATGATAACTCACAAAAGATAGATTATAGATTATCAATCGAATATCCATGTTACAAAATAACAACCTTATTTTATTTGATTGTTAAAAATAAAGCGACAAAAATTTACCATACTCATGGTTTTACCAAGTTTCCATCCTCATGTTGACTAAAGAAAAAAAAAACAATAAAAGTTTACTTTTTGTTAGGAATCATCTATAATTAGCCCCCACTCAACTTTATCGGATAAAAATAATTGCTACTTTTCAACCATTAAGCTTCTAACTTCCTCCTTCACTCATTATCAAAATTATTGTAATTCCCTCTCTCTTTCCATTACCTTTCTCACAAACACATTCTCTATAGTAAATTTCCATTTTTCCTATTTAGATTTGAAGACATGTTTTTGGTTAATCCTTTAGATGATTAACTTTCATCAATCAATAGAAAAATGGAAGAAACAACAAATAAAAGACTAGATCAATTGACTTCATATGGAATGATTGATAATAAAAGATTAGCTTGTCAATACATTGCAAGAGATACAAACAAAGGTGTATGGTATGGAGATAATCCCCTCCATGGAACCACATCTGTTCTAATATTTCAAATCATTCTTATGTTCTCTATTAGTAGACTAACTCATTTCTTGTTAAGCCCTTTTCATCAAACTCTTCTCATTGCACAAATTATGGTAACTTTATTTCTTTAAACATAATTATCATCAACATCTATCCAGAGCCGTCTTTTGAGAGTCTGAAAGACAAGCTATCGCACATAGCCTCAAAATTTTCCCCGTTAAGGGTCTCAAAAAATTTAAGACGGCTCTGAATCTATCAACCCTTTATCGTCATCATTGTAATAATATTTTTTTTTCTATCTTATCAGGCAGGTATCATAGTTGGTCCATTAGTCTTAGGTCGACACAATACAAGTTTTGAGATGCTATTTCCAGCATCAAGCATAGTGACACTTTCAACATTTGCAGAATTTGGAATGATAATTTATTTCTTTAAGATGGGAGTGCAAATAAATTACAAGCAACTGAGGAGGATTGAAAAACGTGCAGTAATAATTGGAATATTTGGCCATATATCTTCTATAGTATTTGGCCTAGTAGTTTTAAATATTGTTGAAATGATTTCACCTTTAGGATCTGAAAAAAATGAAGTTCAAGGTTTAGTATTTTTTGGGTCATTAACCTCATTTCCAGTTACAAGTAGCTTCTTAAGTGAAATGAACATTCTAAGTTCAGAAATTGGAAGAATGGCATTATCAACATCAATGGTTAGTGATGCATGTATGTGGACGATTTATTTAGTCATACTAACTGGAGAAAAAGCTATAGATGACAAATCATATCAAATTCTTATACAAAGGACTATAACAATATTTTATTTTGGATTCTTATATTATGTGTTAAGGCCATTGGTTATATGGATCTCTAACCGCGATCGCAAGGGAAATTCCATGACACAAGGCCATTTTTTGTTGATAATTTGTATAATTTTGTTCATTGGATTCTTCGGACTAATCGCGGGACAACCATACTTTATGACGGCCTTTTGGTTCGGTGTGCTTTTGCCAGATGGTCCTCCTTTAGGTTCTTTTTTGGCCGAAAAGCTTGATGTCATTGGTTCTACTTTGATCGTACCGGCTTATTGTACTATCAGTGGTTTAAGGACAAGTGTTCCTAATATTGCAGGATCAAAAACAGTATACATGGAGGTTGTTATAATTGCAGTGTTCGTAGGAAAGTTTGTTGGAACCATAATACCATCACTTCATTTTCATATTGACATTTTGGATTCTCTTGCTTTGGCTCTAATCATGTGTTGCAGAGGTCTATTGGATCTTTGTGTGTTCAACATATTATTATATAATAAGGTACTCTCGATACACAACTCTTTTTAATATTTATTTACGAACGAAAACATAAACAAAATTCTCTGTATTAACAGGAAATAGGTGAACTTTCCTTCACTCTGATGATCTATACAATGGTGGCGATAACCGGATTTGCGACTCTCGTTGTTTATTACATATATGACCCTTCAAGGAGATACAAAGCCTATATAAGAAAATCGGTTAAAGACTCTGGAAGAGATTTTGATTTCAAAGTACTTGTATGCATTCACAATGAAGAAAATGTTTATCCAATGATTAACCTTCTTGAAGCCACAAATCCAACAATCACATCACCTATTTCCGTCTTTGTTCTACATCTCATGGAATTATCCGGCAGAGCAGCTTCAATTAATATAAAAAATGAGTTTGCTCATAAAAAATCAAATTATAAAGATACTTCAACTCAAAATATAAGCAATGTGTTCAATAAATTTCTTTTACATAACATAGAATGTATCACATTGCAACTTTTTACAGCAATTGCACCCTATGCTAGCATGCATGATGATATATGCTACATGGCAATGGATACAAAATCCAACATTTTGATTGTGCCATTTCACAAACAATGGTCAATGAATGGAACTGTTGAAGTTTCCAATGCTTCCATTAGGTTGGTGAACCAAAAAGTACTAAAAAAAGCTCCATGTTCCATCGGAGTCTTGATCGACCGAAGCCAAATGAGTGGAAAATTAGTTGTTATACACAAAAAGTATTTTTGTAAAATCGCCATGATATTCCTAGGAGGCGCCGATGATCAAGAAGCGTTGGCCTATGCTATGCGCATCGCGGAGCATCCCAATGTAAGACTCACCGTGATTTGGGTGAGATTTAAAAAGCAACAAAAACATTCTAGTGTCAAGAGTCCTTACATTGATATGATGGAACATATAAGATATACAAGTGACCTTAAAGACAAGGTTTATTTTAAGGAAGAAGTTGTTGAAGATGGTGAAGGAACAACACAAGTTATTCGTATGATGGAAAGTAATTTTAACTTAGTTATAGTTGGTAGACATCATATACCAAATTCTCCATGTACTTTGGGATTGACAGAATGGTGTGAACTTCCTGAGCTTGGGCCTGTTGGGAACCTCTTAGCAACATCAGATTTTACATTTTCTGTTTTAATTGTGCAACAACAACCTTTTCATAATGAATATTTTTAGATAAATACATTCATGTATATATGTATATATATGCCAATAGATAATACAAAGTTAGGTCTTTATTGTTTCTTAACTCTAAAATAACTTTATCCAATGATACATTAAAAAAATAAAAAATTTTTATCTGTTGTAAATATATTGTGATAGAAGAAGTTGAATTTTTAAGATCGTACATAATTTTATAACTGATTTATAAAATTTTAACTCATGTGCTTAAGAAGTATTCAATGAAGTGATTCAAAATTTTAAATTTGTGATAAATGAAACATATGATATTCACCTAATTAACCAAATTATCCCTTAGAAATTTTCATTTACTCAATATATAAAATAGGATTTTGCTTTGTGAAAAATAAACTTTATCTGTCTCTTGAATCTTGCAACCAATTTCATCTGTCTCTTCCTTTCATTTTCTACCCTTAATAAAAATGATACATTGAACCCAATTGTGATGAAAAGAATTATGCAGTGCCCTTTTGTTGCCGGATAAATATATAAATAAAAAAGAATTTAATTGGTATGCGCTCAGAATAAATGATTTTATACTGTCAACTAATTATTCTCATGTATCCATCTACATCATATTGTAAATATTAAATTACTAATATGATATAATAGATTGATAAATTTTTATTAGATGACAGTCAGTGCATATCAATTAAATTCAATGAAAAAAAGAATAAAAATGACATATTTGACTAAATTGAGACAAGGAGGAAATCTATAGCATACATATTTATTTCATTTTTATTAATATAGGTATTTTATAAAATAAAACGTAATAATTTGTTTAACAAACAAAAATTGCATCATTTAGAGAATACTTGCAATCTAATAAGAAGTGGTAAAAATTTGAAAAGGAAACAACATAATGTGTTATTTGTCGCGGTGAGAATTGGATGTCAAATTATTAATTAATCTGAATCGTAATTCATTTAGTTCACCATCGGTCTTTAATTTGTCTAGAGGAAGGAAAAAAGATCGAATTACCCACAATGCAATACAAATGCAAAAGCTAGAGAGTTTAGGTTCAGGGGTTGGTTAAACTTAGGAAAGATGTTAGCATCCTAAGTTTCTGTAGTACTTTACAGGAACCTTTTGTTTTATGTTGTTTATTGCTAAGGGTTATCTGCTTAAGGATGAGAGGCCTAGTGGTTTATTTCTAAGTATACTCGACAAGACGTCGCATCTTGTGCCTACATATCTTGACGGGAATGGAATCAGAGTATTTGTAGTTCCCCTAAAGGGTTTGAGGAACTTTTTGACTGTTGGTCAAAGTTCCTAAGTGACAAAGGTTTGTTGATTGATTGGGTCTAGGAGAAAAGAAGAGTTGTCATCTCGAGGGAGAATACTTAACTTAACCACCACAAGTTTGTAGGAAAATGGTCTTTGCATCGTCTTGAGAGAAGGGCTCAAGCACTCGGAATTTAATCGACGAGTACGCCACTATCTCTCTTAGGCGGAAAAGTCTCTACATCGCAATTGTATTGTTATGGGGCAGGAGATTTATCTCGACTGTCAAGATGACTAACATCTTATTCTCTATTGTGTTTGAATAAGTCTGATTTGAGTTGAATTGTTTGTCTATGTTGTAAAAGAAAAAAGACAAAGGTCCTCCTTATGGGGTAGGATCTAAACTTAAGAGATCAACTTGAATGGGATCAAGGATCAAATGACGATTATGATGCAAATGAAATGCATACGCACAAGTTTCACATTATGCGCAGATTCTTCATTTGTACGTTTATGCGATGCGATAAAAATAAATACGATAAAAGTAAATTGCTGATGAAGTAAAATATACAAACGCATGAAAGCGCTAAAATATACAAGTGACTGAAAGTGAATATGTGAATGAATCGGAGCGGAAACGTAAGAGTGCACGATTGATTTGGGGATATTGATTAATTTTAGTCGTATTATATTTTGGTGAGACTGATTTTTATGAGAAATTATATTAGATTCGTTTTAGTAAAAGTTTTTTATTTTTAGATTTAAAATAATAATTAGGTTTTTAAATAGAAAAGATTTTAAATAAATATAAATTTTGAGGAAAAGGTTCTATTAAGTAGGATGAATTTTTAGTTATTATCATAAAAAGATAAAAGTTATTTGAATTAAAAAAGGGGGTTGTTTATTTTTATTTATTTTAAAATTTATTTTAAATATGAATTGGATTTTAAGAAAATGAAAAATAGATATATCATTATTTTTTTTAAAAAAAGGGCTACTGAGTTTATAATAAAAAAGGATGATTAAAAAGATCTAATAATTAAAAAAGGTCATTAGTTTAATTTTATAAAGAAGGTTGATTAAGATTTAATTAGTTCGATTTTTTTATTAAAAAAAGTAATTATCAGTTACATAATTAAATGAATAAAAGGATTACTTTTAATTGGACAGATTAATTAAGAGTTTTGAGTTAATTAAAAGTTAAATGATGATTAAGGGTGGTTAACAAAGGGTTAAGTGTTAAGTGGTGATTAAGGGCGTGTAATCCTGTGCGGTGTGCGGGCATGAGGTTTATGGTGGGGATGCGGGTGAGGATCAGTGGATTAGATCCGTTGGAGATCTAAGGGTCACGTGCGTAGGATGCATGGTAATATCGTGTGTGTGTGTGCACATGTGATTGCAATACAACATAAAACAAAATTAAATCCTAAATCCCCAATTTTCGATCCCCCCCCATCTGAGCTTCTTCGTCTTCTCCCTCTTCAATCCTCTTCTTCGCTCTTCTCACTTTCCTCTGTCTCTTATCTTCGTCTTCTATCTCGCCTCCTCCTCTGTCCTCTGCATAATCAAACACGAAAACAAAATTTAAACGGTTAGCATAAAAATCAAACTGAAATGGATTGGTGCAGGTTTTCGAGGATTCCGTTCGCGGACGGCGCGAGGACTTCGCGGAAGTTTGCCAGTGGTGGTTGAGGATTTCGACGGTAGACGATCCACTGACGGTGACGGTGACGTCGATTTGAGGGTGTGAAATGGTCTCCGGCGATTTGCAGCGAATCTAAGAAGAGACAAGTTCCTCTTCTTTCTTCGATTTTTGCTTTGTATGTTAGAGTTTTTTTTTCAATTTGGGATTTCTGTGTATTTTCTGGGTTACTATGAGTCGTTGTCTTTGGTGTTGCGTCTTAATGTTGTTGAATGAATTTTTTACAGGTTTTGGATTTGAAATTGGGGCTGAAGCTAATTGAAACTACAGAGTTGCGAGTTTTGAGTTTTCGTTGAAGTTCTAGAGCCCCCCTTTTGCGATTCTTCTTTCTGCTCTTATAAGAAGTCTTTCAAGACCGAAATAAAACCTTCCATTTTAGAATAAACATGTTAGGACATGTTTCAGATTTCCATTAAGTTGTAATCTCGTTTTGGAAACAATTAAAATCCTTGCCTTTCTGAACGTCTCCTTGTCTTGGCATGTCCTTGCTGGTGATAACTTGTTTCCTAATTTGCTTAAATTCATTCGTCTGATTTGCATCCCTTCACTTGCAGGCGTTAATGTTAGTTTTGAAAGGAGATTGATTGTACCGTTAGCTATTGTCGGTTACCCTGTTCCGTCTTGCTGTTGAGGAAAGGTTATTTTCGGATTTATTCATGAACCATATTAACATTTTTCTTCTTCTTTCAGGAAACTGCCTAAGTTCAGAAGCTGTCTGCCTGATGCCGTCGAGGAATAGGTCGTATCTGGTGATGATGACTTAACAGTCTGAACCATAAGGGCTTGAACTCATTGTTGTTGCCTTCGATTTATTTGGTGAAATATGATGCTTCTGCATTATGTTGAAAGTTGTCCGAAATTAGCTTTGTCTGAAATTTTGTTCTTTCGATGCTTTGTAGGGAGTTGGTGACAACCTCGGTTGTTGCCCTTCCGGCTGCTCGAATTTCTTCCTGATGATGAGCTTAAAACTGAGGGCTAAAACTTTTTATTTCACCTCCTTCTTTTAATTTTAACCTTTGATTTATCTAGGAGTTCTGCGTAAACCCAGAAGAGCAAACTTGACAGGTTTAAAAAAGTTCTCTTGAACATCTACAGAGCAAGCAGCTTAAAGATTCTCAGTCGCAGAGTTGAACCTTCTTCTGAAAGTAGTCCAAAATACTTCAGAATCACGAGGATTCACTCTATTCAGGCATCTTTCCCTAGTAACAGATAACCACATCTGCATTTCTGTCTCGAAACCATATAACAGTGTCCCAACATCTGATCTAGGTATAGGTTTAAGGAGAGCCTTTAAGAAGGATTCCTTAGGGTTAACAGAAGGTGTAGGTTCAGAAGATGAGGGTTGTTCTGAGGAAAGAGGTGGAAGGGGAGTAAGAATGGTAAGAGAAGTAGGAATGGGAATTGGAGTAAGAGAGGGAATTTTAGTAGGAGTGGGAATGGAAGTAGGAATGTCATCAGGTTGGTTTAGGGAGTTATGTGTTGGTGAGGTAACATCTGAAAGGTCAGAGTCAGATGAATTAGAGGAATCTGACGAGTCAGATGATCCAGATGATATAGGGTGTACTGTCATGAGAGGTTGTATGTCAAGGATGTCATGATCAGGGTCAGAGGGGATAGGTTCAGAAGTGTTTGGTTTAGAGGGGTTTGGTTCATCTGGTTGTGGTTCAGAGAGTTTAGCTTCAGATGTTTGTGGTTCAGAGGGTTGTGATGTTTGTGGTTCAGAGGGAACAGAATCATGAACATGTTCGGAAGTAGTGTGAGGAGGAGAAGGAGTGGGAATTGGGTCATAGGGAGGAGGAAAAGGTTCAGATGCAGGAATTTCTGTTATAGTTTCTAGAACAGGAATAGCAGAAGTGTTACCTGATTTCTTAAGACGCTTGAAGGACTTCTCAGAAGAACCTTCTTCAAAGGCTTTCCTCTTGGGGCGTGCAGAACCTTCTTCTGAAACCTTTCTCTTCTTCCTTCTTTTCTTCTCAATTATTTCTGGAGCAGGTTCAGATGCTATTTTTATCAAATCTGCTGGTATGGGAGTTCCATCTGCCAGACATGCTTCAATATAGTAGAGCAGAGCTTCCTTGGGCTCCTCTGAAGTAAACAGTGGAAAGTCATACAGAGGGACTCTTCTTCTGCAAACTTCATTTGAGTTAATCTTGATTGGTTCAGATTGAAGTTGTTCCAGCAGCTTCATCCTCTGCAAACTTTTCCCATCCAGAGGTTTTCCCAGAATTGTTTATAATTCTGCTGTCTGGCCTGCCTTTGTCAGATGTGCAACTAATCCATTTTCTGTAAGTATATCAGAAATCAACCTTCCTATTGGATCCAATTTCTGATCTTCTGATGCTTTGTTCTGATCTCTTCTCTAGACAGTTGGATGTGGTTCCATAGATGGGCAAATAGCAAGTGTGGCAAATCCACCTTGATATTGTTTCCCAAATAATACAGAAAGTACAGATGTTCTGCGTTGATGTAATCTGGAGAGTTGGTTGATTTTCTATGGTGAATACATCCCAGAAAGATTTTCGCCCAGATTTTATAGAGTCTTCAAATCCTTGATCTTGCTAGAAGACAACCCAGAAGTGAAGACTTCTCTGTAGACTTCATCCATGTCTACCCTTCCTGCAGAAAGATGTGTAATGCCATCCACTTCTTCATACCCAATCAGCTTTCTAATCAAATCCTCAGTGATGATGATTTCCTTACCCAAAACATATGAAATTATGAACTCGGGGAAAACCTTTGCATGAATCCAGAATTCCTTAACCAAATGAGGGAAAACTGGTCCAAACAGCCTATCAAAATACTTCATCCAACCTTGAGACGAAACCGTTGGACGAAGATCAAAACCATTCTTCGCAATGCAGTCAAAGTTCACCATGAACTCACAAAGAACTTCTAGGTCATCCACTGGTGTTAGAAGGGTTCTTTCTGGTGCTTTGTAGGTTTCATTTCCCTTTTCTGACGATGATGCTCCAGCCATTGTTGATTCTAATTGTTGAGATGATGATGAAGTTGTCATTGACGAACTTTTGAGATTAACTGATCTTCTTTTAGATTTAGCGGAGAAGATGAAACAATTGAGAAGACCAAAATGCATATAAAGTGTGAGAGAAAGTGAAATTGTGAAATCGTGTGAGCTCGTGGTATAAATAGAGAAAATTAGGGCACAAAAACGTAACCACCACTTAGCAATTAATCACATTTAATTCAAACAAACAGAATGATTTCAAGCAATAAATGAGATTTGACAAAAGTGGGGGGAAAACGAGAATTGCCATAATTCAAACAGTACCTCAAATGGCGTTTCACTTTGTTACACTCCACCTTTTCAGATTTCATGTGACACGTGTTTGATATTGTTTGCCTCTGAAGCTCTTTAGAATATGAAACGTTAAACAACGCTCAGATCCTCTAGAGCTTGTTAGTTCAGAGTTTCACAAAACAAGATAATAAATGAAATCAGATCATCTGAATAATACTTTTATTCTGGACAAAAATCCATACTAATATTCTTCAGAATAAATTTAAATCTATCTTCAGCAAGGGGTTTTGTAAAAATATCATCCCATTGATGGTCTGTATCAACAAAATTTAAACTTAAAATTCCCTTCTGAATGTAGTCACTGATGAAATGATGTTTAATTTCTATATGCTTTGCCTTAGAATGTAAAATAGGATTTTTAGATAGGCAAATAGAAGAAGTGTTATCATAGAAGATAGAAATGTTACTTTCATAAATCTAATAGTCTTCTAGCTGACTCTTCATCTAGAGTATCGGTGTACTACAACCAACAGTAACAATATATTTTGCTTCTGTAGTTGAAAGTGCTATTGCGGGTTGCTTCTTACTGTACCATGAGATCAGATTGTCTCCCAGAAACTGACAACTTCCAGAAGTAGTTTTATGTTCAACTCTGTCTCCAGCATAATCAACATCACAGAAACCAACTAATTTAAATTCATCAGATCTTCTGTAACACAAACCCACGTTAGTAGTACCTTTCAGATACCTCAGAATTCTCTTAACAGCTGTTAAGTGAGATTCTCTAGGATCTGATTGGAATCTAGCACACAGACACACACTGAAAAGAATATCAGGTCTAGAAGCAGTCAAATACAGAAGAGAACCAATCATACCTCTGTAGAGCTTCTGATTTACCTTTTTACTTACCTCTTCTTTTTCTAGAGTGCTAGTTGGATGCATTGGAGTCTTTGCTAACTTACTCTCTGTCATGTTGAACTTCTTCAGAAGCTCCTTCACATACTTTGTCTGATGTATGTAAGTGCCTTCTGGAGTCTGATTGACTTGAATTCCCAGAAAGAATCTGAGTTCTCCCATCATGCTCATTTCAAATTCTGCCTGCATAGATTGAGCAAACTCCTTTCCAAGCGTAATATTTGTTGTTCCAAAGATAATATCATCTACATAAATTTGACAGATTAAAATGTCTTTCTTAATTGATTTATGAAAGAAAGTTGTATCAACTTTTCCTCTAACAAAATTATTTTCCAGAAGAAAATTACTCATCCTTTCATACCAAGCTCTGGGAGCTTGTTTTAAGCCATAGAGTAATTTCTTTAATTTAAAAACATGTTCTGGAAAATTTTCATTTTCAAAACCAGGAGGTTGATGAACATAAACTTCTTCTTCTATTAAGCCATTTAAGAAAGCACTTTTAACATCCATCTGATACAGAGTGATGTTATTCTGTGCAGCAAAAGAAATAAGTAAGCATATAGATTCTAACCTTGCCACAGGAGCATATGTCTTTGTGTAATCAATACCTTCTTGCTGACTATAGCCTTGAGTAACCAGTCTAGCTTTGCTTCTGATGACTTCTCCTTGCTCATTCAGCTTGTTTCTGTAAACCCATTTCGTTCCAATGATATTAAATCCTTTTGGCCTTGGAACCAGATCCCAAACATAATTCCTTGTGAATTGATTTAGCTCCTCTTGCATAGCAAGTATCCAATCATTGTCTTGCAGAGCTTCATCCATAGAGGTAGGTTCAACAAGTGATACTAAACCAAACAATGATGTTCCAGATGATTTAAGAAAGGATCTTGTTCTGTTGGGATCATCCTTCTTTCCAATAATCATTTCCTCTGGGTGAGAAGCTTTGATTCTGGAGGATCCTTTCAGAGGGGTTTCTTCAGAAATGGTTAAATGTCCAGCTGAGCAGCTAAGGGAGTAGCATCTGAAGTAGCTTCTGGTTCTTTTATTTTAACTCTATCTGCCTCTGATTCTTCAGAGTCTGTGAGAAGGGCTTCTCTATCTGCAGAAATTTCAAGCTGATTTGGCTTTTGATTGCCAAGCTTATCATCAAATCTGACATGAATTGATTCCTCCACAATCCGTGTCTCAGTATTGTATACTCTGTAGCCTTTAGAGCGTTCAGAATATCCAATCATAAAACACTTTTGTGCTTTAGAGTCAAACTTGTTCAGATTATCTTTAGTATTCAAAATAAAACAAACAGATCCAAAAGAATGGAAATAAGAAATGTTATGCTTTCTATTCCTCCATAATTCATAAGGAGTCTTCTCCAGAAGAGGTCTTACAGACACTCTGTTCTGAATATAACATGATGTATTAATTGCCTCTGCCCAAAAATGTTTTGCCATATTCGTCTCATTGATCATGGTTCTGGCCATTTCTTGCAATGTTCTATTCTTTCGTTCACCACCATGATCACTTCTGACTTTGATAATATTAAAATTCTTTTCAGTTTGAACTTGATTGCAGAAGTCAAAGAATACAGAATAAGAGTCATCCTTGTGTTTCAGGAATTTTACCCATGTCCATCTGCTGTATGTAACACCCCACTTCCCGAAATTTAATAAAATGCGATTATTCTAAATAAACATCAGAGTTTCCCATCAACAAGTGGGATATCACATCACATAATCCATAATACTCTTCGTTAGAAGGTTTTTAAAACAAAGTAGCGGAAAATATTCATTAGTTCCTCAATCTCGGCCATCCACCAGTACATGAAAATATTCATTAATAAAATGCACCAACACATGATACGTCACAGGGAAGTAAACCAAGTTCAAGTAAACCAAAATAAAACGCCCAAGTCCCGTGCTACGTATCAGAGCATCCTAAGACTCGACTCGCACACCTCTATCCAAGCTAGCTAAGTACCTGGATTATCTGTACTTCCAAAGAAGCACAGACCACAACAACAACAAAGGGGTGAGAAAACATGATCAAAATTATCGGTAGTAAAATACATGAAATAAAGGTAGAAATCATATAATTCATCACCCAACATTCATCAAACATGACCTACTGTCCAACATAAACACAACACACCATAATGCAATTATGCAACTCAACACCATGCATGCGGTACCGACTCATTGGTTCATTCAATCGAACCCCGGATAGATCATATACACCCATCCTTGGCCATGATCTGTCCCTACCATTTTCCATAATGGAGTACGGATGAATCATATTCACTCCTCCTGAGCAATGATTCGTCCCACCAAACACCATGATATGTATAACACCAAATGCACAACAAACGAACTCAAGCATACAAGGTGCACACGATCCCCTTATCACATCATCATACATCATACATACGTATTTATTCATCAATTAATTATTTTAATTAAAGTCACACGATCCCCCTGATCCCATCACCATACCCCATACATATCTCACACCCCAATCCACTTATTTCAATTAACTTCAATCACCACATAATTTCACCTTTTAATGCCAAGTATACACTCTTCACCACTAATCACCATATCTATACTGGTCACAACTCAAGGGATACTACAACACTAATCCCAAAGCAGAACGGCACAAAATCACATTTCTGTCACGCTCGCTGGCTCGTTCGCTTAGCGAAGCCCTAGCGAACTCTCGTTAGCTGCTCGCTTAGCGAACTCCCTAGAGAAGGCAGACAGTAGCTACTGGAAGGGTTCGCTACCCCACTCTCCTAGTGAGTCCCTAGCGAATGCTCGCTACTAGCTCGCCTAGCGAAGGTGCTAGCGAGCGTCTGCGATCTCCTAAAACCCTAATTGTCCAACAATGTCATCTTGCTCAAATCCCAGCCTATCACTCTACTCCCATCTCCCATCCTATCATCACTACAACCAGTACCCATTACTCTAGTCATTATTCTATCAATTTATCTCCAAAACCCACACCTATGTCCATCAACAAGACTACAGAAGTTACTCAGAACCTCACCAAAATCACACCATATGTGCACCCATTCATCAATGGCAGCAACAATCATAAACACATCGACATGCACACGAAATTCATCATAATCAACAACAATCAGAGACATATCAACATAACAAACATATTCATCAAATCCCTACGGGGTTAAGGAATCCCCTCTACCCAATTTCATGTAAACACCAATCTCAATCAGTTTCTCCCCCCTTACCTCGATTAATGCTCCGATTGACGAAGAACCTGAAGAATCGCTAGCCCTAGCCTTCTTCTCTTCCTCCTTGTTCTTCCTCTTTACTCTGCTCTCTAAAACTGGTTTATCGTGTTCTGTTCCTCTTCCCCTCCCAAAACTTCTTTAATACCCCTTAAATCCTTATTTTACTTATTCTAATAATAATAATAATAATAATGTTAATAATAATCATAATAATACTAATTATTAGATTATCATCATTATTAATTATATTATATTATTATTAAACTCTATATTTTATTAAATAATTTCCTATAAATTAAGGACACCCACCCACGCGCTCAGACACACTCCCCTACAAAGGACACACCCAAAATAAAATAACACCAAAAGACTAAATAATTAAAATGGGTGTTACAACTCTCCCCCACTTTAATTATTTTCGTCCTCGAAAATTACTTGATGGAAACAATTCCGGATACACTTCCCGCATCCTGCTTTCCAATTCCCAGGTCACACTGCCTCTTGCAGCACCTCTCCAAGCTACTTTCACCAGGGATATCTCCTTCCCTCGGAGTTGTTTCATTTTATGATCTTCGATTCTCAACAGCATCGTCTCAAGAGTAAGATTCTCCCGGACTTGAACTTCATCCCTCGGAATTACATGAGATGGGTCTGAGACATACTTTCGAAGTTGCGACACATGAAACACGTCATGTAGATTTGAAATCTCAGGCGGTAACGCCACTCTGTAAGCTACAACACCAATTCTCTGCAAAATCTGATACGGTCCAATAAACTTAGGATCCAGCTTCTTGGATTTCAACGCACGACCCACACCGGTCACAGGGTTAACTCTTAGAAACACATGATCACCCTTACTGAATTCCTGTTCCTTCCTTCAATTATCATGGTAACTTTTCTGTCTACTCTGAGACGCTTTCATTTTCTCACGAATCATCTAAATGGTCTCAGTAGTCTGCTGCATAATTTCTGGTCCCAATACCACATTCTCACCTGTTTCATACCAACACAGAGGAGTTATGCACCTCCTACCGTATAAAGCCTCAAACGGTGCCATTCTGATGCTAGAATGGTAACTGTTGTTGTACGTGAACTCTATCAACGGTAAGTGAGTATCCCACGCACCACCCTTTTTCCAATACACAAGCTCTCAGCAAATCTTCCAGTGACTGAATAGTCCTCTCTGACTGACCATCAGTTTGCAGATGGTAAGCTGAACTCAACTTCAACTTAGTACCCAAAGCTTCCTGTAAACTCCTCCAAAATTCTGAAGTAAACCTCGGATCTCTATCCGACACGATACTCGATGGAAGGCCATGTAGCTTCACAATTACCCGAATATAAATCTCTGCCAGCTTCACCAACGGAAAACTGATATTAATCGGTACAAAATGTGCAGATTTCGTAAGTTGATCCACAATTACCCAAATAGAATCAAATCCTCTCGCCGTGCTCGGCAAGCCCGTGACAAAATCCATAGTGATACAATCCCATTTCCAAACCGGAACTTCCAACGGTTGCATAAATCTAGAAGGTCTCTGATGCTCTACCTTTGACTTCTGACATGTCAAACAGGCGTAAACAAATCCAGCTATATCTCTTTTCATACCGGACCACCAAAATAACTTCCTTAAATCATGGTACATCTTCGTAGCTCCCAGATGGATACTCAGACTACTACGATGTCCTTCGTTCAGAATTGACTTCTTCAGTTCGTCATTATCCGGCACACAAATCCTGCCTCTGAATCTCAACACACCTGCACTATCCAACTTAAAATCACTACTGGGGTCGCTCTCTACTCCAGGCATCAAATCTACCAACTTCACATCTAGCTTTTGGCTTTCCTTAATCAAATCCAAGAAATCATTATTCACCTGTAACTTGCCTAACATCACACCATCGGCCGTAGTCTCACAGACCATGCTCAGCTCTCTGAACTGCTCAATCAGTTCCATCTCTTTCACCATTAAAGCCGACATATGAATTGCTTTCCTGCTCAAGGCATCTACTACTACATTCGCCTTTCCTGGATGATAACTTAAGTTGAAATCATAATCTTTCAAGAATTCCAACCATCTTCTCTGTCTCATATTTAGCTCTTTCTGATCGAACAGATATTTCAGGCTCTTATGGTCACTGAACACCTCGAACCTCGAACCATACAAATAGTGCCTCTAGATCTTCAACACGAAAGCTACCGCAGCCAACTCAAGGTCATGAGTAGGGTAATTCCTTTCATGCACCCTCAGTTGCCGCGAAGCATACGCTACCACCTTACCATATTGTATAAGAACTTCGCCTAATCCAATCTTAGACGCATCACAGTACACCACAAAAGGTTCACTCGGAGTCGGCAACACCAACACCGGTTCCGTAGTCAATTTCTTTTTCAGTTCCTCAAAGCTTTCTTCACAAGCAGCATCCCACACAAAAACTTGATTCTTTCTCGTCAACTGAGTCAATGGCAACGCCAAATTAGAAAACCCTTCAATAAACCTTCGGTAGTATCCTACCAAACCCAAAAAGCTTCTAATTTCTATCGCTATCTTCGGCGGTTCCCACTGCAACACTGCACTCACTTTCGATGGGTCCACCGATATACCATCACCGGATATTACATGCCCCAAGAAACTCACTGTCTTAAACCAGAACTCACACTTTGACAGTTTAGCAAACAACTTATTATCTTTCAGCACCTACAAAGTAATTCTCAAATGTCCTGCATGATCTTCCTCAGACTTAGAATAAATCAGTATGTCGTCAATAAACACAATAATGAACTAATCCAAATAAGAATGGAAAATTCGGTTCATATACTCCATAAACACTCTCAACGCATTAGACACTCCAAAAGGCATTACAGCATATTCGTAATGTCCATATCGAGTTCTAAATGCCGTCTTCTAAATATTAACTTCTTTCACTCTGATATGATGGTAACCTGACCTCAAGTCAATTTTACTGAACACCCTAGCTCCCACCAACTGATCCATCAAATCGTCAATCCTTGGAAGAGGATATTTATTCTTAATGGCCACTTTATTCAACTGACGGTAATCGATGCACAGACGCATACTGCCATCCTTCTTCTTTACCAACAACACTAGAGCTCCCCACGGCGACACACTCGGTCTGATAAACTTTCTATCCAACAATTCTTCAATCTGAGATTTCAATTCAGCCAATTCCACTGGCGACATCCTGTACGGCGCCATAGATATAGGCCTTGTACCAGGAACAAGGTCAATGCTAAATTCAACTTCCCTCGTCGAAGGTAATTCTGTAATGTCATCCGGAAACACTTCAGGAAATTCATTCACCACTGCCAACTCTTTCACTAATGTCTTGCTGTCAATCGACAATGACACAAATAAAGCAAACATCTTAGCTTCGTCCTCCAACAGGGTCCTCAATTCCTTATTAGATAAGGAATCCGCCAACGCTTACTCTTCTGGAGTAAGGAACAACAACACCTTTCGAAAACAATCGATGTAGACTCGGTTGAACTCCAACCAGTTCATACCCAGAATAACATCCAAATTACCAAGTGGTAGATAAATCAGGTCTACTCCAAAGTCTCTACCGAAAATAGTCAGTGGACACTTCACACACACCAAAGAAGTAGTCACTGAACCGATAGAGAGAGTTTCAACAGTCATCCGTCGATCAAGAGTAGACGACACCAATCCTAACCTCTTCACACAATCAACAGAAATGAATGAGTGGGTTGCACCCGTATCAATAATAGCAGTCAAAGGAATATTATTGATGAAACAAGTACCTTTGATAGAACGCTCTTCACTGGCAGCTTGATTTCCCACTACAACAAACACTTTACCACTGGCCTGAGACGCTTGAGACTTCTTCGGCTTCTCGCAATGCATACTGATATGACCTTTCTCACCACAGTTATAATAGGTAGGCATAGTGGCTCTGCAATCAGCTATTACATGGTCTGGCTTACCACATCTGGAACACTTCTTCACCTCATTAGGACACTCATTAGCACGATGACCCACGCCACCGCACCGAAAACATTTCAAATCAGCAGATGTTTTCCCCTCTCTGGGCTTCTTATCAGTAGCAGCCTTATGTTTTCCCTTATCAGCAGGAACACTGTAAGGAGTACCACCAAACCACTGCTTACCTTTACGGTCATTCACCGCCTTATAATGTGCAATCCTGGCCCTGTTATCATTATCGTAAATCCTGCTCCTGCTTACCAGCTCCGGATAATTCCTGATCTTCTGACAAGCAATCCCCAACTTAACTTCCGGACGCAACCCATTCTTAAATTTCAAACACTTAGAGGTTATCGCATCCTCAATATTGTAATGAGGACAATACTGCACCAGCTCTTCAAATTTCGCAGCATACTTTGCTACGGTCAGATTTCCCTGCTTCAGCTATAGGAACTCTACCTCCTTAGCACTTTGTATGTCTTCCGGAAAGTACTTCTCCAGAAATCCCTTTTGAACTACATCCTAAGTGATCACACTTCCCGCAGTCACCCATCTCTGGCGACTATTGTCCCACCAAGCCTCAACTTCATCTTCCAGCATGTGAGTACCAAACCTCACCTTTTGCTCATCACTACAACCCATTGTCCTGAAAATTTTCTCAATCACCTTCAGCCACTTCTATGCAGCTTCAGGATCCAAAATTCCTCCTTTAAACGTCGACGGCTTGTTACTCTGAAACTGTGCTAAATCCCAAAATTGCGCACCCGCAGCTTGGTTCTGATTAGCAACCACTCGCACCATCACTTGCATAGCAGCAGCCAAAGCAACATCATTCCTTCCTGCCATACTGCTCAACAATAACAACACTAGGTTAAAAGATACACAATCTCTATCCTAAGGACAGACTCAACAACTACACTGGCCGGACTGACCCACCTGCTCTGATACCAATTGTAACACCCCACTTCCCGAAATTAAATAAAATGCGATTATTCTAAATAAACATCAGATTCTCCCCTCAACAAGTGGGATATCACATCACATAATCCATAATACTCTTCGTTAGAAGGTTTTTAAAACAAAGCAGCGGAAAATATTCATTAGTTCCTCAATCTCGGCCATCCGCCAGTACATGAAAATATTCATTAATAAAATGCACCAACATATGATACGTCACAGGGAAGTAAAACAAGTTCAACTCAATCAAAAGAAAACGCCCAAGTCCCGTGCTACGTATCAGAGCATCCTAAGACTCGACTCGCACATATCTATCCAAGCTAGCTAAGTACCTGGATTATCTGTACTTCCGAAGAAGCACAGACCACAACAACAACAAAGGGGTGAGAAAACATGATCAAAATTATCGGTAGTAAAATACATGAAATAAAGGTAGCAATCATATAATTCATCACCCAACATTCATCAAACACGACCTACTGTCCAACATCAACACAACACACCATAATGCAATTATGCAACTCAATACCATGCATGCGGTACCGACTCATTGGTTCATTCAATCGAACCCCGGATAGATCACATACACCCGTCCTTGGCCATGATCTGTCCCCACCATTCTCCACAATGGAGTACGGATGAACCACATACACTCCTCCTGAGCAATGATTCATCCCACCAAACACCATGATATGCATAACACCAAATGCACAACAAACAAACTCAAGCACACAAGGTGCACACGATCCCCTGATCACATCACCATACATCATACATACGTATTTATTCATCAATTAATTATTTTAATTAAAGTCACACAATCCCCCTGATCCCATCACCATACCCCATACATATCTCACACCCTAATCCACTTATTTCAATTAACTTCAATCACCACATAATTTCACCTTTTAATGCCAAGTATACACTATTCACCACTAATCACCATATCTATACTGGTCACAACTCAAGGGATACTACAACACTAATCCCAAAGCAGAACGGCACAAAATCACATTTCTGTCACGCTCGCTGGCTCGTTCGCTTAGTGAAGCCCTAGCGAACGCTCGCTAGCTGCTCACTTAGCGAACTCCCTAGCGAAGGCGGACAGTAGCTACTGGAAGGGTTCGCTACCCCACTCGCCTAGCGAGTCCCTAGAGAATGCTCGCTACTAGCTCGCCTAGCGAAGGTGCTAGCGAGCGTCTGCGATCTCCCAAAACCCTCACTGTTCAACAATGTCATCTTGCTCAAATCCCAGCCTATCACTCTACTCCCATCTCCCATCCTATCATCACTACAACCAGTACCCACTACTCTAGTCATTATTCTATCAATTTATCTCCAGAACCCACACCTATGTCCATCAACAGGACTACAGAAGTTACTCAGAACCTCACCAAAATCACACCATATGTGCACCCATTCATCAATGGCAGCAACAATCATAAACACATCGACATGCACATGAAATTCATCATAATCAACAACAATCAGAGACATATCAACATAACAAACATATTCATCAAATCCCTACGGGGTTAAGGAATCCCCTCTATCCAATTTCATGTAAACACCAATCCCAATCAGTTTCTCCCCCCTTACCTCGATTAATGCTCCGATTGACGAAGAACCTGAAGAATCGCTAGCCCTAGCCTTCTTCTCTTCCTCCTTGTTCTTCCTCTTTACTCTTCTCTCTAAAACTGGTTTATCGTGTTCTGTTCCTCTTCCCCTCCCAAAACTTCTCTAATACCCCTTAAATCCTTATTTTACTTATTCCAATAATAATAATAATAATAATAATAATAATAATAATAATATTACTAATTATTAGATTATCGTCATTATTAATTATATTATATTATTATTAAACTCTATATTTTATTAAATAATTTCCTATAAATTAAGGACACACACCCACGAGCTCAGACACACTCCCCCACAAAGGACACACCCAAAATAAAATAACACCAAAAGACTAAATAATTAAAATGGGTGTTACACTGTAGTCATCAACAATGACTAATCCATACTTCTTGCCTCTGATGGATGCAGTTTTCACTAGTCCAAACATATCAATATGAAGTAGCTCTAATGGTCTAGAGGTAGAGACAATATTTTTAGATTTGAAAGAAGATTTTGAAAATTTTCCTTTTTGACATGCTTCACAAAGAGCATCTGAGTTGAACTTCAACTTAGGAAGTCCTCTAACCAGATTGAGCATGTTAATCTGAGATATACGTCTCATGCTAACATGACCCAATCTTCTATGCCAGACTCATTGCTCATCATTAACAGACATAAGGCATTTTACAGTTTGACTTTTCAGTTCTGAAAGATTTATCTTATAAATGTTGTTCTTCCTTTTCCCATTAAAGAGGATTGAACCATCTTTTTGACTAACAACTTTACAACATTTTTTATTAAAGATTATATCATAACCATTGTCACTTAATTGACTTATGGACAATAGATTATGTGTTAATCCTTCAACAAGCAGAACATTAGAGATGGAAGGGAGGTTATCGTTACCAATTGTTCCAGAGCCAATGATTTTGCCCTTTTGGTTTCCTCCAAACTTCACGTCTCCTCCAGATCTATGTTCCAGGCTTTGGAACATAGACCTTATTCCCTTCATGTGTCATGAGCAGCCAGAGTCCAGGTACCATGACTGGTGTCTTAACTTTGTTGTTAAGTGTTGCACCCCAAAAATTTACTCAACATATTTTACCTAGTTTATGTTTCATTGCATTATCATTTACATAGTTCTATCATTTGCATATCATGGTATATCATTCATCCAACAGGAGATCAAGTGTAATTATTATCAAAAGAAGCCTAGCAAGAAATCTTATCCAAGCTTGAGAAGTCATCCAAGTCATCAGGAGGTGGTGGGAGGTCTTGATCAGCTGAGGACCATCAATGGGATGTGAAACTTGGATTGTGAATAGAAGATGTGTATAGAGCTCATGGAGTGCCTAGAGGGCCATGTTGGAGCTCAACCAAGTCATTGATTCAAGTGCAAGAGCCACAGTTGAAGTGCAGACAATTAGGGTTTCATCTGGATCAACCCTAGGTCAATTATGCAATTGAAAAGCATTTAAGCCTACTTTGAGGTCATGAAGTTCATGGAATGATGTGATAAGACATTTGTGGTGTTGTGCCAAGATCAAATCAAGAAGAGTCAAGAATGTGGGAAGTTGCTAAATTAGGGTTTCAGTGCAAATTACCCTGTTTAGTGCCTAACTTCAAAGCCACATAAGTTAAGATACAAGTTTCAAATGGATCTTTGGTCAACATGAAACTTGTATATCATCTCAATACCTTTAATTTGAGTATTAGAAGTCCTCCATTGGATTTGTAGAACTCAAGTTATGGTCCAGACAAGTTACAGGTCACCAGATGAATATGAAATTTATCTATGAAAGTCACTTGACTTCCAAGCAACTTTGACCTAGAAAGAGGTTTCACATGAACTTTTGGCCAACATGAAAGTTGTTCCTCATGATCTTAGATTTCTATATTTTACTAGAATTCATCCATCTGATTTGTAGAACTCAAGTTATGGGGTTTACAAGTCAGGGGTATTTTGGGAAAGTGGGATTATAGGTCATTTTCAAGCATGGGCCAAAATCTCCAACTTGCAAGCTTCAAATGGATATTTGTTCATCATGGAACTTGCTTAAAATGATTTTTTGAGTGCAACCAAGTGGTCATGAGAGAGTTTTTTGGCTCATATCAAAAACACATTTGAAATGGCTTGAAACCAAGCAAGCAAGAAAATTCAAATGATTAAAGGAGGGAAAATGGGATTTTGTGTTACAAGGCCAAAACCAAGCAAGTAAGTGCATTTTTTGATTGGAAATTGCATTCTAAGATCATTGGCAATACCAGAATTTGGAGTTTAGTTCAAGTTTTGAGAGATAACATGTTGTTACTTCATAAAAGTCACATATCCAAATCAATGCACAAGGCAATTCAGGCCAATTTCTCCATCCAAACTCACTCTAAATGACATGTTCAAGGTGTGAGAACATTCTAGAACCACTACAAAGCTTGCAAAGCACGACTGGTGTATGAACTTGCAAGCAAAAATCAGAAAAATGAAAATCACTGTTTTGGGCTTCAACTTGGATCCATAGGCCCATGGAACTCTTCTATATATTCATTAGAGTGAGTTCAGATCAATTTTGAGCATCATTTCGCGCCAGAGCAAGCAAGAGCAAGAAAATTTTCTCAACTGCAAGTGGAAATTGAATTCTTAGATTCAGACCAATTCAAGCCAAATTGAGGTGTGCAATCTCTTCCTTGTGGATCATTGAAGCTATCTGGAGCATTTGGAAGCAAGCCACGAGCTCTAGATACCTCTGTTGCAAGATCTATACCAGGTTTGCAATTCTTAAAATTCAGCATGATTTAGCATGATTCAGTTAGATTTGAACTTGTGGTTAGGATCCAGACATGACATAGATCGTTTTAGGCTTGATTTGAACTCAATTGGTGATGATTGAAGATGACATAGCTGATCTGTTTGGACTTGAATCTCTTGATTCATAAGGTTTCAATGTTAAATGATTCGATCAGGTTGATTGTACGCAATGAGATGAAGAGATCTATATCATTAATTTTTAGTTTAATGAAAGTTGTTGAAGATGCTATTTCTGAATTTTGCTTCATGTTTGATTATATGTTGAGAATTGGATGATTTTGATGATGGATTTGGAATGTACGTGAAAAACTGAGTGGATTTGGTATTTTGTTTGACATTTTTGGTTGCCTGAACCTGGACCTTCGCCGGAGAAGACAACCGGAGTCTTCTCCGGCCACCACCAACCACCATCCCTGATCTCCACTCTGATGACCTGAAATTTGGAGAAGATGACCTCATTGTCGTTGGATTGAGCTTGGACCTTTGACTACAGCCTGGATCTGATGGCCACGACTTAAAGTTTGTTTTGAAATTTCTGAAGCCAAAATGCAGAGTTTCATTTTATGCGCGGGCACTCTCTCACGCGTTGGATGGATTGACCAGTCTCCAGATCCAATGGCTCTCATTATTTCGCAGCTTTTATTTGTTTTTTTATTCTATTTTCTTTATTTTAATTGTTTGTTGATTCAAAAAATCATATTAATTCCAATTTTGATCAGGAAATTATTTTAAAAATATCCTCATGATCCTTATGGAATTTGTGATTTTCTAAGATTAACAAAATACCATTTCATGCATTTTTCTATTTAATGTGATTTTTCTCATTTTATTTTATTCTTTATTTTTGCATAATTGGCTATCTGTTTTGCTGAATTTAGTTCTCTCATTTGGCTTAGAGTTTGGCTCTGATTTTTTTATATGTGTTAGGGTAGACATGTATGTTCCCTTAGAAGTTCTCTTGGATTTTTAGAACAATATTAGGTTCTGTTTTAGGTATTGAGAATAGGACCCTCCCAAACTTGTGGACTTCCTTGACCTATCTCAATGTAGGAATTGTTTAGATAACTTAGAAGTTGATTTAGGCTTCAATCTTTTTACATTAGGTTGTTCAAACATTCATGTTCCCCTAGGAATTTTATTAGATTTTGCAACTTGATTTTCTATTTTATTTGTATTTTGCAAATGGCTTGTGTTTATGATTTCCTCTCTTGAGTGCTTTGGTTTGTTTGGCTTGGTTGGCTGCCTTGGAGTTGGTTTGAGCTTGAGTTCTTTTTGGTGGAGCTTCTGGATTCATTGAAGATGCTTGGGATGAAGGATTGGAGCTTGGAGTTGATTGCTTTTCCTCTTGTGGAGCTTTTGTTTAGGAGTTCAGAGAATTAGGGTTTTAGGAAGTGCCTTAGACCTAGTTTTGATTCTTTCTTCAAACATGGAGTGCATTGTTTGCCTCCATTCTATCCAATGACATAAAGTCATTCTTGGGAAGCTCCATCTCTCCTTAGGAGGGATGAGTGGTATGCCCAAGTGAGTAGAACTTTGAGGATACTTTTCATTTGCAATTTTGAGTTCTTAGTGATTTCCTTTGGTTGTCATTAAGTTCTTTAACATTATAACCTGTTCTTGATGATTAATCCTCCTCTTGGAGTGTTCTTGTGGGAGCTTGAAGCTTGATGAAGATTGAAGATAGAAGCTTGTTTGAAGATGAGGCCTTACTGTCAACTTTGTTGTCCATCCAACTTTGCTGTTCAGAGCTGCTGTTGTTGTTTGCTGTTTAGAGCTTGAAGTTGCTGCTGCTTGGGGGCTGCCTCCTCTGTGTCTTTTGTTTTTCTCTGTATTGATTGTTTGCTTGTATTGATTACCTCTAGTTTTGAGGTGGAGCTTGTCTCCTCTTGCCTATTGTTTTCTCTCTTGCCTCTCTTATATTGCTGCATTGCATGCATTTTACTGTTTACTGTTTATTGTTTATTGCTTGCTTTCTTTTGCTATTTATCCCATAGGATCTCTGATTTCCTCTGTGCAAGAGGGAATTATGACAGACATTAGGTTTTGACCCATGCATGATAACATTAGGTTAGTTTCCCTCTCAACCATAGTTTTAGGGTCTTTCTCCTCTCATCTCAAAACACTTCAAAAACAGAATAACAAGGATAACGCGTGTCGTACGCTATGAGCCCTAAGCTATTTGAGAAAAGGTTGTTGGAGGGTCACACTTCAGTAATCTGACTGCTTAGTATGGCACCCTTAGGGTGACATGCGACGTAGTCACTCTCAGATCACAAGTCTTTAGTGCAGTACAAGTTACAAACAGACTAAAAAACATTTCTTTCGTAAAAAACTCAAACAAACATTCAAACTCTACTTTTGTCCTCTTGGACCTTTAATCAGGAAAACCCTTTTCAGAAGGAGATAAAAACTGTCAGACAAGCTTGTGTCCTCCGTAGCCCGAACTACGTTTGCTCTGATCTTTCATGCTGTATGAAAGTACGTAGGCATAGGATGCGATATCCTAGCGAGCAACCTTCCCCCCTTAACCCGTAGTTAGGCGAACTAAGTTGACTCTGATTTCTCGTTCCAGACGGGAATACGTAGGCATAAAGTGCGATACTTTGCCGAGTCATTTTCTTTTCTTTTTAACCCAGACCTGTCGAGTAGATAGAATAACACACCCTTAGATAGAAAACAAGCGTGGATCCCATCGAGTACGACGGACGTGAGGGGTGCTAATACCTTCCCCTTGCGTAACCGACTCCCGAATCCAGGATTTGGTTGCGACGACCATTCCTTTCCCTCTTTGCGTTAGGTTTACTCTGAGCGTTTCCTTTCCCTCTTGTGGGATAAATAACGCACGATGGTGACTCTTTTGTCATTGCCGGCGCCGATTTTCGCAGTAGCGACAACTGGCGACTCTGCTGGGGACATCGGTTCCCTATGCGAGTCAATCCTAGCGCTTGTTTTCTCGTTTGGGGGTGTTGTATGTATTTACCTTTCTGCCTTTACTTTCAGTATTATATTATTGTTGTTGTGCTGGGAAGAGGGTTAGATTGAGAGATAAGCCGGACCTGGGCTTGAGTTTGCACATAGACTTAGAAGTAGAGAGTAGTGGTTAGCCTGCTTGCTTAGCTCGCACCAGCTAGCCGCAAAATCTGCGCTCGGACGAGATTCTCTTTGATGTTTCTTGCCTGGCCCTTAGGGCTCGACAAGTTGTCTGACCCGAGGATTGTCGAATTTGGGGACCTATCAATTGGGATTCAGCTAAGTGAGGCCGCTTCAAGGGATGATGATGCCACACCTTCTGGGTATCGTGTCATCGCTCTTGAAAGTCTGTGATGTTGAACCCGCATAGGATGTCGTACCTCGTCTGCGAGTTAAGTACATACCTGTGAGGGGTAGGTAGGTCTGTTTGCAGGAAACCTTTGACCTCAGAGTACCTGGTATATCTCTGTCAGTGAGATGTGGTTACATGGTTCATTTGAGTGGTCGGTTTGGTTTGAGACGAAGATTTGATGGTTCTCAGGCTTCAGTACAGAGCAACACAGTTCATCAGCATTGCACTTGATCTCCTGTTTGCATGTGCATGTGCATTTTCATGTTTGCATTTCATTAACGTGTATTTATGTTGCAGGTGTGATCATTCCCCTCTGATTCTAGTGTATCTTCTAGCCAGACATGGAGTCCATGAAGAGGACAGTTGCTTACCGGTTGCATTCGCCAGATATCAGTTCCTTGCTGGGATTAGTTGCTCTAGCAGATGAGAGAGTGAGGGATGAGTTCAGAGTATCTTATGGTAGATTGCTTAGTTTGTTGTACAGACCTTCAGCATTTGAGACGACTGGGGTGTATACTTTGATGCATTTTTATGAGCCTCGGTTGAGATGCTTCCTGTTCCCCGACTATATTCTGGTACCCACTTTGGAGGAGTATTCTGCTATGTTGGGAGTTCCTGTGTTAGACCAGATGCCCTTTATACATGTTGATACTGAGCCTGAGTTGGCTACACTTGCTGAGATTGTCAGTTTGGACACTTATGAGTTCCCTGGAGGTTTGGTCAAGCTGAACGGAGCTTATGGTTTTCACCTGTCTGTCCTGGTTGAGAAGGCTACACAGTGTGCGAAGAGTGGATGTTGGGTTGCCTTCAGTGCCATTCTAGTTGTCTGCATCTATGGGATTGTCTTGTTTCCCAATGTGCCAGATTTTGTTGACTCAGATGCTTTCTTGATTCTTGCCTCGAAGAATCCAGTTCCTACTCTCTTGGGCGATGTTTATCATTCTATTCACTATAAGAATGAGAAACGTCGTGGCAAGAATGTTTCCTGCTGTCTTCCTCTTTTGTACAGGTGGTTCCAGGGACATCTTCCGAAGACAGGGCCTTTTGTTGATGTTGTTGATACTTTGGATTGGTCTTTCCGGTTGATGGGGCTGTCTGCTGAGAACATCATTTGGTTTGATCGGAGCATGCTTGGCACTGATATTATATATAGTTGCAGTGGCTTTCCGAATATCCCTTTGATTGGACGGAAAGGATGTATCAATTATAACCCTTCTCTGCTGGTGATACAGTTTGGTTATGCCTTGAGAGATGCTCCTATTGAGGTTGAGATACAGGAATCTCTGTATCTCACGGGCTTATTAGACGAGGCTGTTTTGATCAGGTTGAGACATGCATGGGCTAATATCCATAGGAGAAGGAAAGCTTTGCTTGGTAAGAGCAACAACAAAGCTTATGATCCTTATTTGGCTTGGATCCACGAGAGAGCTAGGATTTCCTTGATGCCATATCCTGCTGTGGAACCTCTGTATCTTCCAGTGATTGAGGTACCTACTTCGGTAGAGATTGAGAAGTATAACAAATTGTTGCCTGAAAACGAAGAATTGAAGAAAGCCAATGATGAGTTAGAGAAAGAGATCTTCCAGTTACGTCATAAGAAGAATGAAGCTACCTTCACGGTGAAGGAACAGATTGAGTTGATTAATAGGTTGGGTTCAGATTTGACTGAAGAGACCAACAAGAGGGAAAAGGTGGGAGTAGCCTTGAACGGTGTTAGCAAGGTGCTTGCTTCCAAGAAGGAACTCTTAAACAAAGCTTATTCCCGACTCGGCAAGTGGGAAACATTGTGGAATACCACGCTTACCAAACGGAAGGAGCATGAGGATGAGCTGAAGCTGCAGATTGCCACGCTAGAGGCGCAGATTAGAGCCTAGGATGCAAAGATTGCTAAAGAGACATCACTTAGGAGCGCTGACGAGCTTAGAATGAGTGACCTTGACAAAGAGCTGAGAGGTTGTGAATCGAAGGCCGACTCCAAAAGATGCAGACTCAACGAGTGTTTTGGCAAAAGAACCTGCAAGGACGACGCCAAAAAGCTGAGATCCACTGCTGAGCGACATGCATTACTGATACAGGAGCTAATTTCCAGACTAGGTCATTCGGAGACGTTGAGGATATTGGAAAATGTCAGAGCGCGTCATTTGGCCTGATTTATATTTGCTTTGCTTTTGTTATTTGTACTTGTATTTTGACCATCGCCAAGCTTGTTGGCCGAGGTCTCTTCAGGTGTATTCAGTTGTACTCTTGTACTCGGCCTCTTGGCATTTGTTTATATATGAGGATTTTCTGATTCCTTGCTTGCTTGATGGGGACTCCATTGTCGTGATGGCCTTCTCTCTGAAACTAGAATCGGGGGGGGGGGAATATAACCTGTAGCATATTTATACATTTGCATCTGCATACTCATATTGCATGACTGTTTTTTTTGAATCTGTATCTTATTTTCTGCATCTCACAGGTTTCAGGATTGACAACCCGAGAACGCACCGTTATTCTACCAGGAACAACTGCAAGAGAATCATGGATCAAGTTCAAGTCGAGATGCAGGAAATTCGTGAGAAGTTGGCACTTTTCATGCAAGCAATGGAAAATGTGGTCAAAGGCCAGGAGAATCTCCAGACTCTGGTGCAACCGCTGCTGGTGCGGGCGAATGGAAATACTGATTATCACTCTGTTGCAACTCCTCACAGGGAAGACGGGATACCTACAGTGGTCGTTCCCACAAGTGGTGGAGTTGGTGTCGGTGATGGCAATGGCAATGGAAATACTGGTGCTGGTGCTGGTAATGGTAACACTGGTAATGGTAACATTGGTACTGGAAACGCTGGAAATGGTGATGGGAATGTTGTTAACAATACTGGCAATGCTGGAGATGCTGATCAAGGATTAGGTGACAACACTGGTTTTGGGAACAATAATCAAGGGTTTGGCAATGGTAATCGTGATGGTAATTTTGGTTTCAACAATCAAGGCTTTGGCAACAATGGCTATGGTAACAACAATCAAGGGTATGGAAATGGTGATGTTTGTAACACCCCACTTCCCGTATTAAATAAAATATAAATATTATAATAATAATCAGAGTTTTCACCAAAAAGTGGGATATCACATCTCCAAATTTTATAAAAATACTTTATTCATTCTTTTCAAAATAATACAACGGAATTTGTTTCATAAAGTAAAATACATCAAAACATGATACGTCACAGGATTTCAACACGTTTGACATAAAATAATTACAACACCCATATCCCGTGTTACGTATCAGAGCATCCTAGACTCGACGGTCACACCAATATCCAAGCTAGCTAAACACCTGGATTATCTGTACTTCCGAAGAAGCACAGACCACAACAACAACAAAGGGGTGAGAAATAATGATTAGAATATAATGGTAATGTAATACATGTAAATAAGGTAGTAAAACACACCAACACACCAATATTCACCCCCAACAACTCCATATGACGAACCTACTGTTCAAATTACAATATAACATATTATAATGCAAATATGCAACTCAACACCATGCATGCGGTACTGACTCATTGGTTCATTCAATCGAACCTGGATAGATCACTTACGCTCCTCCTGAGACATGATCTATCCCCCACCATTCTCCACAAAGGAGTACGGATGAATCACTTACGCTCCTCCTGAGACATGATTCATCCCACCAAAACACCATGATATGCACACACCAATGCATAACTAATATATTTAGGCACTCAACGTGCACACGATCCTCCTGATCATATCATCATACATCAATGCATATATGTACAGATATAACATATACCAACACCATATAAATCAATTCACACAGTGAGCAATCTCACATTCTAACACCAAGTATGAACACATCCCAACACTCGGGGAATACACGATCCTACTGATCACTGCACCATAATCATATACATGATACACCCATCATTCATTTTAATTAAATTAGATATTAAACGAGTTCACACTCTAACACCATATATAAACACATCTCAACACTCGGGGAATACACGATCCCACTGATCACTACCCACATATATATATCAACTAATTGCCCACCAGTCATTATTACGGGAACATGTACTATCACCAAGTACACAAGTTAGTTCCCACACTCATCATTCTTACAGTGCATCAAGGCCAAACTGTACCTATCATCTCAACTCGGATCCTCAGTCTATTCTAGTACCAATCTTGCACATTACCGTAACCAATAGGTTTCTAATTCCTATTCCCAAAATCATCACCTACACACTTTACCGATACCCCAAAAGCCATACGGAATTTTCCCTAAAAACTGTAAAACACCCTATATGCCCTATATGCCAAATCATCCCAAAACACCAATTCATTAACATTGACTTATACTCCATCACTATCAATTACTAGTTATCATCAAAAACAAACACACCAATAAACATTATACTTACCAATTATCCTATACTCCCTACTCTAGAACCAACATTACGGTACATTACCGACACTTCAGAGTCACTCTGAATCTCACCAAGGTCCTAACCATAGTCACTAACAACATCACAGGGAACAACTCATAATTTTCCTAAAGCTATAATCTTGGTCATTACCAACACTATAGTAACAACACCAAATCTCACCAAAACTCTATTTATATTTACTATCAACACTGCAGTAACAACATATAATTTTCCCCAAAGCTATAATCATGGTCATTACCCACACTACAGTAACAACACAGAATCTCACCAAAACTCTATTTATATTTACTATCAACACTGCAGTAACAACATATAATTTTCCCCAAAGCTATAATCATGGTCGTTACCCACACTACAGTAACAACACAGAATCTCACCAAAACTCTATTTATATTTACTATCAACACTGCAGTAACAACATATAATTTTCCCCAAAGCTATAATCATGGTCGTTACCCACACTACAGTAACAACACAGAATCTCACCAAAACTCTATTTATATTTACTATCAACACTGCAGTAACAACATATAATTTCACTAACATCACCATAATATATATACACCAAATTCACCAATACCAATCAACAATTCATCAATGTCAAGCATCAATTTATCATTAGCAACAATAATAACAAGCATGCCAATATAAAACTTCATAGATCGGAATTTTCCTACGGGGTTAAGGAATCCCCTCTACCCTATACATGTATATACCATCTCAAATCAAGTTTCTCCCCCCTTACCTTGTTAATCGGTTGATCGATGAAAGAACCCTCCAAGGTTTGGCCAATTCTGATTTTCCCTTGTATCCTTCGTTCTTTGCTCCCTTTTTCCGTTCCCTTTCCCGTTCTCTCCTTTCTATCGTTCTTTTTCCACTTTCTCTAACTTCTCACAATGTATCGTAAAACTGCTAACCCCTCTCCTTCTCTATTTTAATTTTCTAATCCCAATAATAATAATAACTTAATAATAATAATAAAAATAATAATAATAATAATAATAATAATAGTAATAATAATCCTATTATTATCTCACCAAAATAATAATAATGTTAATAACTTAATAAAATAATAATAATAATAATAGTAATAATAATCCTATTATTATCTCACCAAAATAATAATAATGTTAATAACTTAATAAAATAATAATAATAATAATAATAGTAATAATAATCCTATTATTATCTCACCAAAATAACAATAATGTTAATAACTTAATAAAATAATAGTAATAATAATAGTAATAATAATCCTATTATTATTTCACCAAAATAATAATAATGTTAATAACAATAGTAACTATAATAAATATAATAATAATAATAATATTCCCACCAATATCAATATTATACACTATATTATTATATTCACCAAAACACCACCAATAATCCTCCCATATCAGGGACACCCACCAATAATAATATTCATACCGATAATAATAATAATAATAATAATAATAATAATAATAATAATAATAATGATAATAATAATAATAATAATAATAATAATAATAATAATACCACCAATATTACTATTAACTATTATATTATTATCTCCACACCACCAATGATCCTTATATATCAAGGATACTCACCAATCACATACCAACACACCCCACCTAAGGGCACACCAACATAAAATAATTAAATTAACACCAAAATGACTAAATAAATAAAATGGGTGTTACAACTCTCCCCCACTTTAAGTATTTTTGTCCTCGAAAATTACCTGATGGAACACTTCCGGGTACGCTTCCCGCATCCTTCATTCCAACTAACAGGTCACACTGCCTTCTGCAGCACCTCCCCAAGTTACTTTCACCAAAGATATCTCCTCCCTTCGGAGTTGTTTCTCGCTCGTCCAAACGAAATAGCAATGCCTCAACAATCAAATTATTTTCACTTGTACATCATCCACCTGGTTCAATGTACTTTCTCAACTAAGACACATGAAACATATCATGCCAATTCATAGCAACAACGGAAAAACAGTCTAACATGTTACTCCTCCCATGCCTCTGCTGCGCCACTCTGATACAAACCACAGAACACGGTGCGAACTTCTGAGACTTCGAAGCTCGACCAACATCAGTCACCGGCGTGACTCTCCAAACACATCTTTCCTTGGATCCTCTTGATCTTTTCAGCCATCTCAACATAATTTTCAGGTCTGAGCACAACACTCTCACTCGACCCACTCCAACACAGTAGAGTCCTACACTCCCTATTTCACCAAGCCACATATAGTGTCATTCCGACACTAGGATGGTAACCGTTATTCTAGGTAACTCAATCAACGGTAATTAATCATCCCACAATCCACCTTGATCCAACACCCAAGCTCTCACCAATTCTCTACAGACTCAATAGTCCTCTCTGACTGACCATCAGTTTGCGGATGGTAAGTCAAACTCAACTTCAACTTAGTACCCGAAGCTTCCTGTAAGCCCTTCCAAAATCTCAATATAAACCTCAAATTCCCATCTGACACAATATTCGTCAGTATCTCATCCAACTTCACCACTTTCTCAATATGCATCTCATATATTCTCAACACGGAATAGTTAATCCACTAACAATAATCCAAATTAAAATTATATCTTCCCAATTCTTTGGAAATCTCAACACCAACTCCACGAAAATACTACCCGATTCCCACTCTGGAATATTCACGGCTGCATCAGACTCAACAGTCTCTGATGTTCACTCTTCGAATTTCGACAATTCTAACCAGCATATTCAACCTCAACCACTTCTCTCCTTATCTATGGTCATCAAAACAATCTACTCAAATTCGGTTACTTCTTCATAGCACTGGGATGGATACTCCATCTACCCCAATGTATTTCTTCACGAGTACTTCTACTCCCCTCAACAACATTTGGTACACATACTCTATCATAACATCTCGTGGTATTATTTCCACAAACCCGACAATCCACTCTTCGACTCTAATTTATCAATTTCGACTAATTCACTACTCAACCCAGATTTCTGACTTTCTCGATTCTTCTCAAGGATATCACTAGTCAGATCTTAATAGTAAAAGCTTAACTCCGTAAGAAGTATCCTTACTCACAAAACGCATATTATGAAATTTCTCAATCAGTTCTACCTCTTTTCACCACCATCTTCGGTAAACACAAACATTTCCAACTCACCGCATCATCTACCACATCCACTTTACCCCAAAGGGTAATTCAACTCAAAGCCATAATCTTTCAGAAATCCTAATTATTTCCTCTGCCTCATTTTCAACTTTTTCAAATCAAACAAACACCTTAAACTCTTAAGATCACCAAACATCTCCGATCTCAGTCTGAACTTTCGAAGCCTCCGACTCCGGTACAACCACAATAGCAACCAACTCTAAATCACTGGTCGGATGGTTTCTCTTACACACTTCGAGTTGCCTTTTGCATAACTGAAACTCGCTGAAGTTGTCTTTAGCAAATCCCCTAATTATATCAACAAGCATCACAAACACCACAATTAGTTCTATCGGATTCGGCAGAACTTTCCTTACGGAAGTATATCACCGCTCTCTTTCTAACACTGATAACTCCAGTTCCTTATGCTCAACATAATCCTCTATACTCTTCGAATACCTTAAAATATCATTTATCAACACAACCATTGCCTTATATAAATAATTAAAGAAGATCCCATGCCAAGTGGACAAACAAGTTGTGAGTTATAGCGAGAACACATACCGTACCGCCCGTCCTTACCACAACATTCAAACACACTTCATCAATAAATAGATTAAATCTATGTCAATACTTCACCATCTCATAGATAATTTCAATATCTTTCCAACGCTTCGAACCGGGCGTCATTCCGAGTTACGGTTCTCCCGTTACGACAAAAATACCACAACAACATTTTTCTGCTCAGGGCACTCCGCCAGGCGAATCTCGGCGAACATGACAGTCCCGAAATTCTATTTTCGACCGTTACCTGACTTCCGCGTGTCCGATTTCGATTCCGCAAAAAGATGCGATCTCGGAATTCAACGTATAACCACAATTTCATACTTAGGAGGCCGTCCAACACACTTTCAATCTTTAAATATTTTAAAACCTGATTACTTCCAATCTCAACAGCAGATCGTGGAGCCTCCTATTACGATACCACTTCGACCTTCAACACCACAACACAATAATTCTACTCGTGATCTCACGAACACGGAAACTCACGTCCTTCAATCAATTGATCCATCAAATCATTAACTCTTGGAAGCGAACACTTATCCTTGACAGTCACCTTGTTCACTTATCTATAGTTCACCCAAAGCTTCACAAAACCTTTTGTCTGTCTAACCAACAAAATTGGTGCACCTTACGGTAACACACTCAAACAAAAGGACATCTCCCCCAGCGGGTCTTCAAGTTGACTCTTCAACTTCTCCAATCCCAACGTAAACATACAATATGGAGTCATCAATATCAGACTCGTCCCAAAAACAAAATAAACGTGTAAGCTTTACTTTACACTCCGATAGTAAATCGCTTACTTCCTCAGGGAACCTCCGACAATTTCAACAAATTGACAAATCCCAATTTTCTCACTTTCCTTCTCATTCGAAGGTTCCGTCAAAATAAACGTCTCAACACCGTATTACGCCAACTCCTCAAAATAATCCCTTAAGCACTTAGCTTAACTCAGGACAATTCATTGCTCACGCCACACAAGCTTGCAAGACACGTCTATCCCATCCAACACAATCCCGTCTACTATTAACAAGAGATTAAGGGTGATCAGTTCCTCAATTTGTTAATAGACAGCCAAAATCATGATGGGGTACAAACCATCTTTACCAAACTATGATAGCATTCCTCAACACACTAAGCCACCACACCGTAACATTCCGGAGAATTACAAACTTCTCCCCCACTGGAATCATTCCTGCTTCTGCAGACAAGGTTAGGAAATAAACACGTACCGACAGTGTTTTCACACACATGCCATATACTAGGGGTTTAAACCACAACACCAGGTTAAACAACACACAGTCTCCATCCCAACAGACAGACTCAACTCACTCAACAACACTGGCCGGACGGACCGACCTGCTCTGATACCAATTGTAACACCCCACTTCCCGTATTAAATAAAATATAAATATTATAATAATAATCAGAGTTTTCACCAAAAAGTGGGATATCACATCTCCAAATTTTATAAAAATACTTTATTCATTCTTTTCAAAATAATACAGCGGAATTTGTTTCATAAAGTAAAATACATCAAAACATGATACGTCACAGGATTTCAACATGTTTGACATAAAACAATTACAACACCCATATCCCGTGTTACGTATCAGAGCATCCTAGACTCGACGGTCACACCAATATCCAAGCTAGCTAAACACCTGGATTATCTGTACTTCCGAAGAAGCACAGACCACAACAACAACAAAGGGGTGAGAAAAAATGATCAGAATATAATGGTAATGTAATACATGTAAATAAGGTAGTAAAACACACCAACACACCAATATTCACCCCCAACAACTCCATATGACGAACCTACTGTTCAAATTACAATATAACATATTATAATGCAAATATGCAACTCAACACCATGCATGCGGTACCGACTCATTGGTTCATTCGATCGAACCTGGATAGATCACTTACGCTCCTCCTGAGACATGATCTATCCCCCACCATTCTCCACAAAGGAGTACGGATGAATCACTTACGCTCCTCCTGAGACATGATTCATCCCACCAAAACACCATGATATGCACACACCAATGCATAACTAATATATTTAGGCACTCAACGTGCACACGATCCTCCTGATCATATCATCATACATCAATGCATATATGTACAGATATAACATATACCAACACCATATAAATCAATTCACACAGTGAGCAATCTCACATTCTAACACCAAGTATGAACACATCCCAACACTCGGGGAATACACGATCCTACTGATCACTGCACCATAATCATATACATGATACACCCATCATTCATTTTAATTAAATTAGATATTAAACGAGTTCACACTCTAACACCATATATAAACACATCTCAACACTCGGGGAATACACGATCCCACTGATCACTACCCACATATATATCAACTAATTGCCCACCAGTCATTATTACGGGAACATGTACTATCACCAAGTACACAAGTTAGTTCCCATACTCATCATTCTTACAGTGCAACAAGGCCAAACTGTACCTATCATCTCAACTCGGATCCTCAGTCTATTCTAGTACCAATCTTGCACATTACCATAACCAATAGGTTTCTAATTCCTATTCCCAAAATCATCACCTACACACTTTACCGATACCCCAAAAGCCATACGAAATTTTCCCTAAAAACTGTAAAACACCCTATATGCCCTATATGCCAAATCATCCCAAAACACCAATTCATTAACATTGACTTATACTCCATCACTATCAATTACTAGTTATCATCAAACACAAACGCACCAATAAACAGTATACTTACCAATTATCCTATACTTCCTACTCTAGAACCAACATTACGGTACATTACCGACACTTCAGAGTCACTCTGAATCTCACCAAGGTCCTAACCATAGTCACTAACAACATCACAGGGAACAACTCATAATTTTCCTAAAGCTATAATCTTGGTCATTACCAACACTATAGTAACAACACCAAATCTCACCAAAACTCTATTTATATTTACTATCAACACTGCAGTAACAACATATAATTTTCCCCAAAGCTATAATCATGGTCATTACCCACACTACAGTAACAACACAGAATCTCACCAAAACTCTATTTATATTTACTATCAACACTGCAGTAACAACATATAATTTTCCCCAAAGCTATAATCATGGTCGTTACCCACACTACAGTAACAACACAGAATCTCACCAAAACTCTATTTATATTTACTATCAACACTGCAGTAACAACATATAATTTTCCCCAAAGCTATAATCATGGTCGTTACCCACACTACAGTAACAACACAGAATCTCACCAAAACTCTATTTATATTTACTATCAACACTGCAGTAACAACATATAATTTCACTAACATCACCATAATATATATACACCAGATTCACCAATACCAATCAACAATTCATCAATGTCAAGCATCAATTTATCATTAGCAACAATAATAACAAACATGCCAATATAAAACTTCATAGATCGGAATTTTCCTACGGGGTTAAGAAATCCCCTCTACCCTATACATGTATATACCATCCCAAATCAAGTTTCTCCCCCCTTACCTTGTTAATCGGTTGATCGATGAAAGAACCCTCCAAGGTTTGGCCAATTCTGATTTTCCCTTGTATCCTTCGTTCTTTGCTCCCTTTTTCCGTTCCCTTTCCCGTTCTCTCCTTTCTATCGTTCTTTTTCCACTTTCTCTAACTTCTCACAATGTATCGTAAAACTGCTAACCCCTCTCCTTCTCTATTTTAATTTTCTAATCCCAATAATAATAATAACTTAATAATAATAATAATAAAAATAATAATAATAATAATAATAATAGTAATAATAATCCTATTATTATCTCACCAAAATAATAATAATGTTAATAACTTAATAAAATAATAATAATAATAATAATAATAATAGTAATAATAATCCTATTATTATCTCACCAAAATAATAATAATGTTAATAACTTAATAAAATAATAATAATAATAATAGTAATAATAATCCTATTATTATCTCACCAAAATAATAATAATGTTAATAACTTAATAAAATAATAATAATAATAATAGTAATAATAATCCTATTATTATCTCACCAAAATAATAATAATGTTAATAACAATAGTAACTATAATAAATATAATAATAATAATAATATTCCCACCAATATCAATATTATACACTATATTATTATATTCACCAAAACATCACCAATAATCCTCCCATATCAGGGACACCCACCAATAATAATATTCATACCGATGATAATAATAATAATAATAATAATAATAATGATAATAATAATAATAATAATAATAATAATAATAATAATAATAATAATAATAATAATAATAATAATAATAATAATACCACCAATATTACTATTAACTATTATATTATTATCTCCACACCACCATTGATCCTTATATATCAAGGATACTCACCAATCAGATACCAACACACCCCACCTAAGGGCACACCAACATAAAATAATTAAATTAACACCAAAATGACTAAATAAATAAAATGGGTGTTACAATGTTGGTTTTGGTAACATGAATAACAACGGTGCTGGGGTGGTGCCTTTCAACACTGGTTATGGACTAGGTGAGGTCAACCAAGGATTCGGTAACAGAGGACGGGGTCCTATTTTTAATCAACAGGGATATGGCCGTAACGCTGGTTACGAGGAATATGGCAATGAGAATCTGAACTGGGGCGTGGATCGCCAGGAAGACGCTTTCTCTGGACAAGGCGTGGGATTTGAGAGGCCTAATGATAATGATAGGAGGTTCAAAATGCTGGAAGAGCAGATCAAAGGGATAGCCAATCAGAACTTTGCTGGGTTAGATATGACTATCATGGGACTAGTGCCTGGGCTGAGGGTGCCGTTGAAGTTCAAAGCTCCAACATTTGACAAGTATAAGGGGGATACATGCCCTAGGGTGCATGTACGTTCTTATTACAGAAGAATGTCTGCATACTCTGACGACGAGAAGATGCTTATGCATTTCTTTCAAGACAGTTTATCGGGACCATCGATGGAATGGTACATGGGACTGGAGCCCACCCAAATTAGAAGCTGGAAAGAATTGGTTGATGCTTTTGTTAAACATTACCAGTATAATAGTGACTTGGCGCCAAACAGGGTTCAGCTGCAGAGTTTGTCTCAGAAGAATGGTGAGAGCTTCAAGGAGTATGCGCAGCGCTGGCGTGATATTGTGGCTAGGGTTCATCCCCCTTTGGTTGAAAGAGAGTTGATTGATATGTTTATTGGAACATTCTCTGGAATGTATTACGACAAATTGCTCAATGTCTCGATGGGTAGTTTCTCCGACATGATTCTCATGGGAGAACGAATTGAAAACGGAATTAAGATTGGGAAGATTCAGGCAGGTGAATCCACCTCAGCTGGAGGTGCAAGGAAAGCCTTTGGTGGAAGGAGACAAGGCGACGCCAGTGCGGTATATGGTGGTCGAGGTCGTGGAAGAGGTAGGAATCAGTATCATCCACAGTAAGTTGCTAGTGTTACTATCCCGATACCTCAGCAAAAACAACAACAACAACAACAACAACAACAGCCACAGCAGCAGAGAATGCACCCTGCTCAGCGTAGAATCCAAGAGGGTAGGCCAAAGAGAGTATTTGAAGCACCTACTTCAACGTATGCTGAACTGCTTCAAACGCTGTTGGGTTTGAATTTGGTTGAAAAGAGAACGATGGCCCCATTGACAGACACTCCTCTGTTTGGTTTTGACGATGGTAAACATTGTGATTTTCATTCCGGGGCGCCCGGACATGATATTGAAGGTTGCCATGCTTTCAAACATAAGGTTCAAGATTTGCTTGATAGTAAGGCCATTAACTTTGGTCAGGATGGTCCTAATATTGTACAACAACCCATGCCGAATCATGGAGCGAATGCTATCATAACGGAAGAGAATTTGAACTTAGTTATGGATGTGAATGAATTAAAGACACCGTTGAGTTGTGTTAAAAGAAGACTGTTGAAAGGGGGAGTATTCCCCGGATGTGACAAATATTGCCTGGATTGCTGGACCCAACCAGAGGGTTGCGCTGATTTGAAAAGAGGTATCCAAGCCATGATGGATGAGGGGATTTTACAATTTGATCGGACTACTGTCGAGAAGCCTGTTGAGGCATTGTTTGAAAAGCAGGATGAGATTGCAACTGTTACGATCCCAAGGAAGACTATTACGATATCGGCGCCCGCCAAGCGGCCGACTATCACAATAACAAAAGCAGGATCTGTTCCTTTTGAGAGTACAAAAGCTGTTCCATGGACGTATGGGTTAGAAGCGTACTGTAATGGAGAAAAGATTGAGGTGAATAGCCGGCCGGCAGGGGCAGTTGACAATGTTGTTGGAACGGGAGGCATGACCCGTAGTGGAAGAATATTCACTGCACCTGAAGTTGAAGCAGAGAGGATTGCTAAAGGCAAGGCCAAGGTGAATGAAAGTGGACCATCCCAGTTGAAAGAGAAAGACACGTCGCTCAAGGACGTAGAAGAGTTCATGAGGCTAATTCGCAAGAGTGATTATAAGATTGTTGAGCACTTACAACAGACACCCTCAAAAATATCAATCCTATCTTTGTTACTTTGTTCTGAGGCTCATCGAAACGCTTTGTTGAAGATATTGGATACGTCATTTGTACCTCAGGAGGTTTCTGTCAACCAGCTAGAGGAGGTACTGGCGCATGTCAATGCTGGACATAGTTTGGGTTTCACTGATTTTGATCTAACACCCAGAGGCCGAGAGCATAATATGACTTTGCACATATCGGTGGAATGCCGGGGCACCGTAATGTCGCATGTTCTTGTGGATACCAGATCATCTCTGAATGTATTGCCTAAGAACGCTATGATGAAGTTAGATATCCGGGGAATTATTTGCACGCCAAGTGACTTGGTTGTGAGGGCGTTTGATGGAACGAGAAGGTCGGTGTTTGGATCGATAAGGTTGCCGTTGCAGGTCGGGCCGGAAATATTCGACACTGAATTTTATATCATGGATATTCATCCAGCTTATAGTTGTTTACTTGGGCGTCCATGGATACACTCTGCAGGGGCTGTGACGTCCACGTTGCATCAGAAGCTTAAGTTTGAAGCCGGTGGTGGCATCGTTACTATTTGTGGGGAAGAGGACATCTTGGTCAGTCATCTCTCATCATTCAAGTACGTTGAAGTGGATGGAGAAATCCACAAAACGCCCTGCCAAGCCTTCGAAGGGTTGCAAATCAAAGACAAGTTCAGTGTTCCCAGCAAAGTGCCAGAGGTTGCTGTGGCTTCGTACAAAGACGCTCAAGCGTTGGTTCAGACTGGTGAGACCAAGGGTTGGGGTCAAGTGCTGGAAATTCCTGTCAAGATGGACAAGTTTGGACTAGGGTATCGCCCAACATCAGCATCTTCTTCACAGAAAGCACCCAAGTTCAAAGGACCGGTGGTAATTACTCCAAAGGGAGTCTGCTTTGAGACAATTAATGTTGTTTCCGACTCTGAAGACGGAGATAGTGATTGCGATATGAACGCGTGGATCAAGCCTAGCGTGCCAGGACAAAGTCTCTGCAACTGGTCCATCCGGGAAATTGTCCCAGTGACTACAAAACAATAATGATTTATTTTCTTGATTATTGTATAATCCTGTGTCCTACTCGGGACATAGTGATTTTGTTTTAGGGCCACCTGCTTATGTGTATGCACTGTTTAATCATTGAATAAAGGCGTTTTTCTCATACAAATTTTGTGTTCCCTGTTTTCCTTTTTTTATTTTAACAATAAATGGCAACGTGGTTATGAGCTTTGTTTACACTCATTTGAAGCATTTAACCATTTCCTTTGCAGGATTCATATTTTAGATGACACCGAACATGAACTTCCTATGACTCGCTTTGACTTCGAGCACCCGGTATTTCAAGCTGAGGAAGAGATTGTTGAGGATAGAGACTTGCCAGAAGAGCTGACTCGACTGTTGAAACAGGAAGAAAGAATCATTCTGCCTCATCAGGAAGAGATTGAGATTATCAACGTAGGATCCGAGGGAGTTGTCAGGAACATCCGGATAGGGGCTGCGCTGCAAAGCAACGTCAAGCAGGGTCTGATTGAGATGTTGCAAGAGTACAGTGATATTTTTGCTTGGTCGTACGAAGACATGCCTGGGTTGGATACTGATATGGTGGTTCACCATTTGCCATTGCGTGAGGAATGTCCGCCGGTTAAGCAAAAACTCAGAAGAACTAGACTAGATATGGCTATGAAGATTAAAGAGGAAGTTCAGAAACAGTGGGACGCCGGTTTTCTGGCTGTTACAACTTATCCCTCATGGGTCGCCAATATAGTACCTGTACCAAAGAAAGATGGTAAGGTGCGGATGTGCGTGGACTATCGTGATTTGAATAAGGCGAGCCCAAAGGACGACTTTCCGCTTCCTCATATTGATGTGCTGGTCGATAACACTGCTCAATTCTCCGTGTTCTCCTTCATGGATGGCTTCTCGGGTTACAATCAGATAAAAATGGCGCCAGAAGACATGGAGAAAACAACCTTCATTACTCCCTGGGGAACATTTTGTTACAAAGTGATGCCCTTCGGATTGAAGAATGCTGGGGCAACATATCAACGTGTTATGCCGACTCTCTTTCATGACATGATGCATAAAGAGATCGAGGTTTATGTTGATGATATGATTGCCAAATCCCAGACGGAGGAGGAGCATTTGGTTAATCTGCTGAAATTGTTCAAGAGGCTTAGGAAATTCAGGCTGAGGCTGAATCCTAACAAGTGCACCTTCGGGGTGAGATCCGGTAAACTATTGGGGTTTATTGTGAGCGAAAAAGGAATTGAGGTTGATCCTGCTAAGATAAAAGCAATACAAGAAATGCCAACGCCTAAAACAGAAAAAGAGGTGTGTGGGTTTTTAGGGAGGTTGAACTACATTGCTCGGTTCATATCTCACCTAACCGCTACATGCGAGCCATTATTCAAATTGTTGAAAAAGAATCAGGCTGTGACCTGGAATGAAGATTGTCAAATGGCGTTTAAAAAAATAAAAGAATATTTGCAGGAACCTCCAGTATTGATACCCCCAGTAGTCGGGAGACCATTGATTATGTATTTTACGGTTCTTGAGGAAAGTATGGGTTGTGTTCTCGGTCAGCATGACGAGACTGGACATAAAGAGCATGCGATTTACTTCTTGAGTAAAAAGTTCACAGATTGTGAATCCCGTTACTCAATGCTCGAAAAGACATGTTGTGCGCTAGCCTGGGCAGCCAAACGTTTGAGACAATACATGTTAAACCATACAACCATGCTAATTTCAAAGATGGATCCGATCAAATACGTATTTGAAAAGCAAGCACTCTCCGGGAGGATCGCTCGATGGCAGATGGTGCTGACAGAATATGATATTCAATATGTTTCTCAAAAGGCTATCAAAGGTAGTATTCTGTCAGAGTACCTAGCGGAGCAGCCAATTGAAGATTATCAACCAATGAGGTTTGATTTTCCTGACGAGGATATCATGTACTTGAAAATGAAAGATTGTGATGAGTCGTTGTCGGATAAAGGTCCAGAGTTGGGTTCCAAATGGCAGTTGATATTTGACGGCGCTGTTAACTCATACGGTAGTGGAATAGGGGAAATTATCACTACTCCTCAAGGGACGCACATTTCCTTTACTGCCAGATTGACCTTTCCAGTCACCAATAATGAGGCTGAATATGAGGCGTGCATCATGGGTCTTGAGGAGGCTATTGATTTGAGAATCAAATATCTTGATGTATACGGGGACTCTGCCCTAGTGGTCAACCAAATTAAAGGAGAATAGGAGACGCGTCAGCCCAATCTGATACCCTATATGAATTATGCACGGAGATTGTTGCCTTTCTTTGACAAAGTAGAATTGCATCATGTGCCACGAGCAGAAAATCAAATGGCCGACGCTGTCGCGACGTTGTCTTCAATGTATAAAGTTAACTTCTGGAATAAGGCTCCCAGGATTGTTATCTCTCGCCTTGATAGGCCCGCCTTCATATTCGCCATTGAGGAAACGTCCGATGGCAAACCATGGTATTTCGATGTCCAGAATTTCCTGAAGAACCAAGAGTATCCGACTGGGGCATCCAGTCGTGATCAGAAGACTCTTAGGAGATTGGCTGGCAATTTCTATTTGAATCCGGATGGCGTCATGTACAAGAGAAACCACGACTTGGTGTTGTTGCGATGTGTGGACGAGAAAGAGGCTAAGTTGCTCATGGAAGAGATCCATGAAGGTACATTTGGCACGCATGCCGACGGACTTGCAATGACGAGAAAACTGTTGCGGGCAGGTTACTATTGGCTAACGATGGAAACAAATTGTTTCAAGTTTGCGAAGCGGTGCCATAAATGTCAAATTTATGCGGACAAAATTCATGTGCCTCCGAGCCCTTTGAACGTTATGTCATCACCGTGGCCTTTCTCGATGTGGGGAATTGATATGATTGGCAAGATTGAGCCCACGGCATCAAATGGACACCGGTTCATTTTGGTAGCTATTGATTACTTCACCAAATGGGTAGAAGCAGCGTCATATGCTAATGTCACCAAACAAGTGGTAGCCAGATTTATCAAAAGAGATATTATCTGTAGATATGGGATCCCAGAGCGGATTATCACCGACAACGGTTCAAACTTGAATAACAAGATGATGAAAGAGCTGTGTCAGAATTTCAAGATCGAGCATCACAACTCTTCTCCTTATCGACCTAAGATGAATGGCGCTGTCGAGGCAGCCAATAAGAACATAAAGAAGATTGTTCAGAAGATGGTTGTGACTTACAAGGACTGGTATGAGATGTTTCCTTTCGCTTTGCACGGTTATTGTACGACGGTACGCACATCAACCGGGGCAACTCCTTTTTCCTTGGTATATGGCATGGAGGAAGTGTTACCATTGGAGGTTGAGATTCCTTCTTTGAGGGTTTTGCGTGATGTCCAATTAGATGAGGCAGAGTGGGTGAAAGATAGACTGAACCAGCTCAGTTTAATGGATGAGAAGAGACTGGCTTCTCTCGCATATGGTCGGTTGTATCAGAGCCGGATGAAGAAAGCTTACGATAAGAAGGTATGCCCTCGAAGCTTTCAGATGGGCGATCTTGTGTTGAAAAAGATTCTCCCACCACAATCGGATCACAGGGGCAAATGGACTCCCAATTACGAGTGCCCATATGTGTTGCACCCCAAAATTTGACCAACATTTATTTACCCATAAAGAGTTATATGAGACTTTGAAGCTAGCCAAGAGGGTTATTCAAGTGTTCAAAGGTTGATACCTTTGTCAGAGAACTCAAGAGATCCTCAGAGGAATTGGTTGAAACCAAGGTTGTGTGCCTCATAACTTGAGAGTTGTGGGAGCTCCTCAGATGATTCTGGGACTATGAGGATGGAATTGAAGCTTTGAGAAAGCTTATAAGATGTCTTGAAAGCCATCATGAAGCCTAGAGAGGTCATTGTACAAGAATTCAGAAGATTCAGCCATGAGTGTGTTGGTGTAAGCCCTAGAGGCCAATACTTTTTGGTACTTGTATCGGATTATTCGCTTAATAATAAAAGGCATTTCTTTATTATGTTTGTCTTTCAGAATAATAAAGTCCCTAGAATAGTTAGTTTGTTTAATGAAATGTTAAGTGTGACTTAATCATGAGATCCCATTAAACATAAAGACATTATTCTTAAAATATCCGTAGTCAAGCTTTATTGCAAAGTGGGATAACATTAAAAGCATTGAGACTATTATGAAGATAGACTGATGATCACATCTCATGGATCATGGATAAAGAGTTATCAAGTCTTGACATAGGTATAAATATTAGGAGTAATATTTATACCGGATTGACCCGCTATGAGAATACTACATAGTATGTTATGCAAAGTGTCATAAGTTATTCTCATGGTGATAATGGTGTATTACCACCCTTCGACCTGAAACCACTATGGACCCTAGATGTAGAGTCGGGTGCTTTATTGCTGATCAAACATTATCCGTAACTGGATGATCATAAAGACAGTTGATGGGCACTCCACGAAGCATGTTGAGGGACATGAGTGTCCTAGATGGAATTTGCCAATCCTGCATAACAGGAGAAATGTCTAAGGGCCCAATATTGAACTGGACAAGGATGACACAGTGTATGCCTTGTGTTCAATATAGACATAGGGGCAAAAGGGTAATTGTACAAACATATATTATCACGAAAAAGGTTTTGTCAGATCACATGACATTTTCGTGACTTGGGTAGCAGTGATGTGTTGCTAGATACCGCTTACTGTTTATTATGTTAAATATATAATTTAATATAATTACCAACGTTACGAAATCCTACAGGGTCACACACATAAGGACAGTTTGATGAGAGATAGAGAAATCAAAGGAACACCGTAAGGTACGGTGCACTTAAGTGAAAAATAGAAATTCGGATAATATAATAATAATTATTGTTATTTTATAATGGTTATAAAATAATAATAAAATAAATATATTTATTATAATAATAGTTATTATAATAATATATAATATTATTATGGATCATGTGAATTGGGTTTTTAGCCCGCAGCCCACAAGAGAGTCTATAAAAGGAACCCTTGTGATGAAGCTTTCACTTGATGCAATTTCGTTTTAATTCTCTTTTCTCACTCAAATAATTCCGTTCGTAAGCAGCTAGCACTGTGACCGGAAGCTGTTCGTGTGGACTGAGTAGAGGCGTTGCACTTCATCAACGCTTGTGATCGCTGCATCAAAGATCTGAATCGCCACAAAGAGGTAACGATTCTATCACTGACCATGCTCATTCGTAAGGATCACTAAAGGAAATTTTTGTTTTCCGCTGCGTTTAGATCGCAATTTTCCTTCAGAGTGGTGGAATTAGGGTTTGACTGGGTCAACCCTAGGTCAACTAATGATTTGGAGAGGGTTGAGACCTAATCCAAGAGCCATGTGAGCATGGAATGATGCATTGAGATGCAACAAGGATGATTCCTAGACCAACTCATCATGATTGAGGAGTTTGAGAAGTTTTAAGCTAGGGTTTCTAAAGATTGACAGTGTAAAATCCCCCAGTTTGATCCCTATCTTCAAGGCAGTTTAGCTCAAGATGTGATTGTCATCTCATCTTCCCCCACAACATGAATGTTGTATAGCTTGTTCTTAGCTTTAATTTGAGTACTAGAAGTCCTTTATAGGATTTGTAGAGCTCAAGTTATAACTTTGACAAATTACAGGTCATCTGAGGTATGTGAATCTGGGTCCTTGAAAGTCACCCAACTTGCAGACAACTTTTGCCCTAGTAGAATGATTCCTATGGATTCTTGGTCAACATTAATGTTGAAGGGCATCTTCTTAGCTTTCTATATAGTACTAGAAGTCCTTGATAGGATTTTTAGAACTCAACTTATGGCTTTGACAAGCCAAGGGCATTTTGGTCATTTGGAGGTTATAGGTCATTTCAAGCATAAGGCCATATCTCCTACTTCCAAGATTCAAATGGAAAAATCTTCAACATCAAACTTGCTTAGAATGATGTTTTAAGGCTATTAGGGAGGTCATGATATGTTGAAAAGGCTCATATCAAAAAGTGATAAAAATGGCCTAAAAATGAGGCATAAGTTAATTAAAGTGAAACTGAAAAATGGAAATCACAAGCTATAAGTCCAAACCATGTCATGTAATAGGTCATTTTGACTCCAAATGACATTCTAAGAACAATGGTTCAGCCACAATTTTTATTTGAGGCTTGGATCATAGGGCTGCTTTGGAATTGGATTGCTTGCATCTTAAGGTACCAAACCAAAACTCCACAAAACTCAATACACAAGGTGGTTATGCATTGTAACTTGTCTTAAATCTCATGTGGGGATAAATTCAAGTCAGAATTGAAGTGTACAAGGAGCTTGGCATGAGATAGCATGTAAGGAGAATGAGAAATCAAAATACCATGACATGAAAAGATCAATTTCTCATTGGATTGTTCTAGGGGGTTCTAGATGATTCTAAACCACTCTATAAGATGAGTCTAACTTGCTCAGATGCAAGGTTGGTGTTAATTGGTGTAGAGAAGAGAGAGTGAGATCCAAATTCCTCCATTGCAAGTCACATTCAATTTCTTCATTCTTCTTCATTGCAATCCCTTTTTTCTTCACAAACCTTCTCCATAGATCCTTCTGAGTGTGTGCATGCTGAATTGAAGCTCCATTGATGGAAGATTGAAGGTTTTCCAATTGAATTTGCAAGAAGGCAATTACCATCGAATCTTGAAGTACAAGCTCTCTCCCTCCAATCTTTTGCAAACAGAAGAAGTTTCATCATCCAAGGATTATTCTTGAAGAGTTTCAAGCCTTGAAAGCAAGGATTTCATCATCTACCATATCAAGAAGCCAGGTTTGCAAAATCTCGTTCACCTCATAATCTAGGCATGGTTAGGTTAAGTTATTAGTATAGAATTGTTAGAGACAACTAGGTGATCAATTCTGAAGAGTTTAGGGTCAATTGGTGAAGTTTCAGCCATGGACATCATTTCTTGGATGAGCAAGAACGTGTGATATAGTGAGTGATAATGCAAGATTAATGGCTTGTTTTAACCAGTGGAATGTGAGGATCATTTTGATGTAGAGAAATCTAAGTTTGGTTGAATTTGAGGATGGATCATATTTTGAGATTAATTTGGATTCACCTTCGGGTTTGAGTATAAAGGTCATTTCAATGAAAACCAAGGCCATGATCGTGTTCAGCATGAAAAACTGAACAAGTTTGTGTTTTACATTTTGGAATTTGATGATGATATGAGAGAGCACGAGCAGGTAGAAGTTTGTTGCATGAACTCTGGTTTTCATGGGGTTTCAGAAAACCCTAGGCGCAAGGAAGAAGACGATCGCGCATCCGTCAGATGCAAGTGCTGACCCTTGACCTGAGAAGGGATCCAGTGGTCCAGATTTAATTTCGTTTTGGAGGGATCTCAGAGCGCATGAAACGCCACGTTTCATTTAAAGAGGAATTTTGGGCTTAATGAGAAATTTCTATCCCCACCCCTCTTCGTGGCCCAATTGCATTTTTAACTGAAAACCATTGCTAGTTACACCGAATCTTTCTCATTTCCTTTATGTTTTTTTTCATTTGTTTTCTAATTTTAAATGGGCCCAGGCGCGCTTGCTTTTCAAACCCCCCATTCTAGGCCCAAGCGTGATTTTAACTGCATTATCTTACTGATTGCACCCCATGCTTCATAATTCATATTATTTTTCCTCCATTTTATTTCAATTTTAGAAAAATCATAATAAATTGAAAAATAAAGATTTTTTCATGGGAGTTTTTTCTCCCTTTTCATATTTCTGTCTAGAAAAATATAAAATAAAAACATTTTTCATTTCATGCATTTTAGTATTTTTTGCATATTTTTTACTTTAATTGCATTTTATTTCTTTTATGTTGGTATATGATTTTGTAGAATTTAGTTTAGGTAGTTCCCTTAGTATTTTTAGTTCAATATTTTTAGGTTGATTAGATATATGTTTTAGCTTCCCCCTGGATTTATTCCATATTTTTGTGATGATTTTTAGGATAATTTTGATTAGATGATTCTAGGTTGTGTAGAATTAAGTCAAACTTCAACATAGGTCCACAATAACTTTAGATTTTGGGTTTTTTAGGACAAGTTAGACTATGGGACATATATGGGTATTAAGGGTAGGTATGTAGGATTCCTTAGAAATTATGTTAGGATTTAATATAGTAGTATACTATTTTTAGTTGATTTTTGTATCGGTTGATTGTTTGTGTTGCCCTTGTGGGCTTGTATTTTTGTTTGCTTTGCTTTGTGGGCTTGGAGAGCTTGATCTTGTTCTAAGGAGCATTGAGGAGCATAGTAGAAGACTTGAAGATGCATTGAGGAGCTTGAGAGCTTGTTCTTCTTTTCTTTTTTTTGTTGTTTTAGGGTTAGGGATTAGGAAGAGTTTAGATGTAGATAACTTCTTTCTTAAACATGGATGGTATCTGTCAGCTCCATTCCTCCCTATGATTCAAAGTCCTTCCATGGTATACACCTCTCTCCTTTGTAGGGATAAGGGATGTACCTAGGAAGTAGAACTTTTGAGGGAACCATTCCTTTGATGTTGAACCCTTATAGGTCACCCTTGGTGGTCAAATAAGCAGTTCAATATCCCCAGCTTATCCAGTAAGTGATTTTCTCTGGTTTGATTGTCTTGAGAGATGCAGAGCTTGAGCTTGAAGATGGAGACTTCATTGAAGAGTGTTGAAGAGGATTAATCCTTGAGTATTTCCATTCCAGATGAAGCTTGAAGAGCAACAAGAGCAAGTTGATACTTGAAGATCCCTGAAGATTAGGTGAAGCCTGAAGGTGGAGCTGATCAAGAAGCTGAAGCTAAAGGGAGAAGATAAGTTGAAACTTATGTTGTAGGGTTGAAACCTGGAAAAGCAATTGATATTTGTCAAGAGTAATTTTAAGTCTGAAGATTGAGTTGCTGTTGGAGAAGCTGGAGCTTTCTTCTGTTTTCTTTTCTGTATTGATGTGTTTTGTTTGACTTGTTTGATGCATTAGAATAAGTCCATAACCAGAATAGGTAGAATCCAGGAGCATGATTGCACTAGAGGTTGAGTTGCTCCCTCTGCTTGTATTGTTACTGTGTGGCTTTGCTTGCGGGTATTCGGTAGAGCCCAGCTCCCTTGCCCATGTGGTTTGTTTGCCTGATGGCATTTTATTTCATTTCTTTCTGTATGATTGCAGTTTACTGTTTATTGCTTGATAGCATGTTGTTTATATCTCAGTAGGATTACTGTTATCCATTCTGGCTTGAGGTTGAGATGAGCTTGTGGAGGCTGAAGCCCCACACACATTCCTCCCTCACTTGCATTGCATGCATTTTACTGTTAAGCTGATGCTTTGTCTGTTTTGGTGTATCATTGACATGATCCCTTAGGACTCTCATTTCCTTTGATAAGGATTTGATGATAGAATTTTAGGTTGAAACCTATGCATGAAAACTTCTAGGAGTTCCCTGTTCAAACCTTGACCATAGGATGAATCCATGGCATGACAACAGTAGGTCTTGATAGTCTCCCTCCTAGTTGGGCCTGTTCTCTTCTCATCTCAAAACAGTTTAAGATACAGTAATCATGAATGATTTCTTTCGTATGTTACGAGCCTTAAGCTATCTGAGAAAGGATTGTGGGAGAGTTTCTTTTCCACAGTCTGGATGTTTAGTATGGTACCCTTTGGGTGACATGCGACGCATTTACTCTCAGGTCATAGTCTCTAGTGCGGTTGAAATCGCAAACACAATAAAAAACACTTCTTTCGTAAAAGACAGGAAATAAATCGTAGTTTCCCGAACTACGTGAGCTCTGATCTCTCATGCCTGTTGAGAGTACGTAGGCACAAGATGGCGATGTCTTGGCAAGCTACCTTCCCCCATAACCCTTCGTAGGCCGAACTACGTTGACTCTGATTTCTCATTCTCTGATGAGAATACGTAGGCATAAAGCGCGACGCTTTGCCGAGTCATTTTTATTTTCTTTTTTCAGCCGGCCTTGATAGGTAGATAGAATAAAACCAACCCGTCCAAGTAAACACAACAAGCGAGGATCCTGTCGAGTACGACGGACGTGAGGGGTGTTAATACCTTCCCCTTGCGTAACCGACTCCCGAATCCAGACAACGGTTGCGATGACCTTGTCTTACCCTTTTTCGTCAGGTTTTTCTAATAGTTTCCTTTCCCGTTCCGAGGGATAAATAACGAAAGGTGGCGACTCTTTTGTCATGCCGGCACCTTATTTTCGCGCAAGCGACAGCTGGCGACTCTGCTGGGGACTCTGATAGTTTCCTAGGGATCCAACGTCCCGAAAGCGAGTCGGTTTGGGGATCCGACGTCCCCTGTGAGAGTCAATCCTAACGCTTATATGTTTGCTTGTTGGGTTGCGTTTATTTATCGCATTTTATTTCTCGCACTTTATTTCCCGCATTTTATTTTCATTATTATATGATTATTTATGCTGTTGTGGGATGGGAGTTCTGATGAGTGAGAAGCCAGACCCAGGCTTGAGTGCACTATAGACTTAGAGTGGAAATTAGTGGGCGCGTGCTTGCTTTGCAGGCACTAGTGTCTCATGAAATCCACGCTCAGACGAGGTTCATCTGGTTGGCTTCACTTTCAACCCTTTGGGTTGAGACGGTTGCTGGTTTGGTGGATTGTCGACTGTGGGGACCGATCATTTGTGATTCAGCTAAGTGAGGCCGCTTCATGAGCTGGTGATGCCACACCTTCTGGGTATCGTATCACCCCTCTTGAAAGTCTGTGACGCTGATGAACGCATAGGATGCCGTACCTTGAGTCAGTTTAGGTCCATACCTGTGAGTGGGATTGGGTTTATTGCAGGAAACCATGACCTTCAGACTACCTGGTTTTCTTGACAGTGAATCAGTTTTGTTGGTACCAGGGTTTCTCAGTTGCAGATTTGTCTGTTCTTGATAGAGCAGGTTTTGATCAGAGGATCTTATCATCAGGTGTGTGTCTGTTCTTGATAGAGCAGAGTTTTGTCATCAGTTGTTTGTTCTTGATAGAGCAGTTGTGGGGTCTGAAGATCTCATCAGCAGATGTTGTTTGTTCTTGATAGAGCAGATTTTTGGGGTCTGAAGATCTCATCAGCAGATGTTGTTTGTTCTTGGTAGAGCAGTTTTGGGGTCTGAAGATCTCATCAGCAGATGTTGTTTGTTCTTGATAGAGCAGATTTTTGAGTGGGGTCTGAAGATCTCATCAGCAGCTGTATGTTTGTTCCTGATAGGGCAGATTTTTGGGTCTGAAGACCTCATCAGCAGATATTTCTTGATCATACATCAGAGGCCCTTATTATCAGACATTTGTGCTTGACATAGCAGAATTATGATCCTGTATATGGTCCTATCAGAGGGTTGTTCTTGGAAGATCAGATCTGTGGTCCTACACCAGGGTTTTCTTCTCATCAGTGATTGTTGATACAGAATCTCCACAGCACCAGTTACCTGGATCTTATTGCATGATTGCATTTTGCATTAGTTTGCATGTTCATTTGCATTTCATTAACGTGTGTCTGTGTTGCAGGTACCATTTTCCCCGATCCAGGATTTCTGGCCTCCTATTGTATTGTTATGGGCTCTCTGAGGAAGACCGTGGCTTACAAGTTCCCTACTCCCGATGTGGTTAAGCTGACTGGTTTGATAGCTCTAGCAGGTGATTCTGTGAAGGATGAGTTCAGAAAATCTTATGGCAGGTTGCTCAGTTTGGTTTGTAAGCCTTCTGTGTTCGAGTTAAACGGGTTGCACGCGCTGCTGCAGTTCTACGACCCTCCGCTGAGATGTTTCACTTTTCAGGACTTTGTTCTCGCGTCGACGCTGGAAGAGTATGCTGATTTGCTAGGTGTACCTATCAAGAGGCAGATGCCTTTTGTTCACATGGATGTTGAGCCTGATCTGGCTGGTTTAGCTCCTTCACTTCACTTGGACGCCTCCGAGTTAGTGTTGACTAGTTGGAACAAGGTTCTTGGGTTCTCCTTGCAGTTTCTGGTAGGTAAAGCTCAGCAGTGTGCCAAGGACGGATGTTGGGTCGCGTTCAATGCCATCCTCGCTCTATGCATATACGGCATCATTCTGTTCCCCAACATGCCCGATTTTGTAGACTTTGATGCGTTTCATATCTTTGCTTCAGGGAATCCAGTCCCTACTTTGATAGGAGATGTCTATCACTCAGTCCACTACAAAAATGAAAACAGGAGGGGGAAGAACGTCTCATGCTGTGTTCCCTTGCTGTACAAGTGGCTTGATAGCCATCTGCCCAAGAGGGGTCCTTTTGTCTTGTCTGCAGCCACAGCTGAGTGGCCTGAGCGTCTGATGAATTTATCTGCAGAGGATATTGATTGGTTCGATAGAGACAGGTTGGGTACTGAGGTGATCTTCAGTTGCAACGGGTTTCGTAATGTGCCTTTGGTAGGTAGGAAGGGCTGCATAAACTACAATCCGTCGTTGCTGGTTTGACAGTTCGCGTATGCTTTGAGGAATCCGCCGAAGGATGAAGAGGTACAGGAATCTCTGTACCTCACTGGTACTCTAGAGGGGGATCTGCTGTCCAAGCTTCAGCGCGCGTGGAATGGTATCGGTAAGCGAGGAAAGCCTTTGCTGGGAAAAAGCAACAATCAAGCCTACCCTCCGTATTTGACTTGGATCAGAGCCAGGGCCAATGCTATAGGGATGTCGTTCCCTCATGCCAAGCCAGAAAGTCCTCCAATAATCGAAGAGCCTACTACTGTGCCTATTCATCAGCATAACCAGGTATTAGCTGAGCAGGATGAATTGAAGCGGGCGAACGAAGAATTGGAGAAGGAATTAGCTCAGCTCCGAAGCGAGAGGAACGAAGTCGTTCATTCTTTCAAAAGGCAAACAGATTTGGTGAACCAGCTAGGTACAGACCTGACAAAGCAGATTGCCGAGCGTGAACGCATGGGTCGAGACTTCAAAGCTGTCAACAACGTATTGGCTACGAAGAAGCAGCATTTGGACGAGGCATATCGGAGGATATCCAAGTTCAACCAGCACTGGAAGGCTTCCCTGGCCACCAGGAAAGAGCGGGAGGATAAGCTGATGTTGCAGATCTCCAAGCTGGAAGCCGAGGTGAAGGACAGTGAGCAGAGGTTTGATGAAGAAACCGCCCGCAGATACGCCGCCGAATGCCAGCTCAACAAAGCTCTCGCTAACCTGAAGGAGCGCAAGCTGACGTTTGAGTCTAAGAAGCGGAAACTGGAAGATTGCTTCGGCGAAGAAGCATGGGAAAGTTCAGTTCAGGGACTTCAGTATACCATTGTGCAGAGAGAATTGCTCATCGAGGGGTTGCTCACTCTGCCAGATCATCCAGAGACGAAGGAGTTATTAGCAAAGTATCGCGCCCGTGGCCGTACTTGACTAGTTGTATTCCTTTTGTTTTGATCTTTGTTGTATGCTGACCATCACCAGGCTTGTTGGCTGAGGTCACGCTGTTGATTCGTCTTGTACTTGCTGATGCTATGTACTGCCTTGATAGGCTTTCTTTATATATGAGATTGATGTTTCCATGATTGGGCTCGGACTTCTTATTATTATTATCAGCACTGGCACTCAGGCACTAGGATCGGGGGAAATCTCCCAAACACACAGACACACGCATGCATTTGCATGAAGCATTTGCATAGCGTACATTTTGTTGTTTTCCCTAACCTTTAGTGTTTATAGGTTTTTCAGGTTTACAGGTCCCAGGCTGTTTCCGGTGATTCCAGGATTGATCAGAGACTCATTCACCGTTATCCGACTAGAGCTAATCAGACCAGGATCATGGATCAAGTGCAGACAGATGTTCAGGAGCTCCGCGAGAGGATGGATCGCTTTATGGAACTTATGCAAGTGGTCGCCAATGGTCAGGACCAGCTCAGGACTTTGGTTCAGCCTTTGATCTCCAGGGTTGATAGCAACGGCATACTCCATGGCGGGGCCGTGCCTACTCCTCCACCAGTTGATACTCCGCAGAATGGTGTCCCCGTGGCCGGGGGCAATGGCAGTGCTAATGGCAACGTGATGGCCAACATCGGACTCAATACGACGGGCGTCGGCAATGGGAGTCTGGGAGCTAATGTCAACATCAGGTCGGGAAACGGCAATGCTGGCGCCGGGAATCTGTTGGTGCCTCAACCATGGCTCGAGGATCTTCAGGATGATGTGTTTTCTCAAAGAGGTGTTGAAGGGGAGTTGAATGCTGAAGCGCGGCTCAGATTCAAGGCACTTGAAGATAAAATGAGAGATATCGAGAATCAGAATACTCTGGGTGTTGATATGTCCAAGCTGGGGTTAATTGCTGATTTCAAGGTACCTCCTAAGTTCAAGGTGCCTGACTTTGAGAAATATAAGGGCACCACTTGCCCTCGTGTACACCTTAGATCGTACTACAGGAAGATGTCTTCCTATTCCGAAGATGAGAAGTTGCTGATGCACTTCTTCCAAGATAGTCTTTCCGGGCCATCCCTCGAGTGGTACATGGGTCTGGAGCCCACTAGCGTGCGCACATGGAAGGATCTCGCTGAAGCGTTTGTCCACCATTACCAGTACAACAGCGACTTGGCCCCGAACCGAGTTCAGCTCCAGAACCTTTCGCAGAGGAATAATGAAGGATTTAAGGAGTACGCCCAGCGGTGGCGTGAGTTGGCAGCCCGGGTTCAACTGCCGATGGTTGAACGCGAGCTCGTGCAGATGTTTGTGGCTACCCTCCCAGGGGTTTACTATGAAAAGTTAGTCAGCGGTATGTCTGGGACGTTCTCAGCTCTCATCATCATGGGCGAGCACGTCGAGAATGGTATCAAGATCGGGAAAATTCAAGGCGAGTCATCCTCAGCTGGAGGAGGTGGAAAGAAACCTTATGCTGGTAAACAACGTGAAAGAGATGCGAGCACTGTGACCAACGCTCGGAGAAAGGGCAAGGGCCCTCAGCAGCAGATAGCCAGTATAAATATCCCAGCAGCTCCACAGCAGCAGCAGCAGCAACCGAATCAACAGGGATATAGAAAGTACCAGAATCGGGCACCTTTGACGAATCGTCACTTCGAAGCACCGCCCATGTCGTATGCGCAACTCTTGCAGACTTTGCTTCAGCTTCAATTGGTTCAGAAGAGGACGATGGCTCCCTTGACAGGGGCACCTCCACCAGGGTACGACGCAAATGCCACTTGCGATTTCCACACAAGGGCACCTGGCCACACAATCGAGAACTGCAAAGCCTTTAAGCACAAGGTGCAGGACCTGGTAGATGCCAAGATTATTAACTTCTCCGATAATGTGCCCAATGTCACGAAAAACCCTATGCCGAATCATAGGGGAGGCGGCGTGAACGCCATTATCGAAGAAGAGAGCGCAGATCTGTTGACTGATGTCAGAGACCTAAAGACGCCGCTTAGCTTCGTCAAAGCTAAGTTGTTGAAAAGAGGGTTCTTTCCAGGATGCGGAGAGCTATGCATGGACTGTGCTACACATTCTGATGGATGTGAGCAGTTGGTTGAAGGAATTCAAAGCCTGATGGCTGAGGGGATTCTGCAGTTCAGCCGGAAGGCTGAAAGTGTATCAGGAGAGGTAGTGTTGAAGCAGGCCAATGAAGTCGCCACCATCACCATTCCTCGCCAGCCAATAACCATTTCTGCGCCCAGACCGCCTACAATTACTATTACCAAAGCCGGGCCGATACCCTTCGAGAGCACTAACGCCGTCCCGTGGCATTATGGGGCTGAAGTCTATTGCAACGGTCAAAAGTTAGAGCTGGAACCGTATGGGTCGACTGTGGAGAATCTCGCAGGAATCAGTGGTATTACTCGCAGCGGAAGAGTGTTTGCACCGCCAGAGGTCGTGGAAGAGAAAGCGGTCAGAGCTGATGCGGCCGATAAGGGTAAAAGCAAAGCTGTCTAAGAAGCCCCGTGTGGGGTAGAGAAAGATTTGCTTGTCAAAGACGCCGAGGAGTTTATGCGGTTAATCAAAAAGAGTGACTACAAGATTGTAGACCATCTCCATCAGACGCCGTCGAAGATTTCTATTCTCAACCTGTTGCTGTGTTCTGAAGCACACCGCAACGCGCTACTGAAGGTATTGAACGCTGCCTACGTACCGCAAGAGATATCGGTGAATCAGCTAGAAGAGGTGGTAGCCCATGTTAATGCTGGCAATGGGCTAGGTTTCACAAACTTGGAGCTGACACCAAAAGGAAGGGATCACAACAGCGCCTTGCACATCTCGATCGAGTGTAGGGGCACAATCATGTCGCATGTCCTGGTGGACACGGGTTCGTCGCTTAATGTGCTTCCGAAGAAGGCATTAATGAAGTTGGACACTCGTGGATTGCTCTGCACACCCAGTGATCTGGTGGTGAAAGCATTCGACGGAACTAAGTGCCACGTTTTCGGGGAGGTGACCCTGCCGATCCAAGTCGGTCCGGAAACGTTCGACATGGTCTTTTATATTATGGACATCATGCCTGCCTACAGTTGCCTCTTGGGCCGGCCATGGATCCATGCTGCTGGTGCCGTGACCTCCACGTTGCACCAAAAGCTCAAATATGTTGTCGGAGGAAGCATAGTAACCGTGTGTGGCGAGGAGGACATAATGGTGAGCCATTTGTCATCCTTTAAATATGTTGAAATGGATGGCGAAATCCATGAAACTCTCTGCCAGGCATTCGAGGCTGTCAAAGTGAAAGAGGTAGCTCCTGTGGTCACAGAAAAGCCAGAGATGAATCTCTCCTCGTTCAAAGAAGCTCGGGCCGTCGTCCAAGCTGGATCTACCCCAGGCTGGGGGCATATTTTGGAGATACCAAACAAGCAGGATAAGTTTGGATTGGGGTATTCTCCTGAAGCTGAAGCTTCTTCTTCTTCGTCTAGCAGTGCGTCGCGCGGTAAGGGGCCGATCCTATTTACCAGTGGCGGAGTGATCTTCGAAAGCATCAACGCAGCGTCTGAAGACAGCGGGGATAGCGATTGTGATCTCGACTCTTGGATTCAGCCAAGCAAACCGGGCGAGGGCCTCAACAATTGGACCATCAAGGATATCATCCCGATGACAAGTGAAGAGTAATGATTTACTTTTTTCAATCATTGTACAACCCTATGTCCTACCCGGGGCATAGCGGTTTTATTGTCAGGGCCTTGTTGGATTATGTACATGCATTTTGTTAATAAATCAAAGGCGTTTTCTTCGTATTCAAATATTGCGATCTCTGTTATTCCTATTTTATATTTGTTTTGAAAAACAGTAAAATGGCAATGGGGTTTGTGCTAACCTACATATTCTTGTTTTAAACTTAACCCTTGTTATTGCAGGATCCACATAACAGATGACATCGACTCTGGACCTTCTACGGCTCACTTCGACTTCGATTGCCCGATCTATCAACCCGAAGAAGAGATTGATGAAGACGAAGACCTTCCTGAAGAGTTGGCCCGCTTGTTGAAACAAGAGGAAAAGGTTATTCTGCCTCATGAGGAGGAGATTGAGATCGTCAATCTGGGTTCTGAAGAGCTCGTCAAAAATGTCAGGATAGGGGCTGCGCTGCAGAGTGATGTCAAGCAGAGACTGGTCGAGATGCTTCGAGAGTATAGTGACGTCTTTGCTTGGTCATACGAAGATATGCCCGGACTTGACACGGACATCGTGGTCCACCACTTGCCGCTACGAGAAGATTGCCCTCCCGTCAAGCAGAAGCTTAGGAGGACGAGACCAGATATGGCCGTTAAGATCAAAGAAGAAGTGCAGAAACAGCTCGATGCTGGCTTCTTAGCGGTCACCACCTACCCTCCGTGGGTCGCCAACATAGTACCTGTACCGAAGATGGACGGTAAGGTACGCATGTGCGTCGATTATCGGGATTTGAATAGGGCGAGCCCTAAAGATGATTTCCCGTTGCCTCATATCGATGTGTTGGTCGACAATACAACCCAGTTCTCTGTGTTTTCGTTCATGGATGGCTTCTCCGGTTACAACCAGATCAAGATGGCGCCAGAGGACATGGAGAAAACGACGTTTATCTCCCCCTGGGGAACGTTTTGCTATAAGGTAATGCTCTTCGGTCTGAAGAACGCAGGGGCCACTTACCAACGAGCAATGGTAACTTTGTTTCATGATATGATTCATCATGAGATCGAGGTCTATGTTGATGATATGATTGCGAAGTCCCAAACAGAGGAAGAGCATCTGGTCAACTTATTGAAGCTTTTTGAGAGGCTTAGGAAGTTCAGGTTGAGGCTGAATCCTAATAAATGCACTTTCGGAGTGCGGTCCGGAAAGTTGCTGGGGTTTATCGTTAGTGAACGAGGTATCGAGGTTGATCCTGCGAAAATAAAAGCCATTCAAGAAATGCCAGCGCCGAAAACAGAAAAAGAAGTTCGTGGTTTCTTGGGCCGAATAAACTACATTGCAAGGTTTATCTCTCAGCTCACGGCCACTTGTGAACCGATGTTCAAGCTTTTAAAGAAAGATCAGGCGATTACTTGGAATGAGGATTGCCAGAAGGCATTCGATAAGATAAAGCAGTATCTTCAAGAACCTCCAATCTTGATACCCTCAGTGGCTGGATGGCCATTAATCATGTACTTGACAGTTCTTGAGAACAGTATGGGGTGTGTTCTCGGTCAGCACGACGAGACGGGCAGAAAGGAGCATGCCATTTACTACTTGAGTAAAAAGTTCACTGACTGTGAATCTCGATACTCGATGCTGGAGAAGACGTGTTGTGCACTAGCCTGGGCTGCCAAACGTTTACGACAGTACATGCTCAATCACACCACCATGCTGATTTCGAAGATGCATCCGATCAAGTACGTCTTCGAGAAGCAGGCTCTTTCGGGCAGGATTGCCAGATGGCAAATGGTGTTAACAGAATATGATATTCAGTACGTCTCCCAGAAAGCCATCAAGGGAAGCGTATTGTCTGATTACCTTGCCGAGCAGCCGATCGAGGATTACCAGCCGATGAAGTTTGAATTCCCTGACGAGGATATTATGTTTCTCAAAGCGAAGGATTGCGATGAGCCGTTGCCTGACGAGGGGCCAGATAGGAAATCCCAGTGGAAGTTGATATTCGATGGGGCGGTTAATTCCTATGGAAGTGGCATCGGGGCTATCATCACGACTCCCCACGGATCCCATATCCCGTTTACTGCGAGACTGACGTTTCCAGTTACCAATAATGAGGCGGAGTACGAAGCATGCATCATGGGTCTAGAAGAGGCAATTGATTTGAGAATCAAGAATCTAGACGTATATGGTGATTCAGCGCTTGTGATCAACCAAATTAAAGGGGAGTGGGAGACTTGTCAATCAAATTTGGTGCCATACATGAATTATGCCAGAAGGCTACTTCCGTTCTTTGATCGAGTGGAACTCCATCATGTGCCCAGAGCTGAAAATCAGATGGCTGATGCCTTAGCCACGTTAGCTTCAATGTATAAAGTCAATTTTTGGAATGAGGCTCCAAGAATTGTCCTTTCCCGTCTTGATAGACCGGCATTTGTCTTTGCAATCGAGGAAGCCGCCGACGACAAGCCATGGTTCCATGAGATCCAGACCTTCCTTATGACTAAGGAGTATCCTGCGGGTGCGTCAACCCAGGATAAGAAGACTCTGAGGATGCTGTCTGGAAATTTTTATCTCAATCCTGATGGAGTGTTGTATAAGAGAAACCACGATCTCGTGCTACTCAGATGTGTAGATGAGAAAGAGGCGAGTATGCTCATGGAAGAAGTCCATGAAGGCACATTTGGTACGCACGCCGGCGGGCATGCTATGACGAGGAAGATCCTGAGAGCAGGATACTACTGGCTGACGATGGAGTCGGATTGCTTCAGATTCGCGAAGAGATGTCATAAATGCCAGATTTATGCTGATAAAGTTCATGTGTCGCCGTGCCCGTTGAATGTCATGTCCTTCCCGTGGTCGTTCTCCATGTGGGGCATCGACATGATAGGCAAGATCGAGCCCACTGCATCTAACGGTCATCGTTTCATTCTAGTAGCTATCGACTACTTCACCAAGTGGGTGGAGGCAGCCTCGTACGCTAATGTGACCAAGCAGGTGGTGGCTAAGTTCATAAAGAGGGACATCATCTGTCGTTACGGAATTCCCGAGCGGATCATTACTGATAATGGTTCGAATTTGAATAACAAGATGATGAAGGAGTTGTACTAGAGTTTCAAGATTAAACACCACAACTCATCTCCATACCGGCCGAAGATGAATGGCGCCGTTGAAGCAGCCAATAAGAACATAAAGAAGATTGTTCAGAAGATGGTTGTGACATACAAAGATTGGCAAGAGATGCTGCCATTTGCGTTGCACGGTTATCGTACGACGGTACGTACGTCGACCGGGGTAACTCCTTTCTCCTTGGTGTACGGTATGGAAGTTGTCCTACCGTTAGAAGTGGAGATCCCTTCTTTGCGAGTTTTGGTTAATGTGAAACTCGACGAGGCAGAATGGATTACGAATCGTCTGAACCAACTCAGCCTGATGGACGAGAAGAGGTTAGCATCGATTGCATTTGGTCGTCTGTACCAAAGCCGAATGAAGAAAGCTTATGATAAGAAGGTGCGTCCTAGAAGCTTTCAGACGGGTGATCTCGTCCTGAAGAAGATTCTTCCTCCACACTCCGATCACCGGGGCAAGTGGACTCCGAATTACGAAGGTCCGTACATCGTCAGCAAGGTCTTCTCGGGAGGAGCTTTGTTGTTATCCACGATGGATGGTGAAGATTTTGCATCCCCGGTGAACACGGACGCAGTTAAAAAATACTTTGCTTGAAAGCGACCCGTTGGACAAAAAAAAAAGGAGTCCATGCAAAAAAGGGGCATCCCGACGAACCAAAAACAGAATAAAAGGTTCGGGAAAAAATTAGGTATATATTGAAAAAATGTACACCCGCGAAGTCGAAAACCTACACTGGGCGGCTTCGGCAAAAAAGGGTATCCCGGTGAACTGAAAACCCGTAAAGGGCGGTTCACGCAAAAGTTAGGGATTTGAAAAAGCAAATGACTGCATTCCGCGTGAGGACTTTCATTGTTAGTGGTTTGGAGGACCTGAGGGTCGTTCATCTGAATCAATCTCTTCCGAAGCTGAAGCGTCGGAGAAGTATCGAAGTCGAGTGGGTCTTAGAGGGATCAACTCATGGTGTTCGTCTACGCCTCGTTGCCGACATTTGTATATACTGATGTATATTTATGTTTTATTTTTGTGCGGCTTCCTCATTCCAGGAGCTTGCATCTGTTGTAAAACATTTTTTACCCATTCAGGGGTTCGTTATCAATAAAATGCATACTATTCAGCAATTTTGTTTGCCTGTTTAGCATTTATCTGTTTTGTTTGCGATAAAACGCCGATGTTTTTGATAAAATGCGCATACATAAAATTACTGGCCTAGGCCCATTGATTGTTGAAACAATTAATTGCTTGGACATTGTCACGAGATAATAGCCTTGATAGGTCCCTTTGAGAAGGGTATCTTGTCTGTTTGTTCGTGTTGTTACAGGTGTAGCATATTCCAAACAGTGCGCCGTGCGCATCCCTGAAGCAGGATGATTCCTCCTTCTCCAGCAGAGTTCAGTAGCCTCTCCCCGCAGAGTCTGAACGCAAGATCGTGAGCATTGATATGTCTCCCCAGGCAGAGATGATTCTCTCCCCAAGCAGATGCGTCCTGAAGGAATGTCATCTCCTCAGCTGAGTCAGGCGCCGAAGCATGAATTTCCCCCCAGCACCGGGTCACAAGTGTAGGTTTCATAGAAGTGTTCAGGCGCCGAAGCTCGTGTTCACCCCCCAGCACCGGGTCACAAGTGCAGGTTTCGTAGGAAACTATCCGTACGCTGAAGTATGCAGCAACTGATGGTGCCAGACTGAAGTCTCCAGCGGAATTGAAATTCCCCACCAGAATTGTACTCTCCCCCGAAGTCAAATGATTCCTTCTCCCCCAGCGGAATTGAGATTCCCCACCAGAGTCGCACCGTCTACAGTGAAGCAGTTGGGACCATGATTGGTTTTCCCCAGTAGAGCGTTGAACAGCTGATGCTGTATTTCCCCCAGAGTTGCACTCTCCAGCGAAGCAGAATGATTTCTCCTTCCTCAGCCGAGTTCGCGGATCCCCAAGAGAGCCGAATCCTTGGAAGCTATTCAGACCATGATTGGTTTTTTCCCCAGTAGAGTGTTGAACAGCTGAAGTTGTTTCCCCACAGAGTCGTTATTTCCAGAGAAGTAGCCATGAAGGCCACGCAGTTCATTCTCGCGATTGACATCGCTTTCCCTCAGCAGGTCCAGGTTCTCATAGAGCTTCGTCCCCTGCAGCAATCAACTGAAGTCGTTTCCCCACATAGCTCTTATCCCCAGAAGAGTAGCCGAGAAGGCCACGCAGTTTATTCCCGTGATTGACATCGCTTTCCCTCAGCAGGTCCAGGTTCTCGTAGAGCTTCGTCCCCCTGCAGCAGTCAACTGAAGTTGTGTCCCCTGCGGAGTCCAATTGAGATTGGCGTGACCATGTTCTCCTCAGCAGGATGATTCCTCTATCTGAGTAGTTCTTTCTCCTTGACAGGAGGATTCCCCCTTCAGCATTTATTTTGCTGACGGGATCGCATCATATTGCATGATTGCATAGCATTTATCATAAACGCATAACATTTCCACCGTGTGGGGCATTTCCGAAGCATATGCATAATAAACATGATCTAGGTTGCTACCGTTCTTGTTTTGCAGGCATTCCACCGCAGAATTGATCGCTCAGGATGATTCCTGACATTTCCCCCCAACGAAGTCGCTTGCTCAAGATGATTCTTGAGATCCCTGGTGAAGTCTTCGGTTCAAGATGATTCTTGAATTCCTCAGCAGGGCTATTTGCTTAAGATGATTCTTAAGCTCCCCATTAGAGCCCCCAGTGAAGGTTGCCCAGGATGATTCCTGAAGCCCCAAGAGAGCCGAATCCTTGGAAGCTGCTCAAGCCATGATTGGTTTGTCCCCGGCAAGAGTTGCCCAGGATGATTCCTGGAACCCCCAACAAAGTGTTCGCTCAGGATGATTCCTGAAAGCTCCAGAATGGATATCGGTTCAAGATGATTCTTGAAGGTCCCCGACGGAGTTGTTTGTTCAAGACGATTCTTGAAGTCCTCAGCAGAGTTGATTCATCCAGAATGATTTCTGGACCCCCGGAGCGGAGTTACTTGATAGTTCTCCAGATTTCCCCAGCGGCGAAGCGTCCTCCCCAGCAGGTTTTCTAACGGCGAAGTTGAAATCTCCCTTGAAGACTCCATGATCGAAGTCTGACCGTATTAATGAAGCAGTTCTCTCAGCGGATGCGGAGTGCCTGATGGCAGTGGTTTAGATATTCCCATATGGCTCATGTTTGACCAAGAATTCTATTCCCGACTTGCTGATGAATTCCGGCTGATGCCCGACAGTTTCTTTGAATTCCTGATGGCATGATCAACCTGATGGTTGAAGTCTGGCTGATGCCCGACAATTTCTTTGAATGCCTGATGGCATGTTCAACCTGATGGTTGAAGTCCGGCTGATGCCCGACAGTGTTCTTTGAATGCCTGATGGCATGATCGACTATGTATTACCGGTTACCGTGTGACCAATTCCCCAATGAAGTTTCTTCACCCTGACGGCGAGGTCAGATTATGTTTGTGTCCAGCGGCGATGTTGGATGTTTGTTTTGACGGCGAGGTCAGATTATGTTAGTTCTCCAGTGGCGATGTTGGATGTTTGGGTTTGACGGCGAAGTCAGACGACGTTGAGTGTTGACGGCGAAGTCAGATTATGCTGAGTACTTGACGGCGATGTCGGGTGTTTCTCAGAGTTATGTTTGGTTGACGGCGATGTCAGATTCTTTGTTGTTCCAGCGGCGATGTTGGATGTTTTTGTCGGCGATGTCAGATTCTTTAGTCCCCCAGCGGCGATGTTGGATGTTTGTTTCTGACGGCGATGTCAGGTGATTTAGTTTCCAGCGGCAATGTTGGATATTCGTTTCTGGCGGCAATGTCAGGTAATTAAATTCTCCAGCGGCGATGTTGGATGTTTGTTTCTGGCGGCGATGTCAGGTGATTTGATTTTCCAGCGGCGATGTTGGGTATGTCAGTTTCTTTAGTTTTCCAGTGGCGATGTTGGGTATTGTAGTTGTCCGACGGCGATGTCAGATTTAGTTCCCCAGCGGCGATGTTGGACGTTTGTTTCTGGCGGCGATGCCAGGTGATTCAGATTCTTTTGATTCTCCAGCGGCGATGTTGGACGTTTGTATCTGGCGGCGATGTCAGGTGGTTTATCTTTCCAGCGGCGATGTTGAGTATGTCAAGAGATTTAGTTTTCCAGCGGAGGTTTTGGACGTTTGTTTCCGACGGCGATGTCAGATTCTTCAGTTTTCCAGCGGCGATGTTGGGTATGTCAGATTCTTTAGTTTTCCAGCAGTGATGTTGGGTGTTTTGGCTGTCCGACGGCGATGTCAGATCAGTATGTCTCTAGCTAGTTGCCGTGCAGCTAGTGTTTCAGTTTTCGAAGATTCGTTCCTGCCTGAGTACCGTGTGCTTGGGCAGTTGGCAAATTTCCGGTTTTATCGGTATTCAACCGTCTCGCACCTTGATTGGCTGAGAGTCGTTCGCTCCTCACCCAGTCAGGTTCAAGCCGTTTGAATAGGGGCAGCTGTTGCACCCTAAAATTTGACCAACATTTATTTACCCATCAAGAGTTATATGAGACTTTGAAGCTAGCCAAGAGGGTTATTCAAGTGTTCAAAGGTTGATACCTTTGTCAGAGAACTCAAGAGATCCTCAGAGGAATTGGTTGAAACCAAGGTTGTGTGCCTCATAACTTGAGTTATGGGAGCTCCTCAGATGATTCTAGGACTATGAGGATGGACTTGAAGCTTTGAGAAAGCTTATAAGATGTCTTGAAAGCCATCATGAAGCCTAGAGAGGTCATTGTACAAGAATTCAGAAGATTCAGCCATGAGTGGTGGAATTAGGGTTTGACTGGGTCAACCCTAGGTCAACTGATGATTTGGAGAGGGTTGAGACCTAATACAAGATCCATGTGAGCATGGAATTATGCATTGAGATGCAACAAGGATGATTCCTAGACCAACTCATCATGATTGAGGAGTTTGAGAAGTTTTAAGCTAGGGTTTCTAAAGATTGACAGTGTAAAATCCCCCAGTTTGATCCCTATCTTCAAGGCAGTTTAGCTCAAGATGTGATTGTAATATCATCTTCCCCACAACATGAATGTTGTAGAGCTTGCTCTTAGCTTTAATTTGAGTACTAGAAGTCCTTGATAGGATTTGTAGAGCTCAAGTTATGACTTTGACAAATTACAGGTCATCTGAGGTATGTGAATCTGGGTCCTTGAAAGTCACCCAACTTGCAGACAACTTTTGCCCTAGTAGGATGATTCCTATGGATTCTTGGTCAACATGAATGTTGAAGGGAATCTTCTTAGATTTCTATATAGTACTAGAAGTCCTTGATAGGATTTGTAGAACTCAACTTATGGCTTTGACAAGCCAAGGGCATTTTGGTCATTTGGAGGTTATAGGTCATTTCAAGCATAAGGCCATATCTCCTACTTCCAAGCTTCAAATGGAAAAATCTTCAACATCAAACTTTCTTAGAATGATGTTTTAAGGCTAGTAGGGAGGTCATGAGATGTTGAAAAGGCACATATCAAAAAGTGATAAAAATGGCCTAAAAATGAGGCATAAGTTAATTAAAGTGAAATTGAAAAATGGAAATCACAAGCTATAAGTCCAAACCATGTCATGTAATAGGTTATTTTGACTACAAATGACATTCTAAGAACAATGGTTCAGCCACAATTTTGATTTGAGGCTTGGATCATAGGGCTGCTTTGGAATTGGATTGCTTGCATCTTAAGGTACCAAACCAAAACTCCACAAAACTCAATACACAAGGTGGTTATGCATTGTAACTTGTCTTAAATATCATGTGGGGATAAATTCAAGTCAGAATTGAAGTGTACAAGGAGCTTGGCATGAGATAGCATGTAAGGAGAATGAGAAATCAAAATACCATGACATGAAAAGATCAATTTCTCATTGGATTGTTCTAGGGGGTTCTAGATGATTCTAAACCACTCTATAAGATGAGTCTAACTTGCTCAGATGCAAGGTTGGTGTTAATTGGTGTAGAGAAGAGAGAGTGAGATCCAAATTCCTCCATTGCAAGTCACATTCAATTTCTTCATTCTTCTTCATTGCAATCCCTTTTTTCTTCACAAACCTTCTCCATAGATCCTTCTGAGTGTGTGCATGCTGAATTGAAGCTCCATTGATGGAAGATTGAAGGTGTTCCAATTGAATTTGCAAGAAGGCAATTACCATCGAATCTTGAAGTACAAGCTCTCTCCCTCCAATCTTTTGCAAACAGAAGAAGTTTCACCATCCAAGGATTATTCTTGAAGAGTTTCAAGCCTTGAAAGCAAGGATTTCATCATCTACCATATCAAGAAGCCAGGTTTGCAAAATCTCTTTCACCTCATAATCTAGGCATGGTTAGGTTAAGTTATTAGTATAGAATTGTTAGAGACAACTAGGTGATCAATTCTGAAGAGTTTAGGGTCAATTGGTGAAGTTTCAGCCATGGACATCATTTCTTGGATGAGCAAGAACGTGTGATATAGTGAGTGATAATGCAAGATTAATGGATTGTTTTAACCAGTGGAATGTGAGGATCATTTTGATGTAGAGAAATCTAAGTTTGGTTGAATTTGAGGATGGATCATATTTTGAGATTAATTTGGATTCACCTTCGGGTTTGAGTATAAAGGTCATTTCAATGAAAACCAAGGCCATGATCGTGTTCAGCATGAAAAACTGAAAAAGTTTGTGTTTTACATTTTGGAATTTGATGATGATATGAGAAAGCACGAGCAGGTAGAAGTTTGTTGCATGAACTCTGGTTTTCATGGGGTTTCAGAAAACCCTAGGTGCAAGGAAGAAGACGATCGCGCAGCCGTCAGATGCAAGCGCTGACCCTTGACCTGAGAAGGGATCCAGTGGTCCAGATTTAATTTCGTTTTGGAGGGATCTCAGAGCGCATGAAACGCCGCGTTTCATTTAAAGAGGAATTCTGGGCTTAATGAGAAATTTCTATCCCCACCCCTCTTCGTGGCCCAATTGCATTTTTAACTGAAAACCATTGCTAGTTACACCGAATCTTTCTCATTTCCTTTATGTTTTTTTTCATTTGTTTTCTGATTTTAAATGGGCCCAGGCGCGCTTGCTTTTCAAACCCCCCATTCTGGGCCCAAGCGTGATTTTAACTGCATTATCTTACTGATTGCACCCCATGCTTCATAATTCATATTATTTTTCCTCCATTTTATTTCAATTTTAGAAAAATCATAATAAATTGAAAAATAAATATTTTTTCATGGGAGTTTTTTCTACCTTTTCACATTTCTTTCTACAAAAATATAAAATAAAAACATTTTTTATTTCATGCATTTTATTATTTTTTGCATATTTTTTACTTTAATTGCATTTTATTTCTTTTATGTTGGTATATGATTTTGTAGAATTTAGTTTAGGTAGTTCCCTTAGTATTTTTAGTTCAATCTTTTTAGGTTGATTAGATATATGTTTTAGCTTCCCCCTGGATTTATTCGATATTTTTGTGATGATTTTTAGGATAATTTTGATTAGATGATTCTAGGTTGTGTAGAATTAAGTCAAACTTCAACATAGGTCCACAATAACTTTAGATTTTGGGTTTTTTAGGACAAGTTAGACTATGGGACATATATGGGTATTAAGGGTAGGTATGTAGGATCCCTTAGAAATTATGTTAGGATTTAATATAGTAGTATACTATTTTTAGTTGATTTTTGTATCGGTTGATTGTTTGTGTTGCCCTTGTGGGTTGTATTTTTGTTTGCTTTGCTTTGTGGGCTTGGATAGCTTGATCTTGTTCTAAGGAGAATTGAGGAGCATAGTAGAATACTTGAAGATGCATTGAGGAGCTTGAGAGCTTGTTCTTCTTTTCTTTTTTTTGTTGTTTTAGGGTTAGGGATTAGGAAGAGTTTAGATGTAGATAACTTCTTTCTTAAACATGGATGGTATCTGTCACCTCCATTCCTCCCTATGATTCAAAGTCCTTCCATGGTATACACCTCTCTCCTTTGGAGGGATAAGTTATGTACCTAGGAAGTAGAACTTTTGAGGGAACCATTCCTTTGATGTTGAACCCTTATAGGTCACCCTTGGTGGTCAAATAAGCAGTTCAATATCCCCAGCTTATCCAGTAAGTGATTTTCTCTGGTTTGATTGTCTTGAGAGATGCAGAGCTTGAGCTTGAAGTTGGAGACTCCATTGAAGAGTGTTGAAGAGGATGAATCCTTGAGTATTTCCATTCCAGCTGAAGCTTGAAGAGCAATAAGAGCAAGTTGATACTTGAAGATCCCTGAAGATTAGGTGAAGCCTGAAGGTGGAGCTAATCAAGAAGCTGAAGCTAAAGGGAGAAGATAAGTTGAAACTTATGTTGTAGGGGTGAAACCTGGAAAAGCAATTGATATTTGTCAAGAGTAATTGGAAGTCTGAAGACTGAGTTGCTGTTGGAGAAGCTGGAGCTTTCTTCTGTTTTCTTTTCTGTATTGATGTGTTTTGTTTGACTTGTTTGATGCATTAGAATAAGTCCATAACTAGAATAGGTAGAATCCAGGAGCATGATTGCACTAGAGGTTGAGTTGCTCCCTCTGCTTGTATTGTTACTGTGTGGCTTTGCTTGCGGGTATTCGGTAGAGCCCAACTCCCTTGCCCATGTGGTTTGTTTGCCTGATGGCATTTTATTTCATTTCTTTCTGTATGATTGCAGTTTACTGTTTATTGCTTGATAGCATGTTGTTTATATCTCAGTAGGATTACTGTTATCCATTCTGGCTTGAGGTTGAGATGAGCTTGTGGAGGCTGAAGCCCCACACACATTTCCTCCCTCACTTGCATTGCAAGCATTTTACTGTTAAGTTGATGCTTTGTCTGTTTTGGTGTATCATTGACATGATCCCTTAGGACTCTCATTTCCTTTGATAAGGATTTGATGATAGAATTTTAGGTTGAAACCTATGCATGACAACTTCTAGGAGTTCCCTGTTTAAACCTTGACCATAGGATGAATCCATGACATGACAACAGTAGGACTTGATAGTCTCCCTCCTAGTTGGGCCTGTTCTCTTCTCATCTCAAAACAGTTTAAGATACAGTAATCATGAATGATTTCTTTCGTACGTTACGAGCCTTAAGCTATCTGAGAAAGGATTGTGGGAGAGTTTCTTTTCCACAGTCTGGATGTTTAGTATGGTACCCTTTGGGTGACATGCGACGCATTCACTCTCAGGTCATAGTCTCTAGTGCGGTTGAAATTGCAAACACAATAAAAAACACTTCTTTCGTAAAAGACAGGAAATAAACCGTAGTTTCCCGAACTACGTGAGCTCTGATCTCTTATGCCTGTTGAGAGTACGTAGGCACAAGATGGCGATGTCTTGGCGAGCTACCTTCCCCCATAACCCTTCGTAGGCCGAACTACGTTGACTCTGATTTCTCATTCTCTGATGAGAATACGTAGGCATAAAGCGCGACGCTTTGCCGAGTCATTTTTCTTTTCTTTTTTCAGCCGGCCTTGATAGGTAGATAGAATAAAACCAACTCGTCCAAGTAAACACAACAAGCGAGGATCCCGTCGAGTACGACGGACGTGAGGGGTGCTAATACCTTCCCCTTGCGTAACCGACTCCCGAATCCAGACAACGGTTGCGATGACCTTGTCTTACCCTTTTTCGTCAGGTTTTTCCGATCGTTTCCTTTCCCGTTCCGAGGGATAAATAACGAAAGGTGGCGACTCTTCTGTCATGCCGGCACCTTATTTTCGCGCAAGCGACAATATGTCGTCAGAAAGGTTTTCTCTGGAGGAGCCTTGTTGTTATCCACCATGGATGGTGAGGACTTTACGTCTCCTGTGAATTCGGACGCAGTTAAAAAATACTTTGCTTAAAGTGACCCGCTGGACAGAAAAAAGAGAGTCCAGGAAAAAATGGGGCATCCCGGCGAACCATAAAAAAGGAATAAAAGGTTCGGGAAAAAGTTAGGGATAAAATTGAAAAGATGTACACCCGCGAAGTCGAAACCCTGAAAAGGGAGATTTCTGCAAAAAAGGGTATCCCGGTGAATTGAAAACCCGCAAAGGGCGGTTCACGCAAAAGTTAGGGATTTGAAAAAGCAAATGACTGCGGTCCGAGTTTGATACTACATTGCTTAGTGGTTTGGGAGTAACTGAGGGTCGTATATCCAAAACAATCTCTTCTGAAGATCGAGTATCGGGAAAGCGCCAAAGTCGGGCGAGTCATAGGAGGATCAGCTCATGGTGGTTGTCTGTACTACGCTGCCAACATGTATACAAATTTTGTTTTGTATTTTCTTTGTGCTTCTTGTGCATATATTGTATTTTGCTTGTGCGTAACTTCCTGTTTTCAGGAGTTGCATCCAGTGTACAAACTTTTGCCTATTTACAGGCCCGTTATCAATAAAGCATATTATTCAGTACTTGATGCTTGTTCTTTACTGTTTTGTTTATGAAAAACGCCGATGTTTTTGATAAATTTGCATGTGCATAAACTTGCTGGCCCTTGCCAATAATTGCTAAAACTTCGAATTGACTGAATGAATGTCACGGATATTAACTCGGATAGATTTTGTTGTGTAGATTTGTTTTGTCTCGATTGTGTTTTGCATGGTCCTTACCTTTGAAGCAAACAGTCAGGAATTTCATTCCCCAGCCAAAGTCTCTTGACGTAGGACCTGGCTTCAGTTGATGTCGATCCTTAGTGTTGCACCCTAAAATTTGCCCAACCTTATTCCTTGGTTCATGTTTCATTATCATTAGCATTTGCATATAGAGTCATGTATATAGACTAACCATCTGCATAGCATAAGCATAGCAAGTCATTCAACAGGGGACCAATCATTATTCTCATCTCTAGAGGCCTATCAAGAGGTCATTATCCCAATTCAATCCTATTCAAGTCATCAGGAAAGAATTTGAAAGCAAAGAGTTCAGCAGATCAAGCCTTGAGTCCATCTCCTAGCTGAGGGTATCTGAGGATCAACAAGAGGGTTGTGAGCTGTGAAGTGGAGGCATGGAGAGCATCTAGACATTATGAGAGGCTTAGAAAGTCATTTGGAGAAGGAGACAAGCCATTGATGAGAGCACAAGAGCTATAGTTGAAGGCAGTCAACTAGGGTTTCATCTGGGTCAACCCTAGGTCAACCCTAGGTCAATTGACTGGTTTAAAAGAGCATTCAAGGCTATTGGAGAGATGTGGGGTTCATCATTGGACATATGAAGAAGGATATGGAGATATGACAAGGAGAATTCAAGAGAAATCAAGGAGAAGAGGAGTTACTAAATTAGGGTTTCTCTGTAAAATCCCCTAGTTTAGGTCAAATTTCCAAGCAAGACAAGTCAAAATGCTAGCTCCAAATGGCTTCTTGGCCAACATGAAACTTGTAGAGGATCTCAAGACCTTTAATTTGAGTGGTGGAAGACATCAAGGAGATTTATAGAACTCAAGTTATGGTCCTTGCAAGTTACAGGTCATCTGAGGTATCTGAACTTTTGTCTGTGAAAGTGACTTGACTTCCAAGCTAGTTTTACCCCTCAAGGAGATTTCAAATGAATTCTTGGTCAACATAAGAATTGTTCCTCATTGTCTTAGCTTTCTAGAATGGTATAGTATGCCTTCATATGATGTGTGGAACTCAACTTATGGTCTTGGCAAGCAAAGGGTATTTTGGGCATTTGTGAATTACAGGTCATTTTAACCTATGTCCAAAACTCATACAAGGAGGCCTCAAATGGAAAAACTTACAACATCAAACTTGCTCCAAATGGGATTTTAAGTCTAGAAAGAAGGTCACAAATTATTGGAGAAGCTCATAGCATGGAGTTACATAATTGGTCAAAATATGAACTAAAAAGGCTTATAAAGTGAATAATTTCAAAGTGAAAAATGGTTTGGGAGATTTACAAGTCCAAATGGAGACTTCCAATATATGATTTTGAATGGAAAAACAATTCTAAGAACAATGGTTTACACACTTTTTTGAGTTTAGAAGGAAAAAAGAAAGTTATCCATGGTTGCTTGCCTTTTAAGAAACATAATCAAAATGAACCAAAGTTGGAAAACAAGGGAATGTGCAAGATGGATCTAGAATGTTCATTTGGGGTCTATATATTCATGAAATGAGAATTTGGCAAGGGTTGGCCTCATTTGCACCAAGAATTCCACAAGATTTCTCATTCTTTCTTCATTAAAGTTTCACTCCAATTCCTCATTTTCTTCACAAAATCATCATCAAAATCAATTCAATCTTGTTCCATCATCATCATAGATCATAATTGAAGCAAGGATCAAGTGATTATCATCCATTTTCGTGCACCATATTCAAGAACATCAAAGTTGCAAATTCCATTGGACAGCCTAATTCAAGCAAGGAATCATCAGAATATTGCATACAGAATTGATTGCTGAGTTTGTGGATCAAGATCCAACACCTAGAAGCCTCAGATCTTCAATCTCCATAGCTGTTTCTCAAGATTTTTCACTAGGTAAGTTTCCATTCAAACTGCTTGATCTAGTTAGTTTGGCATGATGTTGTTAGTTTAGATGCAATCTAGGTGGTTAGGAGATTAGTTTAGATGAATTTGGAAAGGATTGGTGATGGTTGGTGACAGGTGCAACAAACTGTTAGTGCTCGAATCTCTTGGATTAATGCGTTATAATGGTAGTTTGATTGATCAGGTTAATCTCCATTATGTGTAGATTAGTTTAGGTTAAATTTGAGGAAGAATTGAGTTGGTGCATATCAGTGTAATCTCATGGAGGCCAGAGTTTGATGTCATCGGGTTTGTTGTTGTGGTGAGTTTCAATTCAAACTGATGCCCTAGGATTGTAGAGGGAGAGTTGTAGAGTAGTTTTCATGTTCACAGCATGTGGATTCGTGGCGTGTAGGATGAGAACAGAGAGGTGGAACCTTGCTCGTGCATGGCTGCCATGGGAGATTAAAACCCTAGGTTGCAGGTCAATTGAAGAAGAGATAATCGTGGCCGTGTGTTTGTTGTTGGACTTTTGACTTCCCAGGCAATCCAATGGCTATTATTTGATTTCAGAATTGGAGGGAGATTACACTGGCCAAAACGCACCGTTTCATTAATTGAAACGGGCGGGCCTGAGTGATATTGTTATCCCCACCCCCAGGTTTAGGCCCAAAACCAATTGCAACGTGATTCTGTTACTTCTCTCACCCCCAGCGCGTTTTTATTATTTCTTTGGATTCTGATTGTTGTTGGGCCTTGGTGAAGGCGCTATCTGCACCCCCTGTCTGAGGGCCCATCCAGATTATAACTGGGGCGAACTTCTATTCTAACCCCCCCTCATTCATTTCATTCATTTTATTTTCTTAATTCCATTAATATTTTTACCAATTTCATAAATCAATAACTAATTCATAAAAAATGCATTTTCATCCATTCTTTTTACATCTTTTACATTAAAATGTCTAGAAAATGTTCATTAAATAAAATTTCATTTTTAGTTTTATTTCATATTTTTTACATATTTTCTAAATAAATGTCATATTAAATAGTTTCATTTCATGCATCATTTTAATAATTTTTGTTCTCTTACATGCTTTAATATTTTTTAGCCATTCTTTTTATATTGTTTAGATGAGATATTAAGCTTGTAGAAATATTTTAGTTCCCATTTTTAGGAGTTAATTTTAGGTGATTAAAATAGGTTTGAACATCATGTACAAAACTAGGGTTTTAGGTGACAACTTAGGAGTTTGATTTCATTTCCCTTAGGACTTAGGGTTTGAATAGATTAGTTATGGGACTATAGGGGCTATGGGTAGTTATTAGATCCCTTAGAGAACAGTTAGGATTCCCCTACTGCTATTATTACTGTCTGTATATCTGATTGTCTGGTGTGGTGTGCCCTCTGGGGATTGTTGCTTGTTTGTGTGGGTATTGGGTTTGTCTGGGGCCCTGGGGAAGCTGAAGATTTGTGAAGATGAAGCCATTGGAGATTCAAAGATTGAAGATCAACTGTCAGAGTTGAGGAGAAGATTTTTGCTAGCAGATGCTGAGGAGACTAGGGTTTAGGAGCTAGGCAGAGCTCTAGATTAGAAAGTTTGTTTCTCAAACATGGATTGCCTTGTCTGCATCCATTCTTCTCTGTGATTCAGAGTCTCTCTAAGACACTCACCCCCTTCCTTTGGAAGGCTTGGTGATAGTGTCTAAGAGATAGAACTCTTGAGAGAAAATGTCTTTCGTGTTAGAAGCAGTCTGTTCATCACCTTTGGTAGTCAGCTGATTGCTTAACACCCAATTCACTCTTGTGACTGATCCCTCATCCTGGAGGTTTGAACTTGAAGAAAAGCCATTGCAGATGGAAGACTGATGATCAAAGCCCTTGCCTGAAGGCCATGAAGATGGAGATTGATGCTTGTTGAAGCCTGTAACTGATTGGAGATTACTTGAAGCCAGGTGTTGATGCAGAGCTGCTGATGCTGTTTCTTTTGGCTGTTGTATTTCATTTCTGATGTATTGATTGGTTTTCTGAGTTGTATTGTTTGCTGTTTACCCTGCTGGGTTGAAAGTGAAGCCTGTTCACTTTTGCCTATTGTTTTCTAGGTTCGAGGTTGAGTGGGACTCCCTTGCCTCGCATTGTATTGTTGCATCCATGCATTTTACCGCTTTACTGTATATATCTGATACTGTTTCTGTTTCTGCCTATCCCGTAGGATCTCTGTTTCTCTCTGCGCAAGAGAGGAGCATGATAGACACTAGGTCTTAACCCATGCATGATAACATTAGGTTAGTTTGTTTCCCTTCGCAACCGTAGGTTAGGGTTCTGTCTCTTTCTTTCTCAAAACAAACAGAAAAACACATAAAGATTTCAAACACAATAAAAGACACTTCTTTCGTAAAAGAATGTGAACTCATCAAAACGTCATTTTGGTCCGCTTGGACTGCTAATCAGAAAAACCTTTTTCAGAAGGAATAAAATCAATCAAGGACAGACTTGTGTAGTACGTGGCCCGAACTACGTTTGCTCTGATCTTTCATGCCGTGTGAAAGTACGTAGGCATAGGATGCGATATCCTAGCGAGCAACCTTCCCCTCCTTTCCCGTAGGTAGGCGAACTACGTTGACTCTGATTTCTCGTTCCAGACGGGAATACGTAGGCATAAAGTGCGATACTTTGCCGAGTCATTTTTATTTTCATTTTATTTTCTTTTTAACCCCAGACCTATAGTTTAGATAGAATAACAATCCATACCCGAAAACAAGCGTGGATCCCATCGAGTACGATGGACGTGAGGGGTGCTAATACCTTCCCCTTGCGTAACCGACTCCCGAATCCAGGTTTTGGTTGCGACGACCATACCTTTCCCATGTTGTGCGAGGTTTACCCTGAGCGTTTCCTTTCCCTCCCGTGGGATAAATAACGCACGGTGGCGACTCTTCTGTTCAGCCGGCGCCGATTTTCGCAGTAGCGACAGCTGGCGACTCTGCTGGGGATCCAACGTCCCCTGGCTGCTAAGGACTGCGATGGTTCTTATGCATTTGGGATCCAACGTCCCTTGAGAGAGTCAATCCTAACGCTTGTTTTCCCGTCGAGGATTTTGTATGGAGTTATTTTATATTTCTAACCTTGTATTTTCAGCTTTATATATTGATTATTGTTGCTGTATCTGGGGTGTGACGGGTATTCTGATATTGAGAGATAAGCCGGACCTGGGCTTGAGTGCACCTAGAATTAGAGTAGAAATTAGTGGGCGCCCGCTTGCTTTGCTTGCTTTGGTGTCCCATGAAATCTACACTCAGACGAGGTTCTTCTGGTTGGCCTCCTGCCCCTTCCTTTGGTTGGCGTGGGTTGCTGGTTAGTTGGATTGTCGACTCTGGGGACCGATCATTTGGAAGTTGGCTGAGTGAGGCCTCTTCAGGATTTGATGATGCCACTCCTTTTGGGAATCGTATCATCAACCCTGAAAGTCTGTGACGCCGACGACCGCATAGGATGCCGTACCTTGTGCCAGTTATAGGGCCACCCACCCGTGAGGGGATTCAGGGTTATGCAGGTAACTAGACCTCCAGACTACCGGTTATTTCTTGATCAGAGATCCTGGTTATTTATGGAGAGTTCTGAGGTCTGTCAGAGGCCATTTGGAGATGTGTTCTGAGGTCTGTCAGAGACCAGTTGGAGAGTTATGAGGTCTGTCAGAGACCAATTATGGATGTGATTTGAGGTCTATCAGAGACCAGTTGGAGTTATGGTTTGAGGTCTGTCAGAGACCAGTGTTGGAGTTTTATTTTAGGTCTATCTGAGACCAGGGTTTGGTGACTTCTGGATGGTCTATCTGAGACCTTTCTTGATTGGGTTTAGGCTATTCAGCTGCAGCTCTGGTCCCTGTTGAATGTTACTTGCATTGCATTGCTTGCATATCCATTACCATTTGCATTTCACTAACGTGTGTCTGTGCTGCAGGTGCATTTGCATTTCCCTAGTTCTAGTGCCCAGACTTTTGAGTGTTTGATCATGACTAGCTTAAGGAGAACGGTTGCTTACAAATTGCCTACTCCTGATATTGTTCCTTTACTGGGGTTGATCTCTCTTGCTGATGAGGGTGTTCGTAGGAGTTTCCGGATGAGCTATGGTAGATTATTGAGATTGGTGTGCAAACCTACAGAGGTAGAGTTAGATGGGCTGTATGCTTTGATGCAATTATATGACCCTGCTTTGAGGTGTTTTACGTTCTCTGACTTTATTATGGGACCAACTCTGGAGGAATACGCTGAGTATGTTGAGCTGCCTGTGCAGAACCAGGTTCCATTCATTCATTATGATGCCAAACCCAAGCCGGAGGAATTGGCAAAAGCCTTGCATGTTGATGCTTCTGAACTTGTGACTACTGTTTCCCGGGGAGTTCCAGGCTTCTCATTTCAGTTCTTAGTTGGTAAAGCCCAAGAGTACGCTAAGAGCGGGTGCTGGGTTGCTTTCAATGCTGTGTTGGCCTTGTGCATTTATGGCATAGTACTATTCCCCAATATACCGGATTTTGTGGATTTCGATGCTTTCTACTTGTTCGCCGCTGGTAATCCTGTACCTACCTTACTCGGAGATCTCTACCACTCACTGCATTACAAGAATGAGAAGGGAAGAGGGAAGAATGTTCATCTGTGTGTACCCTTGTTGAGTATGTGGTTTGAGAGTCACCTTCCTAAGAGAGGATCTGCTGCAGAGACTACAATTCCAGTTGGTTGGCCAGAACGCTTGATGAGGCTATCGTCGGAAGATATGGAGTGGTTTGATAGAGACCTGCTGGGATCTGAGCTCATCTTCAGTTGTTCTGGGTACCCTAATGTGCCGCTGATAGGAAGAAAAGGGTGTATCAATTACAACCCTTCTCTATTCATTCGCCAGTTCGGATATGCGCTGAAGAATCCACCTCAGGAGGAAGAAGTACAGGAATCTCTGTACTTCACTGGTGACGTAAAGGGGGAGTTATTAGCCAAGTTGCGACGTGCCTGGACGCGTATCAACCGCAAAGGGAAGCCGTTGTTAGGAAAGAATGACTGTCAGGCCTATGCACCTTATAGAGTTTGGATTCAGGAGAGGGCTAGTCAGTTGAAGATGCAGTTTCCAGATGCACCAATTCTTGTTCCCGTTCCGGTAGAAGAGCCGACTACTGTTTCTAGGGAAGTCTATGAACAAGTTGTGAGAGAGAAAGAAGCCTTGATAAAGATTAATGAAGGGTTAGAGCAAGAGCTAGCCCAGGCACGCAGTGAGAAAAACAAGGCTGTGTATGCTTTCCAACAACAGATTGAGCTGGTAAACAGGTTAGGATCTGAGTTGACCGAGGAAAAGAAGAAGCGCGAACGTCTGGGGCAAGAGTTCAGAAGTTCCCATGACATGCTGGAAGCCAAGAAGAAGGCGCTCGATGCAGCACACCGAGAGATATCTTCTTGCAATAAGACTTGGAATGCTACACTCACTAACAACAAGAAGAGGGAAGATAAGCTGAAGCAGCAAATTTCCGACCTCGAAGAGAAGTTGAAGTCTAGCATCAAGAAGTGCGAGGAAGAAGTGATGAACCGGTATAGTGTCCAGCATGCACTGAACAAGGCAATCAAATCCAGAGATGAAGCAGTGTCCCAGAAGCGAAAATTAGAAGATTGCTTCGGAGAAGCAACATGGGAAGAAACTGCTGAAGACGTACGCCGTGTCCTTAAGAAGAGAAACCAGCTTGTTGAAGGGCTGCTTGATCGACCAAGCCATCCGGAGACCAAGAAGCTGATAGAGGAGTACCAGACTTTTGGGAGGATTTGATCATTCCATTACTTGTATGCTTTATTTGCATAGTGCTGACCATCACCAGGATTGTTGGTTGAGGTCATGCCATCTTTGTACTCTCAGTGATATTGTACCCTGGGATTATTGATTCTCTCAGCAATATATGAGGCTTTCTACGATTCAGCTCCGATATTCCTATTGTCAACACTGTCACTGCACCGGCACCTTCGCACTAGAACTGGGGGAATGAACTTCCCTAATGCACAGACACATGGCATTGCATTCATATTCATATTGCATAACAGGTAATCTATGAATGGTGTCTTATCTCTTGCTCTGTATCAGGTACTTAACAGGATTCCAGATCAACATCCGCACCGCTATTCTACACGATCCAACTGTCGGAAAGTCATGGACCAAATTCAGAACGAGATGCAGGATGTGCGCGAGAAGCTCGCCCTCTTCATGCAAACCATGGAAGCTATAGCAAAAGGGCAAGAGAATTTGCAGGCCATGGTCCAGCCTCTGTTGGCTCGCAACGCTGGTCATGGTAACGAAGATCATCAGTCTGTCCGGGTTGATACTGCTCATGGAGACGGCACTCCTACGCCAGTGGCTCCGCCCGTGGTCAATATACCTGCCGCTAACGTCAACAACGCTACCACTGCTGTGAATGGTAACGTCGGAGTTGGAAATGAAAATGCTGTCCATAATGCTGGGCTGGGTGATGTCAATTTGGGAGATAATCTCGGAGGCAATGGCTTTGTCAATACTGGGTTCGGATTTAACGATCAGGGATTCGACAACGCTGGCAAGTATGGCTTTAATGCTCAAGGCTTTGGGCAAGATGGTTATGGTATGGTCAATCAGGGTTACGGAGGCTTTGGAAACGGAAATGGTACTGGATTTATGGCTGCTGGTCCCGCTGGAGGTGTTCAAGGGTACGGCAACAGAGGCCGAGTTCCGGGGATGAATCAGGTCAGAGCTGGACGTAATAATGCATATGATGGATACGGGGCTGGAAACGGTATGTGGCAAGAGGATCAACAGGAAGACGCCTTCTCTGGAGGAGGTTTTGAAGGGCCGATGGATGATTCCCAAAAGATTAGAATGCTGGAAGAGCAAATGAAGGGAGTCCTAAATCAGAGTGCTGTGGGTTTGGACATGGCAACTATGGGCTTGGTACCTGGCTTGAGGGTGCCGATTAAATTCAAAGCTCCTGCGTTCGATAAGTACAAAGGAGACACATGTCCGAAGGTGCATGTACGAGCTTATTACAGAAAGATGTCTGCATACTCCACTGATGAAAGAATGCTTATGCATTTCTTTCAGGATAGTCTATCGGGTCCTTCCCTAGAGTGGTACATGGGGTTGGAGCCAACTGATATCAAGACTTGGAAGCAATTGGCGGAGGCATTCGTAGCCCATTACAAATATAACAGCGATCTGGCACCCAATCGGGTCCAGTTGGCCGGGCTTTCGCAGAAGAAGGGGGAGAGTTTTAAAGAGTACGCGCAAAGGTGGCGCGATATGGCTGCCAGGGTCCGTCCTCCTGTGGAAGATAAAGAAATGAATGATATGTTTGTCGGTACATTCACCGGGCTGTTTCATGATATGTTGTTTCATACGTCTCTGGCAAGTTTCTCAGACCTGATTCTGATGGGTGAAAAGATTGAGCGGAACATTAAGCAAGGAAAGTTCCAAGTTGACGAATCAACTGCATCTGGCAGTAATAAGAAAGCTTATGGTGGGCGCCGTCAGGGCGAAGCTAGCGCGGTATTTGGAGGCCGAGGCCGAGGCCGAGGCAGGGGAAGAAATCAATATCGTCAGCAGCAGCAAGTGTCGAGTGTCACTATTCCTTATCAGCAACAACCAATCCAGCAACAACAACCGGTTCAGCAGCAACCAATGCCACAGCAGCAGCAGTCTCAGCAGGGGGCACAGCAAGCTCAGCGAAAGTTCCAGGGTGGTAAGCCGAGAAGGGTGTTCGAGAAACCTCCCTCTACCTATGCTGATTTATTGCAGACATTGTTGGGATTGAATCTAGTGGAGAAAAGAACCTTGGCACCGATAACGGGAACTCCCCCGTTCGGTTATGATGCAAATAGACGCTGCGAGTTTCATTCTGGGGCCCCGGGCCATGATATAGAAGGTTGCCATGCTTTTAAGCACGTTGTATAGGATCTTTTGGACAACAAGTCTATCAACTTCGGAACGACAGTTCCGAATATAGTCCAGAAACCCATGCCTAATCATGGGGCGAACGCTGTTCTGACTGAGGAAGGGCTGAATCTGATTATGAATGTTGAGGATTTAAAGACGCCGCTGAGCGAAATAAAGAGCCGACTGTTGCAGGGGGGTGTTTACCCGGGTTGTAATGAGTACTGCTTAGATTGTTGGGCCCTGGCTGAGGGGTGTGAGGATTTGAAGAAAGGCATTCAGGCCTTAATTGATGAAGGTATATTGCAGTTTGATAGAACAGCAACTGATGAGCCGGCAGGGGCAGTAGTGGATAATCGGAGTGATGTTGCCACAGTGACAATTCCTAGGAAGACGATCACCATTTCAGCACCAGCTCAGCGACCACCGATTACCATAACTAAAGCCGGGCCAATTCCGTATGAGAACACGAAAGCGGTCCCATGGTCATATGGGCTGGAGGTGTATTGTGACGGGATTAAAATCGATGTTAACAAGCAGTCAGCGGAGGTTGTGGATAATGTTGTTGGCCCAGGAGGCATGACGAGGAGCGGCAGGATCTTTATATCTCCTGAAGTGGAAGCCGAAAGGCTAGCGAAAGGAAAAGGGAAAGCGGTGGAGAATGTTCCGGTACAAGCAAATGAAAAAGAAGCAGCATCTAAGGATGTAGAGGAATTCATGCGCTTAATTCGGAAAAGCGATTATAAAATTGTGGAGCATCTGCAGCAAACACCGTCCAAAATATCTATATTGTCATTGCTGTTGTGTTCGGAAGCCCACAGGAACGCTTTGCTGAAAGTCCTAGACACTTCTTTTGTACCACAGGATGTCTCCGTAAATCAGCTAGAAGGAGTATTGGCACATGTAAATGCAGGCCACAGTCTGGGCTTTACTGATTTCGACTTGACTCCGAAAGGAAGGGATCATAATATGGCATTACATGTATCTGTTGAGTGCAGAGGGTCGACAATGTCGCACGTATTGGTTGACACCGGGTCATCTTTGAATGTGCTGCCTAAGAAGGCAATGATGAAGCTGGATGTTCGAGGAATCTTGTGCACACCAAGTGATTTGGTAGTCCGAGCGTTTGACGGCACGCGGAGAACAGTCTTCGGATCGATTACCTTGCCTCTGCAAGTGGGGCCGGAAGTGTTTGCAACGGAGTTTTATATCATGGATATACAGCCTGCGTACAGCTGCTTGCTGGGAAGACCTTGGATTCACGGGGCAGGGGCAGTCACGTCTACCCTGCATCAGAAGTTAAAGTATATGGTCGGAGACAGTGTAGTCACCGTGTGCGGAGAAGAAGACATCCTGGTCAGCCATCTAGCTTCGTTTAAATATGTGGAAGTTGACGGGGAGATCCACGAGACGCCATGCCAGGCATTCGAAGGTTTGCGCATAAAGGACAAGGGTCCCAGGCCGAGCAAAGCGCCAGAGATAGCTGTTTCTTCGTATAAAGAGGCTCAAGCGCTGGTGGAAGCAGGGGAAGCCAAAGGCTGGGGCAAAGTATTGGACATTCCTGTGAAAATGGACCGGTTCGGACTGGGGTACTGACCGTCGTCATCAGCTCCTTCCGTGGGGGCCCCCCATTTCAGAAAGTCAATCACCATCTCTGCCAGTGGAGTATGCCATGAATCTGTCAATGCTGCTTCAGAGTCCGATGAAGGGGACAGCGACTGTGATATGGATGCCTGGATTCAGCCAAGCACGCCAGGACAAGGACTGTGCAACTGGTCTATTCAGGAGCTTGTTCCTGTGACTTTTAAACAGTAATGCTTTGCTTTATTAATTGTTGAATAATCTGATGTCTTGCCCGGGGCATCAGGATTTGCTTAGGGCTGTGTTGTTATAAACATTGCGCGTTAATCATTAAATAAATGGCGTTTTTTCATGGGCAAATACTGTAATCCCTGTTTTTCTTGTTTTGTATTTTTCAATAAAATGGCAATGTGGTTATTCGCTTTATACGCATTTTGAAGCACTTAACCCTCTCTTTTGCAGGATAATATTTTCAGATGACATCCTTGAGCCACCTATGACTCGTCCCGACTTCGAGCACCCGGTATTCCAGACCGAAGAAGAGGTTGTCGAAGATAGCGACGTTCCTGAAGAACTGTCTTGGTTGGTGAAGCAAGAGGAAAGAACCATTCTGCCTCACGACGAGGTTATCGAGATTATCAATTTGGGGTCGGAAGGGGTTGAGAAAAATATTCGTATCGGAGCCGCACTGCAGAGTGATATCAAGCGAAAACTGGTTGAAATGCTCCGAGAGTATAATGATGTATTCGCTTGGTCGTATCAAGATATGCCAGGGCTCGATACAGATATGGTTGTGCATCGCCTGCCACTGAAAGAAGACTGCCCGCCTGTCAAACAAAAGCTTCGCAGAACTCGACCAGATATGGCAATGAAGATCAAAGAGGAGGTTCAGAAACAGTGGGACGCTGGTTTCCTGGCTGTGACGAAGTATCCCTCATGGGTTGCTAACATCGTACCAGTGCCAAAGAAAGATGGCAAGGTTCGAATGTGCGTGGATTATAGAGATTTGAACAAAGCAAGCCCAAAAGACGATTTTCCACTTCCTCATATTGACGTGTTAGTTGATAATACTGCTCAGTACTCCGTATTCTCCTTCATGGATGGCTTTTCAGGCTATAATCAGATTAAAATGGCGCCAGAGGATATGGAGAAGACTACTTTCATAACGCCGTGGGGAACATTTTGCTACAAAGTGATGCCCTTTGGTTTGAAAAATGCTGGGGCAACATATCAGCGTGCGATGACGACTCTCTTTCATGACATGATGCATAAAGAGATCGAAGTTTATGTTGACGATATGATTGCTAAATCCCAGACGGAGGAAGAGCATCTGGTGAATCTGTTGAAGTTGTTTAAAAGACTTAGGAAGTTCAGGCTGAGGCTGAACCCTAACAAATGCACCTTCGGAGTGAGGTCGGGTAAACTGCTGGGGTTTATCGTAAGCGAAAGAGGAATAGAGGTCGATCCTGCTAAAATAAAAGCGATTCAAGAAATGCCGACGCCTAAGACAGAGAAAGAGGTGCGCGGGTTTTTAGGGAGATTGAACTACATTGCCCGGTTCATATCTCACCTAACGGCCACGTGTGAACCATTATTCAAGTTGTTGAAGAAAGATCAAGCTGTAACGTGGAACGATAATTGTCAAAAGGCGTTCGACAAAATAAAGAAGTATCTGCAGGAGCCTCCTATTTTGATACCCCCGGTGGCAGGGAGACCCTTGATAATGTATTTGACGGTTCTTGAGGGAAGCATGGGTTGTGTTCTCGGTCAACACGACGAGACAGGGAGAAAAGAGCATGCAATCTATTACCTGAGTAAGAAATTTACGGACTGTGAATCTCGATACTCAATGCTGGAGAAAACTTGTTGCGCGCTAGCCTGGGCCGCCAAGCGGTTGAGGCAGTACATGCTGAATCATACAACCATGCTCATCTCGAAGATGGATCCAATCAAATATATATTCGAAAAGCAGGCATTGCCAGGTAGAATTGCCCGGTGGCAGATGGTCTTGACTGAATACGATATTCAATACGTCTCGCAAAAGGCGATAAAGGGGAGTGTGCTGTCTGAGTATCTGGCAGAGCAGCCTATTGAAGAATACCAATCAATGAGATTTGATTTTCCTGACGAGGATATCATGTATCTCAAGATGAAAGATTGCGAAGAGCCGTTACCAGACGAGGGACCAGAGCCGGGGTCCCAATGGAAGATGATATTTGACGGAGCTGTGAATGCTTACGGTAGCGGAATAGGGGCAATCATCACCACGCCGCACGGGTCGCACATCCCGTTTACTGCCCGATTGACCTTCGCCGTTACCAACAATGAGGCCGAATACGAAGCTTGTATAATGGGGCTTGAAGAAGCCATTGATTTGCGAATCAAACATTTAGACGTATACGGAGACTCAGCTCTGGTGGTGAATCAAATCAAAGGGGAATGGGAGACACGTCAGCCCAATTTGATACATTATATGAATTATGCAAGGAGATTGTTGCCTTTCTTCGACAAAGTTGAATTGCATCACGTGCCGCGGGCAGAAAATCAAATGGCTGACGCTCTTGCCACTTTGTCTTCCATGTACAAGGTCAATTTCTGGAACGAAGCTCCCCAGATCACTATCTCTCGGTTGGACAGGCCAGCTTATGTATTTGCTATTGATGAAGCATCTGATGACAAACCGTGGTATTTTGATATCCTTAATTTCCTGAAGAATAAAGAGTATCCGGCTGGGGCATCCAGTCAAGATCAGAAGACTCTCAGGAGATTAGCGGGTAATTTCTATTTGAACCCGGATGGCGTCTTATACAGAAGAAACCACGATTTGGTGTTGTTGCGGTGTGTAGACGAGAAAGAGGCAAAGCTTCTCATGGGGGAAATTCACGAAGGTGCCTTTGGTACGCATGCAGGTGGGCATGCTATGACGAGAAAGCTGCTGAGGGCAGGTTACTTTTGGCTGACGATGGAAACTGATTGTTTCAAGTTCGCGAGGAAGTGCCACAAGTGCCAAATTTATGCTGACAAAATACATGTGCCTCCGAGTCCTCTGAATGTGATGTCATCTCCATGGCCATTCTCGATGTGGGGAATCGATATGATTGGAAAGATCGAGCCGACGGCTTCTAACGGGCATCGGTTCATCCTAGTAGCAATCGATTATTTCACCAAGTGGGTGGAAGCGGCGTCTTACGCAAATGTAACGAAGCAAGTGGTGGCTAGATTCATTAAGAGAGATATCATTTGCCGATATGGGATTCCCGAGCGGATAATCACGGATAATGGTTCAAATCTGAACAACAAAATGATGAAGGAGCTCTGTCAGAATTTCAAGATTGAACATCACAACTCCTCCCCTTACCGACCCAGGATGAATGGCGCTGTCGAAGCGGCCAATAAGAATATCAAGAAGATCATCCAGAAAATGGTGGTGACGTATAAAGATTGGCATGAAATGCTACCTTTCGCTTTGCACGGTTATCGTACGACGGTACGCACATCAACCGGGGCAACTCCGTTCTCGTTGGTATACGGAATGGAAGCGGTATTACCATTGGAAGTTGAGATCCCTTCTCTGAGGGTATTGCGAGACGTTCAGCTGGACGAGGCAGAATGGGTAACGAATAGGTTGAACCAACTGAGTTTGATGGATGAGAAGAGGCTAGCTTCTCTGGCATACGGTCGTTTGTATCAAAGACGAATGAAGAAAGCGTACGACAAGAAGATACTTCCGCGAAGCTTTCAGACGGGCGACCTTGTGCTGAAAAGGATTCTCCCGCCGCAAGCAGATCACAGGGGCAAGTGGACCCCCAATTACGAAGGGCCATACGTTGTCAGTAAGGTCTTTTCAGGAGGAGCTTTATTGTTGTCCACCATGGACGGGGAAGACTTTGCATCACCTGTGAATTCGGACGCAGTTAAAAAATACTTTGCTTAAAATAGACCCGCTGGACAGAAAAAAAGAGAGTCCAGGCAAAAATGGGGCATCCTGGCGAACCAAAAACAGAATGAAAGGTTCGGGCAAAAGTTAGGGATAAAATTGAAAAAATGTACACCCGCGAAGTTGAAAACCTACACTGGGCGGCTTCGGCAAAAAAGGGTATCCCGGTGAACTGAAAACCCGTAAAGGGCGGTTCACGCAAAAGTTAGGGATTTGAAAAGCAAATGACTGCGGTCCGAATTTGATATTGCAATGAGCATCAATGCGGGAGAATGCATTTGGGGAGTCAGTTATCGGATACAACCTCTTCAGAAGTCGGGATATCGGGAAAGCATTAGAGTCGGACGAGTCATGGGAGGATCAGTTCGTGGTGTTCATCTGCATCCAGTTGCCGACATGTGTACAAAATTTAATTTGTCAATATTTATGCTTCTTGTGAATACTTGCATACTTGTATATTTGCTTTGCGTAGCTTCCTCTTTTCAGGAGTTACATCCCGTGTACAAAAAACTCCGCCCATTCAGGGGCCCAATCAATGAAAATGTGTTATTCAGTACTTGATGCCTGTTCTTTACTGTTCTGCGCATGATAAAACGCCTAAGTTTGATGAAACTAGCATGAGTATAACATCACTGACCCTTGCCAACAATTGTTAAAGCTTTGAATTAACTGAGAGTAACGTCACTAACCTGAATCGATTTGATTGCATAGGCTTGTCGTGTCTTGTTTGTGTTGTTGCAGGTTTCATAACCGTACGAGGAAGGTGATCAAAAGATTGCGATAGTGAAAGGCTTGATCCCCACGCAGGTCATGCATGTTCTTCCTGAAGAAGGATAGAATTCCCCAGCTAGCCGTAGCTTATCCAAAGGACGTGCCCCAGAGAAGTTACTCGTCCTCAGCAGAGTTTGGTGACTCCGAGATCGTAAGGCTGTATTCAGACAGGTTCATCTCCCCCCGCAGGGTCATGCATTCTCCCCCAGCGGAGTCAGTTAATTTTCCCCGAGAGAATCATCCCATCTCCAGCGGATTTCTCTTTGCAAGTATTTTCATTCCTTCCAGTGGAACTCGAAGATTAAGACTCTCCCAGGCAGAGTCGATGGTGGGTCCTGTCATTTATTTTGTCAGAGATACCGGTGATATCGGTTCACGTTCCAGCAAGAAGTCTGAACATACCGTGCACATCTGCTATTCCCCAGCAGGGGGTTACTTCAACAAGACGTTTGGTTTGAGTTCCCAATTTCCCAGCGGGGGTTGACTTCACCCTTCCAGCATTTATTTTGCTGGAATAATCTTGTAGCATCAGGCTATCCCCGGCAAGTTGGCATTATTCTTCCAGCATTTATTTTGCTGAGGCAGTTTCTGTACTCCAGCAGTTCAGGTGGAGAGAGCTCTCGCTCAAATAAATTACCAAACAGTCAAGATCTCGGCAGGAGATATTCAATGATAATGTCAGTTTCGGCGGTATTCCCCCACAGAGTTATCATGATAAAACTCTCTTTGTCTCCAGCAGAGTCATTTATGTAAATGTCTCTTATTTTCCCCAGCCAGAGTGGCCAGGATAAGTGTCTTCTTATCCCCAAGCAGAGTTTGTTTGTCATCAACGGGTCCCATGAATCAGAATTTCAGAGGCCACCGCCGGTTATTAGAGCAGGCGTCCGATAGTTGGTTTTCAGACATCCCCAGTAGAGTCCGTCTCAAAGTCGCTGTCACGTCAGTGCTAAGAAGTTTGTGGGTGAGGATCATTGAAGAACCAAGTCATGACGTGGACAATGTATTCCTATATTGACGGGATTTCTTCAGAAGTGGGCGTCCTAACGTGGACAGGTTTGTTTTACCGGATTGGTAAGGTGTGTTAGTCCTATCGTGGGCAGATTCGGTTTCTCGAAATTAGTGGAATGGGAGGTCATGACGTTGACAAAAGTGTTTACTCTTTGTGTTGGTATCCTGACGTGGACAAGTTATTTCCCCAGTGGGTCAAGGGTGTAAGTCCTTACGTGGACAAGTCTTATTTCCTCAGCGAGTCGAAGATGCCTGAGTCCTTACGTGGACAAATCAAGACGAGATCAGTGTCCTGACGTGGACCAATCAAAGAAATTATTATCCCTAACGTGGAGAAGCGGGTCCTGACGTGGACGATGTAGTCCTTACGCGGACGTATCAGAAGAGGATTCCTTACGTGGAAAGAAAAGATTCCTAACGTGGAAAGGTTGTAGTCCTTACGTGGACAGATTAAGATCGTGGAAATGACAGCATTCCTTACGTGGAAAGAGTGGAGTCCTTACGTGGACAGATTGAGATTTATTCCTTACGTGGAAAAATGAGTCCTGACGCGGACAAATCACGAAGAAGTTGGTATTCCTTACGTGGAAAGATCAGAGTCCTGACGTGGACATATCAAGAGCATTCCTTACGTGGAAGAAAAAATGGTTTCCTTGCGTGGAAAATAGATTGATTCCTAACATGGAAAGAAATGGTTTATTCCTGACGTGGAAGAGTTTAGTCCTGACGCGGACGGATTCAAAAGAAGATTTATTCCTTGCGTGGAAAAATTGGGGTCCTTACGTGGACAGATGCAAGAAAAGTTGAGTCCTGACGTGGACAGGTTCATAACCAAAAGTTGTATTCCTTACGTGGAAAGAATGGAGTCCTGACGCGGACATGCCAAGTGGTATTGGAGTCCTTACGTGGATAGAGTGATGTAGTTCTCCTTACGCGGAAAAAGGATTGCTTCATGATGTGGAAAGATGAAAGGTTCAGTCCTGACGTGGACAGATGCAGAAGAAATGATTCCTAGCGTGGATAGGTTACTCCTAACGTGGAAGAGTGTTATTCCTAACGTGGACGATTTAGTTTATGGAAATGCAGACGAATTATCCCCAGCGGAGTTGCCGAGATTTTTCTGGGTTAACAGCAAGTGGAGTCCTAACGTGGACAGGTTCTAGGTGAGATTTCTTCATATCGGTGACGGACAGAGTCCTAACGTGGACAAGTAAGCAATCTGGTACAACAGAATCCTCTTCAGAACGATGAAGACAATCCCCAACACGGTCGCGCGAGATCAGTGGGTTACTATAACAGTCAGATTCAGCTGACGAATGTCATTCCTCAAGCAAGAGCGCAGTTTAGTTTTGCGGTTGGCAAATTTTTGGTTTCACTAGTATTCAACCGTCTCGTACCGCGAATGTCTGAAGGCTCCGGGCTCTTCATCCAGTCGGGTCCAAGTCGCTTGAATAGGGGCAGCTGTTGCACCCTAAAATTTGCCCAACCTTATTCCTTGGTTCATGTTTCATTATCATTAGCATTTGCATATAGAGTCATGTATATAGACTAACCATCTGCATAGCATAAGCATAGCAAGTCATTCAACAGGGGACCAATCATTATTCTCATCTCTAGAGGCCTATCAAGAGGTCATTATCCCAATTCAATCCTATTCAAGTCATCAGGAAAGAATTTGAAAGCAAAGAGTTCAGCAGATCAAGCCTTGAGTCCATCTCCTAGCTGAGGGTATCTGAGGATCAACAAGAGGGTTGTGAGCTGTGAAGTGGAGGCATGGAGAGCATCTAGACATTATGAGAGGCTTAGAAAGTCATTTGGAGAAGGAGACAAGCCATTGATGAGAGCACAAGAGCTATAGTTGAAGGCAGTCAACTAGGGTTTCATCTGGGTCAACCCTAGGTCAACCCTAGGTCAATTGACTGGTTTAAAAGAGCATTCAAGGCTATTGGAGAGATGTGGGGTTCATCATTGGACATATTAAGAAGGATATGGAGATATGACAAGGAGAATTCAAGAGAAATCAAGGAGAAGAGGAGTTACTAAATTAGGGTTTCTCTGTAAAATCCCCTAGTTTAGGTCAAATTTCCAAGCAAGACAAGTCAAAATGCTAGCTCCAAATGGCTTCTTGGCCAACATGAAACTTGTAGAGGATCTCAAGACCTTTAATTTGAGTGGTGGAAGACATCAAGGAGATTTATAGAACTCAAGTTATGGTCCTTGCAAGTTACAGGTCATCTGAGGTATCTGAACTTTTGTCTGTGAAAGTGACTTGACTTCCAAGCTAGTTTTACCCCTCAAGGAGATTTCAAATGAATTCTTGGTCAACATAAGAATTGTTCCTCATTGTCTTAGCTTTCTAGAATGGTATAGTATGCCTTCATATGATGTGTGGAACTCAACTTATGGTCTTGGCAAGCAAAGGGTATTTTGGGCATTTGTGAATTACAGGTCATTTTAACCTATGTCCAAAACTCATACAAGGAGGCCTCAAATGGAAAAACTTACAACATCAAACTTGCTCCAAATGGGATTTTAAGTCTAGAAAGAAGGTCACAAATTATTGGAGAAGCTCATAGCATGGAGTTACATAATTGGTCAAAATATGAACTAAAAAGGCTTATAAAGTGAATAATTTCAAAGTGAAAAATGGTTTGGGAGATTTACAAGTCCAAATGGAGACTTCCAATATATGATTTTGAATGGAAAAACAATTCTAAGAACAATGGTTTACACACTTTTTTGAGTTTAGAAGGAAAAAAGAAAGTTATCCATGGTTGCTTGCCTTTTAAGAAACATAATCAAAATGAACCAAAGTTGGAAAACAAGGGAATGTGCAAGATGGATCTAGAATGTTCATTTGGGGTCTATATATTCATGAAATGAGAATTTGGCAAGGGTTGGCCTCATTTGCACCAAGAATTCCACAAGATTTCTCATTCTTTCTTCATTAAAGTTTCACTCCAATTCCTCATTTTCTTCACAAAATCATCATCAAAATCAATTCAATCTTGTTCCATCATCATCATAGATCATAATTGAAGCAAGGATCAAGTGATTATCATCCATTTTCGTGCACCATATTCAAGAACATCAAAGTTGCAAATTCCATTGGACAGCCTAATTCAAGCAAGGAATCATCAGAATATTGCATACAGAATTGATTGCTGAGTTTGTGGATCAAGATCCAACACCTAGAAGCCTCAGATCTTCAATCTCCATAGCTGTTTCTCAAGATTTTTCACTAGGTAAGTTTCCATTCAAACTGCTTGATCTAGTTAGTTTGGCATGATGTTGTTAGTTTAGATGCAATCTAGGTGGTTAGGAGATTAGTTTAGATGAATTTGGAAAGGATTGGTGATGGTTGGTGACAGGTGCAACAAACTGTTAGTGCTCGAATCTCTTGGATTAATGCGTTATAATGGTAGTTTGATTGATCAGGTTAATCTCCATTATGTGTAGATTAGTTTAGGTTAAATTTGAGGAAGAATTGAGTTGGTGCATATCAGTGTAATCTCATGGAGGCCAGAGTTTGATGTCATCGGGTTTGTTGTTGTGGTGAGTTTCAATTCAAACTGATGCCCTAGGATTGTAGAGGGAGAGTTGTAGAGTAGTTTTCATGTTCACAGCATGTGGATTCGTGGCGTGTAGGATGAGAACAGAGAGGTGGAACCTTGCTCGTGCATGGCTGCCATGGGAGATTAAAACCCTAGGTTGCAGGTCAATTGAAGAAGAGATAATCGTGGCCGTGTGTTTGTTGTTGGACTTTTGACTTCCCAGGCAATCCAATGGCTATTATTTGATTTCAGAATTGGAGGGAGATTACACTGGCCAAAACGCACCGTTTCATTAATTGAAACGGGCGGGCCTGAGTGATATTGTTATCCCCACCCCCAGGTTTAGGCCCAAAACCAATTGCAACGTGATTCTGTTACTTCTCTCACCCCCAGCGCGTTTTTATTATTTCTTTGGATTCTGATTGTTGTTGGGCCTTGGTGAAGGCGCTATCTGCACCCCCTGTCTGAGGGCCCATCCAGATTATAACTGGGGCGAACTTCTATTCTGACCCCCCCTCATTCATTTCATTCATTTTATTTTCTTAATTCCATTAATATTTTTACCAATTTCATAAATCAATAACTAATTCATAAAAAATGCATTTTCATCCATTCTTTTTACATCTTTTACATTAAAATGTCTAGAAAATGTTCATTAAATAAAATTTCATTTTTAGTTTTATTTCATATTTTTTACATATTTTCTAAATAAATGTCATATTAAATAGTTTCATTTCATGCATCATTTTAATAATTTTTGTTCTCTTACATGCTTTAATATTTTTTAGCCATTCTTTTTATATTGTTTAGATGAGATATTAAGCTTGTAGAAATATTTTAGTTCCCATTTTTAGGAGTTAATTTTAGGTGATTAAAATAGGTTTGAACATCATGTACAAAACTAGGGTTTTAGGTGACAACTTAGGAGTTTGATTTCATTTCCCTTAGGACTTAGGGTTTGAATAGATTAGTTATGGGACTATAGGGGCTATGGGTAGTTATTAGATCCCTTAGAGAACAGTTAGGATTCCCCTACTGCTATTATTACTGTCTGTATATCTGATTGTCTGGTGTGGTGTGCCCTCTGGGGATTGTTGCTTGTTTGTGTGGGTATTGGGTTTGTCTGGGGCCCTGGGGAAGCTGAAGATTTGTGAAGATGAAGCCATTGGAGATTCAAAGATTGAAGATCAACTGTCAGAGTTGAGGAGAAGATTTTTGCTAGCAGATGCTGAGGAGACTAGGGTTTAGGAGCTAGGCAGAGCTCTAGATTAGAAAGTTTGTTTCTCAAACATGGATTGCCTTGTCTGCATCCATTCTTCTCTGTGATTCAGAGTCTCTCTAAGACACTCACCCCCTTCCTTTGGAAGGCTTGGTGATAGTGTCTAAGAGATAGAACTCTTGAGAGAAAATGTCTTTCGTGTTAGAAGCAGTCTGTTCACCACCTTTGGTAGTCAGCTGATTGCTTAACACCCAATTCACTCTTGTGACTGATCCCTCATCCTGGAGGTTTGAACTTGAAGAAAAGCCATTGCAGATGGAAGACTGATGATCAAAGCCCTTGCCTGAAGGCCATGAAGATGGAGATTGATGCTTGTTGAAGCCTGTAACTGATTGGAGATTACTTGAAGCCAGGTGTTGATGCAGAGCTGCTGATGCTGTTTCTTTTGGCTGTTGTATTTCATTTCTGATGTATTGATTGGTTTTCTGAGTTGTATTGTTTGCTGTTTACCCTGCTGGGTTGAAAGTGAAGCCTGTTCACTTTTGCCTATTGTTTTCTAGGTTCGAGGTTGAGTGGGACTCCCTTGCCTCGCATTGTATTGTTGCATCCATGCATTTTACCGCTTTACTGTATATATCTGATACTGTTTCTGTTTCTGCCTATCCCGTAGGATCTCTGTTTCTCTCTGCGCAAGAGAGGAGCATGATAGACACTAGGTCTTAACCCATGCATGATAACATTAGGTTAGTTTGTTTCCCTTCGCAACCATAGGTTAGGGTTCTGTCTCTTTCTTTCTCAAAACAAACAGAAAAACACATAAAGATTTCAAACACAATAAAAGACACTTCTTTCGTAAAAGAATGTGAACTCATCAAAACGTCATTTTGGTCCGCTTGGACTGCTAATCAGAAAAACCTTTTTCAGAAGGAATAAAATCAATCAAGGACAGACTTGTGTAGTACGTGGCCCGAACTACGTTTGCTCTGATCTTTCATGCCGTGTGAAAGTACGTAGGCATAGGATGCGATATCCTAGCGAGCAACCTTCCCCTCCTTTCCCGTAGGTAGGCGAACTACGTTGACTCTGATTTCTCGTTCCAGACGGGAATACGTAGGCATAAAGTGCGATACTTTGCCGAGTCATTTTTATTTTCATTTTATTTTCTTTTTAACCCCAGACCTATAGTTTAGATAGAATAACAATCCATACCCGAAAACAAGCGTGGATCCCATCGAGTACGATGGACGTGAGGGGTGCTAATACCTTCCCCTTGCGTAACCGACTCCCGAATCCAGGTTTTGGTTGCGACGACCATACCTTTCCCATGTTGTGCGAGGTTTACCCTGAGCGTTTCCTTTCCCTCCCGTGGGATAAATAACGCACGGTGGCGACTCTTCTGTTCAGCCGGCGCCGATTTTCGCAGTAGCGACACTTAGCAAGTTGTATCTTATCCCTAGAGAGTGGAGACGATGCTTATTCCTACCAGATGTGGAATTATCCTCCCCGAAAGAGTATCACCAGGAATGTCGCCTGAAGAGTATCCTCATGGAAGTTGTCCATAGGATATCTCCAGCAAGTCAAAATCAATATCCCATGCAGAGGACGCCTCCCCAGAGGATGGTTATTCTCTTTCCCCGCAGGTCGTCATCCTTTCGTCAGGATGATTATCCTCAACTGAGTTTGTAGCTCTGAATTTGTAGACTGTGTCCCGATAGTGTAGTTCTTCCCCCCGGAAGGGTCGCATCTTTCCCCAGCAGGGCTTGTGTTTTCTTCCCAAATGTCTGATCTCTCCCAGGCAGAGTTGGATGTTGTTTCCGACATTTATTTTGCCGGAATACTTTGTGATACCCGTTCATCCCCAACGGAGTTGGTTTTGTCCTTGGATTTTTATACCAGAGTGTTTCTCCGCAGTTGAGTCTGCATTTGCATATATCATCATATTTGCATCTACCCAAATGCATAGCATTTCCATGTCGAATGAAGCATTACGCCATTGTCAAACATACGCATTTTGAAACAAAAGCCAGGTTGGTTAACCTTTGGTTTTCAAGTGTTGTTTTCCCTGCAGGTGGAGGGAGCTCTTGCTCAGATTAATTACTAGACAAGTGTTGCACCCTAAAATTTGCTCAACCTACTCCACTTGGTTTATGTTTCAATTGCATTAGCATTTGCATATAAAGTCATGTACATAGTCTAATCATTTGCATAGCATAGCATAACAAGTTATCCAACAAGGGACCAAGTACTATTCTCATCTCTATGAGCCTATCAAGAGGTTCTCATTCAAATTCAAGCCTATCCAAGTCATCAGAAAGAAATGGAAACCCAGAGAAGTCATTGGACCAAGCAGTGGATTTATCTCCTATCTTGAGGATATTTGAAGACCATCAAAGAAGTTGTGAGCTGTGAATTGAGGTCATGGAGGGTATATAGACATCATGGAAGACATGGAGAGTCATTTTGAAAGTGAGACAAGTCATTGATGTGATCACAAGAGTTGCAGTTGAAGACAGTCAACTAGGGTTTCATCTGGGTCAACCATAGGTCAACCCTAGGTCAAATGATTGATTGAAAGGCATCAGGGTCTATTTGAGAGATGTGGGGTTCATCATTTGACATGTAGATATGGATGTGGTGTTGTGCCAAGGAGAAATCAAGATAAATCAAGAAGAAGAGAGGTTTCTAAATTAGGGTTTCTGTGTAAAATCCCCTGAGTTAGGTCAAACTTCCAAGCAAGATAATTCAAAATGCAAGCTTCAAATGGATCCTTGGCCAACATGCAACTTGTAGAGGATCTCAAGACCTTTAATTTGAGTGGTGGAAGACATCAAGGAGATTCATAGAACTCAAGTTATGATTCTTGCAAGTTACAAGTCATCTGAGGTATCTGAAATTTTGTCTGTGAAAGTTACTTGTCTTCCAAGAAACTTTTACCCCTCAAGGAGCTTTCAAATGGATTTCTGGTCAACATGAGAGTTGTTCACCATTGTCTTAGATTTCTAGAAAGGTATGGTATGCCTTCATCTGATTTGTGGAACTCTACTTATGACCTTGTCAAGCAAAGGGTATTTTGGTCATTTGAGAACTACAGGTCATTTCAAGCCTATGCCCAAAACTCATACAAGGAAGCTTCAAATGAAAAACTTCACAACATCAAACTTGCTCCAAATGACATTTTGAGTCTAGAAAAGTGATCATGAAAGTTTGGAAATGCTCATAGCTCAAGGTTCCAAATTTGGTCAATTAAAAGGTGAATTTAATGAATAAAAGTGACCTAAAAATGAGATTTTTCATACCATGTCCAAATGGGATGAAATTATAGGTCATTTTGATTGGCAAGAATGTTTTGAGATGATTGGCAATATTATATTTTTGAGTTTAGTTCAAAGTTTGGAAGTTATACTAGATGGCTTACAAAAGAAGTAACATATCCAAATTCACAAGGGATTTGAGTGCAAGAAGTTTCTACCAAGTTCTAGAGGGTTCCATGAGCATCTATATATTGAGTAGGGTGGATCCAATCATTGGTTGGTGATTTTTTTTTTGGTTGAAAACTCATAGTTGCATCTCATTCTTCAATTTTGCAAATCCATTCCAATCTCTTCAAGTCTTCATCAATCATTCAATTTCATGATCTAAACCCACTCAAGAATCATCCCTGAGTTCATTGCAAGCAAGATTTGGAGAAGAAATCACAAGAATCGTGCTATACAAGTTCATCCTCCAAATTGCAAAAAGAAGTGGTTATGGCAATCCAAGGTGTTTGAGCAAGAATTTCTGCATACAGAACCAAGAACCAAGTCCATTGATCAAGTCCTAAGCCTTGCTAGCTGTGAATCCAAGGATTTCTCCATCTGTTTTCAAGATTACACCAGGTTAGTTTTTCTATCGAATTGACTAGAAATAGTTAGCATGATGTAGAATTCTTAGGTTAGAATTGTTAGGCATAGGTAGATGAATAATTCTGGTGAGTTTAAGAGCCTTTCATGGAGTTTGTTACATGAGCACCCAAACTGTTTTGGCTTAGAACACTTAGGTTAGGGCATGTTAATCTTAGCTAGATAGATTAGAATGATCAGCATAACATGTAGAACACATTAGTGTAAGAGTTAGCAAGAATCATCAAGGTTGATCTCAGTGTAAAATGTTGGAACCAAGGTCTTCTACCTATCGGGTTTGGCTCTAGATTGGGGTTTAGAGGAAACTGAAACCATGGTTGTGTAGAGGAGAAGATGTAGGGCAGTTTTGGTTTTTGGATGAGAGCATTTGGTTGAGAATTGAGCACGCACGAGTTGATAGAAGATAGCATGCATGAAGCTGTGTCCATGGCATTAATGGTGGAAACCCTAGGTTACTTGGAGAAGACGAACGGGGAGGCGTTGGATCCAGAAGACTTGTTTGACTGAAACTCGCATCCAACGGCCATGATTCAAAATTGAGAAAGAGAGGGAAGACTGAAACGTGAAACGCACCGTTTCACTTATGTCCTCAGACTGGGCTTCAGAAACCTTTGCTATCCACACCACCACTATCAAGGCCCAACGTGATTTGAACTATATTTCTTACTTCCTGCACCGTTTTTGCTTTATTTTTCCTTAGTTTTTTTTATGAATTAACTGGGCCCAGACGCGCCTTGCTATGCGCACCCCCAGTCTGGGCCCATCCTCCATTTTTCAATGCTTTTAATTACTAACTGCACCCCTAATCAATCTAATTCATTTTAATTTCATTCATTTTTTTTAATTTTTTGAAAAATCATAACAAATTGAAAATTCCATATTTTTAAGTGGTTGTTTTTGCATCTTTTTCTTATTTCTGTTAAGAAAATTGTCATATAATAAAATTAGCATTTTATTTTATTTTTGCATTTTTAGTATATTTTTCTTTTAAATAGGTTTTAAATGATGTTTAGTTTAATACTTGATCTTGTTGATTTTAGTTTAGCTAGATCCTTGTATATTTTGGACCCATTCTTTTTAGAGTACTTCACTTAGGACTTTAATTTGCATATGAGATTTAATTCATGATTTTAGGACTAAATTTTAGATGGTTTGCTTAGGTGTGATTAGGAGAATCAAAACTACGGTTTAGATATAACATAGGTGTAATAAATCATTTCTTTTAGGAGTTGTAGTTTGAGTTTTGGGGTATGGGACTATAGGGGTTATGGGTAAATAATAGATCCCTTAGAAAATATCAGACTTCCCCTATTCTACTATTGCTATTAGTATATTGCTTGTATTTGATTGACTGTGTGGTGTGCCCTTTCTAGGGTTATTATTTGACTGTGTGGGGTATTGGGCCTGCTCGGGGTTTGGGTTTGAGCTGAAGACTGTGCTGATGAAGCCCATTGAAGATTAAAGAATGAAGACCAATTTCCAGGGTTGATGAAGAGTATTCTTGCTGGCAGCTGTTGAAGGTTATAGGATATAGGAGTTAGGCAGAGCTCTAGAGTAGAAAACTTGATTCACAAACATGGAAGGTCTTGGTTGCCTCCATCCCTCTCTATGATGCAGAGTCTCTCTAGGACACTCACCCCCTTCCTTTGGAAGGCTTGGTGATAGTGTCTAAGAGATAGAACTCTTGAGAGAAACATTTTATGTGTTGTTAGCAGTCTGTTTGCCACCTTTGGTGGTCAACTAATTGCTTAACACCCCAGTTCATTCTTTTGATTGGTTTCTCATCTTGGAGATTGAGACTTGAAGAAAAGCCCTGAAAGATTGAAGACAAAGACCTTGCTTGAAGGATGTGAAGATGAAGACTGAAGCTTGCTTCAAGCTTGTAGATGTTTGGAGATGACTTGAAGACAGGTGTTGATGAAGATTGCTTTTGCTGTTTATTTTTGTTGTTTATAATTTTTGATGTATTGTTTGAATTTCCCTGACTGTATTGTTTGCCATTAACCTGTTAGGTTGAAAGCGAATTTTGTTCGCTTTTGCCTGTTGTTTTCTAGGTTCGAGGTTGAGTGGGACTCCCTTGCCTCGCTTGTATTGCCGCATCCATGCATTTTACTGCTTTATTGTATATATGTTATTGTTTCTATTTCCGTTTATCCCTTAGGATCTCTGTTTCTCTCTGCGTAAGAGAGGAGCATGATAGACATTAGGTCTTAACCCATGCATGATAACATTAGGTTAGTCTGATCCCCTTTTCAACCGTAGGTTAGAGTTCTGTCTCTCCTTTCTCAAAAAACAAACAGAAAAACACAATAAATATTTCGAACACAATAAAAGACACTTCTTCCGTAAAAGAATGTGAACTCATCAAAACGTCAATTTTTGTCCGCTGGGACTGTTAATCAGAAAAACCCTTTTTCATAAGAAATAAAAACAATCAAAACAGACTTGTGTCGTACATGGCCCGAACTACGTTTGCTCTGATCTTTCATGCTGTATGAAAGTACGTAGGCATAGGATGCGATGTCCTAGCGAGCAACCTTCCCCTCCTTTCCCGTAGATAAGCGAACTACGTTGACTCTGATTTCTCGTTCCAGACGGGAATACGTAGGCATAAAGTGCGATACTTTGCCGAGTCATTTCTTTTCTTTTTAACCCTTGACCTTTAGTTTAGATAGAAATAACAATCCGTACCTGAAAACAAGCGTGGATCCCGTCGAGTACGACGGACGTAAGGGGTGCTAATACCTTCCCCTTGCGTAACCGACTCCCGAATCCAGGATTTGGTTGCGATGACCATTCATTTCCCGTCTTTGCGGTAGGTTTACTTCGAGCGTTTCCTATCCCTCCGTTGGGATAAATAATGCACGGTGGCGACTCTTCTGTCAGCCGGCGCCGATTTTCGCAGTAGCGACAACAAGCAAGGTCTCGGTGTGAGACGTGTAATGATAATGTTCGTTTTGTCATTATTCCCCACAGAGTTGCTTGGATTAGTTTCTCTTACCCCTCCAGCGGAGTAATTCTTCAAAATTGATGTTATGATAGTATCAAAATATTTCGTGAATCATTTTTTTGAAGTTGCCACCTATGTCGAAGTAGGTGTATGGCAGTTTGGATTTAGAAAATTCCCAGTAGAGTCCTTCACAAATTTGCTGCCAAGTCCGCGCCAAGAGTTTGAAGAATGGACCAGTATTTTGTTACCCATTTGATTGAGGGAGTTAGCTACTGCAAAGATAGGCAGAGAAGCTGTACCCGGAGTTATTGCCCGTAGTGATGACGGAGTTATTTTCCTGTATTTGGCAGAGTTATTGCCCGTAGTGATGACGGAGTTATTTTCCTGTAATGATGACAGAGTATGTCCCGTAGTGATGGCGGAGTTATTTTCCTGTAGTGATGACAGAGTATTTCCCGTAGTGATGGCGGAGTTATTTTCCTGTAGTGATGACAGAGTATTTCCCGTAGCGATGGCGGAGTTATTTTCCTGTATTTGGCAGAGTTATTTCCCGTAGTGGTGACGGAGTTATTTTCCTGTAGTGATGACAGAGTATTTCCCATAGTGATGGCGGAGTTATTTTCCTGTAGTGATGAGAGAGTATTTCCCGTAGTGATGGCGGAGTTATTTTCCTGTATTGGGCAGAGTTATTTCCCGTAGTGATGACGGAGTTATTTTCCTGTATTTGGCAGAGTTATTTCCCGTAGTGATGACGGAGTTATTTTCCTGTAGTGATGACAGAGTATTTCCCGTAGTGATGGCAGAGTTATTTTCCTGTAGTGATGACAGAGTATGTCCCGTAGTGATGGCGGAGTTATTTTCCTGTAGTGATGACAAAGTATGTCCCGTAGTGATGGCAGAGTTATTTTCCTGTAGTGATGACAGAGTATTTCCGTAGTGATGGCGGAGTTATTTTCCTGTATTTGGCAGAGTTATTTCCCGTAGTGGTGACGGAGTTAGTTCCTGTGTTGTTGGCAGAGTTATTCCTTATTTGTTGATAAAACTATTTCCTCAATGGAAGTCGCCAGAGTTATTTTCCTGTATTTGGCAGAGTTATTGCCCGTAGTGATGACGGAGTTATTTTCCTGTATTTGGCAGAGTTATTGCCCGTAGTGATGACAGAGTTATTTTCTTGTATTTGGCAGAGTTATTTTCCTGTATCGTTGGCAAAGTTATTCCCCGTAGTGGTGATGGAGTTAGTCCCTGTGTTGTTGGCCGAGTTGTTTCCCCAATAAAAGCGTCAGAAAAGATTGTTACCTGTGATTGACAGTGATTTGTGCCTGTGTTGACAGAGATTGTTACCTGTGATTGATAGTGATTTGCACCTGTGTTGACAGTGATTACTACCCGTGTGGACGGAGTTATTATCCGTAATCAATGGATTATCCCCAGTGGAGTTGTTACCTGTGACTGACAGAGATCATTATTCCAATTAAAACGGATTGGTACCCATATGGATGGAGTCCTTCCTTGTGTTGACAAAGTTTAGTCCCGTTGTGAACAAAATTGTTTCTCATAAGGTTAATTCGATGCCTGTGGCGTCACACAGGGAATTAATGTTGAAATCAAAAAGTTATTAGAAGATTGATCAGTTGTTGCCGTAACAACTGGGTTCAGCACAACGGATGTTGTTCCCCAAGCAGTTTTGCAGTTCGTGTCTGCAGTTGGCAAATTTCCGGGTTTCTTGGTATTCAACCGTCTTTTACCTCGATTGGTTGAAGGTCGTTCGCTCTTCACCCAGTCGGGTCCAAGCCGTTTGAATTGGGGCAGCTGTTGCACCCCAAAAATTTGCTCAACATAGATGAATGTGAAATTTATCTATGAAAGTCACTTGACTTCCAAGCAACTTTTAACCTAGAAAGAGGTTTCACATGAACTTTTGTCCAACATGAAAGTTGTTCCTCATGATCTTAGCTTTCTAAATTGTACTAGAAGTCATCCATCTGATTTGTAGAACTCAAGTTATGGGATTTACAAGTCAGGGGTATTTTGGGAAAGTGGGATTATAGGTCATTTTCAAGCATGGGCCAAAATCTCCAACTTGCAAGCTTCAAATGGAGATTTGTTCAACATAGAAATTGCTTAAAATGATGTTTTAAGTGCAACCAAGTGGTCATGAGAGTTTTTTTGGCTCATATCAAAAACACATTTGAAATGGCTTGAAAAGGAAGAAAATTCAAATGATTAAAGGAGGGAAAAATGAGATTTTGTGTTACAAGGCCAAAACCAAGCAAGTAAGTGCATTTTTTGATTGGAAATTGCATTCTAAGATCATTGGCAATACCAGAATTTGGAGTTTAGTTCAAGTTTTGAGAGATAGCATGTTGTTACTTCATAAACAAGTCACATATCCAAATCAATGCACAAGGCAATTCAGGCCAATTTCTCCATCCAAACTCACTCTAAATGACATGTGCAAGGTGTGAGAACATTCTAGAACCACTGCAAAGTTTGCAAAGCACGACTGGTGTATGAACTTGCAAGCAAAAATCAGAAAAATGAAAATCACTGTTTTGGGCTTCAACTTGGATCCATAGGCCCATGGAACTCTTCTATATATTCATTAGAGTGAGTTCAGATCAATTTTGAGCATCATTTCGCGCCAGAGCAAGCAAGAGCAAGAAAATTTTCTCAACTGCAAGTGGAAATCGAATTCTTAGATTCAGACCAATTTAAGCCAAATTGAGGTGTGCAATCTCTTCCTTGTGGATCATTGAAGCTATCTGGAGCATTTGGAAGCAAGCCACGAGCTCTAGATACCTCTGTTGCAAGATCTATACCAGGTTTGCACTTCTTAAAATTCAGCATGATTTAGCATGATTCAGTTAGATTTCTTGTGGTTAGGATCTAGACATGACATAGATCGTTTTAGGCTTGATTTGAACTCAATTGGTGATGATTGAAGATGACATAGCTGATCTGTTTGAACTTGAATCTCTTGATTCATAAGGTTTCAATGTTAAATGATTAGATCAGGTTGATGTACGCAATGAGATGAAGAGATCTATATCAATAATTTTGAGTTTAATGAAAGTTGTTGAAGATGCTATTTCTGAATTTTGCTTCGTGTTTGATTATGTGTTGAGAATTGGATGATTTTGATGATGGATTTGGAATGTACGTGAAAAACTGAGTGGATTTGGTATTTTGTTTGACATTTTTGGTTGCCTGAACCTGGTCCTTCGCCGGAGAAGACGACCGGAGTCTTCTCCGGCCACCACCAACCACCATCCCTGATCTCCACTCTGATGACTTGAAATTTGGAGAAGATGACCTCATTGCCGTTGGATTGAGCTTGGACCTTTGACTACAGCCTGGATCTGATGGCCACGACTTAAAGTTTGTTTTGAAATTTCTGAAGCCAAAACGCAGAGTTTCATTTTATGCGCTGGCACTCTCTCACGCGTTGGATGGATTGACCAGTCTCCAGATCCAATGGCTCTCATTATTTCGCAGCTTTTATTTGTTTTTTTATTCTATTTTCTTTATTTTAATTGTTTGTTGATTCAAAAAATCATATTAATTCCAATTTTGATCAAAAAATTATTTTAAAAATATCCTCATGATCCTTATGGAATTTGTGATTTTTCTGAGATTAACAAAATACCATTTCATGCATTTTTCAATTTAATGTGATTTTTCTCATTTTATTTTATTCTTTATTTTTGCATAATTGGCTATCTATTTTGCTGAATTTAGTTCTCTCATTTGGCTTAGAGTTTGGCTCTGATTTTTTTATATGTGTTAGGGTAGACATGTATGTTCCCTTAGAATTTTTCTTGGATTTTTAGAACAATATTAGGTTCTATTTTAGGTATTGAGAATAGGACCCTCCCAAACTTGTGGATTTCCTTGACCTATCTCAATGTAGGAATTGTTTAGATAACTTAGAAGTTGATTCAGACTTCAATCTTTTTACATTAGGTTGTTCAAACATTCATGTTCCCCTAGGAATTTTATTAGATTTTGCAACTTGATTTTATATTTTAGTTGTATTTTGCAAATGGCTTGTGTTTATGATTTCCTCTCTTGAGTGCTTTGGTTTGTTTGGCTTGGTTGGCTGCCTTGGAGTTGGTTTGAGCTTGAGTTCTTTTTGGTGGAGCTTCTGGATTCATTGAAGATGCTTGGGATGAAGTATTGGAGCTTGGAGTTGATTGCTTTTCCTCTTGTGGAGCTTTTGTTTAGGAGTTCAGAGAATTAGGGTTTTAGGAAGTGCCTTAGACCTAGTTTTGATTCTTTCTTCAAACATGGAGTGCATTGTTTGCCTCCATTTTATCCAATGACATAAAGTCCTTCTTGGGAAGCTCCATCTCTCCTTAGGAGGGATGAGTGGTATGCCCAAGTGAGTAGAACTTTGAGGATACTTTTCATTTGCAATGTTGAGTTCTTAGTGATTTCCTTTGGTTGTCATTAAGTTCTTTAACATTATAACCTGATCTTGATGATTAATCCTCCTCTTGGAGTGTGCTTGTGGGAGCTTGAAGCTTGATGAAGATTGAAGATAGAAGCTTGTTTGAAGATGAGGCCTTACTATCAACTTTGTTGTCCATCCAACTTTGCTGTTCAGAGCTGTTGTTGTTGTTTGCTGTTTAGAGCTTGAAGTTGCTGCTGCTTAAGGGCTGCCTCCTCTGTGTCTTTTGTTTTTCTCTGTATTAGCTGTTTGCTTGTATTGATTACCTCTAGGTTTGAGGTGGAGCTTGTCTCCTCTTGCCTATTGTTTTCTCTCTTGCCTCTCTTATATTGTTGCATTGCATGCATTTTACTGTTTACTATTTACTGTTTATTGCTTGCTTTCTTTTGCTGTTTATTCCCTAGGATCTCTGATTTCTTCTGTGCAAGAGGGAATTATGACAGACATTAGGTTTTGACCCATGCATGATAACATTAGGTTAGTTTCCCTCTCAACCATAGTTTTAGGTTCTTTCTACTCTCATCTCAAAACACTTCAAAAACACAATAACAAGGATAACGCGTGTCGTACGCTATGAGCCTTAAGCTATTTGAGAAAAGGTTGCCGGAGGGTCACTCTTCAGTAATCTGACTGCTTAGTATGGTACCCTTAGGGTGATATGTGACGTAGTCACTCTCAGATCACAAGTCTTTAGTGCAGTACAAGTTACAAACAGACTAAAAAACATTTCTTTCGTAAAAAACTCAAACAAACATTCAAACTCTACTTTTGTCCTCTTGGACCTTTAATCAGGAAAACCCTTTTCAAAAGGAGATAAAAACTGTCAGACAAGCTTGTGTCCTCCGTAGCCCGAACTACGTTTGCTCTGATCTTTCATGCCGTATGAAAGTACGTAGGCATAGGATGTGATATCCTAGCGAGCAACCTTCCCCCCTTAACCCGTAGTTAGGCGAACTACGTTGACTCTGATTTCTCGTTCCAGACGGGAATACGTAGGCATAAAGTGCGATACTTTGCCGAGTCATTTTCTTTTCTTTTTAACCCAGACCTGTAGAGTAGATAGAATAACACACCCTTAGATAGAAAACAACCGTGGATCCCGTCGAGTACGACGGACGTGAGGGGTGCTAATACCTTCCCCTTGCGTAACCGACTCCCGAATCCAGGATTTGGTTGCGACGACCATTCCTTTCCCTCTTTGCATTAGGTTTACTCTGAGCGTTTCCTTTCCCTCTTATGGGATAAATAACGCACGGTGGCGACTCTTCTATCGTTGTCGGCGCCGATTTTCGTAGTAGCGACACTAAGGACATCTGCAACATAGATTATTTTATCCTTAGGTACTCATATCTTTTTGGGTCCTCTGGGGTTAGTTGGTTTGAAGTTCTGCCTGAACTTCTTTTCCTTAAAAACTTTTCTGTTCTGACGAGGTTTTGGTTTAATAAAGCTTTTAGTGATCTGATCTGTACGTGTGTGCTCTATGTCATTTAAGTGACCATATTTAAAATGAGTGTACAGAGGAGTATAGTTGATGATCAGCTTATCAACAGGTTTTGGATTTAAATCCTTCTCAGAGGATGATTCATATCCAATTCCTTTTCTATTGTTCCTGCTAACACCATAGATCATGGAAGCCATTTTTCTTCTATCTAGGCCTCTGGACAGGAACTTCTGAAAACTATAGTCGTACTCTTCTAAAATATTTTTGGAGCAAGACATAGTATCTGAATCTGACTTTTGTTGAGCCTTTTCTAAATCATTTTTAATTTGAAAATTATTTGCTTTTAGCTCAGCAATTTCAGATTTCATCTGATCAGTCTCAGATGCAAGATAGCTCTTAAGCTTCTTGTATTTGAGTCTGATTTTACTATAGTTTTCAACCATCTCAGATAAGCTTTCTGTAGAAGCAAGCTTCATCTCAAAGTTTTGATGACGTCAACATCAAGATCAAGAATAATTCATCTGTGCAAAAAGGCAAACGCTTTCAAAAGACCAAGATCAAGTGGAATGGAAGTGATCAACATTCAAAGCTTCATGAACATTTGACTGATCAACTTTCAAGTTTTGGACACAAGCTATGGTATATCAAAATCCATTAATTTAATTGATATACAAGTTTTCAACATCTTTATCATTTGATCACATTGCATTAGCATACTTTTTAAACTATTAGAATTGGTATAACACTATTTTTATAAGCATTTTTCTGAAAAATAGCAGTGTTAACCGATTAACCATATAGGTTAACCGGTTAACCATTTCAAATTTTGAATATTTTGGTATAACGTTCAAGTGTTAACCGATTAACCATATAGGTTAACCGATTAACACTGAACGTATTTTGAAAAATGGCTTTGTTTCAAGTTCAAGAATGGTTTGAAAATTATACCAGTTCATATTTTGAATTATACTCAAATATACCTGTTGGAAAAGGTGTGTTTACACATATAAATTCTGTGTTTTTCAAATTGAAAAACAATCCTCCAATAATCAATTTCAAAACAATTCTTTGAATCAAATTCACCACTTTCAAATACTTTTCAAAATTTTTCAAAAGTGTTCATATTGATCATATCTTTCATATGCATAACATTGAACACTTGTGTTGAAATTAAATGAGTGAATTTTGATCAGAAGGAGAAGATCAATCTCAGCATTGACATTACCATTATTACTCTCAAATCAAAGTATTCAGATTACTTGTTTTTGACTTGTGATCCAGGTTTGTTGGACACAAGGGTGAGTGTTTACAAGAGGATTGTTCTTGTACACTTGTTGATTTTTATTGTTTGATAGTAGGCCTCACCGGTTGATGGTGTGATAGGTTGTATTTTATTAAACAATAGTGAAAACTCTCTTTCGTGTTGAAAGGGGAGTGGAGTACTCTCGGATTGTGAGGGGAACCACTATAAATCTTGGTGTCCACTGTCCTTTTACTTTCTACTGCATTAATCACCAAGAACCTAACTAGTAAAAAATCAAGAATACCGAAAAACCGGAAAAAGTCCCTAAAAGCCTAATTCACCCCCCTTCTTAGGCATACTTTGTACTTACAATTGGCATCAGAGCAGGTTAAGGTAACCTGTTCCTATCGATCCTAATGGCTTCCGCTAGTACTAACCCGGTTTTCAAAGATGGTGGAAGCAATAACAAGCCACCACTCTTTTCTAGAGAATACTTCGATTTTTGGAAAATTCGTATGAAGGCACATCTTGAGGCTCAAGAAGATGGTATATGGGAAACCGTAGAAACTGGTCCACATGTTCCTACAAGTGTGGTAAATGGTGTTGGAACTCCAAAGATAAAATCCTCATATGATGAAGATGACAAAAAGAGAATTTTGAATGAGAAGAAAGCAATCAACATACTTCAAAGCGCTCTCAGTATGGACGAATTCTTCCGTATATCACAGTGTAAATCAGCAAAGGAAATTTGGGACACCCTGGTAGAAACGCATGAAGGGACAGCCAAAGTAAAAAGATCAAGACTTAATACTTTAAGTCAAGAATATGAAATGTTCCGTATGCAGCCTGGTGAATCCATTGTTGCCCTACAAAAGAGATTCGTTCATCTAACTAATCATCTGATTGCCCTCGGGAAGACCTTCACCAATGATGATCTCAACTTGAAAGTCCTAAGATCCTTAACAAGAGAATGGCAACCAAAGGTGACCGCTATTTTCGAAAAGAAGAGCCTTTCAACGATGACATCCGCTTCATTATTTGGCAAACTTCAAGAGCATGAACTGGAACTTGGTAGGCTTGAGAAGCATGAAAGTCAAGACAAGAAGTCCAAAGGAATTGCCTTGAAGATTAACACAAGGGATGACAAAAATGACGAATCTTCCGAAGACAAAAATTTCATGCTTCTAGTAAAGATGCTTGGTAAGTTTTTTAATAATAATAAAATTTCTTCTTTTTCTAAAAAGAATAGACATTTCAGGAAAAAGGAGGCACCCACATCAAACCAAGAAATTACATGTTACGAATGTGGGAAACAAGGTCACATAAAGCCAGATTTCCCGAAACTCGCAAATAAAGGAAAATTCAAAGGCAAGAAGGATTTCAAAACGAAGAAGGCTTATGCCGCATGGGACGACAATGAAGTAAGTTCATCATCGGAATCGGAAAACGATGAATGTGCAAATATGGCGTTAATGGCTCTCACCACTCCGATGAAGAAAATGAGGTTAGTAGTAATTTTTCTGTTTATGATAATGATGCACAAGAAATTATAGATGAACTTCTAAAAGAGTGCAAGGCTTTGTATAAAAACATCTCATCACAAAAGAAAAGAATCTCATCTTTAGAAGAACAAAACTCTGTTTTTATGAAAAATATTGAAGATGAAAAACAGAAACTGATGGATGAAAAACAAAGTCTTGTATGTAAGAAGTGTGAGTCTTTATCTTTCCAAATTGTTCAACTCAAAAGAGTTTTAGAAAGATACGAAAAAGGTCAAATTGCCTTGGAAGAAATTCTAAAACATCAAAGATATCCTAATGATAAAAGTGGATTAGGATATTCTAAATTTTCAAATCCAAGCACCAATAAGACCGTTTTCGTAAGAGCAAGTGAACAAATTGTTAAAGAAAAGGCCAGCACTTCTAAAGTTCAGCATCAATATCATAACAAGAAAAGCATTGCAAAGAAAAAGAATTATGTTCCTAGATATAGAAGTCACTTTCAACCTACATGTTCTTATTGTGGAATTAAAGGCCATACACCTAATGCTTGCTATGTGCGCAATATTGGTGTTGCTAAAGGGCATTATGTGTGGGTTGAAAAAGGTACTAACTATCAAGGACCCAAAGCAATTTGGGTACCTAACACTACCTGATTTTGTGTTGTAGGTATGCTTGAAGACAACCACTAATCAATGGTATCTTGATAGCGGTTGCTCGAAGCATATGACGGGAGACATAAACAAATTTTCAAGTCTATCATTAAAGGCCAAAGGATATGTCACTTACGGTGATGATAATAAGGGAAAAATTCTTGGATTTGGAACCATTGGTGCACCTCCATGTACTATCATCGACGTTCTTTATGTGGAAGGCCTTAAACACAACTGTCGCTACTGCGAAAATCGGCGCCGGCTGACAGAAGAGTCGCCACCGTGCGTTATTTATCCCTCAGAGCGGGAAAGGAAACGCTCGAAGTAAACCTCGCAAAAAACGGGGAAAAGGTATGGTCATCGCAACCATAGCCTGGGTTCGGGAGTCGGTTACGCAAGGGGAAGGTATTAGCACCCCTCACGTCCGTCGTACTCGACGGGATCCACGCTTGCTTGGGTTGTCTACTGGATGCAAAACAATCTATCTACGGCTGCTAAATCTAAAGGGAAGGGAATTGACTCGATAGAGCATCGCACTCTATGCCTACGTATTCTCAAGAGAGAAAGTCAGAGTCAACGTAGTTCGGGACTACAGGTAAACAGGGGGGCTCTCACACAGCAGTGAGAAAACAAACTGGTCTCTAAGGCTCGGGAACCTACAAATACGATCTGGTCTCAGATGCACTCGGGCAACAGAAAGGGGTAACAATTAGTCGTTAGCGGGAAAGTCTCGATCGCACAGCCGCGAGAGAACAAAGGTTAGTCGTTAGTGTGCTCGCTAGGATATCGCATCCTATGCCTACATATCTTCGTCTGGTACGAAGAATCAGAGCAGCTGTAGTTCAGCTAACTACGGATCAAGCTACTCAAACGCTCCTACAGAAAGGAAAGGGAAACCCTAGAACTATAGCTGAGAAACAGGGGAATCTACCTACTGCTATCACCTGGTTGACCATCCTAATGTCTATCATAACAACTCCGCAGCGGAGGAGTCAGAGCTCCTAAGGGATCATGGCAACAGGACTAAACTACAAACAAGAAACTACAACGTAAAGAGATACTGAAAATATGCATGAATGCAACGACTAAACAAACAAGGCGCAAAGGCCGCAAACCACAGAGGCAAGGGAGCTCAGCTCTACCAAATACCCACAAGCAAAGCCACTCAATAACAAACAAGCAGAAGGAGGACCACCTCAACTTCTCATGCACACAAAGTCTACTTCTAAGATGCACCTATTCAGAACTATCTAGATGAATACCTAAGTCTAATGCAACATAACATCATACAAGTCAAACAATACAAAGAGACTAACCCTGAGCAGGGCCTCTAACAAACCTGAAACAAGCTCCTAATCTATCTCTCAAACAAAACTCTACACAGCACCCTAAGCAAAGATCTAAGCAACAACTCTAATCAAAACCCTAAGCAAGAGGAATCAATCCCAGTCTCCAAGCTTCAAAGCAAGCTTACCCAAGAAAGGGAGCTAAGCAGACAAGCTCATAGTGCCTTCCTCAGGAAAGTACCAGGAGGTTACTACTCAGGAGTCATATCCTATGCGGCTCGACAACTGTGATCAGTTTACATTCCTCCTCAGGAGAAATTAAACTCACATGAAGGCTCCGGCATCACTGGATACTTGAGAAAACCTATATGCACTAAGGGAACTAAGTGAGCAGACTCATAGGACCTTCCTCAGGAAAGTACTAGGAGGCTGACACTTAGGAATCGTATCCTATGTGGCTCAACAACTGTGATCAGTTTACATTCCTCCTCAGGAGAAATTAAACTCACAAGTCGGCTCCAACATCACTGGATACTTAAGAAATCCTAGATAAACTAATGGAACTAAGTGAATAGACCCATAGGACCTTCCTCAGGAAAGTACTAGGAGGCTGACACTTAGGAATCGTATCCCATGTGGCTCAACAACATGTGATCAGTTTACATTCCTCCTCAGGAGAAATTAAACTCACATGAAGGCTCCAACATCGTTGGATACTTAAGAAAGAGGTGAGAAGAAAGGATGAAAGTCATTCATAGTGCCTTCCTCAGGAAAGTACCATAAACTCCCTTCAAACTTCAGGATCTCGAACCTCACAAACAGAGAACAAGCTTCTAGACCAAGCCTCAATCCACTGCATCTTTGCCAGCTCCAACAGGACTTCAATCAGCTTCCACCTCAAGAGGAACCCACAGGCCAACAAACCACAAGAGACTACCTCTGAAGTTCAACCACAGTTGAACTTCAAAGTCAGAAGTCATCAAGACTTCTCCTATCTTCAGGCTCAGACAAATCATATCAGAACATCCTACAAAAATCTAATAAAAACCTAATGGGAGACCTACATGGCTCTAAGACAACATACTGAAAAATCAGAACAAAATTCAACACCTGATGAAAGAACTAAAATCAGCAACACAGACATATCCACAAACCCATTTATTCAACATCAATAACAGTGAAAAAATGCAATTAAAATGAAAATGCATGATTAAGATAATGTTTTTACACTATAAAATTCTACACTGAATTACGAGTCTACAGAAAAAAGAACGGAATTATTTGACTAAATCTACTATTTTTTATTAATTTTCTAATGACATGTATGCACTAAAAAATTAAAAGAGTCACTTAAATGAAAAATATACCAAAAAATAACAAACAAAAATAAAATGTCATTTTTATTTTTATTTAATTTTCTAGGAATTATGATGACATAGTAGAAAAAAGAAGAGTTAAAAAATCAATTATTTACATTTTATTATGATTTATTTATATACATGAAAATATAAAAGAAAAACAAAATAAAAGAAAATGGGGGAGGGGGTTCAAACAGCAAGGATTCTAGTTATTTACCATTGGGCCCTGAAGGTGGGGTGCAGCTAGCATTAGGGCGCAGGGCCCAGGTTTGTCAAAAACAAATATTCAAACACAGAAAAGAAAAAACGCCTGGGGGTGCTGACTTAGCAAGTTCCAGTTATTATTTCACTGGGCTTACGCCCAGGGGGTGCAAATAGCCATTAGGGCCTAAGGCCCAACTCAATTCATCCTGTCTCCCACACGCCAGGGGGGGGGGTAACGAGTGACAAGGGTGGTCCTTCAGTAATTCACATTTGGGCTTAGCCCAATATCCTAACCCTAATCCAATTGGGGAACCCTAACAAACAAAACCAAAATCACTTCCATCTCTCTGGTACTGTTCATTCCTGGAAACCCTAACGCCACCATCCTCAACCTCTCAGCCTTACGCACGCAATCGAACCAAAGCTTCTCACGCATCACCTCATTTTCGTACCAGATTTCTCCACACAAAATCAAATCTTAAACTAGAGACTACCTAAAATCCCAGCAGAACCCCACATTTCAATAATCAAACCGAATCCAGAATGGAAGAACAATGTACCTTGCTTGAGAAGCTCGTTGAAGGACTTGAAGAAATCCTGGCGAATCTTGAAGGATCACTTGAAAATCACTACGAGAAAGAGACAGATCTTGAGGCTTATTGAGGATCTTGAAGACGTTCCGTTGAAGTTCTCGCGTTGAGATATTGCTGGAGAGTTTCTGGAAATCTCCTTGAAGATTGAACGCAGTTGAAGTTTCTGGAAATCTCCTTGAAGATTGAACGCCGTTGAAGTTTCTGGAAATCTTGCTGGGAGGATTAGGCTTGACGAGCGATTGGATATGGAGGTGTTCTTGAGACGCCTTGAGTAGCTGACAACGAGATCAGAGAGATCTGAAGATTGTAGAAGAAAGATCTTGAATCGCTTGCAAATTTAGGTTGAAGATTCTTCGGAGAAGTATGAATTTCTTGGAGAAAACGGTAAACGAAGATGGAGATCTTGAGCGTCTGAAGGAATTCTGGAAAACATATCTCAAACGCTGATGAAGATATGAAGATTCCGGCGACGATGATGTTTCCGGCGAGGGGATGATGAAGCTGGATGGAGGAGATCGGAGGAAGAAGATGAAGAAAGGAGGATTTCTGGAGATTCTGGGTGTGAAACGAACTCCGGCGAGAAAGGCGGTGGTCGGAGGACGTTGGGGGGTGACCGGCGGTGGGCGGTTAGGGCGGATGCATGGCCGCCGGTGGGTTTTCTGGTGAAGCTCAGGCGATGCTGGCGAGGTGACAAGTGGCGCAGTGGAGGTTGGGAAGGGGACGTGTGGCACGCATGCACAGAGAGAGAGGGGGTGTGGGCCAGCTGAGTGGGACGCGTGGCGTGGATTGGGGGAGTTTCTGAGGGTAACGTGGGCCAAACCCTGAGCCACCACGTGGCTAGCTGTATTTATGCCACTGAAAACGCCTGGAATCTTCTAGAAACTTCTAGACTCTGCTGGACTATGCTGGAAAGGAACTGGACGAGCTGGGCTGCATCTGGACTTTTTTTTTGGACTTCTGAAATGTAACCTGGACAAAAACGCAGACCGGGCCTTGCATGACTTTGGGCCCAATACGAAAAATGGCCAAAAAACTGTAAAAAAACTGGATTAAAACTAAACCTGATTAATGTCTAATTAACACTAATTAATCTAATGATTAACTAATAAACTCTAAACAAAAATTAAGCCCTAATCAAATCTAGAAAGATTAAAACTCTAATTACTCTATTTAAGCCTAATTAAATCTAAAAACAAATAACCTAATTAAACTCTAAAGAGTGATTAAATGTCTAATTAATTCTATATCAACCTAATTAAATCTAAAAAAAAGATTAAGATCTAATACTTCTACTAATTCTCTATTAAAACTCTAACATTATTTAATATCTATCAAAATCTATCATTAATAAAAGAAAACTATATTATTTTCTATATTATCTAAAAAACAATTAAACCTATTTTAAAATCTATACAAAATTTTAAAAATGATTTAAAAAACAATTAAACCCATTTTAAAATCTATAGAAAAATTCTAAACTATTAACATCTATTAGTAATAAAAGAAAAACTATATTCCCCTTTTTCTTTATTATTCTAAAACTATTTAAAATCTTATTTATTCTAAAAATCTATTTAAAAATTCTATAAAATCCTAAAAAGAGAATTAAACTATTAAAAAATACAAAAACCCTATTTAAATTCCAGAAAAATCTGTAAAGCCTATTAAAAATTCACAAAAGTCTATTAAAATCCTAAAAATGCAGATGAATGCAAATGACCCCCCATAAAAGACCGCACGAGACCAGATCGAATCGAACAGAGATCCCCGGGCATCAGAATATCCTCAAAATCACTGTGCAAGCTAAAAATCACCGAGGAGCGCACCATTTCCCGAAAATAAAACCCTGGTGATCTGGACTGGATCTGCCATATCTGATAGACAAAAATCAAGCTGTAACCCTGATATCCTCCATTTGTGCACAAATATCACGCGTCTGATTTGCGAATATGAAATTAAACCACGAGTCAGATAGGAGAATCAGTTGGTCAAATTTTAGGGTGCAACAGCTGCCCCTATTCAAGCGACTTGGACCTGAAGAGTTTGAAGAGCGCTCAGCCTTCAAACATTCAGAGGTACGAGACGGTTGAATACAAATAAAACCCGAAAATTTGCCAACCGCGGGCATATACTGTCAACTGCTTGGGGAATAAAGTCCAGAAAACCGAGTCCAGTTATTACGGCACCAAACTGATCAATCATTTGATGAAGAACTCCTGATTTGAATACCCGTTGCTTGTGATACCCCATAGAACAAACCCTGAGGGTTGCAACAACATACCTGATCCTTTCACATTGCCTACTGATAGGCAGGAAGAGAAACATACTCACATCGTCCAAAGATGGACGGGAAGACACCCTGATTGAATACTCACATCGTCTAAGGGTAGACGGAAAGACAACATTAATCTCCCAAGTCACATCGTCTAAGGATAGACGGGATGAAGTAATCTCCATACTCACATCGTCCAAGGATAGACGGGAAGACACCATAATCTCCATATTCACATCGTCTAAGGGTAGACGGCATCATCCTGATCGATGAACAAATCAATATTCACATCGTCTAAGGGTAGACGGCATCATCCTGATTGATGAAACAAACCATTATTCACATCGTCTAAGGGTAGACGGGATCATCCCGATCGATGAAACAAACCAATTCACATCGTCTAAGGATAGACGGGAAGAAATTCTTAATCTCCATACCCACATCGTCTAAAGATAGACGGCATCATCCTGATTGATGAACAAATCAATATTCACATCGTCTAAGGGTAGACGGGAAGAAATAATTCTCCGTATTCACATCGTCTAAGGGTAGACGGCATCATCCTGATTGATGAAACAAATCAATTCACATCGTCTAAGGGTAGACGGGAAGAAATAATCTCCATACTCACGTCGTCTAAGGGTAGACGGCAAGACACCATAACGCAATTCAACACCATCCCTTGAATTTCAGAATCCTTCTGTCTACGGGAATTGATGGAAAGATCAATATCCTTGAAGGGGCCACATCGTCAGTATGGACTGACGGGAAGAAAACCACCTTTTAAGGAACCATGTCGTCAATAAGAATCGACAATCACGAAAACTGAACATTCTTCGAAGAGCCTCGACATCAATAAGGATTGACAGTCAGAAAAGTACCTCTTGAAACGTCATCTCATCCAATAAACAGAAAGAAAACCCCTATCCGAAATATCGTTTTGAAACCCCTCAACAACCAAAGATAGCCGGAGAAGGCTCGCTGGAGAAACACCTCATCATATGTATGATCTGGCAATAAGAAACCCGCTGAACAGTAGCTCGAAACTTCACATCGTCTGCTGACAGACGGAAAGAAAAGCCACTTGCTGGAGAAACCCTATTTGGAACCTTATTGAAAATCCATCAAAACTTCACATCGTCTACTGATAGACGGGAAGAAAAAGCACATCCTGGGGAAACCCCTTCTTGAAGCCCCACTGTGATCACCCGCAACTTCACATCGTCTATGGATGGACGGAAAGAAAACCACATTCGTACTCAAGACGTCTAATGATAGACGGAGAAGTCCATTCATTGGAGGAACACATCGCCAATATGAATTGACGGGAAGAAAAGCTTGTCGACATCAGATGACTGCTTGATCAAAGCATAATTGTTGTCTGATTTGAGATACAAATAATCCGCTGAATCGTCTGAATACTGTTGCTGGATAAATGCCCCTGAACTGATCACAGAGTAACTCACGCGTCATGTGAGGCTGATAGAAAACCTGACTTATGCTTTGCATGCATATGCAAATGCTTTAATCTTTCTACAGCGTAATGCTCCATTCTGGATAGAAATGTTATGCACTTTGAAAATGTCATGCAGGTATGATGCAAATATGACGATGCATGCAATATGCTAATGCAGGCTCGAGCTGCCGGAGAGAGCCGGGTACAGAACCACTTCATCCAAATAAATGCTGAAGACGAAGCCAACTCCGCTGGGGATAAACTGGATACACTGAATTATCCTAGCAAAATAAATGCTGGGAGAGTGAAATCAACTCTGCTGGGGATATTGGGAACTTAACCGAACACCTCGACGAAGTAATACCCTGCTGGGGAATATAACTCCGTTGTGAAATAGCAGACGTGCTGAATATGATTAGACTCCTCTGGGGATAGCTTACCCGTGCCACTGACAGATTGGACTTTGCTGGCGAAAATGAAGGGAATCTTCCCGCGTACTGACGAAGCTCGGATTCGGAAATTGATGCGCCAACGCGGATGGGCTTCGCAGTAATCACAGACATGGATTTGAGCTCTTAAGCTATCTGTGATGGGTCAGATACAACTGACGCTGGAAAATATTCTTCCTGAATACACAGCCTTTTAGTGAAAGGGGCAAGGGATAATAACACGACTTCCCGCAATCATCTCGCTCTCGAAAATCGACTGCATCTGCTCGAATAACTTTGAATGACCCTGTAGATACGGAGAAGAACAATCCTTTCGCTTCTGATATGCCCCAGCCTATAGGACATCTATGGGGATAGTCCTTGAAAGGAAGTCTGCAAATCTGAGCCCTGATGGTCTGATATAACATGCCTCAGCGTTCTGAACTTCCAAGAGATACTTCACCTTGAATGCTTCTCGAGTAACTTCTGCGTGCTTAAGATGGTCTGCCCCTGACTGCGATGACCTTGCCCCGATTATCTGACTCAGAATAGTACCTCCTGACTACGCCGTATTCACCGAATCTCAACCTGATTGCCCCAGAATAACTGTCTTCGAAAGGCTGCCCTGACTGGGGATCACAATAAAAGCTTGCCCCTGCTCTCGGAATCATTTGGGCGTTCTGCATTCTATCTTGACCATACTTTCCACTGTAGGAAACTTTCCTGCTGTCCAGCGCTTACTCGCAAGTAAAACAAGTTGTTCGGCGTAAAAGATGTATTAATGCAACACATATGACAGCTTTGACATCCAATCTGTTCACTGGGAAAAGGAAAAACAGTTTATAGCATATGATGCACAAAACATTTATCAACATCAGTATCAACATCAGTACCAACATGGTAAGAGGAACCCTTTTAGGAGTCAGAATCGACACGACCTTTACCGGAGTATGCTTTCGAAACAACCTGCTTCAATTAGGACTTTTGGAGGTTGTAACGTGGTCAGGTTCATGGTTTCGAAAGAAAGGATAAAGGCTCAAAGTTTATCTTAACCCACCCGTTCTCCTTGATGTTCTCCCATCCTACGTTCAGCTAATTTGACCTTAGCGCTCACCTCTCAGAGGTTGAAAAAATGGGAATGATAGTTCGAGAAACTTTTGGATTTTGGAGTGACAGCCACTCACTTTTCGTCTTTGACACTTGTGGTCACACGACTCGTATTTCCATCGAGGATTTTTCTTTTGATCCTTTTCATCTTTTCCTCTTCATATCCCTAACTTTTGCCTGGACTGACTCCTTTTGAGTTTCTTTTGATTTTTTTGAGTCCAGCGGGATGCCCTCATTTTTGCCTAAGTTATTCGTTTTGAAGTTTTCTTGACTTAGCGGGCTTTTGATTCTCTTTTTTTTCTTCTTTTTTTGAACAAGTCGTGTGACACTGGTTGTCTGACTCTTTGGGAAGTGATGTGGCTGTCCCACTCTTGATTGAACCATGGTGGTCTTTTAGGCACGACCTCTAAGGGACGCGATTGATCCTCGAACGGACACTCCTTTCGCAATTTGGACGCTCGGTCAAATTAGCTAATACCTACCCTGCCCCAGGTTAAAGACCGAAGTTTTTTTCATTTTCAGAAAGAACTCCTACTACAAGGATCAAAGGGGTTGACAAGGGATTATCTTCCTTATGTCTCCGGTGTTTAGGGATTTGAAACAATGCCTGTACATCATCAACAGGTTTTATCTCAAAAGCATACAATATCGGTAGTTGCATGTCGGTCATTTTCGTCATCCTCCCCAAATTCTTCTTAACCAAGCGTTGGACATTTGTAAAAACAGTTAGTGAACACGAATGGATTTAATCAAAACATGCATATTTATTTCATTATCATCAATTTGAATGAAAACAACAAGTTTTACAAACAAGCTTACAAATTCAAACAGGAAAGCAACTACAAATGTAAAGAAATGACAAGCTAAAACAAAGAAAATATGCTAGCTTCTGAGAACCGGGCTTTCATATCTGCCCTGCTGCTGAACCAGCTATCTTTATTAGAGGCAATTCGATGCTGTCCTGATCTGCTTTCAACGACCCAGCCAAATTATAGAGCCCTTCCTCCTTCATTCAGATGATTCTAGGACATCCCGGCCCGAAGCTAATTGCTGCACTATCAAGCAGATCCTGCACTTTGTGCTTAAATGCTTTACAGTTCTCAACCGTATGGCCTGGTGCCCCGGTATGGAACTCACAAGTAGCGTTGGCATCATACCCCGGTGGTGGTGGTCCCGTTAAGGGAGCCATTGTCCTTTTATGAACCAATTGGAGCTGAAGCAATGTCTGCAGAAGTTGTGCGTACGGCATAGGAGGAGTTTCCAAATGACGGCTTGCCAAAGGACCTTGATTCTGATATCTTTTATACCCCCGATTATTCTGTTGCTGGGGCTGCTGCTGCGGCTGCTGCTGCTGGTATCGGGTTGACCCTTGAACACCCTTCGTATCAAATGCAACATCGGTTTCTTGATCTTCAATGTATTGATTAACGCTCTCCTTATGCTTAGCCATTTTCTTTCTCAGATCTGCCCCAGGAATAGGCAATAGTTGTGGGCCTGGAGATTCTGACACCATGGAGTCCAGGATACGCTTCTGACCCACTGCAGCTTTAGAAGCATCTGTCATCTTAGCATCGACTGAGACAGGAGCAATATGCACAGCTACGCCGCCCGGCGTGAATTCAATATCGTGCGAGTCAATCAGGTCTTGAACATTGTGCTTAAAAGCATGGCAACCCTCGATGTCATGTCCGAATGCCCCGGAATGAAATTCACATTGCTTGCTGGCATCGTACCCTTGAGGAAACACTCTCGTTGGTGGCTCCAACGTTCTCTTCTCAACCAGATTAAACCTCAATAAGGTCTGCAAGAGCTCAGCATATGTCATAGGCGGTGCCTCAAACATTCTCTTTGGCTTCCCTTCCTGGATCCTCCGCTGAGCCGGATGTATCTTCTGTTGCTGCTGCTCAGGTTCCATATGCACAGGTGGCGCGAGCTTCTTCATTGCGGCTTCAAATAGCTGATCGTCTTCTTTTCTAAGCACATTCTTGACTACCTCCATGACCAAGCTCATTTGGGTCTTCAGCTGACTGTTCTCCTCTTTGAGAATCTTATGCTCCAGACGCATCTCTTGCATGTCTCTCATCATCTGCCCCAGCTGGTTTTGGACTTCGATCAACTCAAACTGATTCCGTTCCATATCTCTGAAGGAGCTCCTGCAATAAACTGGATGATGAGGAAATGAGACCCACGGTTCTGATGTACCTGTTAAACGATAATGCAACGCAGAAAGCAAACACATATTCATAACGAGACAAAGAGAAACTCAAGCTATAAGCATACAGACGAACATCTCCCACATATGTACAACCAACAAAATTAGCAGGTACGCACAAATGAGTATGAATATAACGACCCCAGCCAACAATCCTGGTGGTGGTCGGTAGACACTAGGGCACAAAAAGCTAAACGGATTAAGCAGAGAAAACAGATGCGACATCCGGCGCAAAAACCTCTAGAAACTTCTCCCATACAACTGAACTCTCTGATTGACAATCTTCAGAGCACACACTTCCTGTGGAGTCTTCCATGACATTAACTGACGAACCCACACAACTGGAGGATGGAAAATCATTAATCTGAACGAAACCCTGAGGCGTGATGCAAATCCGGCTAGAGTCTAACAGATCCTGAATCTGACTTCTAAGCACTTTACAATCATTTGTTGAATGCCCCTGTGCCCCAACATGGTACTCACAGCGGGCGCTGGCATCAAAACCTGGAGGATACGGTGGAATCACCGGCTTAGTCTCTTTCGGCACTATCAATCCACTTTTGACCAGATCTGGCAACAACTGACTGTACGACACTGGTAGCTGAGTAAACTGCCTTTCAGGTTTCCTTAGTCTTCGTGGAGCATGCTGACGCGATCGGCGGTAAGATGATCGTTGACTTGAAGTGTCTGAAAACTGATCCTGAGATGCTAGAGATTCTGAGGCGACGTCAGTTCCTACTTCCCACTCTTCTTGAGAACTGACAACTGACTCAATCTTATCAACTGGGACGTAAGGAACACCTCGAAACTTTCCACTCCTGAGTCCTCTCTCGACAATCTCTCCCAGCCTCATCAGGCCCACAAAGTTTGTGCAACTGAACAATTTGTTAAAGTAATGGCCTTTCAGAGTACCCAAGAAGATGTCAACCAGTTCTCTTTCCGGAAGCGGTGGTTGAACACTAGCAGCCAATTCCTTCCATCTTCGCAAATACGCTCTGAATGATTCATTCTCCGCTTGAGACAATTCTTGCAGATCTACGAGACTAGGAGTCAAATCCAAGTTGTAATCGTATTGTTTCATGAAAGCTCTGGCTAAATCCACCCAAGATCGAATCTGATTACTCTCCAATTGCACATACCACCTTAAGGATGCCCCAGTCAGGCTATACTGGAAGCAATGGATCATTAGTTGGTCATTTCGCACAAACGAAGTCATCCTACGACAGAACATCATCAAATGTAGCTTCGGACAGCTATCTCCCGTGTATTTTTCGAATTCCGGCACTTTGAACTTGTACGGCAACACCAGGTCAGGAACCAAACACATGGCCACAGCATCCAGGTTAACGGCATCTTTCGCTTCCAAGGCTTTCATTTGCTCTTCCAACACTCGGAGTCTTCTACCATCGTCAAGAGCTCTTGGATCTACTAACCCGGTCACTGGAATATCTCTCCGGTAATTCATCACAGGGAAAGCAACACATTGATTGTTGGCAGGCGGATAATATTCATTTCGGGCAACGAACTGCTCATGTCGATCTCGGTTCTCATCCGTAGGCTGTACGACTTGGTCTGCAGTAAGATTGTTTGCTTGCGGGAAGCCTTCCATAGAATCATACTGATGGTTGGACGCCATAGTAAACTTTGTCAAAGTGTTAGGAGCCTGGAAATTACCTTCAGACATAGCTACCAATTACCTGTAACGGACTACACTGCTTGATTCCGCTCAAATTTGCTTCAGCCCCTTGGTCGTCTTCAGCACTCTACTCTTGCCTCAAACAATTCCCCGCGAATCACTTTCTGGTGAAAACAAAGGGTGGATAAGTGCTCTGACCTGCTAGAGAAATGCCATGCAGTATGATTTATGCAAACAGAAATACAAAAATGCTAACGTGCATGTGTGCATTGGAGATATTTTCCCTCCAATTCCAGTGTTAGTGGTAGCAAGACGAGATAAACCATAAAGACAATATTTGGAAAAACCCTCATATATTGATTAGAATAACAGTCTTGTCAAGAAGTTACATAACCATGCTTCATACAACTGATATGATAAGGAGGATCCCAGCCAACATGCCTGGTGGTGATCTCAACATACAGAATACAAGAGAAATCAAATATGGGTACGGTTGCGGAAGTCCTCGACCATCTTCTTTGTCTCTGCATGATCTGGTTGATAAATCAAACCTTCTATCAGTCGATCCCTCTTCCTGACCGTCCCCTGGATGTCTCTGACAAAGTCTTCCCAAGCCTTATCATTGGCACCGCCCCCAGGTTTGGGTCTCTTGGCATCTGCTCTATGCTGGAAATCTTCCAAATTCTTCATGGCATCTGTCAACTTGCGCTCGGCCTCGTATCGGCGACAGGCTTCTTCTTCAAGCTCTTCATTCTTCACTTTGACCTGTTCTTCTAACTGAGCAATCTGTGTCTTCAGCTCTTCTTCCCGCTCCTTGCGCTTGGTCATAGTGAGATCCCAGTGTTCTCTGAACTTGGCTAGCTTTGTGTAGGCCCTTTCCAGCTCTTGCTTCTTGGTGGCCAACACACTACTAACTGAGTCTACATCTAACTCTAGACGCTTCTTGGTTTCAGTCAATTCCAATAGCGTAGTCTTCAGATGTTTCAGAGTCTCAGCCTGTTGCTTAGAAAAGTATCCTGTTTCAATCTTTTCATGCCGAAGATGGGCATTCTCCTGCTCTAAAGCCTCTTTAGCCCTTGCTAGCTCTTCTTTCTCCGCCATCAGCTGCTTGTAGACCTGCATGTCCACAGTGGTAGGCTCCTCCACTGGAGAAGGATGCAATGGCTGAACCGCTGGATACGGCATAAGGAACTTCACAGCTCGCTCACGAATCCATTCTATATATGGGCTAGGAACTCGAGTATCCCCTCTGCTACCTGAAAGCTTCCCTCTCTTGTGCAAGTTCTTCCAGGCTTTCTCAAGTTTGGTCAGCATCTCTTTCCCTATTGCCCCGGTGAGATACAGAGATTCCTGTATCTCCTCGGGCTTTGGCGCTCCTTGAGGTACATACCCAAATTGCTTGATCAATAAGGAAGGGTTGTAGTTGACACAACCTTTCCTTCCTATTAACGGAACATTCGGGAATCCTTCGCCTTTGAGTATGACTTCAGCTCCGAATACCTCTTTATTGACCCATACCACGCTCTCAGCAGTCAATCCCATTAAGCGCTCGGGCCATCCTAGAGAATTGATAGATGTGACAAACGGGCCTGACTTAGGCATATGACTGGTGAACCACCTGCATAGGAGAGGTACACAGCAAGACACATTCCTTCCTCGTCGCTTTTCATTCTGATAATGAGTTGAATGGTGGATATCTCCCAGCAAAGTAGGAACTGGGTTCTCCGCAGCCAAAATATAGAAGGCATCAGAATCAACAAAATCAGGAATGTTCGGGAACAACACGATGCCATAAACACATACAGCCAGGATGACGTCAAAAACACCCCAGCTACCCTTCTGGGCATATTCTCGAGCCTTCTCCACCAAGACATCCAACGGGAATCCCCATACATCTCCTCTTCTGATCATCTTCCCAGACAGCTCAGACTCTTTCAAACACAGGATGGCAGAAAGCTCAGCCAGCTTAGGCTCAGCGTCCGTACGATAAAAAGGCATCTGCTCACGGATCGGTATATCCAGAAGTGCAGAGTACTCCTCCAGGGTAGGAGCCAAAACGAAGTCGGGAAATACAAAACACCTGAGCTCCGCGTCGTAAAACTGTAACAGAGTATAGATGCCGCTGGTCTCGTAGGCAGATGGCTGATAAACGTAGGTCAGAATCCTCCCATATCTCTTTCTGAAGTCACCCATTCCTCTCTTCTTAGCAATAGAAATCAACTCTAATAATAGACTGATATTCGGCGACGGAAACTTATAGGGCAATACTTTCTTCAGGTTTTCCATGTCTTGCTAGGAACAAACACCAGAACTGGAAGGGAAAATATGTACCTGCAATACACACACGTTAGTTGAATGCAGATGGTAATGCAATGATGCAATATGATAAATAATGCAATCTGCGAACACAGGGGCTATGCCGTAGCCTGAAGAGGAATATCTCTGTGATCAAGAACAGAAAACCACCCCGGTCATCAGAACCTCATGACACTAACTATCATCTGATACTCAAAATATCAATCCCCTGGTAAGAAAACCATCTGAACCTCTGTATCTGACGAGAATACCATCTGATAATAGCCTCAACCTCAGATAAGAAACCCATCTGACCCAGACAACACACCTGGAGATGAATCAAGAACACCATCTGACAAAGGTACTGAATCATGGTTTCTGAAGGCCAGTTTTCCTGCAATAACCCAGTCCCTCTCACAGGTAGGATAGACCTAATCCACGGACAAAGGTACGGCATCCTATGCGGTCATCAGCGTCACAGACTTTCATGAGTGACGATACGATTCCCAGAAGGAGTGGCATCATCAGGTCATGAAGAGGCCTCACTTAGCTGACTTCCAAATGATCGGTCCCCAGAGTCGACAATCCTCACGTCTGGACTCCCCTCAGATCCTCAGGACCGGAAAGGAGCACCTCTGCAAGAATCTCGTCTGAGCGCAGATTTTCGTAGGGAACTGTGCCTGCTCAGCAGACAGGTTCGTCTACTACTTCTCCGCAACTATATCTAGGTGTGTACTCAAGCCCAGGTCCGGCTTTCACTCACAGTAACCTCCCTTTGCCCACAGCAATAATCATAATAATATAATGCTGGAAAATAAATGCGGAAAGGTAAAGGTACAGAAAAGTAAAGTGCAGAAAAGTAAAACACAATATGCACAACACCCAACAAATAAACACCCAAGCGCTAGGATTGACTCGTGTAGGGGATGGGAAACGGTCCCAGCATAAGGGATGGGAAAAGTCCCTAGATGCTATAGTCCCCAGCAGAGTCGCCAGCTGTCGCTACTGCGAAAATCGGCGCCGGCTGACAGAAGAGTCGCCACCGTGCGTTATTTATCCCTCAGAGCGGGAAAGGAAACGCTCGAAGTAAACCTCGCAAAAAACGGGGAAAAGGTATGGTCATCGCAACCATAGCCTGGGTTCGGGAGTCGGTTACGCAAGGGGAAGGTATTAGCACCCCTCACGTCCGTCGTACTCGACGGGATCCACGCTTGCTTGGGTTGTCTACTGGATGCAAAACAATCTATCTACGGCTGCTAAATCTAAAGGGAAGGGAATTGACTCGATAGAGCATCGCACTCTATGCCTACGTATTCTCAAGAGAGAAAGTCAGAGTCAACGTAGTTCGGGACTACAGGTAAACAGGGGGGCTCTCACACAGCAATGAGAAAACAAACTGGTCTCTAAGGCTCGGGAACCTACAAATACGATCTGGTCTCAGATGCACTCGGGCAACAGAAAGGGGTAACAATTAGTCGTTAGCGGGAAAGTCTCGATCGCACAGCCGCGAGAGAACAAAGGTTAGTCGTTAGTGTGCTTGCTAGGATATCGCATCCTATGCCTACATATCTTCGTCTGGTACGAAGAATCAGAGCAGCTGTAGTTCAGCTAACTACGGATCAAGCTACTCAAACGCTCCTACAGAAAGGAAAGGGAAACCCTAGAACTATAGCTGAGAAACAGGGGAATCTACCTACTGCTATCACCTGGTTGACCATCCTAATGTTTATCATAACAACTCCGCAGCGGAGGAGTCAGAGCTCCTAAGGGATCATGGCAACAGGACTAAACTACAAACAAGAAACTACAACGTAAAGAGATACTGAAAATATGCATGAATGCAACGACTAAACAAACAAGGCGCAAAGGCCGCAAACCACAGAGGCAAGGGAGCTCAGCTCTACCAAATACCCACAAGCAAAGCCACTCAATAACAAACAAGCAGAAGGAGGACCACCTCAACTTCTCATGCACACAAAGTCTACTTCTAAGATGCACCTATTCAGAACTATCTAGATGAATACCTAAGTCTAATGCAACATAACATCATACAAGTCAAACAATACAAAGAGACTAACCCTGAGCAGGGCCTCTAACAAACCTGAAACAAGCTCCTAATCTATCTCTCAAACAAAACTCTACACAGCACCCTAAGCAAAGATCTAAGCAACAACTCTAATCAAAACCCTAAGCAAGAGGAATCAATCCCAGTCTCCAAGCTTCAAAGCAAGCTTACCCAAGAAAGGGAGCTAAGCAGACAAGCTCATAGTGCCTTCCTCAGGAAAGTACCAGGAGGTTACTACTCAGGAGTCATATCCTATGCGGCTCGACAACTGTGATCAGTTTACATTCCTCCTCAGGAGAAATTAAACTCACATGAAGGCTCCGGCATCACTGGATACTTGAGAAAACCTATATGCACTAAGGGAACTAAGTGAGCAGACTCATAGGACCTTCCTCAGGAAAGTACTAGGAGGCTGACACTTAGGAATCGTATCCTATGTGGCTCAACAACTGTGATCAGTTTACATTCCTCCTCAGGAGAAATTAAACTCACAAGTCGGCTCCAACATCACTGGATACTTAAGAAATCCTAGATAAACTAATGGAACTAAGTGAATAGACCCATAGGACCTTCCTCAGGAAAGTACTAGGAGGCTGACACTTAGGAATCGTATCCCATGTGGCTCAACAACATGTGATCAGTTTACATTCCTCCTCAGGAGAAATTAAACTCACATGAAGGCTCCAACATCGTTGGATACTTAAGAAAGAGGTGAGAAGAAAGGATGAAAGTCATTCATAGTGCCTTCCTCAGGAAAGTACCATAAACTCCCTTCAAACTTCAGGATCTCGAACCTCACAAACAGAGAACAAGCTTCTAGACCAAGCCTCAATCCACTGCATCTTTGCCAGCTCCAACAGGACTTCAATCAGCTTCCACCTCAAGAGGAACCCACAGGCCAACAAACCACAAGAGACTACCTCTGAAGTTCAACCACAGTTGAACTTCAAAGTCAGAAGTCATCAAGACTTCTCCTATCTTCAGGCTCAGACAAATCATATCAGAACATCCTACAAAAATCTAATAAAAACCTAATGGGAGACCTACATGGCTCTAAGACAACATACTGAAAAATCAGAACAAAATTCAACACCTGATGAAAGAACTAAAATCAGCAACACAGACATATCCACAAACCCATTTATTCAACATCAATAACAGTGAAAAAATGCAATTAAAATGAAAATGCATGATTAAGATAATGTTTTTACACTATAAAATTCTACACTGAATTACGAGTCTACAGAAAAAAGAACGGAATTATTTGACTAAATCTACTATTTTTTATTAATTTTCTAATGACATGTATGCACTAAAAAATTAAAAGAGTCACTTAAATGAAAAATATACCAAAAAATAACAAACAAAAATAAAATGTCATTTTTATTTTTATTTAATTTTCTAGGAATTATGATGACATAGTAGAAAAAAGAAGAGTTAAAAAATCAATTATTTACATTTTATTATGATTTATTTATATACATGAAAATATAAAAGAAAAACAAAATAAAAGAAAATGGGGGAGGGGGTTCAAACAGCAAGGATTCTAGTTATTTACCATTGGGCCCTGAAGGTGGGGTGCAGCTAGCATTAGGGCGCAGGGCCCAGGTTTGTCAAAAACAAATATTCAAACACAGAAAAGAAAAAACGCCTGGGGGTGCTGACTTAGCAAGTTCCAGTTATTATTTCACTGGGCTTACGCCCAGGGGGTGCAGATAGCCATTAGGGCCTAAGGCCCAACTCAATTCATCCTGTCTCCCACACGCCAGGGGGGGGGGGGGGGGGGTAACGAGTGACAAGGGTGGTCCTTCAGTAATTCACATTTGGGCTTAGCCCAATATCCTAACCCTAATCCAATTGGGGAACCCTAACAAACAAAACCAAAATCACTTCCATCTCTCTGGTACTGTTCATTCCTGGAAACCCTAACGCCACCATCCTCAACCTCTCAGCCTTACGCACGCAATCGAACCAAAGCTTCTCACGCATCACCTCATTTTCGTACCAGATTTCTCCACACAAAATCAAATCTTAAACTAGAGACTACCTAAAATCCCAGCAGAACCCCACATTTCAATAATCAAACCGAATCCAGAATGGAAGAACAATGTACCTTGCTTGAGAAGCTCGTTGAAGGACTTGAAGAAATCCTGGCGAATCTTGAAGGATCACTTGAAAATCACTACGAGAAAGAGACAGATCTTGAGGCTTATTGAGGATCTTGAAGACGTTCCGTTGAAGTTCTCGCGTTGAGATATTGCTGGAGAGTTTCTGGAAATCTCCTTGAAGATTGAACGCAGTTGAAGTTTCTGGAAATCTCCTTGAAGATTGAACGCCGTTGAAGTTTCTGGAAATCTTGCTGGGAGGATTAGGCTTGACGAGCGATTGGATATGGAGGTGTTCTTGAGACGCCTTGAGTAGCTGACAACGAGATCAGAGAGATCTGAAGATTGTAGAAGAAAGATCTTGAATCGCTTGCAAATTTAGGTTGAAGATTCTTCGGAGAAGTATGAATTTCTTGGAGAAAACGGTAAACGAAGATGGAGATCTTGAGCGTCTGAAGGAATTCTGGAAAACATATCTCAAACGCTGATGAAGATATGAAGATTCCGGCGACGATGATGTTTCCGGCGAGGGGATGATGAAGCTGGATGGAGGAGATCGGAGGAAGAAGATGAAGAAAGGAGGATTTCTGGAGATTCTGGGTGTGAAACGAACTCCGGCGAGAAAGGCGGTGGTCGGAGGACGTTGGGGGGTGACCGGCGGTGGGCGGTTAGGGCGGATGCATGGCCGCCGGTGGGTTTTCTGGTGAAGCTCAGGCGATGCTGGCGAGGTGACAAGTGGCGCAGTGGAGGTTGGGAAGGGGACGTGTGGCACGCATGCACAGAGAGAGAGGGGGTGTGGGCCAGCTGAGTGGGACGCGTGGCGTGGATTGGGGGAGTTTCTGAGGGTAACGTGGGCCAAACCCTGAGCCACCACGTGGCTAGCTGTATTTATGCCACTGAAAACGCCTGGAATCTTCTAGAAACTTCTAGACTCTGCTGGACTATGCTGGAAAGGAACTGGACGAGCTGGGCTGCATCTGGACTTTTTTTTTGGACTTCTGAAATGTAACCTGGACAAAAACGCAGACCGGGCCTTGCATGACTTTGGGCCCAATACGAAAAATGGCCAAAAAACTGTAAAAAAACTGGATTAAAACTAAACCTGATTAATGTCTAATTAACACTAATTAATCTAATGATTAACTAATAAACTCTAAACAAAAATTAAGCCCTAATCAAATCTAGAAAGATTAAAACTCTAATTACTCTATTTAAGCCTAATTAAATCTAAAAACAAATAACCTAATTAAACTCTAAAGAGTGATTAAATGTCTAATTAATTCTATATCAACCTAATTAAATCTAAAAAAAAGATTAAGATCTAATACTTCTACTAATTCTCTATTAAAACTCTAACATTATTTAATATCTATCAAAATCTATCATTAATAAAAGAAAACTATATTATTTTCTATATTATCTAAAAAACAATTAAACCTATTTTAAAATCTATACAAAATTTTAAAAATGATTTAAAAAACAATTAAACCCATTTTAAAATCTATAGAAAAATTCTAAACTATTAACATCTATTAGTAATAAAAGAAAAACTATATTCCCCTTTTTCTTTATTATTCTAAAACTATTTAAAATCTTATTTATTCTAAAAATCTATTTAAAAATTCTATAAAATCCTAAAAAGAGAATTAAACTATTAAAAAATACAAAAACCCTATTTAAATTCCAGAAAAATCTGTAAAGCCTATTAAAAATTCACAAAAGTCTATTAAAATCCTAAAAATGCAGATGAATGCAAATGACCCCCCATAAAAGACCGCACGAGACCAGATCGAATCGAACAGAGATCCCCGGGCATCAGAATATCCTCAAAATCACTGTGCAAGCTAAAAATCACCGAGGAGCGCACCATTTCCCGAAAATAAAACCCTGGTGATCTGGACTGGATCTGCCATATCTGATAGACAAAAATCAAGCTGTAACCCTGATATCCTCCATTTGTGCACAAATATCACGCGTCTGATTTGCGAATATGAAATTAAACCACGAGTCAGATAGGAGAATCAGTTGGTCAAATTTTAGGGTGCAACAACAACCTACTGAGCATAAGTCAATTGTGTGACAAAGGGTTCCGTATCAACTTCACAAGGGAGGAATGCTTGATAGAACATGAAGTCACTCATGACATTTTGTTAAAAGGTAAAAGATATAATAACATTTTTATGATCTCTTTAATGACTCTTCCTTGAAGGTAAAATGTCTTATGGAAAACAACAACGAGGCATGGCTTTGGCATAAAAGATTTGCTCACATTCACATGGAGCATTTAAACAAGTTGATAAAGCATGATCTAGTTGTTGGTCTTCCGAAGATAAAATTCATCAAGGATAAGTTATGCGATGCATGTCAAAAGGGAAAACAGACCAAGACAACTTTCAAATCCAAGCAAGTGGTTTCTACATCAAGACCACTTCAATTGTTGCATATGGATCTTTTCGGTCCATCGAGAACAAAAAGCTTCGGAGGTAATTTCTACGCCTTAGTTATTGTTGATGATTTCTCTCGATACACTTGGACATTGTTTTTAGTGCAGAAAAGTGATGCTTTTAAAGCATTCAAGAAATATACAAAGCAAATTCAGAATGAGAAATCACTCACCATAGCCTCTATAAGAAGTGATCACGGTGGAGAATTCCAAAATTCAGACTTTGAAGAATTTTGCGAAGAGTATGGAATTTCTCATAATTTTTCAGCACCAAGGACGCCTCAACAAAACGGTATCGTAGAAAGGAAGAATAGATCACTGGTAGAGCTTGCAAGGACAATGCTCAGCGACGCAAATCTTCCTAAATATTTTTGGGCAGATGCAGTTAGTACAGCATGCTTCGTAAGCAACCATGTTAATATTCGACCACTCCTCAAAAAGACTCCGTATGAGTTGTTCAAGGGTAGAAAACCAAATATAGCATTCTTCCACATATTCGGATGCAAATGCTTTGTTCTCAACAACAACAAAGATAATCTCGGTAAGTTTGATGAGAAATCCGACGAAGGTATATTTCTTGGTTACTCTCTTTATAGTAAAGCATTTAGAATTTTTAATAAGAGAACACTTACTATTGAAGAATCCATTCATGTTTCGTTTGATGAGACTAACCCCTCGAAAGAGGATAATATTATTATGAATGATGATGATGATATAGTAGGTTCTCCACAACAAAAATAAGAGATCTCAAAGAATCAAGAAATACCACAAGAAGATGTCACTCAAATCATTGAAGAACATCAAGATCTTCCAAAGGAATGGAGAACACATAGAGATCACCCGATAGATAAGGTTATTGGTGATATTAGCCAAGGCGTTGCAACTCGACTTAATCTAAAGGATGCTTGTCTCAACATGGCTTTTGTATCTCAAATTGAACCAACCAAGATTGATGAAGCCTTAGGCGACGACCAATGGATTGTAGCAATGCAAGAAGAACTCAACCAATTCGAAAGGAATCAAGTTTGGAGTCTTGTACCAAGACCAGACCATAAGCACATCATAGGAACAAGATGGGTGTTCAAGAACAAACTTGACGAGAATGGGATCATAGTTCGTAACAAAGCAAGATTGGTCGCATAAGGCTACAACCAGGAGGAAGGAATTGATTTTGATGAAACGTTCGCTCCGGTAGCAAGGTTAGAAGCAATTAGATTACTACTTGCTTACGCTTGTTCTATGAATTTTCAGTTGTTCCAGATGGATGTCAAAAGCGCTTTCCTGAATGGGTACATTAATGAGGAAGTCTACGTCAAACAACCTCCGGGTTTTGAAGACTTCAAGAATCCCTCACATGTCTACAAACTGAAAAAGGCACTCTACAGACTAAAACAAGCACCAAGAGCATGGTATGACCGCCTTAGCAATTTCTTATGTGAGAAAGGATTTACAAAAGGAAAGGTTGACAAGACATTGTTCATAAAGAAGATCAAAGGAAACACTTTATTGGTTCAAGTCTATGTCGACGACATCATCTTCGGATCAACAAACAAAGAGCTTTGCGAAGAATTCTCACTTATGAGGCAAGGAGAGTTCGAGATGTCCATGATGGGAAAATTGAATTATTTTCTTGGACTACAAATCAAGCAAACTAAGGATGGCATCTTCCTCAACCAATCCAAGTATTGCAAGGAATTGTTGAAGAAATTCGATATGGACAGTTGCAAGGTAATGTCCACTCCTATGGGATCCGGAACGTACGTTGATCAAGATGAATTCGGTACTCCAGTTGATATAACAAAATATCAAGGTATGATTGGTTCATTACTATATTTGACGGCAAGTCGTCCTGACATTATGTTTAGTGTTTGTTTGTGTGCACGCTTTCAAGCAAGTCCGAAGGAATCGCATCTCACAGCCGTAAAGAGAATCATAAAGTATCTCAAAGGGACAATGAACGTCGGATTATGGTATCCTAAAGGTAGTATTTGTTCTTTAGTTGATTACTCTGACGCTGACTATGCAGGATGTAAGACCGATAGAAAAAGCACAAGCGGTACATGTCACATTCTCGGGAATGCATTAGTGTTATGGGCCTGCAAGAAGCAAGCGTGTGTGGCACTCAGTACAGCCGAAGCGGAATATATTGCAGCAGGAAGTTGTTGTGCACAAATTCTGTGGCTCAAGCAACAACTCCTTGATTACGGTATAGATCTCGGCTGCATTCCTCTTAGATGTGATAATACAAGTGCCATCAATATTACAAAGAACCCGGTCATGCATTCAAGAACAAAACATATAGATATCCGACATCACTTCCTTCGAGATCACATATTGAATGGAGATGTAGATGTTACTTTCGTCGACACACACAATCAACTCGCCGATATCTTCACCAAACCTTTGGCGAAAGAACCATTCTACAAAATTCAGCGAGAACTTGGGATTCTTGATGAAGGCGACATCTGACCTTTTCTCTAATATGTTTATGCATTATTTGTGTTGTATTTTCATGTGTATGCATTCTGTTTTTAAGTATTTTTCAAAAATTCGAGTGTGTTAATCGATTAACCTATATGGTTAACCGATTAACACTGTTAAATTTTCAATTCTGACTCAACTTTTTGATGTGTTAACTGATTAATCTATATGGTTAACCGATTAACACTGTTAAATTTTCTAAAAATCAGAAACGAAAATTAATTAAATTTTTGAAAATACTATATATGATAAATGCATTTTTTATGTGGTCCATATTCTCTTAAGAGTCCAAATCCATATCCAAAATCCTATCCCCTCTTAAAGAGTTTTGTGGAACTTCCCTCTTCAAACCCTAACTTATCTCTCCCACTCTCTAAAGTTGGATAACTCCTCATAACCATCCCCACAACTTCTCAAACCCTAACTTCCTCAGAACCCACAACTTCAGTTCTCTCAAACTTTCATCCATGGCTTCAGCATCAAATCGCAGCAAGGGAAAGCTACCAGAATATCATTCTGCATCTGATGAAGAAGATATCCCTATGGAAACAACCAAGAAGCACAGAATGGATTTCAAAGTCCGAGTTCGTTCCATCCTCCCGGTAAAGTATGTGAATCTTAAGGCTTTTCCAGCATCATCTTTTGATTTTCCTGCTTTGCTCAAATATCAGAGGATCGATAAATTTGTGTCGGATTCTGGAAACTACTATCCGGATCTTGTCAAATCCTTTTTGCATAAACTGTCTGTGTTTATAAATGCAAATGATGAGCATATTATGAAAACAATTGTTAGAGACTGTGTTGTGGAAGAAAATCTGTCTGATGTTGCTGCAATGCTGAACATACCATCATCTGGGTACTTTCTGAGAAAGGGAGTTAACCACGTGGAAGGGCCGTGGTCCAACTACGACAAGATGGAGTTCTACTATCAGATCTGCAGATTTCTAAAGGAGATGATTATCGCCAACCAACGCACTGCTCGTCTGTTGTGCTATGCAAAGAATCTTACCGTTTCTGATCGGATGCTTCACTACATAATCTGTTATGTGCTGATTCTCAAGGATTCGAATCATGCCCAAATTAATGATCTGGAAATGCAACTCCTTTTTTCCATCAAGAACAAGATTCGTGTCAATTGGATTCTGACCATCATGTATCACCTTCAACAACAACTATCTCTTTCAACCCGTCTTCCGTATGCAAGGTTGGTGTGAAGAATTTTGGAGCTGACAACTTTGGATCTTAACCGTGAACCAACCATCAAGATGAAAATCAACCACCAATGAGATTAACGAGATTACAATTGTCAAGAATACTGGAATTTTTAAGGATACTGACGGTACTTATAAGTATTCAGATGAAGGAGCCAATGCTAACCAAGCCTATCCCGTACCTGAAGGAGGCATTACAAATGAGTTCCTTTACCAAACTATAATGACTCAGCATAGAGAAACCTCCCGGGCCATTGCTTCTCTCCGAAACCTTGTACTTTCCTCTCACCGAACCAACACTGACAACTTTGTTGTATCTGATGAAGAAAATGAAGGACAAGAGGAAGAAGAGGAGGAGGATATGGCGGATGAGGATCTTTAGAGAATATGTTGCTGTTGATGTCTTTTATTGCATTGTTTTCTAGTTTTTGATGTTTTATGCTTTCATTTATGTTTGAACTCTTTTTTTTTGGCATTTGTAACTCGTACAATATTCGCAGTATTGCTGTCTTTTAATTTCAGTATGCTTTGCTTCCATATTCTTGTGATTGCTTGCATTATTGGTCTATCTAGTTTTCTTTCTTGAAAGCTCCTTCCTTTTTGCTTATGACAAAGGGGGAGAAGAGCTTTGGCTTTCTTATGTCTATGTGTGCAGAATTTTTGCCTATGTATTCGATAGGGGGAGTTCATGGACATAGGGGGAGAAAACAAGATCACTGCTAATCATCGTCAAAAATTCTGCAAGATCATTTTGGTTGTCATCATCAAAAAGGGGGAGACTGTAGAAGCAAGCTTCATCTCAAAGTTTTGATGACGTCAACATCAAGATCAAGAATAATTCATCTGTGCAAAAAGGCAAACGCTTTCAAAAGACCAAGATCAAGTGGAATGGAAGTGATCAACATTCAAAGTTTCATGAACATTTGACTGATCAACTTTCAAGTTTTGGACACAAGCTATGGTATATCAAAATCCATTAATTTAATTGATATACAAGTGTTCAACATCTTTATCATTTGATCACATTGCATTAGCATACTTTTTAAACTATTAGAATTGGTATAACACTATTTTTATAAGCATTTTTCTGAAAAATAGCAGTGTTAACCGATTAACCATATAGGTTAACCGGTTAACCATTTCAAATTTTGAATATTTTGGTATAACGTTCAAGTGTTAACCGATTAACCATATAGGTTAACCGATTAACACTGAACGTATTTTCAAAAATGGCTTTGTTTCAAGTTCAAGAATGGTTTGAAAATTATACCAGTTCATATTTTGAATTATACTCAAATATACCTGTTGGAAAAGGTGTGTTTACACATATAAATTCTGAGTTTTTCAAATTGAAAAACAATCCTCCAATAATCAATTTCAAAACAATTCTTTGAATCAAATTCACCACTTTCAAATACTTTTCAAATTTTTTCAAAAGTGTTCATATTGATCATATCTTTCATATGCATAACATTGAACACTTGTGTTGAAATTAAATGAGTGAATTTTGATCAGAAGGAGAAGATCAATCTCAGCATTGACATTACCATTATTACTCTCAAATCAAAGTATTCAGATTACTTGTTTTTGACTTGTGATCCAGGTTTGTTGGACACAAGGGTGAGTGTTTACAAGAGGATTGTTCTTGTACACTTGTTGATTTTTATTGTTTGATAGTAGGCTTCACCGGTTGATGGTGTGATAGGTTGTATTTTATTAAACAATAGTTAAAACTCTCTTTCGTGTTGAAAGGGGAGTGGAGTACTCTCGGATTGTGAGGGGAACCGCTATAAATCTTGGTGTCCACTGTCCTTTTACTTTCTACTGCATTAATCACCAAGAACCTAACCAGTAAAAAATCAAGAATACCGAAAAACTGGAAAAAGTCCCTAAAAGCCTAATTCACCCCCCCCCCTCTTAGGCATACTCTGTACTTACACTTTCAACTAGCTCAGCTCTGGTAAGTTCAGAAAATACTTCTTCTGAATCTGATTCTGATCCAGATTCAGATGTTTCTTCATGGTCTTCTGTGTCAGCCATCAGTGTAACATTTGCACATTCGTCCTCTGACTCTGATGAGGCTTCAGAGTCATCTGAGTCATCCCATGTGGCCATCAGGACTTTCTTATTTTTCTCAAACTTCTTTCTGGGTCTCTCTTTCTGAAGTTTGGGACATTCACTTTTGTAGTGTCCTGGCTCCTTGCACTTAAAGCACACAATTTCTTTCTTGCCATATCTCTTTTGTCCAGAAGTTTCGCCATGTTGCTCTGGTCTTTTGAAGTTTCTGAACTTCTTTTGCTTATGCTTCCAGAGTTGATTTATCCTTCTGGAAAGCAACGACAGTTCATCTTCATCTGAGGAAGATTCTCCAGATCTTTCCTCAAGTACCTGAAAATCTTTATTGTCAGATTTTTTATTTGATTTTAAAGCAATAGACTTACCTTTCTTCTGAGGCTCGTCTTCTTCCAGCTCTATCTCATGACTCCTTAAGGAACTGATGAGTTCCTCCAGAGTGATCTTGTTAAGATCCTTTGATAGCTTCAGCGTTGTGACCATTGGTCTCCACTTCTTTGGTAGACTTCTGATGATCTTTTTCATATGATCAGAAGTGGAGTATCCTTTATCAAGGACCTTCAAACCAGCTGTCAGAATCTGGAATCTTAAAAACATGGTTTCCACATATTCTTCATCTTCCATCTTGAAGGCTTCATATTTCTGAATAAGCGCCAGAGCCTTTGTCTCCTTTACTTGAGAGTTTCCTTCATGTGTCATCTTTAATGACTCAAACATGTCAAATGACGTTTCTCTATTTGTGATTTTCTCATACTCAGTATGATATATAGCATTTAACAGAATGGTTCTAGCTTTGTGATGATTTCTAAAATCTCTCTTCTGTTGATCATTCATTGACTTTCTGTCAATCTTTTCGCCCTCGCCATCAGTGGGGTGAATGTATCCATCAATGACCAAATCCCATAGATCATCATCATAGCCTAGAAAGAAACTTTATATTCTATCCTTCCAATAATCAAATTTTTCTCCATCAAACATTGGAGGCTTTGTGCTGATTCTATCTTTATCGTCATATTTGTTGTATGAGGTTGAAGTTTCAGCCATTATATCAAGAAATATAAATCAAGAGTTTTCCCAATTGGATCTTTCTCTATCACTGTTAAGTGATAGCACTTTCAGAGTCGGAGCTCTGATACCAACTGAAGGTAGGAAAACACTTAAAAGGGGGGTTGAATAAGGGGTTTTCAAAAATAATTATGACAATAGAAAATAACAAGTTATTTTTATCCTGGTTCATTTGAACTCAAACTACTCCAGTCCACCCAGCCAAGGTGATTTCGCCTCTCTCAAACGAGGACTCAATCCACTAAATCAAAACTTGATTACAGTGATTTCCACTAAGACAACTGTCTTAGTCTTTTCAAGAATCTTGACCACAACTTGGTCTCTCAAGGAAGTTTTACAAGAGTAAAATACAAATGTGTTTAAGTTGCTTCTAAAAAGCTATTATCACAACTGTGATTTACACAAATGAAGAACAAATAAAACTTAGTGTTTTATGAAGAAAGTTGTTTGAATGTTTTTCTTTGATTTCTTCTTTGAATTCTTTTCAAGATTTTGTGTCAAAATGTCATATATGAAGTGTTGATGATGACTTCTTTATATACTCCACTTTCTCAATAGTATGTAGAAGAAAGTACTGTAGGATGTAGACATAAAGGACAAATACTTTTCGTCTTGATTTGACATTCCCTTTTTGCCTGAATTCCTGTGTCATGCACGAATGAGAAATAGTACCGTTGGTAGACCTTGGGTTTAACAACGTCTCTTTCTTGAACACTTCTTTTTCAAATGAACATATATGAAAAATAATCTTTGCATCAGATCCTCTGACGTTGTTCCTTGTTCTTCTTATCAGAGTCACTCTATCTAGAGTCTTGCAGCAAAGTGCTTAGCGTTAATTATGATCAGAGTTGACTTGATTCAGAGCCTCTGTACTTGCAGCGTTTAGTTCTCAGAGTCTTCTGAATACTGAATCTTTATACTCTGGGCTCAGAGTCTTTTCTAGGCAGTGCTTCAGAGTCTTCTTTAGCAAGTGCTTCAGAATTTTCTTCAGCAAACGCTTCAGAGTCTTCTGCAGCGTTTCAGAGTCTTCTGCAGTTGTACTTCCTACGCTCAGAGCTTAGCGTTATATTATTCAGAGCTTTGCTTTAAATCATGTTCAGAGGAATTCTTTGTCTTCAGATGAATATTTATTTGAAATCTGAAACAAAAACACTTGAACAAAATTAGAGTATATATTTTCTTATACGAAATTTCATTAATGTTATCATCAAAACATTGAGATATATTAAGAACCAATTTGTGTTCTAACTATATATATATATATATATATATATATATATATATATATATATATATATATATATATATATATATATATATATATATATATATATATATATATATATATATATATATATATATATATATATATATATATATATATATATATATATATATATATATATATATATATATATATATATATATATATATATATATATATATATATATATATATAACTCAAAGTACATACCGTAATTTATAAAAATGATTATGTCGTAACTAAACAAATATAAATATATGTTATAATTAGTAAAAGAGAAATATATATTATCTTTAGAAAAGAAGTATATATATATTATAACTAAATTAAGAAAAAGTATAATTATATGTTAAAAACAAAAATAAAAAACGTTAAAGTTAAAAAGTGTATGTATATATATATATATATATATATATATATATATATATATATATATATATATATATATATATATATATATATATATATATATATATATATATATATATATATATATATATATATATATATATATATATATATATATATATATATATATATATATATATATATATATATATATATATATATATATATATATATATATATATATATATATATATATATATATATATATATATATATATATATATATATATATATATATATATATATATATATATATATATATATATATATCCTAAACTTAAAATAAGGATAAATATATTTAAATAAATAAATAAAATAGTGATCATATTTATATACATAGGAAACATAAACAAATATATATTGTACGTACTATGTGATCCCGACATATGCATAAATATATAAGAATCACAAAAAAATATATAGAGTGTAAACTGAACATATATATAAAAAACACAAACGATATATAAGAACACACGATAAAGTGACAATATAAAATAACAATCGAAACTATACATAAGAAAATTAAACAAAAAGAAACAGTATAATGATACACATAACATACAGGAAGAATGAAGAACAACAGTAGATCCGAAAAAGAAAAAAAATACTGATGCTCATATATTTCGGTTTGCCCTTTTCTCTCATATGCTGCTAGTATTGGTCCTTTTTTTTTTCCTTAAGTGTTGGTGTCTTGCCCTCTTTTATAGACATTTTGAATCTTGACATTGAGATATTGATTTGGAAGGAATTCAAATTTGTCTAGAACATGTTTGGAATATGTTTTGTGATTTTGAAAACTTCCTTCTTTCATTCAAACATGTTTGGATTATGTTTAAGACTTGTTTTGGAATGAATCTTGAATTGGTCTTGAGATTTTCTTTTCTTGTTTTTTTAGATTTTTATTTATTTATTTAATGCATAAAATAAATATTTAAAAATAAAAAATTAATTTTTAAAATACTCCTAAATAAAAAAATGAAAATAATAGAAAAATGATCTTTTTACCCTTTTTTTTAATGAAAACACACAAAAAGAAAAATAATTACAAAAAGTAATGCAATGGGACTTGAACCCGCGACCTTTGATTAAACCTCTTACATATACCTTTTTAGCAACTATTCTATCTCATTTATTCGGAAAAAAAAATCCACTCGAAAGCATATGAAGAGTGGACAAAATTTGGGTATGACAGATGCCACTATTTAATTAACTTGAACCAGAAGGTATGAATGACAACGGTCTCCGTACATTCCTGGTGGAAGATGATTAATTACAGAAAGATCCCATGTTTTGTCCTAAAAGGTGGACATGAAATGTAGAGATGCAAAATATAATCTTAAGGTAAAAAATTAGGGTATGACAACTGGTTATTTCCTTGTGTAGCCATATACAACAACTAGAGCAGTTTTTTGTGCTTGAGGCATTAGTTAATTTTGGGGGTTAACCCATGAACTATTTGGATGATTATGCTATCCATGTAATATTTATTGATAAATATTTGACATCAGTCACAACTTTTACTAGCTCGGTAGCTAGCACATTAGAACTCGTCATCATGCTTTTCATCATTTGGTGTATTTAAGCCACTTGAGTAGCGAAGATTGTGATCTCAGTGGCTTTATAAACAAAACTTGGCTTCTTAGAAACAACGGGTTGCTCTAGTAACTTGCCACTCATAAGTGTTGGCAATAATGCTTTCAATCAATTTGTAACCTTCCTCGTAAGACTTAGACATTAACAATAGTAGGATGAGGACTTCCTAGTAAGTGGCTGGTATCTTGAAATATTCTTAGAAATATTAGTGTTCTTTTTGGGTCAGGATCTCCTATGTATAGTGGAATGAGCAAATTCCACATGCACCGTACACACATCTTTCATGTCACCAGAAGACAAAAAAAGTTAAAAGCTCTAATGCATTTTTCGCAAAAAATTTAGAAAATCAAGTCTTACTAATACAATCTCGAACAACGACGCCAAAAACCTGAGGTGAAAACTATTGATATGTGCAAGTATACACAATCAAATAGTATCATGTAATGTAAAAGCAAGAGTATCAATCCCATAGAGATTCAAATAACTTAAATTGATTCTCATAATAAAATTTTTGAATAGCCATGAGAAAAACATAACAATAATAATAGGTTTTCAAAGATTCAGGTTGAAATACAATAAATAATAATGAAGAAGTTAAATCAATAGTGAGAGAAATGTTGGAAAATGATCCATCTAATGAAGTTCATATTTTGTGAGTTCTCTGATGAGATCTGTCATGACAAATGAGACAGAAAGTGATCTAGCAGTGTATTTCTATAACATTAAAGCATATGAATTAAGTCAATGGAACAACTGTCGAGGTCTCACAATAACATTAAAGAATATCTTTTTTAACTCTTGATTTCCCATATGGTTGTAGTCCTTTATTTATAAAGTGACTAATATAGTAAATATGTCAATCCTAATATTTTCAACCGTATTTACTTATGAATTCTATTATTTAATAGATCTTTCAACCCTTAACTAGTTCTTATCAATTTCTAAGGTGATCAAATAAAGAAACAGATGTATATCATTATTTCACATAGTAAAATATATAATTTCAAATCACACCATTTTAACACAAAACATTACCTTTTGTTAAACTTCACATTGCTCAACATAAAGAATTTTAGCTCATGATGAGCAAAAGAAATACAACAAGACAAGTTTTTACATTTAACATTTATAAACACAAATGAAAATAAAATATAAATCTAAGTATGATACTCTACTCCTTGCTATCTTTCAATCAACACGAGGTCATTTATGTCACATCAGGATGCTCAACACTTCTTCAATTGAGGGAGAATGGAAGGAACAATTCATTACTGGTTCAAACTTCTTCTTCTTCAAATGAGATATTTTCTTAGTGATTTCTCAAGTATCTGAACTTCTGAACCTCTTTCCATCTCATCCAAGAGGTTGCTTTTATACCCTCTAACTTTTAGGGTTTTGTCTTGTCATTGGATCATAGGCCTTGTAAATATTTATTGTTTTGGCTCAATAAATTCAACATATTCCTTCTCCTTTCCTTCAAATCAGTTTTATGTGAAAATACAGTCTTACTTTGAACAACAAAGAAATCTTCAATGTTAGAACAAGATTTGTTCATGACATATATCTCTTGGGTTTTGATGATAAAAAAATATTTAAAGAACAATGGTCTTCTCTAATGTGTGTTCCAAGTATGCCGATTCTAAAGCTTGTAGATAAGACATTTAGAAAATGATATAAGGATGCATTTGAGAGGATCTGAGTTACTAGCTTCTAATGGATCAGAATTTGAAGAACACTCTCTGAGTGATATCTGACATAGACTCTGAAGCTGAAGGCCTCAGCATCAGAAGAACAACATATTATCTCTACATTAAGTTAATATATCAGTTTCTGGTGAACATTCGGAGTTAGCAATGAAGATTGAGTTATATGTACTGCAGAAATCAAGATGCATTGTCAAACCAGTTTGTCAGCTAGAGTCTATGCTCATAAGGCTCAAGAAGACTTGACATGTTTTACGAATATCTACTCTCAACAGATTTATAGTCCAAGATTACATTAAGACACAATGGTTAAACATGTTACACAATGGATTAAGATCTTTTGGTGTATCTATCTTCAATGTCTCTTGTAATATGGAAAAACAAAGACACTTGTTCAAGTTATCTCTTCCAACGACTAGTCTTCTACAACTGCTATATAAGCTGCTAAAGGTTCAAACTGAAGTTTTTAACAAGGAACAAAGAGAAAATAGAGAAGGAAATTCAAGAAGGATAGAAGTGTTATACACTTCTGTCTGGATGGAGGAATAACAGGATCAACAATAAGAAACACAATCGAGTATGTAGAAATTCTGTTATATGTTGTAAATTATACTAAGCCTTAAGATTTCTTAAAGATTGAATATCTAAGAAATCTTAAGTGTTTAAGGTCTTTGTTATGGTGATTACCATGTACCTCTGATTTTATATCAAGTACACCTTGTTCTCTATTCTGCTAAACATGTTGTTTAGTAGTTTAGATAAAGTGTCTTGCTATGTGTTTGAGCACCAAAATCTCTTGTTAAGAAGCTTGAGCTGAGTAAGTATCATGTTATGTGTTAGAGCATTAAAAGTCTTGATCAGTTGTTAATTAAGGAGAAATTCTTAGACTGTGAGTCTGAGAATAAGTCTTGTGCTTGAGAGTATGCGCAGAAGTCTTGGGGTCCGTGGAATCTGAGCAAGGAAGTCTTGAGTTCGTGGAACTTAAGTAAGGAAGTCTTGGGCCTAAGGGGCTTAAGCAGAAGTCTTGGATTCGTGGAATCTAAGCAGGGAAGTCTTTGACCGAGGGTCTGAGCAGAAGTCTTGAGCCTGCAGGGTTTAAGCAAGGAGGAAGTCTTGGGTTTGTGGAACCTAAGCAGAATTCTTGGACCTGAGGGGTTTTGGCAGGAAGTCTAAGGCTGAAGGTCTGAGCAAATAAAATTCTTATGCTTAAGTGCATAAGCGATTGTAATCATATTTTTGTTATAGTGAAAATCTCTTGTAATACAAGGGGGGTTGATCTCCCATTTTAAAAACCACAATTTTAGTCCCTCGTTTAAGTATAAATTACAAAATTTGAACCTTTTTTTAATTCAATGAAGAAGAACATAGAAAAATATTGAATTTTTAAAACACAAAATTTATCTAAAATAAAAAAAATAATTATTTTATAATAATTATTTATAAAAAAATATTCATTGTTCATTTTAAATTGAGAAACTCAATTGAAATAAACATATGTATCTAAATACATTTTATACTTAATCAAATTGGATAACACTCAATGAACGGTGCACACAAAAAGATTTCCATTTTATGGATTATTATTAGAACAATATCTATTTTATTTTAATTAACATTTATTTTTATTTGAGAGACACATTTTTATTTTCAAACGCGGTTTTTTTTCATCTCATAAATCTTTTTTATATGATTATTTAATACAAGTGAATTTATATATTAATTATTTATTTTATAATTAAGTAATACATTATACATTAACATATATATTTAAAAACTTTTTATATTATATTAAATTAAATATTACTCAATAATAATACAAACCACTATTACAATTATTATCAGAACATTATCTATTTTATTTTAAACATCTATATTAAAAAAATTTATACATACAAACACACGAATATTTTTTTTGTTAAGAAATTGTGATAAATAAAAAGCAACAAAGTAGGGTATATAATTGGCTAATATAGAGAAACTTGCACGGCAAGAGTTACAGATCATAGGGTCATAGTAGGAACACAACCTCAGCATTCACACTGTACAATGAATCTAGACGTGGGACCCTCTCTTACGGATATAGTAGCTTCATCTATCTAGCCATCACTTTGATAGCGATATACTATAGCCGATTGATTATAGATTCCAATAAATAAAGATGCTACTTATCTTATCTCAATTGAATATCTTAATCTAGAGCATAAAATAAATAAAATTTAATTACTATTGGATTAACAATGTTTTTGTCGTTTAGTCAAATAACAAGAATATATAAATCTTGTCAAAAAAAATCAAAGTTGACTTTCACTGCCTTGCCCACCAAGTAATCTATCATTATCTCACCATCTTTGATATTTTTTTAATCGTATAAGTATTGTGTATATATTAAAAAATAAGTGAAGTGACATATGCAATGAGCTCCAATCACAAAAACTACCTTCTCAACACGATTTTTCCATTTTCATTTTCGATTAAAAAGTTATTTTATTTAATTACTTTGTCGGTTAGATAGTTTAATATAAATACAAAACTTTGTTTAAAAAATTATTAGAGTTTTCTACGAGAACATCTAAGGATTTTGTTTTTCTTTTCAAGTTTTTATCTTTTGTAACAACTCATAAAAACTACGAGAACATCTAAGGACTTTTTTTTTAATAATTAAATAATTTGTATTAGGAGTATAGAGTTTAAGGGATAGTCTATCCAAGCAATTACAGAGTTTGGCCCCTTAGGATACAAGACAATGATTAGTATTTCAATATTCTTCCAAAGCACTCGACACATTTTCTCTAAAAATTCGAAAGAAACTTTTCCCACAACAAAAATTTAATATCCCCAATGACAATATTCACTCCCTTAATCTCATTTCATTCTTTTTTCTAAGGTAAAAAACTAATTTACCTGAATGCAATCGGTTGCACCGATTATATTCTTTTAATTTGTTAAACAGAAACTTACAGTAATAAAGTGTAATTGTTTGACATAATATATCAATGGATTATATTTGTATATTTTTAATTAAAATTTTATTCAATAGTGAAGTGTAACCGGTTGACATAATATGTCAACCGATTACACATGAGAGTTTTTTAGTTTTTATTTTTTTTTATAATTATACTTCATCGTATAATTGTATAAATACCCTTAAGCTTAATAAATTGCAAGTCTGCAATCACTAATGTTGAAACAAATCACAAGTTGGATTATGATGTTGAACTTGATGATGTAGATGCTGCAACTTTTAAGCCGTTGGTAGGCTCATTGAGATATCTCTGTAATACTAGACCTGACATTTGATATGTTGTTGGAATGATGAGTAGGTTTATGAACAAAACAAAGTGGTCACATTATCAAGTTGCTGTCAGGATATTTAGGTATATTAAGAGGACTCTAAAGTATGAAGTTTTGTTCTCCTCTGATGCTAAATCTGATTCATAGATGATGTGTTATTCAAACTCAGACTATTGTGGAGATAGAGTTGATAGAAGAAGTACTTCTGGATATTTCTTCAAGTATATGGGAGGTCATATTTCTTGGTGCTCAAAAAAGAAACCAATGGTTGCATTGTCAACCTATGAAGTTCAGTACATTACATGTGCTTTGTTTTCTTGTCAAACTGTTTGGTTTCTGAACTTGTTGCAGGATCTAAAAAACAATGTGAGCAAGCTTGTGAAGTTGATGATTGACAACAAATCAGTTATAAGCCTTGCCAAGAATCCAATGCTGCATGGAAGAAGCAAGCGCATTGATACTAAGTTCCATTTTCTGCGCAACTAGGTTCAGAGTGGGGGTGCTTGAAGTTGTTCACTGTAGCACTTAAAAGCAACTAACAGATGTACTAACCAAAACAATTAAGACTAAACGATTTATTCATTTGAGAGATGGAATTGGTGTAATTGGTTTTAGTCTTGAATGTGGATTAAGGGATGGTATTAGGGTGTAATCCAAATTCATATTAGTTGCATTTAGGTTTAACTTGAATTTCATTTCAAGGGCTCTAATAATATATAAGTTTATGTTGTAACAAATTTTTTAGTGTAATCAATTTTCTAATTTGCATTCAAAAGTTAGTTAGAGTTTTTGTCTCTCTTTCTCTTCCATCATCTTCTTCATCTTCAACCTTGTGCACCAACACACTGAAACTAATTCAAGTTTTTCTTTCTTTAATCCAAATTTTTATTTTTATTGTTATTATTTTCTTGATCATGTAGGCAATTTCTGTGTATGTTTTATTCATTTTACCGCTAATATGTATGATTAGTTTTCGAAGGACTAATCGTCATGAGGATTGTCTCATGACAAACCTCTAGAGAATTCTCTTACATTTTATTATGAAAAATATATTTAAAAGTTATTCTAGAGTTCTGAATTTTTATCACAAATGTCATTTATGAAAGTAAATATGAATAAGGTACCGATCGTACATGAAAAGGGTACGTTTTAGTACCTGAAGACAGAATTTTAAACAGTTACTTACGAGATGACAAAAGTGTTTTGAATGCAGTTGAGAAAGTCTCATTTTTATAGTTGCGCGAAATCAATCTCAATAAATAATTTGGACCGACAAAAGTGGACAAATTATTTGTTCTGAGACAACAAGCTGACAAAAATAGCTATTGTCCAAATTTCATTATTTTCTATAATATTAATTTCCGTAATAGAAGAAGAGGTTCACAAGAGTTTCTTTAGACAAGAATCACATGTTCTAAAGTCTATTTTTTATTATAGTTTCATCAGTTAAAATTTTATGTTTCAAACTCAAATTCATTTTCGATCGCTTTAACTACATAAGAATAGGGTTGAATTTGGTATTTGAATACTTGGTGTTTGTGGCTTGACAACTTTATTATTACTTCAATATTATCGTATTTTTGTAATTTTTTTATAAACCGACCAAATATATTGACTATTCAATGAATTAAAAAAGATGATGTCTATTATATAAAGGAATAGAGATATAGTAATAAATTAAAATAAAAAAATTGATTCAAAGTTCTATATAATGATAATGATGATAATAAAGTTACAAACATATATATTTATCATCGTAATTAACTTACAACAATTGTTAAATCTATACTATATACACCAATCCTATAGGTGTGAAAATATACAATAAATTACAAATAGAATAAATTGAATGAACTCAATTTTATTAGTCTTAGGTATATTTACGTATACATGTATGTATAAAATCCTACTTAACCAGCCCTCCAAAACAATGCAAAAAAAGGAATATTCCTTTCAAGATAGCAAAGAGTCAAAAAACGAGTCATCTTCTACTACAGGCTCCTCCTTAGCTCTACCTCTAACAATATTATCGACACGTTGCTGATTCATATTCACATAAGAATCCATTGGAAATCCATTGTTCTGCAGCATCTCATGGTTGAAGAATCCATTGTTAACACTCATGGTGTTGTTCATAGTTGGTATATTAGGTATTGGTTTGTTGATAGAGTGGTTTCCACTTCCACGTGGTGCAGGAACATCATGGTTGTGTTTTCCTTCATAGGTTGTTAACACTGATCTTAGGTCTTGTGATGCTCTTTCCACATGTTTTCTTACTTGACACCCAGGGTTTGTGCACTTGTAATAACTCCTATATCATGTATTAATTTAGTTAGTCACAATATAAATTAATTTCATAAAGTAAGATCCAACTTTTAAAAAAGGGTCTACGATTGCAAAAACAACTGCGACAAAATGATATCAATAGGTACGAATATCGACTATATTATTTATACTGTGATGATTGTAATCAGTATCACTACATTTATACCAAAAGAAATTGCAAAAAATTTTATGCAAAAAAATAAAACTTTTGAGTGTTAGACATTGACTATGACATGGCATAGAATATTTGAGTCTTGTCTCATGCATGCATGGTTGCCAATTTTGACCAATGAGAATATTAAAGAACAATAACAGGTATAAAGTTGGACATTTATGTCCAAAAAGAAAAGGTCAAAGGAAGAAATTAAGGGTGTTTTTTTTTCCTACCTTGGATTTGGGTTTCCCTTTACTACTTTTTGTCCATATTTTCTCCATCTGTACCCATCAATTAGAATATCAATGTCACTTGTTGTCTGAACCACAACTCTAGGTTGTCTCACAGTTCCATTTCCAATTCCTGATGATATCCCTTCATTTTCACCTTCAATTCTCCTGCAATGTTCATGACATTCAAAATTAAATATGAAATCAATTTTAAATGATTCAAACAATAAAATACGACTTCATTCTATTTCATACCACTCTGATTCATTCGATTTCATCAATAAAAAAAATCTAAAACCTTAATTCATTCAAATAATTATATGAGCTTTACAACGATTTTGCAGATACAGAAGTAGACACAATTAACCGAAATTATATAAATAAAAAAGAGAATACAAACTTACCATTTTTTAGTATCGGGTTGATCATCGTCACCATACTCATGATCTCCACCCGATTTATGAGAACTCTGCTCAAAATCATCATCTCCAACCGATATCGAAGAATTCTCCGGCGTAGCAACCAACACCATTTGCATGTCATTTCCAAATTGATTTGAAGGAGGATTCGCAAGCGACGACGAAGAGGAAGACATTGAATTCATGTTCCTCTTATTAGCCACAGGCTTAGGATGATTATGATTACCTTTATAAACAATTTCAGTTATTTGTCCATCTAAAGCTCTTTCAACTTTTTTCTTTGTTGGACAATTTTGGTATGTGCATTTATAGTAACTTCTTGGATTTTCGCTTCCTTTCACTTGTTTTTGTCCATACTTTCTCCAATTGTATCCATCATCTGATCTTCTACTAAGTGTCTGAACCTGTTGCTGTGGCTGAGTTTGATAATTGCTATAATCTCTCTTGTGATTATTTTGTCCACTATGAATTGATGAAGAGTTTTCTGTTTTCACCATACTCATATTCATTCCAGAAGATATTAAGCCATCTTGTTTTGTTGTTTCTCGAAAACTCCATCCCTATAATTTGTAGACAAAAAGTTAGAAACATGCCTCTAATTTTTGTCAAGGTTCTAAAAACACAGTTGACAAAACGGTTTTGAAAAGTGTCAGATACTAATACAATTATTCACCATTTTTATGATAAAAAAGAAACTGAGGTTATATAAATCACCAGCCACTATCACAACATCTGTAACTACTGAAATCACGAAAGTGTTTATGCAAACGCAACAACCACTATCACAACATCTGTAACTACTGAAATCACAAAAGCCTTTACGCGAACTTAACAACCACTACCACAACATATGTAACTACTGAAATCGCGAAAGCCTTTACGCGAACGCAACAGGAAAGTTATTTATTTAAAATCTTGAGCATATCATATTATCATGTATATGTAGAAGTATGAAAAATGAGTTTTGTGAACTGAAATTTGTTACACACGTTTTGAGATGTGTCTTCTGTTGAAGTTTGAAGCATAGGTTGAGCATGGAAGGAGAAACCTGACAAGGTTTCATCTTCTGACTTAAAATTTTGCTGCTTTTCGCCATAATTATTCTTCCAATTTAAGCTTTGATTATTAGCAAATGATCCCGTTGTTGGAGATGGTAAAATCTACATCAAAACAACACAAAGTTATATCATATTATGCAATCAAACCGAACAAACTAAACATGATGAGAATTTTGAAGTCAACTTAAAAGTCTATGATGGATGATTTTTTGAGAGACTTACATGAGAAGAGTTGAGAAGAACGGGAGAGTCAAGAAGCTCGGAAAGGGAGAAGCCATGAGGGATGGAAAAGTAAGAAGGAGAGAAGAGAGGTGTGGGAGAGAGAGGAAGTGATGGAGGGGGTGTGGACTTGAATTTGGGTAAACCTGAATCGGTTTGATCCAACAAAACATTGTTATGACGATGATGATGGTGAGATCTTTCGGTGTCTTTGTTGGTGGGGGAATTAAGGAGGTCGGAGAAGAAAGAAGAGGTCATTGAGAATGGAGAAGGTGTGTGGTGGTGATGAAGTTGAGATGAATAAAAATGAAGAGTGTTTCGTTTTGTGTGTGAAGAATATTAAGAGAGAGAAAATTGAGATTGAGAGAAAGTGAAAATTTGAAGGTGAAAAAATGGAGAAGAAGAAGATGGAGGAGCGTGTGATGAAGGAGGAGGAGAAGAAAATGAGGAGGTAGTATGAGAAGATGTTTCTATGAAGGGAAAATGAAAAGGTGTATATTTTTTATTTAAGTTATTATTTATGCATATATTTTTGGGTCAGAGGGTGTGGTTTGACTGGATGGCGGCTAACATAAACTTAGATATTTTTCTTGTTTTGTAGGGTGTCATTCATCTCTTTATATTAAATAAGAAAATACTCAAGAATGTTTTGGGTATTGATTAAGAAAATTAATGGAAAAATTGTAATTTGATGAATCGTTTATTTAAGTATTTTCACTTTTTAAAAAATTATTGTTTTCGATTTTTAAATTTTTTTTTTTTTTATGTTGAACCGATATGTTTTTTATTTATTTATTATATAGACCTTCTATGTTTCATATTTGAGGGATTATAAACTAAATTAGCATGTCTAGATTCTAAAAAGGTTGACCCATATCATATTCGTCTTGGGAATATTGCAAGAGGAGATAGGGCATATAAGGGCGACATCACGTGGTGAGCACATGAGCTCTCTAACCTTACCCATTGTGCCTTGGGCGCACATTCTCAATTCAACTCAAGTGTTTTAATATGTGTCTACAAATGTGTGAGAAAGTAACCATAACACCACCTTTCAATTCTATGCAATTGTTTTTACCTATTACAAGAAAGACTGGTTTTTCTTAATCACACGTTCTAATCAAGCAATAAGATATTGGAATGGGACTTTCATCCACAACTTGATTCATGGGTTACATCTATAAATACCCTAATCCCCATTATTAGAGAGATTCATTCACTTTTTAAATATTCACTACTTAAAGACCTTCTTTTAGGCTTCATATTTGTCCGGATTCTAAAAATGTCGACCCATATCTCACTCAGCTCAAGAATATTACAAGAGTTGAAGGAATGCATAAGGATGTCATCACATGGTGAGGACACGAACTCGTTAGACCCGACCCGATGCCCCATGGGACGAATCATTCGATTTAGTCAAAGTTCATGAATATGTGTCCACTCACGTGTGAGAAAAGTAACTACAACACCACATTTTAATTCTTTGCAACTACTCCTCCCTATTAAAGGAGAAGACGGGTTTCTCCTAAACCCATGTTCTAGTTAAGTAGTTGAATATTTGAATCAATTCTTCATACACAACATGACTCATGGGTTACATCTATAAATACCTCAATTTTCAAGGTTAGAGAGATTAATTCACTTTTTTTTTTACAGATTCAATACTCAAAAGCCCTCTTACTTTATTCTATGCAAGTCGGACTCACCTCATTCTATTCATCACGAGTACAATTGAAATCCACCTTGGAGCCCGATAAAACTAACACGGACCTAAAATTAAATTAATTGTGACTATTGCAACTATTGCGGCTCGTCACACTCTTCTATTAGGAAGATTCTGGAAAAATTGAGAAGCAATGCTCGTCCAAAAGTCTTGGATACCATAAAAGGTTTGGAGGATGGTTTACCTCTAAAGTAAGTTTCTTTTGTATATTGATTTAGCATTTGATTTCATAAAATATGACATGAATAAATTACATATTGTTAGTGCGTGAGAAACTTTTAGTGAGGAGAGAAAGAGAGAGAATAATGAAATAAGGATTGATATTATTGAATAAATAATAATAACACTGACTTACAAAGTGTCTATTTATATACACCTAAGTGACTTTACTATTAAGCAACAAATATAAAAAAAAAAATAAGTAACAAACCATAAACCCTAATTAGCTTTAGGCTTAGGCCACACAACCCAACTTGGATTATATCTAATATCTAAACATACCCCTTATAATCCAAGTTTTTGACACACACTAATCATTGTTGATCTGAACATTTCCTAATTTCTTTCTCAAAGTTAGGAACATGTCGATCTTCAATCCTTTGGTAAAAGTGTCGACCAATTGTGCTTCACTTGAGAAATTCCTTACATCAAATTCACCTCGATTCACCTTCTCTCTAAGGAAAAGAAATCTAGCTTTGATGTGGTTGCTTATTCCATGCAAAACTATATTTTTTTCCAGATTTATGGTTGACTTGTTGTCGATCTACAGTACCAGAGGTTTCCTCACTTCGACCTCGATCTCTTCCAGCACATATCTGATCCAAATTGCTTGGCACGCAACCTAAGATCCCGCTATGTATTCATCCTCACACGATGACAATGCCACCACAAGTTGCTTTCTCGAGCACTATGGGATTAGGGTACCAAATACTTGAAAGAAATATCCAGTAGTGTTTCTTAAATCTTCCTTATCTCCACACCAATCAACATATGAACAACAAGTAACCATAACTTCTTTTCTTTTAGAGTCTCGTTAAAATAAAATTCTATAGTTTGTCGATCCTTTTAAGTATCTCAGGATTCTTCTTGCAGTCTTCATATGCGACACCCTTAGTTCACTCATATATTTTCTCACTAATCTGACTGAGAAACATATATCAGGTCAAATGTTGCACACATATCTCAGAGATCCGATAATTTGTTTGAACAAAGTTGTATCAACTTTGTCTTCCTCTCCATGTTCTCCAACTTCAAGTTTGGTTTGATAGGCGAAGATGCAGGAGTCGAATCATCCATTCTAAATCTCTTGAGTATTTATTTGACATACTTTCTTTGATGTAGCACCATACCTTGCTTCGACATTTGAAATTCCATGCCTAGGAAGTATGACAACTTTACCAAATCCGACATTTTAAATTCATTTTTCATCAGCTCTTTGAACTTCAATAAGTTTTCCAAGCTACTTCCAGTTACTAACAAGTCATCAACATATAAGCAGATAATTATTATATCTTGTGCCACAACCTGAACATAGACACCATACTCAAATTTTCATTTGACAAATCCCAGTTCGACCAAGTATGAGTCAATCTTCTTGTTTCATGCCTTAGGTGCCTGCTTGAGACCATATAGCGCTTTGTGCAACTTGTATACTTTACTTGCTTCCTCCTGAATCAAAAGCCCAGGAGTTTGTGTGACATCGATTGCATGCCAAGGATACCACTAATCAAAGGGTCTATTCAAAAATGCATATTTCACATCTAAGAGAAATGTCGACCAACCTCGATTGTATGCCAAGGATACCACTAATCGAACAGTTTACAATCTTGCCACTGGTGCAAATACTTCAGAGCAGTCGAGTACTTCTCTCTGAATAAATCCTCGAGCTACCAATCTCGCCTTATGTCTTGCTATTGACCCATCAATGTTGTGCTTTAACTTGAAAACCCACTTCACTTTGATAGCTTTTGCATGTGTTGGCATTTCGACCAACTCCCATGTGTTGTTTCTTTTCGATTGCTTTTAACTCTTCAACCATAGATCACTTCTAGTGAATATTTGAAGGCTTTGCTATAGTTAATTGGTTTAGCACCTGCAAGTAAAGAAAAATGAACTAGTTCTCCATCTTTTGTGACTTCATCATCACCAACCACTTCATAGTCTTGAAGTCTTGTTGGACGATCTCTAGTTCTTTGAAGTATTTGGCTTGTTCCAGCCATATGCTCTTATATTTTAAATGTATGGGGTATGTTAGCAACAACTTCGACTTCAACTAGAATATCGACAATATCTTTGATTTTGACATCATTATTTTCTTCGTCAAAATCATAACTCATCAATGGCTTGTAAACTGCATTCCTAGAATTCCAGTCCCAGACATAATTTTCATCAATCACAATGTCCCGACTCATCACAATCTTATTGTTCATTGGAATGAATAGCTTGTTTGTTCAGTCTTATGATATCATACCAGAATCATAGGTATACTCTTGTCATCAAGCTTCCTTCTTCTTGCATCAGGAACATGCTTGTAGAAAATAGAGCCAAACACCTTCATATGACTTAGTGATGGTTATTTGCCACTCCACACTTCTTCAAGAACCTTGTCCTTCAGCTTCTTGGTAGGGCACTTATTCAGAATATAAATAGCAATCGAAACAGCTTCACCCCATAAGGATTTTAGAAATTTTTCTGCTTCAGAATACATCTCGCCATGTCCAATATGGTCTTGTTTCGTCTTTCCGCTATTCCATTATGTTGAGGAGTATAAGGAGCAGTTATCTCATGATCAATACCATGTTATGCACAAAATGATTTAAATATCTTGGATGTGTATTCGCCACCTCCATGTGTTTGCAAAACTTTGATCTTCTTTTCACCTAGATTTTTGACAAGTATCTTGAATCTCTTAGAGATTTCAAATACTTTGCCCTTTCGTTTGATCACATAGATTCAGAGCTTTTGACTATACTCATAGAAAAATGAGGGAAAAAAATACATATTTCCACCAATGATATGCTCTTTAAAAGGACCACATACATCTGAATGTAAAAATTCAAGTATGCATGATGATCTCATTGGCGTAATTGAAACGAAAGACTTATTGGACTGCTTTCCAAATAAAAAACCTTCACAAAGTTTGTGACGCATCTCAAGACTTGGTATACCAGTTATCTTATCTTGAGTGATAATTGATTGAGCGACCTAAAGTTTAGATGAGCAAACCTCATATGCCACAACCAACTATTCTTATGATTGTCAACTATTTTCAAACATTGTACCTCAATCGAACTAATCACGATCTTAAATGTCCTATTCTTCAACAGATGAGATTTCAAGACCAAGTTATTCTTGATGTCAAAAATTTCTAGGGCTCCATCTTTCATAACCACTGAGAACCCCTTTTTGACCAGGTGTCTAACACTTAGCAGATTGCACTTCATGTCGGGGACATAGGGTACATCTTTCATCAAGGCTTTTGCTTAATTACTTCTTTGAATAACTATGTTGCTAGTACCTTCTGCTTGTAACGAGCTATTATTAGCAAGTTTGACATTGCTCTTCTTCGACTCTTCGAAATCTACTAACCATACTTTTTGACCAGTCATGTGGTTCAAGCAGCCTGAATCGAGGAACTAGATCTTGGATTCGACATGGTCATCTGCAACTGTAGCCATAACCACCATATCATTTGAATCTTGATGTGCAAGGTTTGCTCCATCGTCCTTGCCTTTTGTCGATCCCTTGTCTTTCCTATACCAACAATGATTGGCCAAGTTACCCCACTTTTCACAATTATAGCATTGCATACCTTTTTTCTCTACTTTTTCTTTCTGATAGGAATTTCCTTCTCCTCTTTTTGAAGATTCAGAAGCTCTATCATCAACCTAATTCTTGTTAGGATTCTACTAAGACTTCTTACCTTGAGTCCTGTCTATTTTGCCTTTGAACTTGTTGGAACCATCATTCTTCTTCCATGACTGAGCTTGTAGTGCTTGTATCGAGTCTTGAATTCCTTTCTGTTCCACAATCCTAATCTCATGTGCCTCCAGCGAACCAACCAAATCTTCCATTTTTAGGGTTTCAAGATTGTTGGATTCTTGAATAGCTACAATAATGTGAATAAACTGAGAGGTCAACATACACATTACCTTCTTAACTATCATCTTATTAGTTAGGGTTTCACCACAACCCTTCATAAGATGGACAACCTTATGCACCTTCAACACATAGCCGACAATCTTTTCTTCTTCTCCCATAAAAAACAAAAATTCATATTGTCGTCGCAAAGTTTGCAACTTGAAAACCTTGAATTTCTCGCCTCCTTCATAGTACTTGACAACAATATCCCATGCCTCATTCGTTGGTTCAACAAGAGCGATTCTGTCAAAATCATCCTTATCAATCGCCGATTGGATGTCAAATGCCACCTTGCACCCTTCTTCTTGGCATCCTTGTGAGCGATTCTTTATGCTTCGGTTGCATCTTCACCAAGTGTAGGAACACTACTAGTAACCACTTTTAAGGTTTCATGAAATCCAAATAGAGATTGCATATGTTATTTCCATTGAAGTCAATTCTTTCCGTCAAGAGTTAGAAGGGAGTTTGGTAAATTTTTGTTACCATTCATCTTTGCAGCGATTGATTAACAATAATCCACGATCCAGGAAGTACGATCTCTGATGTGTGATTCTTGAAAACACGATCAAGAATCTAACCGAAAATCTAGATTCCAATTTGTTAGTGCATGAGGCACTTTTAGTGAGGAGAGAAATAGAGAGGATAATGAAAGAAGGATTGATATTATTGAATGAATGAATAATAAAACTAAATTACAAATTGTCTATTTATATACACCTAAGTGACTTGACTACTAAGAAACAAATATAACAAACTAAGTAATAAACCCTAAACCCTAATTATCTTTGGGCATGGGCCACACAACTCAACTTGAATTATATCTAATATCTCAACACATATTATGATTATTTTATTTAATATGTTATTTTTCAAGATGATATTTTTATATTTGAGGACCCATGGACTATAAAATAAAATAATTGTTGTTTTCAATGAATAATTTCATTTGTGAAATGATTGAAGTGAATAAAATAGATAGATAAAATTATTCATCAGTGTTTTTATTAAATATAACAATGAGAAGGAAAAGTCTATAAATGTTTTTGGAAAATATTTAACTCTCGATTCAACTCGCCACTACTTAGCGACAAATCTGTGATAGCTTCGATAATGTTTTCCTTCTCAGAATGTTACCAAAGAAGTTTTTTTCTTATAACATTTTTCTCATCTTAGATTCTTTGAAGGTCACCGATGAGAATCTACATTTTTTAACCGAGTACCGAAGCATCTGAAGGCAAACTGCGATTAAAATACACAAAAGAGAACAAAAATGTCCCTATTGATCCTTACGAATGAGCATGACGATTGATAGAATAGATACCTCTTATGGCTATGAAAAGTTGATGCAGGGTTGGGAACAATCATGAGCGATGAAGAAACAACAACAACTCTACTTAGTTCACATGAAAAATTTCTTCAATCTTAATGCTAACTATTATGAATGAAGACTTTGAGAGAGAGAGAGAGAGAGAGAGAGAGAGAGAGAGAGAGAGAGAGAACTGCAGTTGGGATTTCACAAATCGAATTTGCTCAACAATAAATACTTCAGCACAAGGGTTCTATTTATTGAACCAGTTATGTGGGTTGCAAGCTGAACAAGCCCACTATGAACATCGTCCTTTACGTTGTATTGTATTTAACTTAAATGTATTATATCTTACAGTGTTCCTTATTTTATTTAAGTACATTGTACCATATGATGTTTGTTATTTAACTTAAGTACATCATACCTTACAATATTTCATATTGTACTTAAGTTCACCATATATTACGGTGTACCATATTACTCTAATTAATGCTAGTGCAATGCAAGACCGCATGTAACGCCCATTTTAATTATTTTTAGTTCCGATGTTATTTTATTCATCTTCATGTTTGGTGTGGGAAATGAAGGAGAACTAGAGGCATAATATTAATATTTGATAATCGATAATGGTAATAATTAATATTAATGCTGAGATTTGTGTTAGTATTATTATTATTATTATTATTATTATTATTATTATTATTATTATTAATATTAATATTATAAGGTTATTAATAATATTATTGGAATTAACAAAATAAAAGAAAATGAGATATATTTGGAACTAAGGGCAAGGTTGGAATTTGTGTGGAAATAGAATTGGAAAGAGAAAGAAGAACACGGTTGGAAGGAAACGGAACACGCGTGGAAGAAGAACGAGAGAGCAAGAGCACAGTTCAGCAATCTTGAGCAAGAAGAGGACGATCAAGCTGGTGGAATTGTGGAAGTTCATCATCAAACTGCATTTCGAGGTAGGGGGGGGGATTGATCGGTCGAATTGGTTTATGCATGAAATTGGTAGAAAAGGGGAAAGTCCCTAATCCCCATAGATTGATGTTATTATGATGTTGATTTAGAGTTTATAATTCTGTGATGGTTGTGTTTGTGGTGTTCGGTTTCGTTGCATGTGGCTGTGGGAATTGGTTTGAGAGCATTTGGGGTTTCCGGGTAAATTCGGAGTTATACCGGAAGTTGGTAATTGCATAGATGTAAGCATTACCGAGCGGAACCGAGTTAGATATTATAGTCGGGTAGTGGAATGGCTTGCTGGTATGTTGGGGTTGGCTTGGGAATAAAATCGGCTGAGCTCGGAGTGTGTTGCCGACTCTGAGCTGAGAGCTGATTTCTGCAGAATTCGCGTGCATTCGCTGGGCAAATGGGGGCGAACCTTCGCCAGGAGAAATGAGCAGCGAATGCTGCCTTTTTGCTTCTGTTTCGCCGGGCGAGTCCCAGCGAGTGTTCGCTGCGGGGCTTCGCCAGGCGAATGGCAGCGAACATGACAGCAGTTGTGATTTTTCTGCTGTGTTGTTCCGTTCTCGCGTGGTTGGACTTTTGTTGGTCGTGAGCGAGTACGTGGCTATCATGGATCGATTGAGAGTATGAAGGTGATGTAGAGAGCGTGTGCACGAATATTCGTCGATATGGACGATTGAATTGAAGTACGCTGTGAATGCCTTAAAAGGCTGTGTACTCTTCAATTAAGAATGAATAGGTTTAGACGCATAGGAGAGATGTATGCATGGTGTGCGAGAGATGCGGATCAGCAGGATCGTTACGCATTGAGTATGTTGTAGTGTTGTGTTGTGGTAAGTGGGTCCGTAGGACAGATACGCTTTATATGCGTTGTGATTATGTGTTGTTGTGTGACGATTGGATCGGTAGGATCGGATGTACTGGTGTGCTTAATATGTATGTGACATATGGTTGGATCAGTAGGATCGATGCACACTATATGCTTGTGTATGTATGCGTATTATGATGAATGGATCCGTAGGATCGTGTGCACTGTGTGTGTCGTGTGGTTATGCATAGCGTCTTGCATGGTATGTGGACGTGGTGAATCGTTGCTCGGTGGAGCGTATGCGATTCACTCACGTGCTTCAAATGGGGAGTGTGTGAACGTTAGGCCTGTGTGGCTCACATGCTCCAAATGGGGAGCGTGTGGACGTGAGGCCTGTGTGGCTCACGTGCTCCAAATGGGGAGCGTGGACGCGGTGTATGAGTTACTCGCGTGCTCCAGTGGGGAGCGTGGACGAGAATTTGGATCGTTGCTCGGATGGAGTGTATGCGACCACCCGTGTCCCAAGTGGGGGACGTTGATATTTGTTTATATGCGCTCAGGAGGAGCGTGGTAGGGGTAGATCGTCGCTGCGATCTATCCTGAGTTGAGTCGGTACCGCATTTTTGTCGAGTTTAGTGCATGTGTTGCTTAGTGAGTTGGGCATGTGTTGCATTGTTGTTTGTGTGTGTGTTGTAGTTGTTTGTTGTTTATAAATGATTGATTGATTTCTGCCTTTTATTTCATGTATGTTTATACCGTTATTATTTGATCGAGATTCTCACCCCTTTGTTGTTGTTGTGGTTTGTGCTTCTTCGGAAGTACAGACAATCCAGGTGCTTAGCTAGCTTGGATTGTGGAGTCGTGTAGGATTGCTCTGATACGTAACACCAGAGTCTTTTGGGAGTTTGTGGTTATTTGCTATTCATGTGTGCCCCTGTGGCGTATCTTTATTTTGTGGACATGTGATGATGTATGATGGATACTTATGTGTTCTCGGGCAGATGGCCGACTCTTGTATATGATGATGTGTGTATGCATGTTTATGTTTTATGACAGACTATTCTTATTTACCGCTGCAATATTATTGAGAATCTATTTTTGAAAAATGATTTTGTGGACTTTGTTGAAATTGTGACATCCCGTTCGGGAAGAAACTCCGATGTGTGTTTACCTTAACTGTTTTAATTCATTTTGGGAAACGGGGTGTTACACCGCACAATTGGACAATTTCACTTGTTTATTTTATCCCATCAATCTGTTCTTATGTGTATGAGTTTGTAGGTTCTCGTGACATTGACAATTATATAATCACACATTAATACAATAAATAGCGAGCGGTATCTAGAAACACATCACTACTAACTAAGTCACAAAACTGTCATATGATTTGACAAAAAATTTATGTGATAATGTTTATGTATTTAATCACCCTTTCCTCTTACGTCTATATTGAACACAAAGCATACACCGTGTTACCCTTGTCCAGATCAATATTGTGCTCTTAAACATTTATCCCACTACACAAGATGGGAAAATTCAATCTAGGTTGGCCATGTCCCTCAACATTATTTTGTTGAGTACCCATCGTTTACAGTGAAAATTGGTAAACAACCGCTGGTCTCCAAAAAATTGATTTACTTGCAAGATCAACCAGTGAATCCTAGGACATTTGCTGTTGTTAAAACTTTAAGTCTGAAAGTCATAGAACATTTCGACAATGCTCATGATTGAATAAAAATGTTTAAAGTTTTGAAAGGTAAATTGCAGAATTTAAGAAATTTCAATAAGGAAAACTTCAAAGTAAATTTGCAATGAAGAAATAAATGATAAGGTGAAAATAACTTTCAATTGAAATAAAATGTGGTGTTTCAGACGTACATTCTCAACAAAAACCCTTTTCTCAATTAACTTAGATACTTTAAGTGATTTTGTGAGTATTTTTACAACAATTCAACACATGAAAATCCTATGCACTAAGACCCCTATTTATACTACGTCTAAAATAATTGTCATCAACAGACATTTCTCCAAAAAATGACACGTTTTGCCTTGCATGTCTTCACTTCGCCACAACTTTACACGTATCATTTCCAAGAAACTGATAAGAACAAAAGACGGTTATTATCCTTATTTGAAATTCAAATCTTCGTCAAACTCAAGCCCCATATAGCCTCCGTTGAAATTGCCATCCAGACTTAGAAATATTCCTAAGTTTTATTTCAGCATATCCTTCTCACAAAGGACCATCATTTTGATTGGAATCTCCAATAGCACTCCTGTCGAAGTTAAAAACATTTCAATAATGTTTCTTTTTTGCTTCATTATATTCAAATCAAAACCTTGGCGTCAAAATTTCCAGCTAACAAATTGGCCCCAAAAAATGTCATTTTCGACTAAATGAAGAAAAAGACATTTTTTGAAACTCACTTTCGACGTCAGAAACTCTTTGTCTGCTAGGACGTCACAATCATCATGACAACTTTTTCCAAACGCCACCTCAAAATCCTATGCATGAATCTTTACAATCATCACACACTTAGTTCCTAGGAGATCCTGGGGTTAGCTCAACTACCACCATCTCATCACATTGTTCTCCGACTAGCATGTGTCCCATTATGTCTTTCAACCATTAATGTTTGAAGCAAAATGTTCCACTTCTTCAATCTATAAACAATGAGAATCACCATTTCAACATTTTTCCTTTCTTTGAAATTCTCATCAAAAGCAAATTTCTTCTGAAAACTTCATCTCTCACACAAACAACAATCATTTTGTTCAATTTTAGTTGCTTCAATGGCGTATTTACTAAACACTCCATAGATTCAACAAAAAATACCAAAGAATCCAAGAAACTTGCTCCAGTTCACAAGATTCTGGGCCCAATGGTTATGGGTAATCAACAATACATGCCTGATCCTCCTATTGAGAAGAGAAAAGAAGAAGCAATCAATCCCAAGTACTAATACCTATTTCTGTTATGGGTAAAACGCATGCTATGTTAGGTCCTTTATCAAGCCCTTCTATTAATCCAACTAAACTTAAGGATTTTTTCCCAAAATATCACCGTTACAAACCCATAGCCAGCCGAAAAAGACCTAGGACTAATGAGGATATTAAGGCTAATGAGAAACTGAAAAATGATAACCGAGGTTCCTCTTCGACTAAGGTTTCTAAAGAACCCATCAATCTAGAATACATGAATAACTTTAGGGTATTTAGATCATGCCTCTTGTTTAAAGATCCCCCAGATTACCTAGCTTGGTTAGGAAAGTAGAAAAAGAAAAATCCCAAGTCTGGAAAGATATGGGAATCTTCTGTTAGAACACAGATTGATGTTTAATATATCTCATTGTTTTGATGATAACATTAATGAAATTTTGTTTAAAAGAAATATATACTCTAATTTTGATCAAGTGTTTATTTGTTTCAGATATCAAAATTAATATTATTCTGGAAGCAAGAACGCCTCTGAACACTACAGAACGATAAAGCTCTGAGTGTCAGAAGCAATACATCAGAAGACTCTGATCTACTACAGATGACTCTGAGCAAAGCTGAGAAGAATTTGAGTAAAGAACATACAATAAAGTTTCAGAAGACTCTGGAAGTACTTAATGCTGCAAGTACAGAGGCTCTGATAAGCAAGTCTGCTCTGATAAAGATTTTCACGCTAAAGCACTTTGCTGCAAAACTCTATTAGAGTAACTCTAATCTGAAGAACTAGGAACATCATCAGAGGATCTGATGCAAGACGTTCCAAAGTTGTTGAAGAAGATGTTGTTCAAATAAAGATCCGTTGACATATTCCTTGTCCTTATCCAAACGACTCTTTCCTCATTCGTGCATGACACAGGAATTCAGACAAAAAGGATTTGTCTGAACATTCCCCTTCTGAGAAAGGAAAAGTCAATAGAAGACAAAAGCAACAGAATGCACAGTGTTGCACAGTCTTTGAGAAACGGACTTCAAGTACTATAAAAGCAAGTCTCAACATTACTTCAAAGTTGACGAATCACTTGACAAATTATTCAACAAGCAATCTCATACAAACATTCTTCAAAGCTGAATAGTTTTTATTTTATTCTTAAACTTGTGGAAAAATCACAGTTGTGATATAGCTTTTTAGAAGCAACCCTTAAACACATTGTTAGTTTATCTTTTGTAAAAGATTCCTTAAGAGACCAAGTGTGGTCAGATTTCTTGAGAAGACTAAGACTGTTTGTCTTAATGGTTAACATTGTAATCAGTTTGATTTAGTGGGTTAAGTCCTTGTTGAGAAAGGAAAATCACCTTGGTAGGGTGGACTGGAGTAGTTTGAGTTCAAACGAACTAGGACAAAAATAACTTGTTATTTTTCTATCATCTTAATTGTTTTTGAAACCCTTATTCAACCCCCCCCCCTTCTAAGTGTTTTTCCTACCTTCAGTTAGCATCAGAGCTCTGGTTCTGTAAGTGCTATCACTTAACCGTGACAGAAAAAGATCCTGTTGGGAAAAATTCTTGATCTATTATTCTTGATTTATCATGGCTGAAACTTCAACTTCAAATAACAACAAATATGATGATAGAGACATAATCAACACCAAACCTCCCATGTTTGATGGTGAGAAGTTTGATTATTGGAAAGATATAATAGAAAGTTTCTTTCTAGGCTATAACGCTGACTTATGGGATTTGGTCATTGATGGTTATATTCATCCTACAAATGATGAAGGCAAAGTGGTTGACAGAAAGGCAATGACTGATCAACAGAAAAAGGATTTTAGAAATCATCACAAGGCGAGAACCATTATGTTAAATGCTATATCTCATACTGAGTATGAGAAAATAACAAATAGAGAAACAACATTTGATATGTTTGAATCTTTAAAAATGACGCATGAAGGAAACTCCCAAGTGAAGGAAACAAAGGCCTTAGCGCTCATTCAGAAATACGAAGCCTTCAAGATGGAGGAATCTAAATCTGTGGAAGCTATGTTCTCAAGATTTCAGATTCTAACTGCTGGTCTGAAGGTTCTGGACAAAGGTTACTCTACTTCTGATCACGTCAAGAAGATAATCAAAAGCTTACCAATAAGGTGGAGACCAATGGTGATAGCGCTGAAGCTTGCAAAGGATCTGAATAAGATCACTCTGGAGGAACTTATCAGTTATTTAAGGAGTCATGAGATTGAGATGGAAGAAGACGAACCTCAGAAGAAAGGTAAGTATGTTGCACTAAAATCTAACAAATCTACTAAAGCTTTGCAGGTAATTGAAGAAAGCTCTGAAGAATCTTCATCTGAAGAAGATGAACTGTCTTTGCTGTCCAGAAGGATAAACCAACTCTGGAAGCATAAACAAAAGAAGTTCAGAAACTTTAAGAGATTTGATCAACATGGCGAATCTTCTGGACACAAGAAATCTGGAAAGAAAGATGTAGTGTGCTACGAGTGCAAGGAGTCAAGCCACTATAAAAATGAATGTCCCAAACTTCTGAAGGAGAAACCTAGAAAAAAGTTTGAAAAGAAGAAGAAAGTTCTAATGGCCACGTGGGATGATTCAGATGTTTCTGAATCTTCATCAGAGTCAGAAGATGAATGTGCTAATATGACACTGATGGTTGACATAGAGGACCACGAAGAAACAGCTGAATCTGGATCAGAATCAGATTCAGAAGAGGTATTTTCTGAACTTACCAGAGCTGAACTTACTGAAAGTTTATCTGAAATTCTTGAAAGCTACAGTAAGATCAAAATCAAATACAAGAAGCTTCAGAGCTACCTTGCATCTGAGACTGATCAGCTGAGATCAGAAGTTGCTGAGCTTAAAGCAAATAATCTTAAAATGAAAAATGATTTAGAAAAAGCTCAAAAGTATGACTCAGATCCTATTCCATGCTCTAAAAACATTTTAGAAGAGTATGATTATAGTTTTCAGAGGTTTCTGTCCAGAGGCCTAGATAGAAGCAAAATGGCTTCCATGATCTATGGCGTAAGCAGAAACAACAGAAAAGGAATTGGATATGAATCACCCTCTGGGAAGGATTTAAATCCAAAACCTATTGATAAGTTGATCATTAAGTATTCTCCTCTGTATACTCACTTTAAATATGGTCACTTAAATGATATTAAGCACACACGTTCTGATCAGAACAACCTTGTGTTTGATAAACCAAAACTTCATCAGAACAAAGATTCTTTTAAGGGAAAGAAGTTTAGACAAAAATTCAAACCTACTAACCCCAAAGGACCCAAGAAAATATGGGTACCTAAGGACAAAATAATCTTTGTTGCAGATGTCCTTAGCGGAAAAGTTGAGACACCAATCATGGTACCTGGACTCTGGCTGCTCACGACACATGACAGGAAGAAGGCCTATGTTCCAAAGCCTGGAACTTAGATCTGGAGGTAACGTGAAGTTTGGAGGGAACCAAAAGGGCAAAATCATTGGCTCTGGAACTATTGGTAATGGTAACCTCCCTTCCATATCTAATGTTTTACTTGTTGAAGGATTAACACATAATTTATTGTCCATAAATCAATTAAGTGACAATGGTTATGATATAATCTTCAATAAAAATGTTGTAAAGTTGTGAGTCAAAAAGATGGTTCAATCCTCTTTAATGGGAAAAGGAATAACAACATTTACAAAATTAATCTTTCAAGACTAAAAGTTCAGAATGTAAAATGCCTTCTGTCTGTTAACGATGAGCAATGGGCCTGGCATAGAAGATTGGGTTATATTAGTATGAGACGTATATCTCAGATTAATAAGCTCAATCTGGTTAGAGGACTTCCTCAGTTGACGTTCAACTCAGATGCTCTTTGTGAAGCATGTCAGAAAGGAAAATTTTCAAAATCTTCTTTCAAAGCTAAAAATGTTGTTTCTACCTCTAGACCATTAGAGCTGCTTCATATTGATCTGTTTAGACCAGTGAAAACTGCATCCATCAGAGGCAAGAAGTATGGATTAGTCATAGTTGATGACTACAGCAGATGGACATGGGTAAAATTCCTGAAACACAAGGATGAGTCACATTCTGTATTCTTTGACTTCTGTAATCAAGTCCAAAACGAAAAAGAATTTAAAATTGTTAAAGTCAGAAGTGATCATGGTGGAGAATTTGAAAATAAATACTTTGAAAAATATTTTAAAGAAAATGGCATTGCACATGATTTTTCTTGTCCTAGAACTCCTCAACAGAATGGAGTTGTAGAAAGAAAAAATAGAACATTGCAAGAAATGGCCAGAACCATGATCAACGAGACTAACTTGGCAAAATTTTTTTGGACAGAAGCAGTGCATACAACATGTTATATTCAGAACAGAGTTTTTGTAAGACCTCTTCTGGAGAAGACTCCTTGTGAATTTTGGAGGAATAGAAAGCACAATATTTCTTATTTCCGTCCTTTTGGATGTGTTTGTTTTATTTTGAATACTAAGGAAAGTCTGAACAAGTTTGATTCTAAAGCTCAGAAGTATTTCATGCTTGGATATTCTGAACGCTCTAAAGGCTACAGAGTATACAATACTGAGACACAGATTGTATAGGAATCAATTCATGTTAGATTTGATGATAAGCTTGACAATCAAAAGCCAAAGCAGCTTGAAATTTCTGCAGATAGAAAAGTCCTTCTCACAGACTCTGAAGAATCAGAGGCAGACAAAGCTCAAGCAAAAGCACCAGAAGCAACGTCAGATGCTACCCCTTTGACTGCTCAGATGGACAACTTGACGATTTCTGAAGAACCAACTGTTAAAGGATCATCCAGAATTAAAGCCTCTCATCCAGAGGAAATGATAATTGGAAAGAAGGATGACCCTATCAGAACAAGATCCTTTCTCAGATCATTTAGAATGTTATTGTTTGGTTTGGTATCTATCATTGAACCTAACTCTGTGGATGAGGCTCTGCAAGATAATGATTGGATACTTGCTATGCAAGAAGAGCTTAACCAATTCACAAGGAATGATGTTTGGGATCTGGTTCCAAGACCAAATGGATTCAACATCATTGGAACAAAATGGGTCTTCAAAAACAAGCTGAACGAGCAAGGAGAAGTTATCAGAAACAAGGCTAGGCTGGTTGCTCAAGGATATAATCAGGAAGAAGGAATTGATTACACAGAGACATATGCTCCCGTGGTAAGGTTAGAATCTATTCGCTTGCTTATTTCTTTTGCTGCACAGAATAACATACTCTGTATCAGATGGATGTTAAAAGTGCTTTCTTAAATGGCTTCATAGAAAAGGAAGTTTATGTTCATCAACCACCTGGTTTTGAAAATGAAAATTTTCCAGAACTTGTTTTTAAACTAAAGAAATCACTCTATGGCTTAAAATAAGCTCTCAGAGCTTGGTATGAGAGGCTGAGTAATTTTCTTCTGGAAAATAATTTTATCAGAGGAAACGTTGATACTACTCTCTTTCATAAATCAATTAAGAAAGACATTTTAATCTGTCAAATTTATGTAGATGATATTATTTTTGGAACTACCAATATTATGCTTGGAAAGGAGTTTGCTCAATCTATGCAGGCAGAATTTGAAATGAGCATGATGGGAGAACTTTGATTCTTTCTGGGAATTCAAGTGAATCAAACTCCAGAAGGCACCTACATACATCAGACAAAGTATGTAAAGGAGCTTCTGAAGAAATTCAACATGACAGAAAGTAAGCTAGCAAAGACTCCAATGCATCCAATAAGCACTCTAGGTAAAGAAGAGGTAAGTAAAAAGGTAGATCAGAAGCTCTACAGAGGTATGATTGGTTCACTTCTGTACTTGACTGCTTCTAGACCTGATATCCTCTATAGTGTTTGTCTATGTGCTAGATTCCAATCAGATCCTAGAGAATGTCACTTAACAGCTGTTAAGAGGATTTTGAGGTATCTGAAAGGTACTACTAACGTGGGTTTGTGTTATAGAAGATCTGATGAATACATATTAGTTGGATTTTGTGATGCTGATTTTGCTGTAGACAGAATAGAATGTAAAAGTACTTCTGGAAGCTGTCAGTTTTTGGGAAGTCATCTGATCTCATGGTTCAGCAAGAAGCAACCCACAATAGCACTTTCAACAACAGAAGCAGAATATATTGCTACTGCTGGTTGTAGCACACAGATGCTCTAGATGAAAAGTCAACTAGAAGATTATCAGATACATGAGAGTAACTTTTCTATCTTCTATGATAATACTTCTTCTATTTGCCTATCTAAAACCCTATTTTACATTCTAAGGCAAAGCATAGAGAAATTAAACATTATTTCATCAGAGACTATGTTTAGAAGGGAATTATAAGTTTGAATTTTGTTGATACAGACCATCAATGGGCTGATATCTTCACAAAACCCCTTGCTGAAGATAGGTTTAAATTTATTCTGAAGAATATTAGTATGGATTTTTTTCCAGAATAAAACTATTATTCAGAAGCAAATTTATTCAGATGAAAAATGATTAATGTCTATACTCTAAAGTAATCCATCTGTTTTTTTTAGTACGTTATTTATTTTGTGAAACTCTGAACTAACAAGTCTCAGAAGATCTGAGCATTGATTAACGTTTCTTATTCTAAAGAGATTCAGAGGCACATCAACATCAAACACGTGTCACATGAAATCTGGAAAGGTGGAGTGTAAATAATGAGACGCCGTTTAGAGGTACTGTTTGAATTCTCAATTCCTCATTTTCCTCCCCACGCTTGTCAGAATTATTTAATGCTCTTAAATCATTATTCTTTTTTATGTGACTTTTTGTTTTAAATTAGTTGAATTAAATGTTGAACGTGTGAATGTGTGCCATAGTTTTTGCCCCTTTATATTCCACAACACAACACTTCTCACATTTTTCACTCTCTCTCACACCTATATGCGTTTCTGTTTGCTTCATTGCTTAATCTTCTCTTCCAAACCTAAATCTCAAAGAAGAACTCATTATCTCTCAAGATCAGAAATGGCAACTTCATCTTCAACCTCTCAACAGTTTGAATCTACTATGGTTGCGGTTTCATCTTCTAATATGGGTCCTGCTCCGTTCAAAGAACCTGTAAGAACTCTTCTCACACTTGTTGATCAACTGGAAGTTTTATGTGAGTTCTTGGTAGATTTTAAATGTATTGTTGTGAATGGTTTTGATTTGCGTCCAACTGTGTCATCACAAGGATGGACAAAGTATTTTGATAGACTGATAGGTCCAGTTTATCCTTGCTTGGTTAAAGAATTTTGGAGATATGCAACCGTTTACCCCAAATTCATCGTTTCTTCAGTTCTGGGTAAAGAGATTATCATCACTGAAGATCTGATTCGCAAGTTGATAGGATATCAATAAACAGATGGTGTTACTCATCTGCCAGCAGGTCGTATTGAAATGAATGAGGCGTACAGTGAAGTTTTCACTTCTGGGGAAGTTTCAAGCAAAATAAAGGATTTAAAGGTTCATTACAAGATCTGGGCAAAGATCTTCTTAGGCTGCATACATCACACGAAATCCACTAATTCTCCTGACTACATCAACACAGATCAGATGTATTTCATGTACTGTCTGAAGAACCAAGGGAAATTCTTCTGAGCTACATTGCTGAATGCTTAGCAGATAGAACCTCCTTGCCACTAGACTTGATCAAAAGAGGAAATGAACCTGGACCAGATTTCTATGGGGAGAAACAGAGAAAAAGAAGAAAGGTCTCAGAGGAAGGATCTTCGAAGCCTAAGAGGAAAGCTTCTGGTGAAGCATCTTCTGCAAAGCCAAAACGCTTCAAGAAGCAAAAAGGTAATCCTTCTGCAAATTTATCTTCTATTTCTGAACAAGTAACAGAAAAACCAACATCTGAACCTCCTCCTCCTTATGACCCAATTCCCACACCTTCTCCTCCTCGCAACTCTGAACCCATTTCATCTGAACCACAAAAATCTCAACCACTACTCTCTGAACCTCAACAACATCAAACTTCTGAACCACAACAACCACAATCATCTGAACACACTATATCTGTACCATCCACACCTTCCTTCAACATTCATAAGAAAACAACCCCTGATAAAACCCCATATTCTATTCCACAAACATCTAAACCAAACCCTTCTGTAAACCAACCATCTGAACATCCACCATCTGAAAATCAAACATCTGAACCACAACAATCAGAAACCATACCATCTAATCCTGAACCTATCATTCTTGATCTTTAACCTCTCACGACTGTCTTTCCAGTTCCATCTGGATCATCTGAATCTTCTGATTCATCTGATTCCACCGATTCTGATAGATCAGATGTCATCTCTTCTTTTCTTAAACCCTTTGTTTCTATCCCATCGGACCCTGAGGATGATACTTTTTCATCTGAACCAACCCCATCTGAACCTAAGGTTGCTTATACTTCATCTGTCCATATTCCATCTTCATCATATCCACCTTTTATCATTATTCCTTCTTTTTCTATACCTTCAACTTCTGCTCCCATGAAAACATCACCCTTAGAAGCCTACCTAAAACCCAAACCTAGGCTAGATGTTGGTACACTATTTGCTGGTTTTGAAAAAGAAATAAATATGTGGTTATCTTCTGCTAAGAAGGAGTTCTTATCAAGCTTAAATCCTACTGATTCTAAAGCCATCTGGAAAAGATTCAAAACCAGATTCAACTCTGTGGCTTCAAATCTTCAAGAGATTTTCTCTACTGATGCAAAGGTCAGATTTGCTGAAGCTGTCAGACTCACTCTTCTAAGAGTCAGCATAACTCCAACTCTACTTCTGGAAAATACACCTCCATAGGTTGTATGTTCTTCTTCTGAAGAAGTTGCTACTCTTCAGATGACTGAAGTTTCTCAGATAGAAAAAGTCATCACAGAAGCTTCCATTCCAGAAGGTTCTGCTCCTGGTCCTGAAGAAACTCTTGACTATGTTCAACCTTATGACATGATTGTACAAAATGCATCTGCTTCTATGGTTATTCACAATGCATCTGCTTCTGCGTCTGCTCCTGAGTCATCTGAAGTGAAGAAACAAGATGGAGATCTGAATGCTATGTTTGCTCAGCTGGAGGCTAGCAACACTGAGATAAGATCTTGGATGGTAAAGCAAGAAAAGACCACTGAAGAAATCAAGACTTGGATGGCGAAGCAAGAAAAGTCAACCTCTGAGATAACAAAGCTTCTGAGGATTTTGGCTTCCCGTTCTTCTTCTTAGTTTCTTTGTTGTTTGTGCACTTATGTGTTAACTGTTTGTCTGTTTCTGTTTTGGACTATTTTTATCAATGCATCTATGAATGTTGTGTTTTTCCAACTGAATCTATCATATGATTTATTGTTTTCCTCTGCTATTTTTTTTTGTCTTAAAGTTTTTCTTAATCAGATTCTTTTTTATATGACAAAAAGGGGGAGAAAATGGTAATTTTGATAATTCATATAAACAGATACCAAAAGGCAACTCATACATGATATATCTTATCTAATCATATTTTTGAGTGTTTCAGAGCTAATAATACTCATCTAACAAATTTTTAAGAATTAACTCTGAACAAAAATCTAAGAATCTACAAGTTTGCTCTGACGCTGAAAAGAATACAAGAGCTGAAAAGGAAGTATTTAATTTTTTCAGAAGTATTCATTTCAGGGGGAGATTAATATTCTCAGGGGGAGATATTTCTTTTCTATTTGAACAAAATTTCCCATAGTTTTTGTCATCATCAAAAAGGGGGAGATTGTTAGAACACAGATTGGTGTTTAATATATCTCATTGTTTTGATGATAACATTAATGAAATTTTGTATAAAAGAAATATATACTCTAATTCTGTTCAAGTGTTTATTTGATTCAGATATCAAAATTAATATTATTCTAGAAGCAAGAACGCCTATGAACACTACAGAACGATAAAGCTCTGAGCGTCAGAAGCAATACATCAGAAGACTCTGATCTGCTACAGATGACTCTGAGCGAAGCTGAGAAGAATTTGAGTAAAGAACATACAGTAAAGTTTCAGAAGACTCTGGAAGTACTTAACGCTGCAAGTACAGAGGCTCTGATAAGTAAGTCTGCTCTAATAAAGATTTTCACACTAAAGCACTTTGCTGCAAAACTCTGTTAGAGTAACTCTGATATGAAGAACTAGGAACATCAGTAGAGGATCTGATGCAAGACGTTCCAAAGTTGTTGAAGAAGATGTTGTTCAAATAAAGATCCGTTGGCATATTCCTTGTCCTTATCCAAATGGCTCTTTCCTCATTCGTGCATGACACAAGAATTCAGACAAAAAGAATTTGTCTGAACATTCCCCTTCTGAGAAAGGAAAAGTCAATAGAAGACAAAAACAACAGAATGCACAGTTTTGCACAGTCTTTGAGAAATGAACTTCAAGTACTATAAAATCAAGTCTCAGCATCACTTCAAAGTTGACGAATCACTTGACAAATTATTCAACAAGCAATCTCATACAAACATTCTTCAAAGCTGAATAGTTTTTATTTCGTTCTTAAACTTGTGTAAAAATCACAGTTGTGATATAGCTTTTTAGAAGCAACCCTTAAACACATTGTTAGTTTATATTTTGTAAAAGATTCCTTAAGAGACCAAGTGTGGTCAGATTTCTTGAAAAGACTATTTGTCTTAGTGGTTAACACTGTAATCAGTTTGATTTAGTGGATTAAGTCCTTGTTGAGAAAGGCAAATCACCTTGGTAGGGTGGACTGGAGTAGTTTGAGTTTAAACGAACCAGGATAAAAATACCTTGTTATTTTTCTATCATCTTAATTGTTTTTGAAACCCTTATTCAACCCCCCCCTTTTTCTAAGTGTTTTTCCTACCTTCATCTTCGACATGATCCAATTGTCGAAGGTAGGACCTGGCTATTGTTAATCTATGTTAGTAGCTTATTTTTATTTCTGGGATAGTACCCAAAACAATTTTCATCTTCCTTGTGGAATGATGACTCCAACCCTTTTCGACGTCTATGCCATCACCAGGCTTAAGCCAACTGGTGAAACTTATGATCCAAATTTCTTGGCCGAGGACTCCATAGGTTTCGACACCAACAAAGAAGCTTTTACTACTTATATTACCTATTACCACGACCAAAAATCTGATAAAGTATCTGATCAAAAGCATATTTCCTTCCTTGATTTGTGGTTATCTCGTTGTGTTTTTTGCTCGAGATCCCTCCAAGTGGCGAAATGGTATCTGACAATGATGAATCAATTGCATGCTGAACACAAACTTTATCTCGAAGAAATGGTTCTGGCCAACCTCTATGAGTCCTTAGGGGAAGGCGTCACAATTCTCAAAACCATTAAGTCCAAAGGAAACCTATTACTCTCTGGCCTTTTCTGGTTGTTACAATTGTGGTTGAATGCTACCTTTGAAGCATCTTTACTAGTTCACAATCCTATCAACGCAGAAGATGACGAAGTGAAAAATAGAAGAGTCGAAGAAATAATACTTGCCTTGCTAATCCCTAGTGATGAAAGCTTAAATCTCCAGCAAACCTTCACTGGCTGTGTCGTGATGTTTGCCAAGCATTATAATTTCACACCAAGCATGGCTCCCTTTGCTAATATAAAACATGGCCTTGAGTGGTTTACAAGATAATTCCCTACCCCGTCGAAGGACCAGGAAGCAAAATCTCTTGTCATTTGGGAAGCATTCCTTACCTTCAGGCTATTGGGCACAAGGATTCGACATTCAAGACTCCAATTCACCCTTGTTATGTATCAACTAAACCTAGTCTCTCGAAAGTTTGGACTTATTCAAATCATGCCACGACCACTTTTCAACATGTATCCCCCAAAATTTTCTCGATTGTCAAGTGCTGAATTTGGTGTGGCTTTTAGTCCTCCATTTCCAGATTGGTTCGTCTGTGGGGGATTTTGTAAAAATCCTTCGACATAAATCTCAAAAATGTGCCAAACGGGTGGCTCCGACTAAGTACACTCTAGACAGTTTCAAAGGGCACCTTCATATTGGAATAGAACACGTTCGCATAGAGTCTCCAATATACGAAGGTGCGAAATAAGAGGTTTTACGACTCGTCTTTTTTTCCATTTCCTTTATCCTTCTTTTTACTTGTGATAAATGTGTTTATTTTTCAGCCGTGAAGATTTATGCCAAGAAGGCCACTACAGAGAAAGGCACCGTCAAAGAAAAGGACGAAGAAAAGTCCACTAAAGTACTAGGAAAGGTAGACTTTGCCTACTATTACCATTCTTCTTATATAATGTCTTTGTATTTTAACACTTGAAATGTCTTTTTTTTCCAGGCCAGTCGAAGACCTCCACCTACTCCAAAGAAAAGGAAGCAGAAAGAGACTCAAGTCCAAATGATTGACTCAGATGACGAAGATTTGTCCCTAGATACCTCCAAACAGCCAAAAAAAGAAAAAGCAAGCAAAAATTTCTGATGCCAGTTCTCAGCCAACAACGAAAGCTGCCAAAAATCCAGCAAAGAAACCGTTCACTCCCAGAATCCTCGAAGAAGATCCTGATCCGACAAATAAGGGTCAAATTGCCAAGACGAACCCTGATGGAGTCAAAAGCGACAATTCCAGCCCTGGGGCTAAGGGTCCTAAAGTAAACGTTCCACCTTATTCTCTTGAATTGTTAATTGCTTTATATTAAATTTTGACTAACCCATATATGATTTTTCAGGGTGTCGTAGAGGGCACAAAGCAACCGAAAGTTGAACAGAGTATCCCCACAAGCAGCAAAGATCTTACTTATTATCAAACAAGCACTCCCTCCTATCATCCAAACTCTCCTAAAAATTCCAACAAAGGATCCACAAATGAGGTGAATAAACCTGCAGAGACTAGCGCCTTCATTGATGTTGAAGAAGATATGGAGATGCCACATGTAACACCCCAAATTTATTGGAATATTTATTTAATTTATTTAAATATGAATATTCGTATTTTTAGTGATTTTCGGTAGTTGTGTGAAATATTGAGAATTATGGATTTTGGGTTATTTATTTAAATAATAGTATATAATATGAATATATTGGTATTATTATTAATTTAAATAAATCTAAGTTAACTTAGGGCAAATTGGACAATTAAGGAGAAGTTAGTGAGGGTAATATTGGAAAAGCCCAATTTATAGGCTCAAAGTTAGGTTTAACAAAAAGGAATTTTTGAAGGAATTATGATTCATTCTTGTTAGACCGTGAAAAGAGAAGAAATAGAGGCCAAATCTCTGAGCAAGAGGATTGAGGCAAAAGCTTTGCAAGCTTTCTGAGAATCAAGGAGAAGGCTTAGAGCCGGCAATTAAGGTATGAGGAGTATTGCCTTCATTATTTTCAATATGTGATTTCAATGTGTTTAAAGCCTATTTAAGGGTTTAAAGGGTTTGAAGATGATTTTGAGATAAAGGGAATTAGGCATTCGTGGCCAAAATCTATTATTGAGGTTTTAACCATATAGGGATTTGAACTGATGGTCTGATAGGTTTGAGGTCGATTTGGGTTTGAGGGAAAGTAGGCCTTCATGGCCAAAATCTGTCGTTGAGGTTTCAACCCTGTAGGGTAATTAGATTGTGAGAAACTCTAATGACCATGGTGTAGTTGTAAGGAATTATGAGAATTAGAGCGTGAATATGATACGGGATTGGTCTAATAAGTCATAGATTTTGTGCCTTTATCGTTGTAAGACCTTAGGAATGATTTAGGGATGTTTTAGGGGCATTGGGGAAGGAAATTGTTGGACTTTTGGGTTGATTTTAGGTTCTGGTGCGTAACAGCGTTCTGCTGTAATCGCGTGTTCGCACAACGAAGAATCCTTCGCACAATAAAGAATCCTTCACACAACGAACAAACTCGTCCCAGACTCGCACAACGAAGAATCCTTCATACAACGAATAAACTCGCCCCATGCTCACACAACAAACTTGCTAGCGAACGTAGCAGAGTTTCGTGAATTCTGATTTTGTGTATTGATGCCTTGATGTTTTGATGTTGTGATTTCTTTGATGAATTAATGAGTATGACTGTGATTTCTATGTGATTTGTACATGATTATATGATGATTCCTATGAGGTAATGATTGATGAGCTATGATGATATTTCCATGAGTTTTGATTATTCTATGACATGATGTATGATGATGATTTTGATGAATGATGATGCACCTATGATGTTATTACGAGTGTACTACCCCAAATTTTACCCTTAGATTCACTGATCATTTGCATTGCATTTTGGTCCATCCTTTTGTTTCAACTAACCGCTAATGAGTTTGCCTAGTTTGTTGATTTTTCAGGCGGGTTGAAGAAATTGGAAAATAATCTTGTTTCCCAATTAAGTTATGTGAATTCATGTGAATGCGGATGTGTAACCATATTACGGTCTCTTGATGGTTACAAGGCTAGATCATTATTAGAGGATCCCCAAGAAGGTCTAGGGTCTCCTATCTTCTGAATTGTAAGACATTAGTTTGAAAACTGGTTGAATTTCCATGGCAGTGTGGGTGTTAGATTTCCCTTGATACAGTTCATCCTTACTTAAGAATCGGACTACTAGCCGTCAGATGAAAAGTTGGAATATTAATCAAGTTATGAACCATATTGATTTGAGATCGTAAAGTATGGTCGGATTGGGATTCGAGTCTATCCGAGAACCAGTTCTAACGAGATTATCTAAACAAGTTCGAGCACGTATTCATTTTTTTCTATGTTGGTTACGAGTTAAATTTCAGAGGTAGTGGAACTCATGGTTCGCATCGGATTTATAGTGGATATCAATTTAGTTTTGGATTAGTCGCAAGTCTCAAATGATTCGAATTTAAATTACAAAATTCAAAGTTCGTTCGTAATGAGATATGGTTCGAAATTAATTTCAGAATCAAGTTCATATTTTATTAGAGTTCTAATTCGAATACATTGTTTTCAAATCCACATTCCATTATAAGAGTCAGAAGTTTACATTTTTTTGCGGAATTAAAATTCTAAGTCCCTAAGTCCTAATACGTCTTCAAGCTTCCAAATTCTTCGAACTTCCCGAATCGTCAGGACCTGTAAAACAAGAAACGCCAGATAAAAAGTCAGAATTTTAAATCGAAAAGGATGCTTTTTTATTTATTTTTGGACCCTCAGAACAACTTCATCATCGGGTCCGGGAGGGGCAACAATTGAATGCTATCGAACCCCCCGTTTTTCAAGCGACCTCAGGCCCAAGACCCGGTAATTTCTGTTCTTGTCCGAGAGAGAGAAAAAGAGTTTTTGAAAAAAATGATTTTTGTCCAAACAGGCCTTAAGAATCATGTCCAACAACCAAATCCAGATTTCACCATCATTAAAAATATCACAAATAAAAAAAATGAAAAATATCAGATCCGGAAATCCAATCATCAAAACAGATCTAAAAATAGCAAGATATCACCATCAATGAGAGACAGTTCCGAAGATGGAAAGAAGAATACCAAATAGATCCGAAAATCTCCATCATAAAAAACAAACCCGAAAATCCTCATCAGCAAAGCAACGAAAAGGGATCATAACAGCAAGACAAAACAGAATTGGAAACAAACAAGCATTACCAGCCATAAATAATCCCATAAACAATTCTGGAATCAGAACATCATCATCATTAAAGAGCCAAAAGAAAATAGAAGAAATCCAACATGCTAAAACATGTTCATTTAGAAAAGGAAATAACGTTAATGTTCTTCAAAATGTTTTTGAAAAAGAGTTTATAAAAAGAATATCAAAGAAATCAGAAAGGGATCATCACAAAAACGAAAAGAGCCACCATCAAAATCCCAACAAAAACCGTCAGAAAAAAAACTGAAGTTCATCATCTGAACCCAAAAATTAAAAAAAAATGCCTTCATGAACATCAACCGTCCACCATCGAACAAACCCCTAATGAAAATCATCATCTGAACCCAAAACAAAACCATCATCGTCTCCACGAAATCCGGTGATCCTCATTTGAGAATCTCAACGGATCCGAAAACGCCATAGGCCTCAGAAGTTCATCATTGGCCGGAAAATCATCCAAACCCACGATTTATCAACGAATCCATGAAGATCCGTCAACAAAATCGTAAAAATCACAACGAACCAGGCCATCACCATTCCGTAAGGATCAAAAACACCCACAATATTTTTTGTATTTCTTTTCATGTTTTTCAGGAAATAGATGAAGAAGATGGAACATGGTCAAACAAAATAGAAGAAGAAGAAAACACGCGAGCAAGAGAGGATACGAGATCGTGTGAGAGAGGAAAGAAGTTAAAAAAAAATTCAGCAAGCAAACCCACAAGGGGCTGCCGCCGCGGTCAGAGAAGAGAATTAGGGTTGAAGCCCTAATTTCCGCCCCTCCCTTTTATATTATGTCTAGCCGGGTTGGGTATGGGGCCTGACCACTCAGCCCGACCCAATCTTTTTTTTATTTTTATTTTTTATTTTTTTTCTGTTTATGTTTATTTGTTTGTAATATTTTATTAATAATAATGCTAATAACTAATACTAACTACTAACGATTTACTAACATTTTAAAATCTAAAAAAAAACACATAATAATAAAAAAACCATAAATAAAAATAATCTTTTGAGAAAATATAATTTAATTTTAGTTTGTTTGTAATTTAGCCTTTTTTTTATAATAAAAATAAGAAAATATAATTAGACTTTACTTTAACATTGATTTAGCTTTATTTCAATATATAATAAAAATACAAATTAAAAAGTGTTTAGTTGTTTTTAAGTTAATATTTAAAAATCCAAAAAATATAAAACATGCTTAGATTAGTTTTTAATTTAATTTAATTTTTCATAATAAATTAAAAAAACCAAAAAATGTATATTTATTTCAAATCTAATTAAAATACAAAAACCTTTTTATCTAATTATTTTCTAATTAACTTTTAGTTTTTTAGAACTTTATTTAAGTAATTTAAATTCGTTAACTAAAACTTTCTCTTTATCTCCACTTAACTTATTATTCTCAAAAACAACTTAAAAACAATTAAATCTTAATTTCTAATTTAATTCCATTTCACCATTTATTCCTAACTATTCCTCTACTTATCACTCAAATTTAACTCAACCTCTAATTGCTTATTTGTATAGTATTTACATATCATTATCTCATGCTATCTGCATATCCTTACGTTATCAATTATCATCACTTGTATATCAATTCACACTTTCAATTATCACCGCTTTAATTTTTCGCATTATCGTTTATCCCCTCCGAAGGAAAGGTTTAACCATTTGACCACCGTGTCAATATTCCTTTACCCTCGCCCTATCATAGCCTTAGGATCCGAGTCGCCGTACTCGTGCTTAGGCGTCCTGTCGTGGACACACCTCAACCTTTTCCCAACCTTAAGACATTGAGTCGCCGTACTCATGCTTAGGCGTCCCACTGTGGACATCCATCCCTCTATCCTAGTCTTAGGATCAGGAGTTGCCGCACTCCATGTAAGTTCCCTCTGTGGAATACTTACTCTTCACCCTTCAATTCAACTTTTCAACGTAGAATCGGAGTCGCCGCACTCCACGTAAGCGCTTCCATATGAACGTTTACCCTCCCTGGAACATTGACCATAGTCAATAAGTTCCTCGTCCTCCCTCTGTAAGGGGAACTACGATTACTCTGATTCCATCCTCTACCTCAGATACGTAGGCACAAGATGCGAGTCTTGGTGAGTATACTTAGGACTAACCCTTTAGGTCCTTCTCTTTACCCTTTAACCTTTAGCATTACCCTTAAGCAGATAACCTTTAGCAAGTAGCATATTATAAACAAGAGGTTCATGTAGAGTACTACAGAAGTTTAGGATGCTAATACCTTCCCTAAGCTTAACCAACCCCCGAACCTTAGATCTCTCCCCGCATTGTGTTTATGATATAAACTAGGTTTTTCCTTTCTTTAACCTTTCCTTCGGATAAATCAAAGAGCGATTGTGAATAAATATTGTGATTCAAATTAATCAATAATTTGATATCCTATTCTCACTGCAACAGAAAATGGCGACTTCACTAAGGAAATAGTATCTTTTGAGGGTTATCCCTACCTTGTTTTTATGCTTGCTTTTTTTGCTTTATTATTTGCTTGTATATATTATTGTACCTTGCTTGGGTTATACATTATTGTGAGATAAGTCCTACACCTGGACTTGAGTGCAAATTATTATAGGAAGGTGATATATTCGATGAGCCTTATAGGGAGTGAGTCTCGACCAAGCTGACTTGAGAATCACCGCTCAGTTGAGGCCCTCTTGGAACTAGTATTTTTGAACGAGTAGTCGTGAAAACATTCACTATTTTCGATCGGAGCCTGTGATACTGGGGATCATAGTTACCTAAACACAACTTTGGCCTTATTAGGACGTAGTGCAATGACTATGAGGGAGTAGTCCCGAAATAGTTGCTACGCGATATTACACTCAAAAGAAATTCTCTTGAGAATATTATTAACCACCGGTTAGTCAGGAAATTGATAATATCCAAAATATTAACTGATGACTTTGGGAACCTCCTTAGAACCCTTGTTCTACAGGTACAATTAATCCTTAGTACACCTTTCGGGATGGGTAGACCTTGGCTCCGCTCATGTTCCTCTAACCTAGGACCTTTGTTTTCTTTGTATGTTTGTGCATTGCATCCAGCATCATATCATTCATGGTTTCAAAGAATTCAACTGTCAATCTTGCAAATTCAAAATTCTTACATTTCAAAATCTAATCTTTTTCAGCTTTCCTAGAAACATTTTTAATTGACCGTTGAAATCCTTGAAACCATTGCGTTGCATTGGCATCCGATTTTTGCATTTACATTTTCCTTCCAGTTTCTCATTCTCAGTTCTCTCGCTTCCAGTTCTGTCACCCTGAGTCCTCTACATCAGTATAACACCAGAGCCCGAGCTCGAAAAAAGATGGTGGAACAAGATCAAGAGCTTGATCGTGTTAGCAATATACTCGAAGATCTTCGAGGAAGTGTGGGGCAGATTATGGAGATGCTTCAGGTCATTAATGCAAGGATGGATATTCAACCCACTGTTGTCTCAGAAATCACCAATATTGTTGTGAATCCTCAACTGGCCTCTACTACTGCAAATGTACCTCACTATGGTCTTCTATTTGGTTTTGTGCCTCCTTCTGCTGCGGTTCCTACCACTCAATTGGTTCCTTAAGTTGTTCCTCTGGTTTTTGAAGCTCCTCAAGTAATTTCGACTTTTGCACCAACTGCTGTTCATACTCAGGTGCAACCTTATTTCAATGAGCCGATTTATGATATTCCTGATGTGAAGGATGACGAAGATGAGCGATATGAAAAGCTTCATGAAAATGTGGAAACTATTGACAAAAGGCTGAGAATGATGGAAGGTGATCAAATCTTTGGTGCTGCTGCCAGAGATATATGTCTGGTATCTGGTCTGGTTATTCCTCCGAAGTTCAAAACTCCGAGCTTTGACCGTTACGAAGGTGCTACATGCCCGAAGAGTCACTTGATTATGTACTACCGTAAGATGGCTGCTCATGTTGAGAATGATAAGCTGATGAAACATTGTTTCCAGGATAGTCTGAAAGGTGCTTCCTCAAAGTGGTACTTAACTTTAGATCAGTCTCGTATCAAGTGTTTCCAAGATTTATCCGATGCTTTCATCAAACATTACAAATACAACATGGATCTGGCTCCTGATCGAAGACAATGGTTGAGTATGTCGTAGAAGAGTTTAGAATCATTCAAACAGTATGCTCAGAGGTGGAGAGAGATTGCTTCGCAAGTGGAACCTCCTTTGACCGAGAAAGAATTAGCCGATTGGTTTGTTGACACTGTTCGTCCAAAATTCTACGAGAGAATGATTGGTAGTGTGACTGCTAATTTTTATGACATTGTTTCTGTTGGTGTAAAAGTTGAATTGGGTCTGAAAAGTGGTAAAATGTCAAGTGCTTCTGGTAGTTCAAGCTCTAAAGATCATGCGAAGAAACCTTCATTCAGTTCTCAGAAGAAGAAAGAGGGTGAAACTAATGTTGTATCTGCAAGTAGACGAAGAAATCAGCCCTATCAACACCAGCAGAGTTATGTTCAACAACAAGGCTATCCGTTTCAGTATGCTCAATAACCTTATGTAGCTGTTGTTACACCTGCCTTTAATAAGCAAGTTCCTACAATCAGCTTGTGCAACCGGCTCCTGTTTATCAGCCTTCGGTCTATCAATAACCTCCTGGTTATCAACCTGCACAAGCTCCTGCCAATTATCAATGGGCGCCCAACGCTTCTGCTTATCAACAACCGAAGAACCAGGCACCTCGTCAGAATGCTCCCAACAGGAGACAGTACAAATCGTGTCCTCCGATTCTGATGACTTTTATCGAGTTGTACCCTTCATTAGTGAAACAAGGTCTGATTACTACTAGAGCTTTGGGTCTACCTCCTAATCCTTTGCCAGCTAATTACAACCCTGCCGCTCATTGTTTATTTCATGAGGGTGCGCCTGGCCATGATCTAGAAAGCTATTATGCTCTCAAGCATCTTGTACGAGAGTTAATGGAAAAGAAGATTTTGTCTTTTGATGATCCTCATCTGAATGTCAAGAGCAATCCTTTGCCTAACCATAGGGCTATTAATGTTATTGATGATATATCCGATGAAATCCTTACCCTTGATGTTGCTCAGATCAAGACTCCTCTCCAGGTTTTCCATTCGAAGCTATTTGAAGCCAGTCTAGTGTCTACTTCTCATGTTGATTGTGCAGTTTATGGTGTCAGTACCAAGGGCTGTTTGTCGGTTCAGAATGATATTCAGAAGTTGATCAATGATGGTATCTTACAAGTGGTTAATAAAGTGAATAAGGATGAAGTTGTTGTGATTGAAACCGTCTTCAACTTACCAAAGCTAAGTGTTAAGGTGCCAATCTTCAATTTGCCAAGATCAAATTCTGCAAAGCCTGTATTCAACATATCTAAGCCAGTCACTCCTACAGTGAATCAGCCAAAGCCGGTAATCATTCAGAAGCCTAGCCCGTTTCATTTCAGTGATCCTAAAGATGTAGCCTAGAGGTACGATGTGACCATGATTGACAAAGAATCTGGGAAATTTATTCTGAGGGAAAAATTGAAGACTGTTAATGAAGATGTGACAAACATAGTTGGGGCAAGCAAGATGACATGCAGTGGTCGTATTTATACTCCCCGTTTCAATGAGGCTTCGACTAAGGAAATTGTTACTGTTGTGCCAGCCAAGGACAAGGGTAAAGAAGCAGTTACCAACGATGAAGATGATGAATTTTTGAGGATCATTAAGAAGAGTGATTACAAAGTCGTCGACCAACTTCATCAGACTTCTTCCAATATTTCAATCTTATCTCTGCTGATGAGTTCACTGTCGCTACTGCGAAAATCGGTGTCGGCTGACAGAAGAGTCGCCACCGTGCGTTATTTATCCCAACGGAGGGAAAGGAAACGCTCGAAGTAAACCTCGCAAAAAACGGGAAAGGTATGGTCATCGCAACCAAAACCTGGGTTCGGGAGTCGGTTACGCAAGGGGAAGGTATTAGCACCCCTCACGTCCGTCGTACTCGACGGGATCCACGCTTGCTTGGGTTGTCTACAGGATGCAAAACAATCTATCTACGACTGCTAAATCTAAACGGAAGGGAATTGACTCGATAGAGCGTCGCACTCTACGCCTACGTATTCTCAAAAGAGAAAGTCAGAGTCAACGTAGTTCGGGACTACAGGGAAATTGGCTCGCCAAGACCTCGCGTCTTGTGCCTACGTACTTCCACACTGCATGGAAGATCAGAGCTTTACGTAGTTCAGGATAACTACGGCTAGACAGGGTATTCTCACACAGCAGTGAGAAATCAAACTGGTTTTGAAGGTACGGGAACCTATGGGAAAAACTACGGTCTGGTCTCAAATGCACTCAGGCAAGAGAAAAGGGTAACATCAGTCGTCAGCGGGAAAGTCTCGATCGCACAACAGCGAGAGAACACAAGGTTAATTGTTAGTGTGCTCGCTAGGATGTCGCATCCTATGCCTACATATCCTCGTCTGGTACGAGAAATCAGAGCAGCTGTAGTTCGGCTACTTCGGGACCACAGCTCAAATCTCGTTTTATTAACATTCTGAAAAATGGTTACAAGGATCGAATACTGAAAATAAACCCCTAGGAAATACTATCCTATCCTATCCTGAAAAATCAAATGGAAAATAGTCCCCTAACAAGTGTACTTCTAAACTATCTCTAAAAAGAAATCCATGAAGAAAATGTACTCTAAAAAATATTAAATCTACACTAATATTTTTTTACTATTTTTTTCTCAATATTCTTTTCAACATTCCTTTTTCTCATTTCCCTTTTTTTTTTTAATAATTCTTTTCTCTTTATTTTCTTTTCTTTTCTCCAAATATACTCTCTTTCCAACTATTTTCTCTATTTCTTTTTCATATTCTTTTTTCAAATATTTTCTTTTTCATATTCTTTTTTCAAATATTTTCTTTTCTTTTTTTAATATTCTTTTCTATATATTTTTTTACTATTTTTCATATTCAATATTTTTTTCATATCTTTTTTTCATATTTTTTTTCATACTATAATGAAGCAACAAAAACATATAAGAAAATAGAAAAGAAAAAATAAAGGGAGGGAGTGTGACTGTTACAGGGGTGTTAAGTAAGTAAAAAAAACAAAACAGAATAAACTCAACATGGGCCCAGCCCACAAGTAACTCAGAAACGGGGAGGGGGTGTATGGCCAAAAACGGGGTTATTCACCAGCCAGATCCGCATTGGGCTCAGGCCCAAGATCTTTCAAAGAAAAAAACGGAGGGGGGTGTGGCTCCAAAACGCGTTTGGGCTTGAGGCCCAATCCCCAACCCAATCTCTTCCTCCCTTCCTTCACTTTCTGAAACCCTAAGCTCCTCTCTCATCTCTCCTTCTCCCTTTCCGCCGCCGGTACTTCGTTCTCGACCTTCACGTCTCAATCTCCCTGTTGCTCCTCCCAACTCTTCTTCCACTATCATCACCTGCAAACAGGCCTAAAAAATTGAATCATCAAAGTCACAGCGCTCACAATTTCTCGTTCTGAGTAAGCTTCGAAGCTTTGAAGCTCTGATGAATATCCATGGCGTTCATTGTAGATCTGGAGATTCGTGAACTCGAAGATTGATTACGAAGACTCGACAAGAGCCCCGGTGAACTATTGATGAAGACTTGAAGCAAGTTTCTGGAGAATATCTTTAAAGCTGGATGAAGATCATCGATGATCTTGTGAAGCTTCGAAGATCCAATGACGTTTCTGGCGATTTCCAATGAACACCGGAAGAATCGGAGGAAACAGAATGTACCTTTCTGGAAACGAGGGAAATCCATGAGGACGACGAGTGTGAACGGTTGAAGATCTGGAGGATTTGGATGATGAACCAGATGAAGTTCTTGCAGTTTCTTCTGGAAGATTGTTCTTGATCCATTTCTGGAGATGATGACGAACATGAAGATCTACGGACGATTTGATGAACGATTCTTGCAGGTCGCAGATCTTTGAACATGTTGATGGACACATGACGATCTGTTGGAGAACGTTGAAGATTATTGATGAAGATCACTTGAAGGAAGTTTGTTGAAGGTTTCATGGCGTTTCTTGGAAGAACTTGTTGAGGGGGATCTTTGGAGTTTCTGGAGATGGTTCTAAGATTCATGGAGGATTTAGATCTGGATGAAGATTGGTAGTAAAAACGAAGAAGATCGTTGGGTAGAATTTCCAGAAAATTGTTGATGAAGGTTGAAGGCTATTGATGGTGATTTGGACGAGAACTGGAGATTTTCTGGGTTTTTGGTGTTCTCCGGCGAGTTTTACGGCGGCCGGAGGTAGTTGGGTGACCGGCGGGGAGCTGTTAGGGTGGTCGGAAGGGGTCAGGTGCGGGGGTTGCATGGCCGCCGGCCATGCAACCGGTGAGGCTTCAGAGTTAGACAAGTGGCACTGGTAGTGGAGAGGGTTGTGTGCATGCGCGCCACGTGGTGTGGGGCGTGGCAGAGAGAGGGAGAAGTGTAATCCACATGTGTGAATTCTGAGTGTGGTAATAAGTGTGGTGGCCTCCCCTCTGATTTACACGTGGCCTGAAGATTTATATAGGACAAAGATTTTGCTGAATGGACTTGCAGAACTGGGCTTTGCACTGATTGGGCCCACGAAATGACAATAAACCTCCCAAAAAAATCTGAATTGAAATAAAAAAATGATTAAAACTGATGTGTTAACATGAGTAATGATGATGATTAACGGAAATTAAATGGAATAATGACAACTTAAGGAAAGTTAACGTGAATGAATTAAGACTAAGAGGACTAATGACTCAATTAACAATTGAACCTAATTAATCTAATGTTCTAATTAAATCTGAAAGCTAATTAAACTCTAAAAAGAAATAATATTCCAAAAACACTAATTACAATCTAGAAATTAAATCTAAACTATTCTAACCACTCAACGTTTTAAAGAACAGAAATATCTATTAATATTTAATTGACATCTAATATTCTAAAAAAAATCCTAATTAAAATCTATCAAACTATCTAATATCCACAAAATCTATATTAATAAAACTAAATGATCCTATTAACTAATAAAATTCTATTAAAAGAAAATCTATTAAAATTCTATTAAGAAAATCTATATTATTCTATTAAGAAAATGATAAAAATCTATTTAATATCTAATAATGGCCAATAAAATCCAGAAAAAATCATAATAATTCCCGAAGGAACAAAAATAGCACCGAATGGCAAATAACACTGCGAGAACGCACCGGAGTAACCGGTAAAAATAAACGGACACCGAAATATCCCTAAAAACAACAGCGCGAGCTGAGAACATCGGGAATAGCACGACTTCACAAAAAAAATACGATTCTACCTATCTAAACTGATTAAAAACACCTGAAACGCGAGACGAGGGCTGTGATCCCGATAAAATCAAAACAACTGAAAATATGCACTGTATGCAATATGCGGATGCGAATGCGGTCATGCGTCGAAACATGAACCAAATACGGGACCCGGTTGGTCAAATTTTAGGGTGCAACATTCACCTACTCACAGAACTGCTATGCAAAAGATATTGGCTCAAGCCCATATCGCCCAAGACATTACTACCGGTCAATTTGACAGTGTGATTGCCAACATTACTGCCTGCAATACTCTTAGCTTCAGCAATGAGGAACTACCAAAAGAATGTCAGAATCATAACCGTGCTTTACATGTGTCAATGAAATGTCAAGAGGATAACTTATCAAGGGTGCTTGTGGATACCGGTTCATCTTTGAACGTCCTACCCAAGAGATTTCTTACCAAGTTGGCTTACCAAGAGACCATGATGAAGCCTACTTCCTTGATCCTCAAAGCTTTCGATGGTTCTCGTAGGGTAGTGATTGGAGAGGTTAAGCTGCTGATTTTGATTGGACCACATGTTTTCAATATCACATTCCAAGTAATGGACATCAATCCCAACTGCAGTTGTTTACTTGGAAGAACTTGGATCCATGCCGCTAGAGCTATAACTTCAACTCTACATCAGAAGATGAAGTTTGTGGTCGATGAAAAGCTGGTTATTATACATGGTGAAAAGGATTTAATGGTTAGCAATCTATCTTCTTTCCGTTACATAGATGTCGATGAAGACGCTTTGGAAACTTATTTCCAAGCACTTGAGATCGCCAATGCTGTCCTATTGGAAGTCGAAGAAACAGTTGGCCAGAGTACTCCATCTTTTGCATCTTTCAAGAGCACCAGATCAACAATCGACAGGGGCATACCTAAAGGTTGGGGAGAAGTAATTGACATCAGGACCAAGGCGAATCGCCACAGGTTGGGTTACAAACCAACTCATGATAAAGCTTCTACAACTGTCAAAGGACGTCCAAAGACTGTCCAAGAAGTGTTTGTCAGCGGAGATTTCCAAGTCAGTTGTATCAATGATGATGATAATGATGAAGACCTGAGCAACCTGGTATTCAAGAGCAATGCAGCTTTGAACAACTAGGAAGCAATAGAGATTCCCGTGATTTTCCCCTTGTCAAAGTAATTTAATGTCTTGATTTGCTGTTTTCAAAATTCCATAGATATGCCCAAAGCTACTGGACTATTTTGTAGGGCCACCTTTTCACTTTTAAAAGGACATTAATAAATGCATTTTGTTAAATTCTATTTGTTTCACTTGCGTTTTTTGATTTTACCATTTAAAATGAAATTGGCAATCTTTTCAAAACTACAAAAAAGAGCATTTTCTTTCTCTTGCATTTCTTGTGCATTTTAATAAAATATAGCCTTCCAACATGCAGTGCTATCCCAAACCTTATTGAATCCAATGACCCTGCTTTCACTCTCGACTGGGATTCACCCATTTATCAAGCTGAAGATGAGGGTGAGGAAGATTTTAAAGTACCCGCTGAACTGACAAAATTGGTTGAGTATGAGTACACTGAGCTTCAACCGTACAAAAAGCAGGTAGATTTGATTAATCTTGGCACTGATGAAGACAAGAAAGAGGTCAAGATTGGTACAACACTTGGGGCCGAGGTCAAGAAGAGATTGTCAAGCTTCTAGGGGAATATTTTGATGTGTTTGCATGGTCGTATCAAGATATGCCCGATTTAGACACTGATATTGTTGTTCACAAGCTGCCTCTTAAACCAGAATGTCCACCTATCAAGCAGAAACTTCAAAGAACAAGACATGACATGGCTTTGAAGATCCGAGATGAGGTTAAGAAATAACTTGATACAGGTTTCCTTACAGTTGCAAAGTATCCTGATTAGGTAGCCAACATTGTTCCAGTGCCCAAAAAGAACGGTAAAGTCAGAATGTGTGTAGATTACAGGGATTTGAACAAATCAAGCCCAAAAGATGATTTCCCTCTGCCACATATTGATACACTTGTGGATAATACAACCAGTTTTGGAGTTTTCTCTTATATGGATGGTTTCTCCGGTTACAATCAGATCAAGATGGATCCTGCCGACAGAGAAAAAACTACATTCATTACTCCCTGGGGAACCTATTGCTACAAGGTTATGCCCTTCGACTTGAAGAACGCAGGGGCAACATATCAAAGAGCTATGGTCACTCTCTTTCATGACATGATGCATAAAGAGATCGAAGTTTATATTGATGATATGATTTCCAAATCTCAAAATGAAGATGACCATTTGGATCATTTGCTAAAATTGTTTGAGCGACTCAGGAAGTACCAGTTGAAACTGAATCCTTCTAAGTGTACTTTTGGTGTTAGATATGGAAAACTACTTGGTTTTATTCTCAGCCAACGAGGAATTGAAGTAGATCCTAACAAAGTCTGAGCCATTCAGGACATGCTTGCTCCGCAAACTGAAACACAAGTCAGATGTTTTCTTGGACAACTGAACTATATCTCCAGATTCATCTCCAACATGACTGCTACCTGTGAGTCGATCTTCAAGTTACTTTGCAAAAGTCAGGTTATTGATTGGAATTCTGATTGTCAGCAAGCATTTGAGAAGATCAATGGTTACCTGCAAGAGCCTCCTATCTTGATTCCTCCTATTCTGGGAAGACCACTCTTCATGTACCTTACTGTTCTTGAGAAGTCTATGGGTTGCGTATTGGGTCAACACGATGAGACTGGAAGGAAAGAACATGCCATCTACTACCTGAGCAAGAAGTTTACTGATTGTGAAAGCAGATATTCACTTTTGGAGAAGACTTACTGTGCACTAGCATGGGCTGCTAGGCGTCTCAGGCAATACCTGATTTGTCACACTACTTTGTTGATCTCGAAAATGGATCCAATAAAGTACATTTTTTAAAAGCCGCTAAGACTGGAAGACTTGCCCGTTGGCACATGTTGTTATCCGAATATGACATCCAATATATGACTCAGGAAGCTATCAAAGGGAGTATCTTGTCAGATTATCTTGTCGACCAACCAGTTGAAGACTATGAGCCTCTCAAGTTCAACTTTCCTAACAAAGACATTATGTTGGTGAAGGATTATAAAGAGCCAGATCCTGATGAAGGTCCCGAGCCGAGTCTTTGTTGGAAGATGATGTTTGATGGTTCCTCTAATTACAGTGGGCATGGCATAGGCGCCGTTCTGATGAACCCAGAAGGTGGTTATACCCCATTTACAGCAAGGTTAGACTTTGAATGTACCAACAATATTGTCGAATATGAAGCATGCATTCTTGGCCTTGAAGAAGCTATTGACCTTAGAATCAAACTTCGTGAAGTGAGTGGAGATTCAGCTTTGGTTATTTATCAAGTTAATGGTGAATGGAAGACCAGACATGAGAATTTAATCCCATACAGAGCCTATATTGTTGAAATGATTTAATACTTCGATGAGATCTCTTTCAAACATGTTCCGAGATCTGAAAATCACATTGCCGATGCTCTAGCCATGTTAGCCTCAATGTGGAAATTCAAATATTTCAATGATGCTACTCTCATTCGAATCGAGCGCAAGACTGAGTCTGCCTACTGTCAAATGGTAGAAGAAGAAACTGATGACAAACCTTGGTTTCATGACATTAAGAATTATCTGCTCAAGCAAGAGTATCCAGCCGATGCTACTAATCTTGACAAGAAGACTCTGAGAAGGTTGGCATCCATGTTCTTCATCAGCAATGATGTGCTATACAAGAGAAACTACGACATGGTTATGCTTAGATGTGTTGACAAATGTGAAGCAGACATGTTACTTCAAGAGATTCATGAAGGAACCTTTGGAACCCATGCTAACGGTTATGCTATGTCCAAGAAGATTCTGAGAGCTGGATATTACTAGTTAACCATGGAATCTGATTGCATCCAATATGCCAGAAAATGCCATAAGTGCCAAATTTATGCTGACAAGGTCCACGTACCTCCAACACCGCTGAATGTTTTATCTTCAGCGTGGCCTTTCTTAATGTGGGGCATTGACATGATTAGGGAAATTGAGCCAAAAGCTTCCAACGGTCACCAATTCATTCTAGTTTCTATTGACTACTTCACCAAATGGGTAGAAGTTGCCTCTTACGCCAACGTGACCAAGCAAGTAGTTGCCCGCTTCATCAGAAAGGAAATTATCTGTCGTTATGGAATTCCAAGTCGGATCATAACAGACAACGATACCAATCTAAATAATAAGACCATGAAGGAGTTGTGCAAAACTTTCAAGATTCCACATCACAATTCTTCTCCTTACCGTCCCAAAATGAATGGAGTTGTTGAAGCTGCAAACAAAAATATCAAGAAAATCCTAAAAAGATGGTCAAGACTTACAAAGATTGGCATGAAATGCTACCATTTTCTTTGCACGGATACAACAGGGGAAACCCCTTACTCATTGGTATATGGAATGGAAGTCGTCCTCCCCATCGAAGTTGAGTTACCTTCCTTACGGGTATTTATGGAAACCAAGCTAGATGAAGCTGAATGGATTCAAGACAGATTTGACCAGCTTAATCTCATCGACGAGAAACGCATGACAGCTATGTGCCATGGTCAGTTATACCAGAAGCGGATGAAGAGAGCCTTTGACAAGAAAGTCCGAATCCGTGAGTTCCGTCAGGGAGAGCTCGTACTCAAGAAAATCTTGCCAGTTCACAAAGACATGCGTGGGAAATGGATGCCCAACTATGAAGGCCCATTTTTTGTGAAGACAGTCTTCTCCGGAGGATCGCTAATTCTCACAACAATGGATGGTGAACACCTTGCACATCCTGTGAACTCTGATGCAGTTAGAAAATATTATGCCTAAAATAACTCGCTAAGTCGAAAACCTGAAAAGGCGACTTAGGCAACAATGGGTATCCCGGTGGATCACAATCTATAAAGGAAATCCAGGCAAAAATTAGGGATGAAAAAAAAATATAGCTCGCTAAGCTGAAAACCTGAAAAGGCGGCCTAGGCAAAAATGAGCGTCCCGGTGGATTGAAAACCCGAAAGGGCGATCCAGGCAAAAGTTAGGGACAAAGGCGTTTCACTGCATCAGATGACGCCGATCATCAAAGAACATTTACGGAAGATCAACTCCAATCTAATCGCTCTTGTCAGAAGCAGGGTTTTGGGTAGTCTTAATTATTAGGGTCAGTAGAGGTCGTTGGATTTAATGTAACCTTTCCCTATTGCCAATTTCAATTGTAATTTTCCATGGAGCCTTGCCTTTAGCAAGTTACCATTCTTCAATAAATTAAACCTTTTGCTTATTTAATTTTTTCCATTTATGCTATCTCTATTTCATTTTTTTGTTATGCAAATTGTTATTTGTTAATAGTACTTTTGAAGGTGAAAAGTTTTCTAAACTTAAAACTGTTTTTGAAAACGCTTTTGAAAAATATAAAGTCGCTTTGACTTGTGGAAATATCCGAAGGACAACTTCATCCCCAGTAAGTCTCATGTTGCAGAAGCACTTTTAAACCATTGCCTCAGCGCAAGTCCCCAGCGAGACTATAAGCTGACAACACTTTTTGGATTGATCCGATAATCTCCAGTGACTTTCAAGACTGTAGAGAATCTCCCCAGTATCTTCCAAGTGATACACTTATTATTTGAGGACCCACTCCTAGTGGAATCGTCCTTTCCTCACTGAAGTTGTTATACTTTCCTCAAGAATTTTCCCCAGGAGATTGCCACATTCTCCCCAAGAAGTCAAGATACTTTCCCCAGGGAAGCTGATGTACTTTCCCCAGGAAGTTGATGTAATTTTTCCAAGAAGCTGCTACACTTTCTCCATGAAGCCGCCTAGCTCCACATCTTACCTAATGAAGCGGATATTTATTTTATCCCCGGAAGTCTCTATCTTAAGATGACTCCCCCCAGTGAATAGGTCTTCTTTTATCAGATTCAGATTCATGATGGCAATCCTTCCAGTGAAGTCATGATATCTTATTCCCAAGTGGATTGTTCTTTCCCCAGAGAATTTGGAACTTTGAAGCAAGATTTGGTTCCACCCATCATATTTCCTACCCTCTGATAGATGTACTTTTGCAGAGGTCGCCGGGTATCCCCGTCAAGATGTTTATTTGATCTCCCGTTTGCTCCTCCTCTTGTTTTTTGTCAACATAGACATACACGTTAGCATTTGCATGTTTGTTGTCCTCGTTTGTCTTTTGTCGTTACTTTGGCTGTGGTTACCGCTAAGTAACTGAGTTTTTCCATTCTCTCCAAGTAGATCATTGACCTTAAGCATAAAATACATACTATTTTCCGTTTCCCCACTGAGTTCAACCCTCGTGGATGATGGTTATTTCAGTTATCTTTTCCACGCCTGGATAAGATAAATCCCCATTTGAGTTCATTTCCTCAATGGAGTCTTGTTTGGAAGTTTCTTTCTAGCTCGATCCTAGATTGAACTTCGGTCCCTGTTGGCCGCCGAACCTACCTGGACGTGCATTTATTTTGCACTATCTTTCAAGAAGAGCCTTTTACAACGCCTCATTGATGATAAGTGGCAGTCTCTCCTGAGAAGCTTATCATGCTTTGCCCCAAGATAAGTGGCAGTCTCGCCTGGGAAGCTTATTATTACTAGCCTTGCAGATAAGTGGAGGTCTCATTCCGAGAAGGTTATCAGTATATCTTTACTCCCCATTAAGCTGCAGTCTCATTTTGAGAAGCTTATCACTATATGTTACAGCACCGATAAGTGGCAGTCTTGCTTGAGAAGCTTATTACTACCTTCATTGTACCAGCAACAAGTGGCCATCTCCCTCGAGAAGCTTGTTTTCCATTGCCTTTTTCCAAATAAGTGGCAGTCTCACCTGAGAAGCTTATCAATTTTATCCGTATCCACAGATAAGTGGCAATCTCCCCATGAGAAGCTTATCATAGTTATCTTTTTCAGCGATAAGTGGCTGTCTCTTTATTTGAGAAGCTTATCCAGTTTTGGTATGTAAGTCCCTTTCAGCGATAAGTGGCAGTCTCTCTCGAGAAGCTTATCAGGGCATTCCCCCATTGAAGTCTAATTATTTTGGCATACAGCAGGCTTTTACCCTGTATATTTTCTGATGGTTCCTGAAAATCCCGTTCGATCTCTTCGTTTAAGGAATTTCCAAAAGCTTAGATGTTATTCTTTCCTAAAGACTCCAACATTTTGTTTACCCGATCCTACCGCCGTGTGGATTTGGTTTTTACCCTTTTATCCTAGAGTGTCAACCGATCATGCCTGAACCTGTTGAGCAGCTGCTCTGGATATGTTTTTTCCCTAGTGGAGGCCGTCTTACCAGCGCCATCTCCATTGAGGATCTCTTCTTGTCTTTCTTTCTAAAGTGACAACTGGTCATGCTTGAACCTGTTGGTCCATCACTTTAGGTTTCCCCGTGTTTCGTGTTGTTCCACAGTGTGTTGTCGTCCCCAGTGGTTGGTTGCTCGTTGTGTCGTTCCCCTGTGTCTTCGTTTCGTCTGCATCTTTGCATTTATCATTTACATCATACACATCATATTATGTTCATAGCATTCTGAGTTCCAAGGCACATTTGACCTAGAATCAAGTTTCCCCTCAACTTTAGGGGAACATGAATGTTGTTCCTCATGATCTTAGGTTTCTAAAAAGTCATAGAAGTCCTTGATATCATTTGTAGAACTCAAGTTATGGTCTTGGCAAGGAAAGGGTATTTTGGGAAAGTTTCATTATAGGTCATTTGTTTTATAGGTCATTTCCATGAACTTATACACCTCAAATTCACTTCCAACCAACATGAAAAATGTTCATGAATACCTCATTTACATCTTTGGACTTAAGAATCATTTGAATTATGGATTATTTGGCCATGTGGGAAGATTTTCAAGTGAAATTTGAATTTTTAAGCATGGTATGAGATGAGTACATTATAGGTCATGATTTTCATTTGTTTTGGGTTGCTTTGTACCAAAATATTATCATGAGCAAGATGCCACAAATTGATTCAACACAAAGGGCATGAAAACGTGTCATTTTCAAGTTTCTTCATAAGAAAGTTTCAACTTCAAACTCACAATGTGGATCAAATTTAAAGCCCAATCCAATTCAAATGCAAAATACACCTCACATGCTGCAGATTGGTGAACTTATCATGTGTGAAGCAAGCACAACCCGTGTGCATGAAGGGAGTTACTTTTTTGGGCAAATATTTTCAAATATCACAATTGAGGCTTCATGGGCCTGCATGACACATTTTAATCCATCATATATAAACAAAGAGCTTGCCCTAGAAGCTTAGAACGCGCATTTGGATCTAGAGAGAGCAATTTCAGATTCAAATTTCTCAAGCATTTTTCAAATTCGTATTCCATTTTTCTCTGCAAATTAACTTCAATTGAGGCCTGGTTCTTCTTTCTGGGAGCATTTGGAGTGGAATTGAAGCAAAAAAGTGAAGGTTGCATGCATCTGAAGAACCAACGGAGTTGCTCTGTTCAGTAAGTTTCCTCTTCCATTTTCTCTCATTCTAGACCATGATTTAGGCTCATACCGGTTGCATCTGAAGCCCTACATTGAGTAGGCCATGTTTGCATAGTTGTTCATGTTTGATCAAGTTTCAGTATGTGCATCTCAAACTTCAAGCCTTCGATTCTCTTATTTCATGAGCCTTTTTGAAAATCTAAGTTTGGATTCATGATCCTTGTGAGCGCAGCTTTCCATTGGTATAAGGATCAGCAATTTTTATGGAGAATTTTCACCTGAGCTCCGGTGGGCTTGCCGTAGAAGACAACCGGAGCCCTAGCTTCGGCGTCTAGTTTGTCTTCAAATCAGATTTGATGTGGCATTGTTTGAATCTTTGACTGAGTGCGTGTTTGCTTCTCATTTGCTTGACCAGATCCATGTGGCTTGTTGACTCCATGTCCGTTTAATGAAACAAGGCGTTTTGAGTGTTGAGCTGAGTCTGGTGGAGTGGGCTTGAATTGATATTCGCCCCCCCCCCCCCCTCATTTGGAGCCCAAACGTGTTTGTTCTTGGTTTAAGTTGTTCTGGGAATTGTTTTGCACCACTGCTTCCATTTCCTTTTTATTTTATTTTATTTTATTTCCTGTTTTGGTTTGCAATTATTAAAAATAGCTCTAATTGTCCAAAAATTCCACAAAAAATATTTTCCATCATTTTAAAACCTTAATTAATTTTCTATAATTCTTAATGATGATTTTATTTTATTTTGCAATTTAATTTGAATTTTGCAATTGGAGAGGTTTTTAATATTGTTCTTGTTTGATCATCCATGCTTGAGCTACCATTTGATATCACCAATGACTAGGGTTTCCTCTCCATTTAGAGGATGGATTGAGGTACCTTTGAGGATGATTTTGGTCAATGTTTGATCATTTTTTGTTTGACTTTGCTTTGATTTTGTTTAACCCTCAATTATAATTCAATAAGGTGGAGCACCCTAGTTGATCAAATCATTTGGTGATGCCTTGAATTGAATTTGGTTGTGAAACTTTAGCCTCTGTTTGCCAACATGCTTGGTTGATTTTGTTAGAACACAGATTGATGTTCAATATATCTCATTGTTTTGATGATAACATTAATGAAATTTTGTATAGAGAATTTATATACACTAATTTTTGTTCAAGTGTTTATTTGTTTCAGATATCAAAATTAATATTATTCTGGAAGCAAGAACGCCTCTGAACACCTTAGAATGAAAAAGCTCTGAAGCGTCAGAAGCAACACATCAGAAGACTCTGATCTGCTAAAATGACTCTGAGCAAAGCTATGAAGAACTTGAGCAAAGAACATACGTAAAGCTTCAGAAGACTCTGGAAGTACTCAACGCTGCAAGTACAGAAGTTCTGATAAGAAAGTATGCTCTGATAAGGATTTCACGCTTAAAGCACTTTGCTGCAAACTCTGATAGAGAAACTCTGATTGAGTTAACTCTGACCTGAAGAACTAAGAACATCATCAGAAGTTCTGATGCAAGGCGTTCCAAAGTTGTTGAAGAAGATGCTGTTCAAATAAAGATCCGTTAGTATATTCCTTGTCTTATCCTAAACGGCTCTTTCCCCATTTGTGCATGACACAGGATTTCAGACAAAAAGGATTTGTCAAAACATTCCTCTTCTGAGAAAGGAAAAGTCAATAGAAGACAAAAAGAACAGAATGCACAGATTGCACAGTCTTTGAGAAAGGATTTCAAAGTACTATAAAAGCAAGTCTAAGCATCACTTCAAAGGTTAACGAACTTGAAACAAATTCTTGAAAAAGTTATTCAAAAAACACTCATTCAAACATTCTTCAAGCTAGAATAGTTTTACTTTTCGTTCTATAACTTGTGTAAAAATCACTGTTGTGATATAGCTTTTTAGAAGCACTTCTTAAACACAAATTTGTTAGTTTATCTTTTGTAAAAAGATTTCCTTAAGAAGACCAAGTTGTGGTCAGAATTTCTTGAGAAGACTAAGACAGTTGTCTTAGTGGTTTACACTATAATCAAGTTTAATATAGTGGATTAAGTCCTTGTTGAGAAAGGAAAATCAGCTTGGTAGGGTGGACTGGATTAGTTTGAGTTCAAACGAACTAGGATAAAAATACTGTGTTATTTTTCTATCATCCAAATTGTCTTAAAAACCCTTATTCAACCCCCCCCCCCCTTCTAAGTGTTTTTCTCACCTTCAGATTTGTGTATTTTATTTGAGATTTATTGAACATTTCTTCTATTTTTGGTGAACCTTGCAAGTCAAGTCATCCTAGATGAAGTTCATACAAACTAGTTGACCTAGTTTCTTTGGGAAATGACTTTGATTAATCCCATATGCACCCTATGACTCTTGATTCTCATTCTTGATATGATTAAGGTGTTGGCTTTGCATTTATAGGTCACACACTTGTGTAGTTTGTGTTTCAAGTCACTTTAAAGTTAAGGTATTCCACATGGTTTTAAGTGTTGATTATGAATGGAACTTTGGTTCTTTCTCTCGCCTTGACTTGGAACTTGCTTGTGCCTTGGTTTCCATTTGGTTTTAGCATCTTCTTCTTGTGTTTGTGCTTCTTTCCTTTGGCTTTTGATACTCATTCAAAGCAATTTGGTATCCTTTGTTCATACTTTGAGTTTGCTTTGAATGAGGGATCACTTTTGCTCATTTCTTTTGCATGATCAATATGTTGTGTTTGGTTGAGATATATTTCATGTTGCTTGCTTCCCAAGCCTTTTCTCCCATCTCCAATTTGATCATGGCTTCTCCCTTTGGATTTGTTATTTATGTTTTGGTTTTAGTGATTGATGTATGAATGGTTGTAGGAGTTATGACTTCTCCCATTTCATCTCACTTTTTCTTTGACTTGTTTAAGTCATTTTGCTTCATCTTTTGTTTGTGTTACATCTTGCATATCATGTTTACTTTATTCCTTGACTTGTTTAGGTCAACTTCATCTCTTTCTTGCATCTCATTTGTGATTGATTTATCTTGTGTTTTCTTGGTCTTTTGCCATGATCCCCTAGGATTCCTAGTCCCTCCGTTTAGGATGGGAGTAGGAGAGACATTAAGTGTTCAATCCAAGCATGATAATATTAGGATAGTATTTTCCCCTCTTAATCTCAATATTAGAAGCACATTGCATGATAACATTAGGGTTGATTAGTTTCCCTTTAGAGTTTGTGTCTTCTCTTCTCATCTCAAAACTTCTTCAAGACATCTAATAAAGGATAATAAGTGTTGTAGGCTACGAGCCTTAAGTACTTGGGGAATGATAGTTGGGGGGATTCCTCTCAACTGTCTAGAGTGTTTAGCGTATGCCCTTTGGGTGATATGCGACGCATTCGCTCTCAAGTCATAGTCTTTAGTGCAACATGAATTACAAATCTAATTCAATTCACTTCTTCATAAAAAACACAAAACAAAACATCAAATATTTTTGCCCTTCGGGATTAATTGAAAATCATTTTCATAAAGAGTGAGTTAACTCTTGGTTCTACTGCATACAAGTAACGCCTAAGTCTCCGATGGGCAAGAAGCAATACACCTAACTGCTAGAACGAAGGTTTAACCCTACTCAGCTAAAAACACTTGAACCAATATGTGGTCGTGTCAGCTCGAACTACGTTTGATCTAATTTTCTCGTACCAGACGAGGATACGTAGGCACAAGACGATGATGTCTTGGCGAGCAACCTTCCCCACCTTCACCCGTAGTTTTCCGAACTACGTTGACTCTGACTTTCCCATTGCACGAGGGAGTATGTAGGCATAGAGCGGTGATGTTCTATCGAGTCTCTTTTCTTTTCTTTTGTCCCTGTGGCCAACCTTATAGATTAACACCCTTTTAGATAGATAACAAGCGTGGATCACATTGAGTACAACGGACTTGAGGGGTGCTCATACCTTCCCCTTGCGTAACCGACTCCCGAACCTAAGATTTGGTTGCGATGACCTTGTCTTTTCCCTTTTCCGTAGGTTTTCTCTGATCGTTTCCTTTCCCTCTCTTTGGGATAAATAACGAACAGTGGCGACTCTTCTGTCTTTGTCGGCCCCTCTTCACAGCGATGCGATAGATGCGACATGTCAACGACTCTCGTAGCCCTTCTCCCCGACCGACTGGATGTCGCCCTCGGTTGGAGCGACCACAGTCGATGGCTTCCAAGAAGCGTAACCGGTCACCTCCTCATAAGGAACGAAACTCCCCAGATCAGAAGAAGAGCAAAGCCGAAGGAGACGTTATCTAGCTAAGAGCCCGACCGAGGAGTTCTCCCTAATGCAACAGGAACAACCAAGGGTCAGTCTCCCCTCACTATCACCTGTCAGGAGTGACGAAGTCACCCAATGTTCACCATTATGTAGGGCCACCATAGAAACTCCACTGCCCATTGGGATGGAGAAGCCCCCATATTTGGTAACTTATGATGGCACGACTGACCCAGACGACCACATAGAAAGTATCGACGCAATGCTTGACTATCAGAACATGCAGGGAGCCATCAAGTGCAGGCTTTTCCTCACTACCCTAAGGAAGGGTGTCATGGTGTGGTATAAACGCCTCGTACCCGAATCCATCACCTCCTGGTACGAACTAAAGTGGCAGTTCTCCAGGCACTTCACAGTTTCCTGACGCCATCCGAAGATAGAGGCAGCCTTGAAAGCCATTATCCAAGGGAGGAATGAATCTCTTTGAGATTACATATAGAGGTTCAAACGAGAGGCCTTCCAAGTGTCCATCATGGACGACATGAAGAAATTTCGAATCCAGAGAGGCATAAGACCTCACTCAGACTTCGCCAAGGCCATTGGGATTGAACGTCCCCGCACCTTGAATTCCCTTCTTTGCATAGCCTAATCATACATCCAGTACGAGGAGATAGAGGCTGTGAACAACGCCCATGACACGCGGAACCAGGAGGGCTTTCAGGGCGCCAGGCATGAGGAGGCCGCTCCTCCTCGACGAGGCGGGGAAAGAAGAGAAGACTGACCCCGCGAATAGAGGAGACGAGCTGGACGGTTCACTAAGTACACACTGCTCACAGCTCCCTGCAAGTGCATTCTGGCCTAATGTATCAATTCATAATTCTAGGGGGTGGTGTTCGTTTCCCGAAGCCAATGTGCACAAATCCAAATATTGTCGGTTTCACTAGATCCATGGACACATCAATGGAGGATCGCATCCACCTCAAGGATGCAATCGAGATGTTAATAAAAGAAGGGCACCTGAACCAGTACACCCGACGAGGTGAGGTTCCCCGACATGAGACCCGTGAAGCCAAGAAGGTCGAGGAAGTGTCACCTCCCTCCGACAAAGCGGGGCTACAGGTCGCCCTGTGTGTCTCCTGACTGGAGGAATTCCTCCTTTTCAGCGAGCCCGTCAGACCGTTGTCCGCCCACAGCCCGTGGGAGGATTTCCCCGCCACCCTGGTCATATTCAACGGTGGGCCCAGCAAGCTATCGATCGGGTCGGTCAAGAGGAAGTTCGAGGAACTCATCGATAAGAGCTCAAAGACGAACACAACACTTGATAAGTTTAAAGGTCAATCGAACTCGATTACCTTTTACCTCGAGGAGCTTCCCAGGGGTGCACCTAACTCCAGCATTCCCCTCCTGATGAGGGCTTAGATGGTGAACTTCAACGTACGCTGAATCCTAGTCGACCAAGGGAGTTTAGTAGAAATAATGTACGCCTATCTGTTCATGACCCTCTAGTTCGACAGGAGCCACCTGACCCCGTATGTTGGCTCTGACCTCCAAGGTTTCAACGGTACTACCATCAAGCCTTGGGGATACGTGGAACTGGTCGTCACATTCAGGGCAGAGGAGACGGCCAGATAGGTGAAGGTCTGCTTCCTAGTAATTGAATGTCCCTCCCTGTACCAGTGCATCATGAGAAGACCAGCCTTGGATGAACTGACCGCGGTACCATCTACATTCCACCTGAAGATGAAGTACTACACGACTAAAGGGAGGGTCTTCACCCTCCACGGAGACATTGAGGCGGCTAGGAGATGCTTTGAGGCAGCACTCAAAAGACTCAAATCGATCAACATCCCCCTAAGTCGACCAGTAGGCCAGCCCGGACCGAGGAGCAGAAGCCACTCCCTCACGTCAACTCCGTCGACCTCGACAGTCGCTTCCCCAGCAAGCATGGGCAAAGCACGGAATCTGAAGATGCGCCTTCGACAGACAATGAGCAGCTCTCACATCCAACGCGCCCCATTCCAGATGGAGACTTCGAGCTCATCACGCTCGGAGACGACCCAAGAAGAAGCGTGAAGATTGGCACGGGACTCCCTGACCTGGCGAGGAAACAACTTAAAACATGCCTTCGGGAGAACGCTGACCTATTCGCTTGGAGCGCTGCGGAGATGCCCGGCCTTGACCCCGACGTAGCATGCCACCACCTTACCATAGATCCGGCTTCTAAGTTCATAGTTCAACATAGGCGTAGGCAGTCTCCCGAGAAAGCGGAGGCTCCTAAAAAAGCTGTAAAAGACCTCATAGAGGAAAATTTTATATCGGAAGCCCACTACACAACCTGACTGTCCAATGTTGTACTAGCTAAGAAACATAATGAAAATTGGAGGATGTGTGTTAACTATACTGATATCAACCGAGCATGCCCCAAAGATGCTTACCCGTAACCTAACATCGACAAACTCGTTGACAATTCTGTAGATTTTAAACTGCTGTCATTTATGGAAGCGTACTCGTGATACAATCAAATCCCTATGGCAAAGGCCGACAAGAAGTACACGACCTTCATGAATGAGTTAGGAAACTATTACTACAACATAATGCTCTTAGTTTTGAAGAACATTGGTGCGACCTATCAGCGGATGATGAACAAAGTCTTCTGAGGAGAAATCGAGGACATGCTCGAAGTTTACATGGACGACATGATCGTGAAATCACGAGAAGAGGTCGATCACACCACCCATCTCAGGAAGGTCTTCGAGACAGCAAGGAAGTGCAGGATGAGGTTCAACCCTGAGAAGTGCACCTTCGGTGTACGAGCAGGCAAGTTCCTCGGATTCTACTTGACAGAATGAGGAATAGAAGCGAATCTGGACAAATCCAGGGCTTTCTCCGAGTTCACCATGTCGAGCATAAAGAAGTCCATCCAATCAGTAAATAGGATGCTCGCATCTTTGTCACAATTTGTCGCCAAGTCTGCTCAACACGCCTTCCCCTTCTTTAAGCTCCTATGCAAGGAGGCCACATTTAAATGGACCGAGGAGTGCGAGTAGGCCCTCCTCCACCTCAAGCAAATCCTCTCAGAGCCACCAATTCTGTCGAGGCCTGAGGTCGAGGAAACCCTATACCTATATCTTGATATCACCATGGAGGCCATAAGTGCAGCGCTAATCTGCGAAACCCCTGAAGGATAGAAGTCGATATATTTCACAAGCAAATCCCTACAAGGTCCCGAGCTTAGATACTAGCAGATTGAGAAGGTCGCTCTGACCCTCATCAACGTGGCCAGGAGGTTACATCATTGCTTCCTGGCCCACACGATCATAGTCAGAACCGACCAGCCCATCAAACAACTACTCAGGTGGCCGAACATGTCGGGAATAATGCTCAAATGGTCACTCGAACTCTCTGAATTCGACGTCCAATACGAGAGCAGAAAAGCCCTTAAGGCTCAAGTCCTGTCCGACTTTGTCGCAGAGATGGCTTCCACAGGCTTGCTAACCCCTAGGACGCACAAATGGACCATCTTCGCCGATGGCGCCTCTAGCTCGACAGGAAGTGGAGCGGACATTATACTAGAAAATGAAGAAGGTATCCTGATCGAAGTCTACCTCACCTTGGTGTTACCAACGTTGAACAACCAGGCCGAGTATGAGGAATTCCTCGCAGGACTCCGTTTGAGTGAAGACCTTGGCACGAAGGAGGTAAAGATCTTTACCGACTCCCAGCTCATGGCCTTCCAGGTATGGGGAGAGTATCAAGCCAAGAACGACAACCTCACAGAGTACCTATCCTTAGTAAGAGAAAGAATGAAAAGCTTCGACTCCGCGAAGGTACGACAAATCCTACGCGAATAGAACATCCGGGAAGACATTTTATCGAAACTAGCTAGCACGAAGAAGAAGGGCAGAAACAAATCCGTAATCCAGGAGGTCCTCTCTCGCTCCAGCATTAAGAAAAACATGACAACTACTGAGGTAAATGCTATGGGCGAAAGTGACTGTTGGATGACCCCTGTGTACGCCTACTTTAGCACAGAACGACTTCCCGAAGATGCCAAAGAGGCGAGCATGGTTAGACGTCGAGCCTGCTCGTACATATTGATCGAGGACAAACTGTACGGACGAGGATTCTTCATCCCCCTCCTCAAGCGCGTCGACGAATCCAAGGTACCTGGCATACTCTAAGAGATCCACGAAGGGATCAATGCCCAGCACCTCGGTGGAAGATCACTTGCTCGTAAGGCCGTACGAGCGGGATACTATTGGCCCAACATGCAACAAGATGCCAAAGAGCATGCCAAGAAGTGCGACAAATGCCAATGGCACGGGGACATGCACCTGGCCCTGCCAAACGAGCTTAAAACACTTTTGTTGCCATGGCCATTTGCTTGGTGGGGGATGGATATCCTCGGGCCCTTCACCATTGGGTCCTACCAAAATAAATATTTGATAGTCGGCATCGACTACTTCACTAAATGGATAGAGGTTGAAGCCTTATCTAAAATCACGGCCCAAAACATACTATGTTTCTACAAACGAAACATACTCGCCTGGTTCGGCATATCCCAAGCCATTGTCACCGAAAACGGGACACAATTCATCGACAAGAACTTTCAGGACTTCGTCGACTAAGGTATGGGGAGTATTTCTGTTCATGATTTTCCATGTATGCCTTTAGATGTATTTATGGTGGGTTTAGGATTTGAGGGTTTCTGAGTTGAATTGGGAAAGATAAGAGAATCGATTATAGAAATCTGAGATTATGGGCTATGGTATGAATCACTGAATAGTATTGTGAGGAAGGAAACCTTAGGCCTTATGGCCAAGAACCTTGGATAGTTGTATGTTTGACCCTATAGGAATAGAAATATTCAAATGTGAGTACTCTGATGCACTCAGAGCAATTGTAGGAAAATAGTGTTTTAGGTAGTGCAAATGTTGCCGGATTAGCCTAATAAACCATAGATTTTGTGTTGTCATCGCCGTATGACCTTAGGGATAATTTAGGGATGTTTTTGGGGCATGAGATGTGTGAATCGTATGAGTTTTTGGGTGGAAATCAGTTCTGGTGCGTAGCAGAAGTTGCTGTCATCGCACTGTTCGCCTAGCGAGCAAGCCAGCGAAGGTTTGCTACAAGACTCGCCTAGCGAGCAAGCCAGTGAGGATTCGCTAGAGGCTCGCCTAGCGAGCAGGCCAGCAAAGGGTTCGCTACGAGACTCGCCTAGCGAGCGAGCCAGCGAACATAGCAGAGTTCGCGAAATTGATTATTATGCAGCGAGGCCGTGATGTGTGATTCTGGGATTTCTGGGATGAGTTGCCATGAGTATGACGGTGGGTTTTGGGGCGATGTGTACATGATGTTATGATAGTTCTGTGATGTATCGATTGAGTTAATATGATGAAATTACCATGATTTGATGAACTATGTGGTAACATGAGATATGATGATTTATGTGATTTATGTGATGATGATGAGTCTGACGAATGATGATGCACCATATGCTGTATTGTGAGGATTATTATTGTGACGTGTGCATCATGCATTCATGCGCATTCGATTGCTTTGGATTCAATCTCACTGTGTGGATGTGAAGTATTTTGATGTGCTCTGATCCTATTGATGGGGATCTATGGAGGGTTGATGGCCCAGTGTCCATCGAACTGTGATGTTTGGTACCACATGCATTGAGTTGTGTTGCATTGCATTTATGAGTCCTTGTGTATAAATTATGATGTTGTGACCCTTGAGGCATATGTGAGTAATATGAATATGTTGTCGTTTATGCATTAATTGTCATACATTGATTATTATGAACTTTTTACTCACCCTGCCTGTTTGAATGTTACCTCTACATGGGTAACATGCAAATGATCCAGTTTAGTCGTGGACGCCGTTGAGGAGTTAGTTTTGAAGTTTTTGAGCGTTTTAGTCTTTTGGTCAGCTTAGAGGGTCTTGCTTTGATATGTAACATTGGGTTGGGTTCCTTGAGTTGATGTTATACTATTGTCGTTATTTTGATTAATTTCCCTCTTTGAGGAAACTTTGAATTATGTTTTGAATTCCGCTGTTTATGATGCTTTCATGTGTTTTGGGAAAAACCCGTAGTTACCGAGTATGGACTAATTTTGATGACTTTGAGAAATGTACGCCCTTTTAGTGGCTTTTTAATGAGATTCATTTATTCACTCTGATTTATGTGTTATTTTTGCCTGATATTTTTGGGGTAGAAAAAGGGTGTTACATTAGTGGTATCAGAGCAGGTCGGTTCGTCCGGCCAAGTGTTTATGTTGTTAATCCCCTGTCAATCGATAGTGTGAGAACACTATTGATGAGTTATTTCCTTCTAACCTTGTTGGTGGTTGTAGATGGCAGGAAGGAATGATTGTGTTATTGCTGATGTGCTGGAGTCACTTGCCCAAGTGATGGCTCATAATGGTGGACCTCCAGATGAGTTATATGCTTTGGGAAAGTTTCAGAGGAACAATCCGCCGACTTTCGTGGGTACTCATGATCCTGATGGTGCGCAGAAGTGGCTGAAGGTGATTGAGAAGATTTTCCGAGTTATAGCGTGCACTGATGCGCAACAGGTACAGTTAAGTACGCATATGCTGGCAGAGGAGGCTGAGAACTGGTGGGATAACACTCGCCAGAGATTAGAAGATGTGGGCATTGCAATAACTTGGATTGTGTTTAAAGAAGAGTTTCTGAGAAAGTATTTTCCTGAAGATGTTCGGGGGAAGAAAGAGGTGGAGTTCCTTGAGCTGAAACAAGGTAATATGACTGTGGCTAAGTATGCGACAAAGTTTGAGTCTTTGGTCAAGTTTTGTCCGCATTACAATCATGCTGATGCAGAGATGTCGAAGTGTCTCAAGTTTGAGAATGGTTTGAGACCAGAGATTAAGCAGGGAATTGGGTATCAGCAGATTCGTCGGTTTTTGGAACTGGTGAACAAGAGCAAAATTTATGGTGAAGATAGCCGAGCTCGATCTACTCACTAAAAGCAGCTGAGTGAGAAGAAAGAGAAATGTCAGTTCAGGGGAAAACCGTATGTGACTTCTGGTGATAAAGGAAAACAGAAGGCTTCTGATGGGAAAAATCCAAGTGGGGGAGCGGCTACTGCTCCAGGTAAGTGCTATAAGTGTGGCAAGCAAGGCCACCATGCTGAGAATTGTAAGGCGCTGAGATGTCATCGTTGTGGCAAGAGGGGTCATAAGGCTAATGAATGCAAAGACGAAGCTCCAACTTTCTTCAACTGTGGAGAGAAGGGGCATATCAGTACCCAGTGTCAGCAGCCGAAGAAGACTGCTACAGCTGCTCAGACAAGTGGCAGAGTGTTTGCTTTGAGCGGTGCAGAAGAAGCTAAGACGAATAACTTGATCCGAGGTATGTGTTTTATTAATGATGTTGAATTGATTGCCATAATTGATACTGGTGCTACATATTCGTTTATTTCGCTTGAATGTGCTAAGAGGTTGAATTTGAATTTGTCTGCTATGAGTGGAAGTATGATTATTGATACCCCGACTAATGGTTATGTGACTACTGTGTTAGTCTGCTTCAGGTGCCCTGTGACTATTTATGATAGGAGGGGGGTTGAATAAGTATGAAAGATTAAAACTTAGAAATAAAAACACAATTATTTTTATCCTGGTTTGTTGAACTCAACTACTCTAGTCCACCCTTCCTAGAGTGATTTGCCTTTGTCAACAAGGACTTAATCCACTATTTAATCAAACAGATTACAATAGTAACACCTAAGAACAATTGTTCTTAGTCTTCTCAAGAGCTACTGATTCCAACTGAATCCTCTTAAGGAAATCCTTTACAAACAATGTAAATCAAATACAAGAGTATGAATGCTTCTAAAAAGCTTTTATCACAACAGTGATTTTTCTCTTAAGTTTAAGTACAAATAATTCTAAGAAGAATATGAAAGAATGAGAGCTTTGAATAATATGATTTCTTTTCAGCAAATTGTCTCACTGAAGAATTTGGTGAAGTCTTCCTTTTATAGGCAGCTGATCCAAGGAGAGCTGAGCGTTGAAAAGAGTGTCTCAAAAAGGTCTGAGCCTTTTTGTCTTTACATCAAGTGACCTTTCCTAGAAGTAGAAGGCACAGAAAAATCCTTTTTGTCTGTGTTCTTGTGTCTAGCACAAATGAGGAAAGAGACGTTTGACTTACTCCAACGGATATAATCTTTGAATAATTCTTCTTCAGTTTTCAGCAAGTTCATCAGAATCTGATTGAGTCAGAGTCTTCTAATGATGTTCAGAACTTTGCTGTATCAGAGTCTTCTGCAGCATGTGTGCTTTCAGCGTGTTGATCATCAGAGCATATTTGACACAGAACTTCAGTACTTGGCAGCTTTAGTACTTTCAGAAACTTCTGTAGAAACTATGCTTTGAGAAGCTCTTCATGCAATATTCTTCTTTGCTCCAGATGCATCTGCTTGCTTCAGATTCTTCTGGAGCTTCTGCTTCAGAGTCTTCTGGAGCTTCTTGCTTCAGATCCTTCTGGAGGCTACGCTCAGGAACTTCTGTAAGTAGCAATCAGAATCTTCTAATGGGTGCATCTGACGCTTCAGAGTCTAGATAACTTCTTGTATATAATTCAGATTTGCTTCTGTAGTGTTAATTTCATTACAATCTGCAGTAAAACTCTCAAGCAAATTTTAGAGTATATAATTCTTAAATACAAAATTTCCTAACAGTTATCATCAAAACAAAGAGATATTATTAAGAACCAATCTGTGTTCTAACAATCTCCCCCTTTTTGATGATGACAAAAAGCATTAGAAATTTTATTTAATTGGAAAAAATTAGAATTATAACTCCCCCTGAGATGATGAATCTCCCCCTGAGTTAAATACAAGTAAGGAATAGAAACTTCCCTTTTGTCTTGAGTAAACTTCAGAGTTAGATCTTATTTGTTCTTATACCATTTGAGGATCAGAATAACTTGCAGATTTAAGATTCAGAGTTTGATAATAGACAAATGATCTGAGAGACTCAGAGTTTCTTTTATAGAAGTACTTATCAAAAGTTCTGAAATAGTCAAATTAAATGTTAGATAGAATAAACATGTCTGAAGTTTCACTCTGATGAAGTTATATTAAACAGTTCAGATATATATTTTCTCCCCCTTTTTTGTCATAAGCAAAAAGTAAAAAAACGATTAAAAGGACAAGTAAAAGGAAACAGTAAACCAGATAATTCAATGGAGAAAACTTTGATTCATTCATTTGATCAGATCAAGAGTACATAGGCAAACATCAGAAGATATATCAATTAGAGTACAAATGCAAGCAACAGATGCAAAAACATTAGAATGAAAAAAAATCTAAGAGTGTTTGGACAAAAGCATCTTCAATAGATCTGTAATCTCAGAGGATGATTGCTCTTGCTTAGACATCCACTTAGCCATAGTTTCATTCTTTTCATCTTGCTTTGACATCCATTCTGTCATATCCTCAGACTTCTTATCCTGCTTAGCCATCCAGGATTTTATCTCTGACTGTCCAACTTCCAGAGCAGCAATCTTGTCTTCAAAATCTGGATGTTCTTTCTTTATCTTAGATGAAGAAGTAGGATTAGGTTCTGTAGCCTGAACAGAGTCAATTTCCATGGATTCTGTAGAGTCTGGAGCATTTGAAGTGGAAGAAGGATCTACCAGAGTCATAACTAATTGATTGTCTTCATATGCAATTTCAGTAGATTCTATTGATGGTGGAGGAGCATCTAAAAGAAGCAGAGGTTCAGATTTGTTGACAGTCCAGAACAAAGTCCTTGCAGCCTCAGCAAATCTGAGCTTTGCATCATCAGAACAGACATTCTTCAGATTAGAAGCTACAGAGTTGAATTTATTAATGAATCCATTCCAGATGATGTCAGATTCTTTGGCATCCATTATTGCTGAGCATTTCTTCTGAACAGTACCTAAATACATCTGTATTTCTTGCAAAAATGTTTGAAATAAATGATCAATATTAAGTCTGGGCTTTGGTCGTAACAAGGTTTCCAGAGTTACAGGTTTAGGTTGGGGAGCTGGTGGAAAAAGTGATTTTTGGATGGAAATCAGAGGAGGGGGATAGTATGGAATGAAGGGTATTTCAGGTTTTTGAGGGTGGGATCTGTTTAAAGCATTTAACAGATTTGGTTTTACTGTAGTGGGATGAGAGACTACAGCAAAGGATTTGTTTAAGAAAGGTTTGAAGGCAGATTTTGGAGGTTTCTCAGAACCACTAGTTGTATCAGATGCAACAGTGTTATCAGATGCAATTGGCAGAGCTGAAACAACAGCTTTACCAGATTTTGCAGAACATGATATTGTTGCTTAAGAACCTGCCTTTGACATTGATTGAATATATGAAACAAGCACAGATGGAAGAGCCACTGTGATTTTTGGTTTCAGAGGGTTGATGGGGTCAGATGGTTCAACTCTGTCATAAAAGTGTTTTAGTTTGAAACCATAGGTCAAATTATGAAACAGAGAGGACACTTGGGCACAAGATATGGAAGATCTTGGATTAGAATTGGGGATTAAGATCTCAGATGATGGTGCAGATGTGGGAATAGGATCTGGAATGGGAGTTTGTGAAGGTATAGAAGGCTCAGATTGGTTTACCTCAGAGTATTTTTGAGAAGGGGAGATTAGAAAATTTGAGTGAAGTTCTGATTCTGAGGAGTTAGAGGATGTGGTTGGTGTGCAGGAAGTAGAAGAAACTTGAAACACTGTTTTTAAGGGTGTGACATCAAGAACTTCTGTGTGAGGTTCATAAGTATTGGTTTGTTCTGAAGGAATTTTAGATGGTTTTGATGGTTGTTCTGAGATAGGTGAATCAGATGGAATAGTTATTGGTTCTGATGAAACTGGAGCAGAAGATACTTTTGTAGGTTCAGAGGTAACAGGTGCAATGGGTTCAAAAGGTGGATTGTTTGATGGTGGATTATCAGATGCTTTTTCTTGTTGAGATTTTTGTTGTTTTTCTGGTTGTTCAGGTGATTTTGTAGGTTGTTGTTCTGATGGTTGTATCTGAGAGGATTTTGTTTGTGGAACAAAATGTTTGACATGAATTTTTGGTTGTGAAGGTTTTGGTACAGAAACTGTTGGTGTTGGAATTGTTTGTGTTGTTGTTTGAGGTGGAAGAGATGTTTGTTTTTGTGGTGATTTAGAACTAGGAGCAGTTACAAAAGTGGTTTGTGTAGAAGGTGGTTTTGGTACAGACTTAACATTAGAATCATTTATAACAATCTTTGCAGAAGAAACATAAGATTTAGTACCTTTTATTTTGATCCTCTTGGTTGGTACAGAAGCAGCATCTTCAGATTCTTTTCTCTTCAAGAGCTTCTTTGGCTTCTCAGCAATCTTTACTTTCTTCTGAACAGGTTCAGATGATGCTACTGGCTGAGTCCTTTTCTTCTGAAGTTGAGCTTCTTCTTCTGCTACATCTGGCAGTGGTTGTCTGGCTAGCTGAATGACATTAGCAGGAACAGGTTTTCCATCCTTCTTGCATTGATCAATATACATCACAACTATATGTCTGGGCTCTTCAGCAAAGAATAAGGGAAAGTCATCTACAGGAATCCTCTTATTCAATTCAGACATATTCAGCTTCTTGGGGGCTGTTGTGAGTTCATCAACAATTTTGAGTCTCTGAAGACTTTTAGCATTCAGAGGTTTTCCCATTATAGATTCTAATTCCTCTGTGACACCAGCAGCGTACAGAGCAGTTACCAAACCATTCTCAATAAGAAGATCTGAGATCAACCTTCCAAAGGGGATCCAAGTTCTGATCTTCTGTCCTTTCTCTTTCACATATTCTCTAGATGCATTGATATGGTTCCACAGATGCATAAAAAAAATGTATGGAAGATCTACCTTGGTGCTCTGACTAAGGCAATACATGAAATAGAGCTGTTCATTATTGACATAGTCTGGAGAGTTAGTTGACTTCCTGTGGTGGATGCATCCCATAAAGATCTTGGCCCAGATCTTGTAGTCAGGCTTCAGATCTTTGAATTTGTTAGAAGCTTGACCAACAGTCATTACTTCTTCATATACCTCATCCATGTCCACACGCCCAGCTGGCAGGTGAGAAACACCATCTGTTTCTTCATATCCAATTAGTTTTCTTATCAGATCTTCTGTGATAATAATTTCTTTTCCCAGCACAGAAGATAAGATGAACTTGGGGTAAACTGATGCATGAATCCAGAATTCTTTCACAAGGAGAGGGTAAACTGGTCCAAAGAGTCTATCAAAGTACTTAACCCATCCTTGAGCTCCAATGATGGAACGAAACTCAAACCCATTTTCTGCCAGAGAATCAAACTCAACCATAGATTCACATAGAACTTCCAATTGTTCAACAGGGGTTAGAAGAGTTCTTTTGGGAGGAGAATAGGGAGCAACACCCATGTTTTCTGAAGTTACAGCAGCCATAGAAGATTGGAATTGAGCAGCTGTTGATGATGAAGTTGCCATTGAAGAATGCTTTGTCACACACTCAGGTTTAGGGTTTTTATGCAGAGAAAAGAGGAGATGAAAACGCATATAATATCAGAGAGTGTGAAAAGTGTGAAAGTGAATACAAGCCAAGTATTTATACTAGAACACTTAGGCAAACCAATAGTCAGAAACATGCACGTTTTAACAAGCATTAAATGAAGAGAATAATAATCATTTCAAAACATTAATTGCTTCTGACAATTTGGGGGGAAAATCAAGATTTTCACTATTCAAACTTCACCTCAAACGTCTCTTCAGTTATGTACATGCCACCTCTTCAGATTTGGTGTGACACGTGTTTGCTTGCATGTGTTTTGAATTCTCTTAGAAATGAAATGTTAGTCAACGTCCAGATCTTCTAAAGATTGTTAGTTCAGAGTTTCACAAAAGAAATATTGATCAGATTAAAATAAGCAAACAGAAGAAATACTTCAGAGCATTATGCATTTTTGCATCTGTAAAAATTTGCTTCTGATGAATATCATTCTGGACAAAAATTCATACCAATATTTTTCAGAATAAATTTGAATCTATCTTCAACAAGGGGTTTTGTAAAAATATCTGCCCATTGATGATCTGTATCAACAAAGGCTAAATTTATGATTCCCTTCTGAACATAGTCTCTGATGAAATGATGCTTAATTTCTATATGTTTTGCCTTAGAATGTAAAATGGGATTCTTGGACAAACATATAGCAGAAGTATTATCACAAAAGATAGAAATGTTACTTTCAAAAATTTGATAATCTTCTAGTTGACTTTTCATCCAGAGCATCTGCGTGCTACATCCAGCAGCAGCAATGTATTCAGCTTCTGTGGTTGAAAGTGCAATTGTGGGTTGCTTCTTGCTGTACCAGGAGATTAGATTTCTTCCTAGAAATTGATAACTTCCAAAAGTATTTTTTCTTTCCACTCTGTCTCCAGCGTAGTCAGCATCACAGAATCCAACTAATTTGAAATCATCAGATTTTCTCTGTAGATCTTCTGGTCTACTTTCTTACTTACCTCTTCCTTGCCAAGTGAGCTAGTAGGATGCATTGGAGTCTTTGCCAGCTTGCTGTCAGACATGTTGAATTTCTTCAGAAGTTCTTTAACATATTTTGTCTGATGTATGTAGGTGCACTCTGGAGTTTGATTAACTTGGATTCCTAGAAAGAATCTGAGTTTTCCCATCATGCTCATTTCAAATTCTGCCTGCATACATGTAGCAAACTCCTTTCCAAGCATAATATTTGTTGATCCAAAAATGATATCATCTACATAAATTTGGCAAATTAGAAGATCTTTCTTAATTGATTTACAAAAGAGTGTTGTATCCACTTTGCCTCTAATGAAATTCTTCTCCAGAAGGAAATTGCTCAATCTCTCATACCAAGCTCTGGGAGCTTGTTTTAAACCATATAGAGATTTCTTTAATTTGAAAACATGATCTGGAAATTTGTCATTTTCAAAACCAGGAGGTTGGTGGACATAAACTTCTTCTTCTATAATACCATTAAGAAAGGCACTTTTAACATCCATCTGATACAGAGTGATGTTATTTTGTGCAGCAAATGAAATAAGAAGACGTATAGATTCTAACCTTGCCACTTGAGCATATGTCTCAATGTAATCAATACCTTCTTGCTGACTATACCCTTGAGCAACCAGCCTTGCCTTATTCCTTTCAACTTCTCCTTTCTCATTTAGCTTATTTCTGAAGACCCATTTTGTGCCAATTATATTGAATCCTTGAGGTCTTTGAACTAGATCCCATACATCATTTCTGCTGAATTGATTTAGCTCTTCTTACATGGCAATAATCCAATCATTGTATTGCAGAGCTTCATCTACAGAAGATGGTTCAATTTCTAACACTAGTCCAAAAAGTGATGCTTCAGATGATCTTAGAAAGGATCTTGTTCTGATGGGATCATCCTTCTTTCCAATAATGACATTCTCTGGATGAGAAGCTTTAATTCTGGATGATGATCCTCTAATAGTTGACTCTTCAGAAATGTTTAGATTATTCATCTGAGAGGTTAAAGGAATAGCATCTGGCGTTGCTTCTGGTTCCTTCACTTGAATTTTGTCTGCTTCTGGAACTTCAGAGTCAATGAAGACTACTTCCCTATCTGCAGAGTTATCAGACTGCTTTGACTTTTCAGAGCCAAGCTTATCATCAAATCTGACATGAATAGATTCTTCCACAATCTGTGTCTCAGTGTTGTATACTCTGTAGCCTTTAGAGCGTTCAGAATATCCAAGCATGAAACACTTCTGTGCTTTGGAATCAAACTTTTTCAGATTTTCCTTAGTGTTTAACATATAGCAAATACATCCAAAAGGATGAAAATATGAAATGTTGGGATTTTTGTTCTTCCACAGTTCATAAGGAGTCTTCTTCAGAAGAGGTCTTACAGACACTCTGTTCTGAATGTAACAAGCTGTGTTGATTGCTTCTGCCCAAAAGTGTTTTGCCAGATTTGTCTCATTGATCATGGTTCTGGCCATTTCTTGCAGAGTTCTGTTTTTTCTTTCTACAACCCCATTTTGTTGTGGAGTTCTAGGACAGGAAAAATCATGAGCAATGCCATTTTCAGAAAAGTATTTTTCAAAATATTTATTTTCAAATTCACCACCATGATCACTTCTGACTTTTATAATTTTGAAATCCTTTTCATTCTGGACTTGCTTGCAGAAGTCAAAGAACACAGAATGTGACTCATCCTTGTGTTTTAAGAACTTTACCCATGTCCATCTACTATAGTCATCAACAATGACTAATCCATACTTCTTGCCTCTGATGGATGCAGTTTTCACTGGTCCAAACAGATCAATATGAAGTAGTTCTAGTGGTTTTTAAGTACAAACAACATTTTTGATTTAAAAGATGTTTTTGAAAACTTCCCTTTTTGACATGCTTCACAAAGAGCATCTGAAGTGAACTTCAAATTAGGGAGTCCTCTGACAAGATTAAGTTTATTAATTTGAGATATACGTCTCATATTAATATGGCCCAATCTTCTGTGCCAGACCCATTTCTCTTCATTAACAGACAAGAGGCATTTAACATTTTGAACTTTAAGTTCTGAAAGGTTTATTTTATAAATGTTGTTTTTCCTCTTACCACTAAATAGGATAGAGCCATCCTTTTAACTAATAGCTTTACAACATTTTTGAATAAAGGTAATATCATAACCATTGTCACTTAATTGACTTATGGACAATAAGTTATGCTTTAACCCTTCAACAAGTAAAACATTAGTAATAGAGGGAAGTTTACCATTTCCAATAGTGCCAGATCCAATGATCTTGCCCTTCTGGTTCCCTCCAAACTTCACATCACCTCCAGATCTAAGTTCCAGGCTTTGGAACATAGACTTTTCTCCTGTCATGTGTCGTGAGCATCCAGAGTCCAGGTACCATGATTGGTGTCCTGACCTTGCTGCTAAGAACATCTGCAACAGGGATTATTTTACTTTTAGGTACCCAGATCTTCTTGGGTCCTTTAGGGTTAGTGGTTCTAGAGGTTTGTCTAAACTTCTATTTTTCAACATAATGTTTATTCTGACTAACCTTGGGTTTAAACACATAAGTATTCTTCTCAGAGCTTGTGTGTTTAATGTCATTTAAGTGACCAAACTTAAATTGAGAGTACAGAGGTGTCTTCTTGATGAAAAGTTTGTCAACAGATTTTGGATTACTTCTAGATGAAGATTCATATCCAATACCTCTTTTGTTGTTTCCACTAACACCATAGATCATAGAAGCCATCTAGCTTCTATCTATGCTCTTAGTAAGGAATTTATGAAAACTAGAGTCATATTTTTCTAAAATGCTTTCACATGACTTAGTTTCAGATTCAGATTCTTGTTGAGTTGTTTCACAGTCATTTTTGATTTTCAGATTAATTTATTTTTGCTCAACAAGTTCTGTCTTCAGAAGATCAATCTCAGATTCAAGATTGCTTTTCAGCTTCTTGTATTTGAGTTTGATATTGTTGTAACTTTTCAGAACTTCTGATAAAACCTTTATCAGTTCTTCTTTAGTAAGTTTAGCCATTACCTCTTCAGCATCATCATCAGATTCAGAGTCTGATTCATATCTTGAGGTTCCTTCCTCTTGATCTTCTGTGCTGGCCATCAGTGCAACATTGGCACATTCTTCTTCTGATTCAGAAGATGATTCAGATACATCTGAGTCATCCCATGTTGCCATCAGAACCTTCTTCTTTTTGTTAAACTTCTTCTTGGGTTTTTCTTTTTGAAGTTTGGGGCAATCATTTTTGTAATGCCCAGGTTCTTTGCACTCATAGCATACAACTTCTTTCTTGTCAGATCTTCTGTGCCCAGAAGATTCCTTTCTGTTATCAGATCTTCTGAAGTTGTTGAATTTCTTTCCCTTGTGCTTCCAGAATTTGTTGATCCTTCTGGACAGCATGGATAATTCATCTTCTTCTTCAGAAGAAGATTTTTCAGAGCTTTCTTCAATAACCTGCAAAGCTTTAGCAGATTTGTTAGATTTTAAGGCAACAAATTTACCTTTTTCTTTCTTCTGAGGTTCATCTTCCTCAAGCTTAATTTCATGGCTCCTCAGTGAGCTAATGAGTTCTTCTAGAGAGATTTTGTTCAAATCTTTAGCCATCTTCAAGGCAGTCACCATTGGTCTCCATCTGGTAGGCAGACTTCTGATGATTTTCTTTACGTGATCAGATGTAGAGTATCCCTTGTCCAGAACCTTTAGCCCAGCTGTGAGGATCTGAAATCTGGAGAACATGGCTTCAACAGATTCAGAGTCTTCCATCTTGAAGGCCTCATACTTCTGGATCAGAGCCAGAGCTTTTGTCTCCTTAACTTGAGAATTTCCCTCATGAGTCATTTTTAGGGATTCAAACATATCAAAAGCAGTTTCCCTGTTTGTAATTTTTTCATACTCAGTATGTGAAATTGCATTCAATAATATAGTCCTGGCTTTGTGATGATTTCTAAAATCTTTCTTCTGAGCATTTGTCATAGATTTTCTGTCTATCTTCTTGCCATTCCCATCTGTGGGATGGACATATCCATCTATGACTAGATCCCATAGATCAGCATCATATCCTAGGAAAAAACTCTCAATTCTGTCTTTCCAGTAGTCAAATTTCTCCCCATCAAACATAGGGGGTTTGGTGCTGATCCTGTCCCTTTCTTCATATTTATTGTTAATATTGGATATTGTATTATCAGCCATTGTAACAAATAAATATATATCAAAGTATTTCTCTCTGGATCTTTACTGACACTGTTAAGTGATAGCACACACAGAACCGGAGCTCTGATGCCAACTGAAGGTGAGATAATACTTAGAAGGGGGGTTGAATAAGTATGAAAGATTAAAACTTAGAAATAAAAACACAATTATTTTTATCCTGGTTCGTTGAACTCAACTACTCCAGTCCACCCTTCCTAGAGTGATTTGCCTTTCTCAACAAGGACTTAATCCACTATTTAATCAAACAGATTACAATAGTAACACCTAAGAACAACTGTTCTTAGTCTTCTCAAGAGCTACTGATTCCAACTGAATCCTCTTAAGAAAATCCTTTACAAACAATGTAAATCAAATACAAGAGTATGAATGCTTCTAAAAAGCTTTTATCACAACAGTGATTTTTCTCTTAAGTTTAAGTACAAATAATTCTAAGAAGAATATGAAAGAATGAGAGCTTTGAATAATATGATTTCTTTTCAGCAAATTGTCTCACTGAAGAATTTGGTGAAGTCTTCCTTTTATAGGCAGCTGATCCAAGGAGAGTTGAGCGTTGAAAAGAGTGTCTCAAAAAGGTCTGAGCCTTTTTGTCTTTACATCAAGTGACCTTTCCTAGAAGTAGAAGGCACAAAAAAATCCTTTTTGTCTGTGTTCTTGTGTCTAGCACAAATGAGGAAAGAGACGTTTGACTTACTCCAACGGATATAATCTTTGAATAATTCTTCTTCAGTTTTCAGCAAGTTCATCAGAATCTGATTGAGTCAGAGTCTTCTAATGATGTTCAGAACTTTGCTGTATCAGAGTCTTCTGCAGCATGTGTGCTTTCAGCGTGTTGATCATCAGAGCATATTTGACACAGAACTTCAGTACTTGGCAGCTTTAGTACTTTCAGAAACTTCTGTAGAAACTATGCTTTGAGAAGCTCTTCATGCAATATTCTTCTTTGCTTCAGATGCATCTGCTTGCTTCAGATTCTTCTGGAGCTTCTGCTTCAGAGTCTTCTGGAGCTTCTTGCTTCAGATCCTTCTGGAGGCTACGCTCAGGAACTTCTGTAAGCAGCAATCAAAATCTTCTAATGGGTGCATCTGACGCTTCAGAGTCTAGATAACTTCTTGTATATAATTCAGATTTGCTTCTGTAGTGTTAATTTCATTACAATCTGCAGTAAAACTCTCAAGCAAATTTTAGAGTATATAATTCTTAAATACAAAATTTCCTAACAGTTATCATCAAAACAAAGAGATATTATTAAGAACCAATTTGTGTTCTAACAGAGATATTGGCACTATGAGTATACTGTGATGCCGTTTGGAGTTTCAAATGCACCTGGCGTATTCATGGAGTATATGAATAGGATTTTCCATCCTTATTTGGATTAGTTCGTAGTGGTGTTTATTGATGATATTTTGATATATTCTAAGTCTGAAGAAGAGCATGCGCAACATCTAAGAGTTGTATTGCAGGTTTTGAAAGACAAGAAGCTTTACGCCAAGTTATCTAAGTGTGAATTTTGGTTGAAGGAAGTGAGTTTCCTTGGCCATGTGATTTCTAGTGGAGGGATTGTTGTTGATCCGTCGAAGATTGATGTTGTGTTGCAGTGGGAGGCTCCAAAGTCTGTTACTGAGATTCGAAGTTTCCTTGGGTTGGTTGGTTACTACCGCAGGTTTATCAAAGGTTTTTCTCAGTTAACATTGCCATTGACTCAGTTGACTCGAAAGGGTTAGGCTTATGTGTGGGATGTTGCTTGTGAGAAGAGTTTTGTAGAACTCAAAAAGAAGTTGACGACTGCTCCAGTGTTGATTTTGACAAATCCGAGTGAGTCCTTTGTGGTGTATTGTGATGCATCGAAGATGGGCCTTGGAGGCGTATTGATGCAGAACGGTCAGGTTGTTGCTTACGCTTCCATACAACTGAAGGTTCATGAAAGGAATTATCCTACGCATGATCTAGAGTTGGCCGTTGTGGTGTTTGTGTTGAAGATGTGGAGACATTATCTGTTTGGGTCCAGATTCGAAGTGTTCAGTGATTACAAGAGTCTGAAGTATTTGTTTGATCAGAAAGAGTTGAACATGAGGCAGTAAAGATGGCTTGAACTTCTGAAGGATTATGATTTTGAATTGAGTTACCATCCGGGTAAGGCTAATATTGTGGCTGATGCATTGAGTAGGAAGTCCTTGCATATGTCGATGCTTATGGTTCGAGAGTTGGAACTGATTGAGCAATTTATAGATATGAGTTTGATTTGTGAAGAGACTCCTAACAGTTTGAGATTGGGTATGTTGAAACTGACTAGTAGTATTCTCCAAGAGATCATAGAAGGTCAGAGGTCTGATTTGAGTTTGGTGGATCGTCTCACGTTAATTAATCAAGGTAACGAAGGTGATTTTCGGATTGATGAGAATGGAGTGATGAGGTTCTGAGATAGAGTATGTGTTCCCGATGTGCCAGAAATCAGGAAAAGCATTCTTTAAGAAGGTCACAGAAGCGGGTTGAGTATTCATCCTGGTGCCACAAAGATGTATCAAGACTTGAAGAAGTTGTTTTGGTGGCCTAGTATGAAGAAGGAAATTGCTGAATTTGTTTATGCTTGTTTGACTTGTCAGAAGTCGAAGATTGAACATCAGAGACCGTCGGGTCTAATGCAACCATTGAGTATTCCAGAATGGAAGTGGGATAGCATTTCTATGTATTTTGTGACAAGTTTGCCGAGGACAGTGAAGTGATATGATTCGATTTGGGTAATTGTTGATAGATTGACTAAATCGGCTCATTTTGTACCGACGAGGATCAATTATTCGTTGCAGAAGCATGATGAATTATATATTGAGCAGATTGTGAATTTGCATGGTGTTCTGTCGAGTATTGTGTCTGATAGAGATCTGAGATTTACATCGAGGTTTTGGGCGAGTTTGCAGGCAGCTTTGGGTACTAAGTTGAGGTTGAGTTCTGCCTATCACCCGCAGATGGATGGACAGACAGAAAGAACTATCCAGTCTTTAGAGGATTTGTTGAGAGCTTGTGTTTTGGATCAAGGTGGATCGTGGGATAGTTATTTACTGTTGGTTGAGTTTACCTACAATAACAGTTACCATTCTAGTATCGAAATGGCACCGTATGAGGCTTTGTATGGTAGGAGGTGTAGGACTCTGTTGTGTTGGTATGAATCAGGCGAGAGTGTTGTGCTCGGACCTGAAATTATGCAAGAGACGACTGAAAAGATCAAGATGATCCGTGAAAAGATGAAAGCATCGCAGAGTCGTCAGAAGAGTTACCATGATAAGAGGAGGAAAGCACTTGAATTCCAAGAGGGGGGTCATGTGTTTCTGAGAGTTACGCCGGTAACTGGTGTTGGTCGAGCTTTGAAGTCTCGAAAGCTCACATCGCGTTTTGTTGGTCCATATCAAATTTCGCAGAGGGTGGGGGAAGTAGCGTATCGGATTGCTCTACCGCCGTCGCTCGCGAATTTGCATGATGTGTTTCATGTGTCCTAGTTGAGGAAGTACATTCCAAATCCGTTGCATGTGATTCAGATGGATGATGTACAAGTGCGAGATAATTTGACTGTTGAGGTGTTTCCTGTTCGAATTTACGAATGAGAAGTGAGACAACTACGAGGTAAAGAGATCGCCTTGGTGAAGGTATTGTGGGGAGAACCAGCTGGAGAAAGTTGGACTTGGGAACGTGAAGATCAGATGAGGGAGTCGTATCTGACTCTGTTTTCTGCAGGTAATTTTCGAGGACGGAAATTCTTTTAAGTGGGAGAGGGTTGTAACACCCCAAATTTAATCGGAATATGTTAATTAATTATTTAATTGAGAATATTCATGTTTCGGTGAATTTCCGGTGGTTTTGTGAATATTGGAAAATGTGAATTTTCAGGTATTTATTTGATTAATAGCATATAATATTAATTTATTAGTATTATTATTAATTAAATGGAATATAAGCGAAATAAGGGTAATTTGGCATTTGAGGGAGTTAGTAAGGGTAATGAAGGAAAAGCACAATTTGTGAGGCCCAAGACTAAGTTAGACAAAATAGAGTTCTGAGAGGAAATTGGAATTCATTTGTATTTAACGTGAAAGTTTGGTGTGGCCAGAGCTCTGAAGGAAAGGTTGGAGGCATAAGATCCCGAAGTTAATCGTGAAAGCGGATAATCGACTAAGGTATGGGAAGTATATCTGTTCATGATTTTCCATGTATGCCTTTAGATGTATTTATGGTGGGTTTAGGATTTGAGGGTTTCTGAGTTGAATTGGGAAAGCTAAGAGAATCGATTATAGAAATCTGAGATTGTGGGTTATGGTATGAATCACTGAATAGTATTGTGAGGAAGGAAACCTTAGGCCTTATGGCCAAGAACCTTGGATAGTTGTATGTTTGACCCTATAGGAATAGAAATATTCAAATGTGAGTACTCTGATGCACTCAGAGCAATTGTAGGAAAGTAGTGTTTTAGGTATAGCAATTGTTGTCGGATTAGCCTAATAAACCATAGATTTTGTGTTGTCATCGCCGTATGACCTTAGGGATAATTTAGGGATGTTTTGGGGGCATGAGATGTGTGAATCGTATGAGTTTTTGGGTGGAAATCAGTTCTAGTGCATAGCAGAAGTTGTTGTCATCGCACTGTTCACCTAGCGAGCAAGCCAGCGAAGGTTCGCTACAAGACTCGCCTAGCGAGCAAGCTAGCAAGGATTCGCTAGAGGCTCGCCTAGAGAGTAGGCTAGCGAAGGGTTCGCTACGAGACTCGCCTAGCGAGTGAGCCAGCGAACGTAGCAGAGTTCGCGAAATTGATTGTTGTGCAGCGAGGCCGTGATGTATGATTCTGGAATTTCTGTGATGAGTTGCCATGAGTATGACAGTGGGTTTTGGGGCGACGTGTACATGATGTTATGATAGTTCTGTGATGTATCGATTGAGTTAATATGACGAAATTACCATGATTTGATGAACTATGTGGTAACATGAGATATGATGATTTATGTGATTTATGTGATGATGATGAGTCTGACGAATGATGATGCATCATATGCTGTATTGTAAGGCTTATTATTGTGACGTGTGCATCATGCATTCATGCGCATTCGATTGCTTTGGCTTCAATCCCACTGTGTGGATGTGAAGTATTTTGACGGCTCTGATCCTATTCATGGGGATCTATGGAGGGTTGATGGCCCAGTGTCTATCGAGCTGTGATGTTTGGTACCACATGCATTGAGTTGTGTTGCATTGTATTTATGAGTCCTTGTGTATAAATTATGATGTTGTGACCCTTGAGGCATATGTGAGTAATATGAATGTGTTGAATATGAATATGTTGTCGTTTATACATTAATTGTCATACATTGATTATTATGCATATCTACCACCTGTTGCTTATACTTTATCTAGAAAGGAGAAAAATATATTGTGTAAGTTTCTGAGTGAAGTTAAAGTTCCAGAAGGATACTCTTCAGATATTAGAAGACTTGTTTCTATGAAAAACCTCAAGTTAAAGAGTTTAAAGACACATGATTGCCATGTTATAATTGAAAACTTTCTACCAATAGGTATACGTTCTATTTTGCCAGAAAAAGTGAGAGGCGCAATAACTAAATTGTGTTTTTTCTTTAGGTCAATCTGTAGTAAGGTGATAGATCCTGCGATCTTACCAACATTGCAAAGAGAAATAGTTATTACTTTGTGCGAGCTTGAAATGTATTTTCCTCCATCATTTTTTGACATAATGGTACATCTTGTTGTTCATCTTGTTAAAGAGACACAACTGTGTGGACCTGCCTATATGAGATGGATGTACCCTATTGAACATTATATGAAAATATTGAAAGGGTATGTGAAAAACCGAAGTCGGCCAGAGGGATGTATTGTTGAACGATACATTGTTGAAGAAGCTATTGAGTTTTGTATTGAATATTTGTCCAACGTTCAATCCATTGGCCTCCCAAAATCTCATGTTGTTGAAAAATAGTAGGTAAACAGTTAATTGGAAATAAAGTTGTGACAGTTTCAAGGGATGAACGGGAGCAAGTGCATTTGTATGTTCTGCACAATGACATTGAGGTTGAGCCGTATGTTGAAATGCACAAGGATGTTCTCCGAGGTTTAAATCTGAATAGAAATGAAAATTGGATAGTACGTGAGCACAATCGAAGTCTTATAACATGGTTCAAGGAGCATATTTTTTCAAAGTTTTATTCTGATCCTGCTTCAATAATAGAAAGGTTGAGATGTTTAGCATATGGTCCAAGTTTGCATGTGTTTTCTTATAGCGCATACGCAATTAATGGATACACATTTTATACCAAGGAACAAGATGATAAAAGTACAATGCAAAATAGTGGTGTCACCGTGCTTGCCGAAGCAATGCATATTTGCTCGTATTATGGGGTTATCGAGCGCATTTGGGTGTTTGATTATGAGAAGTTTCAGATTCCTATCTTTGGATGCAAGTGGGTTGAAAATAATAGTGGCATATGAATGGATAAATCAGGTTTTCTGAAAGTGGATCTTAATAAGGTGGGGTACAAAGATGAGCCTTTTATTCTAGCCACACAAGTTAAACAAGTGTTCTATGTCACTGATCCGACAAGTACGAAATGGTCTATCTTTCTTTTTTCCAACAAAGTAATCGATGATAACATTGGAGAAAAGGGGGATGTTGATGTTGAGAATGAATCTTATATTATAGATGATCCAGATGAGAATATTATAGCGGACGAATCATATATTAGAAATGATCATAACGAGGGAATTTGGATCAATCCATCTGTCCGTGTTGTTAAGAGACAAGTAAACCCCGTTAATACGAAAAAAAGAAAGAGATGTTAAAGGTACTTGTAACATATTATTTCTTATTTATATCATGCAATAAAATAACATATTATTTCTTATTTGTACCATGTTTTTATTATTTATACATTTCTTATGTATATATTTCTTATTTACATATTTGCATGTCATTCATTTGTTACTTTGGTTTTTCTGAATTACATGTATATATATTATGGCCAGCAACGAGGAAACATCACATGATGGAAAACAAACAACAAAAGACGTGGAAGGCGATATTAAAAGAGGCATAACGATTATGAAAAAAATCATCCGTGCGAGAGATAAAGGAGTAAAGTATGATGTCCATTGGAATGAAAGAGATCAGTTAGTTGAGCCTAACAGTGCGTTGCTAACAAGTTACATCGGAGCACTTGTACGTTCGCAAGTTCCGATTACTTGCGATAATTGGAGAATTCCTTCATTACAACCGGCTAAAGATAAAATTTGGAGCGAGATTCAGGTATGATATTTGATTATTTTTAATTATGTTGACAGTTACGTCTTTAAATTAATTATACTAACATGTTATATGTATGTGTGTTTGTTTGCAGCGATCTTTTAATATTGATGATCGTAGGAGAAAATATTGTATTCAATTGGCCGGAAAACGCTTGAGGGGATTTAGAGCGTTTTTAACAAACAAGTTTCTAAAAGATTCTGAAGGAAACTTTGTTGACTCGGAGCGTCCAATGAAGTACGCGGATTTGATTTCGGATGAAGAATGGGAGACGTTTGTTGCAAAACGAAGAACAAAAGAATTTGAAGTAAGTACAACATATCATGAACTATGTATAGTATATATACTTCTTCCACAAGAGTTTCGATAAACTTGTTTTTTCAGGTTGTTAGTGGCGTAAATCGTCAACGGGCATCAAATCCCGCATATCCATACAGAAAGGGGCGTTTGGGATATGCACGCTTAGAACAAAAAATAGTAAGTACATATAAATGCTTTAACATGATATATTTACAAAAAATAGTAAGTATATATAATAGGATATAATGCTTTATTATCCTTCTTAATGCGTAGTTGGAAGAGGAGAAGAGTGATGCGACATCTCTTCCAGACCATGTTGTATGGAAGGCTGCCCGTGTGGGAAGAGATGGAGTCGTTCAGGAAGAAGTTCAACAAGTCTCTGAACAATGTGTAAGTACAACGTTATCTTTGTCAGTAACTGATCAAAAGTGTATAATATATTTATATATGTTTTTATCTATATTTCAGGAGACTCTATCCCAGACCATAACTCCCGCTGAGGACGATGATTGCAGGAGCTTACTGAGCCGGGTGTTGAATATTCCTGAGTATTCTGGGCGTGTGAGGGGTAAGAGATTTGGTGTCACTCCATCCAAATTGTATAAGCAGCCAAAGAAAAAAAATCCAACCAATAAAGAAGTGATGGATACTTTGGAGGAATTGAAAGTGCAGATTCGTGAATTACAGAAGGACAAGGAGAGATACATGTCGGAAAGGCGCGCTCCAGAGGGTAAAGCTACTAGTGACAAAGATAGTATCGGTTGTCCGCAGAAGCTTCCAGAGGTAATTGTATATATTACATTGAAATTAATTTAGCATAGTTTACTTAATTGACACATTAACTGATCATTATTTGTTTAGGGCATTTCACTTTGCCGGCTATATTTATCGTCACCGACTCATCGAATGGTTGGCAAGGGAAAGGTGCATAACACTCTGGGAGACTTACTTCACCATAAACCGCTCCCTTCTATATTTTTGAAAGTATATATTGATATTGCGTTAGAGGGGGGTGCATTGTTGCCTATACCAGATGATGTTTCAGGCGCAACAGTGGTGGGAGACGCAATAGGAGCGTATGTGGCATGGCCGACAAATCTCATTTGCATAGATGATGAGGTAGGTTGAACCTTTTAATACTCAAATATTGTATGATCCATACATGAAAGTTATTCTTACATTTACATTTTCTTATTTACATGATGATCTTAGACTCCTACAAAATCCAAATCAAAAGATGATAGAATTATTGTGTGGGATACCGATTCAGCTGCATCAAAGAAACAGGTACTACTACAGTTACATGATTATCTTATTATACATTAATTACTGAACTTATATATGACTTTTAGGTTCATGATCAGTAGTTGCAACAAGTCAGCATGGGTAAGATGCCTGAAACTTCCAAGGTGCCCAGAAAAGCATTTGTTCCTCGATTTAGGATGTGCCTTGAAACATATGTGGGAACATCAGATGTGTCTGAGGGTGGCATCCGTCAAATACATATGGACGGAGGTATTTTCGGTTTTGAATATCCCGAAACAATTGCTAAGGAGGATTTTGACCAGGTTTTCAACCATTCTGAATTGGGCGTCGGTGTTATGCATTCATACATCAGGTACTTCGATCCATTTTAATTAAATAATTGAACATTTTAAAATTTGCTCGTTTAACTGAATATTCTAATGTTGATTATGTTTTTTTAGGCTCTTGTATGACAAGTTGTTGGTCCTGAATGATTTAACTTCAGTATTCGCATTCTTATCTGCTAGCTGTGTCAACTCACGGACAATAGACTAGACACCAGATGCAGTCAAAGAGTACACAGTGCAGAGATTTATGGGCGCGACTACGGAGAAGTTGTTCTTATCGCCATATAATACTGGCCATGGGTTAGATTTTATTCTAAATTCATTTATTATAATTTTTCAATTTTTTCCTTTCTATATAACATTTCCGTCTAAACCGTTGTCTTATTTTATAGTGGACATTAGTTGTTGGTCGCGATTAATCCAAGGAAAGAAATAGTGTATTATATAGATTCATTGGATGGCGATGCAACAAAATATGAAAATCTGAGGAACATGGTTGATACGTAAGTGATGAGATATACTGTTCTGAATAATTATATATCTTTATTTATTATGTGACATTGTTCTAAATATGCGTTTATATTATGTTAGAGTTATACAAATATTCAGAGCACAAAGAGATGCAACGGTGCCAAAAAGCAAGGCTAACAACATCAACTGATCAGAGTGGAGGTATATTTTCCCATGTTTGACTGTTATAGTGGTTCTACTTGATAAAACTATTTAAACTATATATCCTGATAAATGTTTGTTTGTTTTTTCCATTTACAGTGTCCTCGTCAGCGCAATGGGATTGACTGCGGATATTTTGTATTGCGCTTTATGAAGGAAATTATTCTTTCTGGTCAAATAGAGGTTCCAATCATGGTATGGATCAATTAATTATATAAGTTATATGATTCATTTTGATAATTATCCGATACTTCATCTGAGTAATTAGTTTTAAAATTAAATCTTGCATGTTCTGTTATATTATGTAGTATTTTGATGAATTCAAGTGCGCTACTTACACGAAAGCAAGATTGGAAGAAATTAAAGAGGAATGGTGTCAATTTATTCTTGAGTTGAGAATTGTATAAAGTTATCAGATTGGAATAATTGTAATTATATGTAAATTGACTGTATTTGTGATGTTGTAATTCTGAGGATCGGATTTTGTTGTAACATATTTAAGCAGGTTTATGTGTATTAAAATGATTATGGGCAAAGTGATGAGTTACAATGTATACTTAAAGGCCAAAGTTTTGAATTGTATATATAAGGCCAAAGTTTTGAATTGTATATATAAGGGCAAAGTTTTGAATTGTATATATAAGGTCAAAGTGTTGAAATAAAGGCCTGAATTATAAGCAGGTTTGTGTAATATAAGCAGGTTGTTGGTGAATATACAAAACAACGTGAATATTTTAAAAAAAAAAATTTAAAATCTGGGACATTAGACAACGCTTCTACAAAAAAGCGCTGCTAAAGGTTACAAACATAGCGCTACAAAAGCGCTGCTATAGGTTTGGAAGGGGGGGGGTCTAAGACAGCGCTTCTAAAAAGCGCTGCTAAAGGGGGGCTATGACAGCGCTTTGTAAAAGCGCTGCTAAAGGTGGGGTCTAAGACAACACTTTGTGAAAGCGCTGCTAAAGGGGGGAGGGTTGGGGGGAATATGCAGCGCTGCTAAAGGGCTAAAAAAGTGCTGCTAAAAGTGCTGCTGAAGGGAGCCTTTAGCAGCGCTTTTTCCATAAAAAAAGAGCTGCCTTTACCTTTAGCAGCGCCACTTTTGGCAGCGCTTTTAAGCGCTGCTAAAGGTCTTTTTTGGCATAGTGATGAATTGTTTTACTCACCCTGCTTGTTTGAATGTTACCTCTACATGGGTAACATGTAGATGATCCAGTTTAGCCGTGGACGCCGTTGAAGAGTTAGCTTTGAAGTTTTTGAGTGTTTTAGCCTTTTGGTCAGCTTAGAGGGTCTTGGTCTGATATGTAACATCGAGTTGGGTTCCTTGAGTTGATGTTATACTATTGACGTTATTTTGATTAATTTCCCTCTTTGAGGAAACTTTGAATTATGTTTTGAATTCCGCTGTTTATGATGCTTTGATGTGTTTTGGGAAAAACCTGTAGTTACGGAGTATGGACTAATTTTGATGACTTTGAGAAATGTACGCCATTTTAGTGGCTTTTTAATGAGATTCATTTATTCACTCTGATTTATGTGTTATTTTTGCCTGATATTTTTGGGGTAGAAAAAGGGTGTTACAGGTCCTACGAAGGAACCAGAAGGATTCGCGTGAGGGCAAATTCACCGCAAATTGGGAAGGCCCCTACCGTGTCCGAGACAAAATGAGCAACGGGGCCTATTACCTTGAAAACCTACACGAGGAAGAACTTGCTCGACCATGGAACACAGAAAAGCTCAAGCAATACTACAGTTAGACACTGCCCGCGGCCCATCAGCGTCGCGACCACAGGGGCGTGACACGGTACAGACGTGACTCCTGATTTTAAAATAAAAAGACAAGAGTTTACCCTTTACGTGTGCGGGCGAGACCTTTGATCCAACGAGGAGCCCTCAACCGAGCTTCGTCGCTGTTGTACCATTAAGGCAGGACACCCAGCTCGTGACACGAAGTTCACGCCCGGGCAAAGACCTCGACCGAGATCTTGGCCCGTCTTCGATCAAATACCAATTCCAATCACTCGACCAGTTCCTCGCACGGTCGGCCATGAAATAGGCCGAGCAAGAAAAAAAATAGAAATTCAGTTCCTACACAGAAAACAAGGAAACATAGAAAATAAAAGCACATGCAGCATAAACATAAAGTCATTACATTCTCAAAAATAGCGGACATAGCCCATTGTTCAAGAATTACAAGGATGACACGCATGCCAGAAAAAAAATACATCAAAAGTAGGCATGCAGGCCAGAAAAACAACATAGGCACGCAGACCAGAAAGACAGGAACACTACATTAAGAGGCCTCATTCTCCTCCTGCTCATCGCCTACCTCGGCTTGGCCGTCGTTTTCCTCCCCGGTCTCCAGCGCGACCATGCGATCCTCGACAACCTGATGAAAGGGCCTCATCCCTTCAATAATGAACTGAACATCCAGATTCATGATCCGGAGCTGCTCCACAGCACTGTCGTATACCACCTTGAAATCCCCCATGCAGTCCTGCTCGAGCTGCCAGATCCTCGACACCAGAGCCGCCCGAGACGCCATGAGCTTCTCCTCAGCAGTCTCATCCTCCGCAGGCTGGGAAGCCGCCTCCAACTCTATAATACGTGCCAAGAGCCTCGTCCTCTCTTCACCAACGGCCTTCAATTGCTTTTCCACCTCACTATGGAGCTTAAGTTGAGCGACACTCCTTTCTTTGGCCTGGTCGAGATCAGCCGCTAATTTGTTCCTCTCTGCCTCGACGGTCGCAAGGTTGTCCTTAAATTTGGATAGGTCGGCGGAAGAGCAAGCATCATCATTGAGGACCAGAGCCGTCTGGAAGACCCTCATCACTGCAGCCAGATCCTCTGTTAGAGCTTTCTTCCTTGTCTTCTGATCAGCGCCCAAGATGGCCTTGGTGTCGACGACATTAACAATCAGGGAGTTGACCTCAATTAAGTAAGCAGGCTGTAGATGGCACAGTGGGAGCAAGAACCTCTCCTCAGCATTTCCCTCGGTGAGATCGATGGTCTTTGGCTCACTAACCCGCAGCCTCTTGGATGCCCCTTGTGAGGATGGGGGCTGGCTACGTTGGGGTGAAGAGGAGGAGGAGTCGGGCCCTTGGTCGGCTCCGGGAATTTGATGTACTTGGGAAACTCTCCCCTTACCAGATTTCTTCGCACCTCTGTTGGCCGCCAACCTCTTCACACGCTCCTGCATGCTCGACATTTGTCATGCAAAAGAAAAATAAACAAGTTAGTAGACCGCAAACCAACAGCGAACGGGCAGAGAAAGCCCAAGCGAAAAACAGACCCACTACCTAAAAAATGCATGGTTTCCTCATCGGACCCACACTCGAGGAGGGAATTTATATTGATCAACCGCGACTCCCTAAGAATATCCCCATTCAAGTCGAGGATAAAACTACCATCCGACATCATACACTTTGCAGGGGTAAAACTGGCGACAAATGCGACTAGCTTCTGGTCGGCCACCTGGTCGTCGGCATCCAACGAGCTAGCCCGCACTATGTAGTTGTTCGTACCTTTGTTGAAATGCTCCTCCATCTAAATCAACAGAAACTTTGGCACTAAGACTTCCTCCGGCTTCCTATCCTTTTCCCGGACCTCGAGGTTGAAAAGCGAGTCCACGGCCGCGTGAGTGACGGGTTTGACAATGTAGTACCGGTCCTTGAAAGTACGGATGGAATCTAGATATGCCTGAAACAGTCTCCTTGGATGCTTCAAAGACACCCAGTTGTGTTGTCCATCAAACTTTTGTCTTTAAAGATGGAAGACGCAGAAGAAGAGGGTGAACGTGGCCTCAATATTGAGATGGTGAAAGACGAGCTCATAAGCCCGCACGAACGCGGTCGCGTTAGGATGTAATTGCAAGGGCGCCAGCCGCAGCCAGTCAAAAATTCCCCGTTGAAAGTCAGTGAAGGGTAGATGCAAGCCCGCTTCCGAGAAAGTAAATTCATACATAAGGAACCTCATCCCCTTAAAGGTAGAGCATATACGATGGTTTGCTCGTGGTTTGTACACCTGCCAGTTCACAGGGGAACCCTCACAGCGGTCCTCGACGTAGCGTGGGCGTCAGACTCGTCCACGACAAAGCGGGAAGAAACACTCAGGGGCTCTTCCCCGGCCTAATATGCGGCAGTCCATCTCGCTCTTCACTGGCCTGTGTCGCTACTGTGAAAATCGGCGCCGGCTGACAGAAGAGTCGCCACCGTGCGTTATTTATCCCAACGGAGGGAAAGGAAACGCTCGAAGTAAACCTCGCAAAAAACGGGAAAGGTATGGTCATCGCAACCAAAACCTGGGTTCGGGAGTCGGTTACGCAAGGGGAAGGTATTAGCACCCCTCACGTCCGTCGTACTCGACGGGGTCCACGCTTGGTGTTTATAAGGAAAAGGGTGTGTTTATCTATCTACGCTAGTGGTCAGTCTGAAAAGAAAAGAAAAAGACAGGACTCGACAGAACATACGGTGTTCTGGGCCTACGTACTCCCTCGTGCAATGGGAAAGTCAGAGTCAACATAGTTCGACTACCTACGTCTAGACGGGGGGAAAGGTTGCTCGCCAGGACATCGCGTCCTGTGCCTACGTACTTCCACACTGCATGGAAGATCAGAGCAAACGTAGTTCGACTACGCACGACACAAGCTGTTCAAGTGTTTTTTATGGGAAAATGCGCCTTAACCAAGGGTTTTCACAGTCCAGGAGGACAAAATGTTTTGATGTTTGTTCAAATCTTTTGACGGAAGAAATGAATTCACTTTTGTTTTATCCTTTATTAAGTGTTTTTCTGTTGTTTTGAGGAAGGGAAGAGACACCCTAAAACTATGGTTGAAAAGGGGAATCTACCTAATGTTATCATGCCTGGTTGACCAACCTAATGTCTATCATAACTCCTCCACAGCAGAGAAGTTAGAGCTCCTACGGGATCATGGCAACAGAGCTAAACAGCAAACAGGAATCACTGCAAAGTAAAGAAATACTGGAAATATGCATGAATGCAACAACCAAACAATCAAGGCACAAAGGCCACAAACCACAGAGGCAAGGGAGCTCAGCTCTACCAAATACCAGCAAGCAAAGCCACTCAATAACAATCAAGCAGAAGGAGGACCCCCTCAACTTCTCATGCACACAAAGCCTATTTCTAAGATGCACCTATCTCAGAAATATCTAGATGAACCCCTAAGTCTAATGCAGCACAGCACCACACAAGTCAAACAACACAAAGAGAAGGCTAACCAGCCTGGCAAACTCCTATCCAAAAGCATGAAACTACCCTGAGCAAGACCCTAAACAACCCTAAAACAAAACCCTAATCTACCTCTGAGCAAAGCCCTGAACAACCCTGAAACAAAACCCTAATCTACCTCTGAGCAAGACCCTATGCAAAACCCTAATCAAATCTCTAAGCAAAGCCCTATGCAAAACCCTAATCAAATCTCTAAGCAAAGCCCTATGCAAAACCCTAATCAAATCTCTAAGCAAAGCCCTAAAGCAAAACCCTACACAAGAGAAATCAATCCCAGTCTTCAAGCTTCAAGACAAGCTTACCGAAGAAAGGGAGCTAAGTAGGCAGACTCATAGTGCCTTCCTCGGGAAAGTACTAGGAGGCTCCTTCTTAGGAATCATATCCCATGCGGCTCAACAACTGTGATCGGTTTACATTCCTCCTCAGGAGAAACTAAACTCACATGAAGGCTCCGACATCATTGGATACTTGAGAAATCCTACATGAACTAAGGGAACTAAGTGAACAGACCCATAGTGCCTTCCTCAGGAAAATACTAGGGGGCTTCCACTTAGGAATCATATCCCATGTGGCTCAACAACTGTGAACGGTTTACATTCCTCCTCAGGAGAAACTAAACTCACATGAAGGCTCCAACATCATTGGATACTTAAGAAATCCTACATGAACTAAGGGAACTAAGTGAACAGACCCATAGTGCCTTCCTCAGGAAAATACTAGGGGACTTCCACTTAGGAATCATATCCCATGTGGCTCAACAACTGTGAACGGTTTACATTCCTCCTCAGGAGAAACTAAACTCACATGAAGGCTCCAACATCATTGGATACTTGAGAAAGAGGTGAGAAGAAAGAATGAAAGACATCCATAGTGCCTTCCTCAGGAAAGTACCATAAATTTCCCTCAAACTTCAGGATCTCAAACCTCCCAAACAGAGAGCAAGCTCCTAGACTAGGTCTTCAATCTATGCATCCTTGCAAGCTCCATCAAGTCCTCACCCAACCTCCAACTCCAAGAAGAAAACCACAGGCCCTCAAACCAAAAGAAACTATCTCTGAAGTTCAACCACAGTTGAACTTCAAAGTCAGAAGCCCTCAAGACTTCTCCTATTCTCAAGCTCAATCACAAATAACAAAACACCCTATAAAAATCTACCAAAAATCTAGGGGAAACCTACATGCCTCTATGATCCCAAGATCAAATCTCAAAGCTTAAGTCAACTTCTAAGGCTACTAAACAATCCCTAACATGTGAATGGTCAAGGGTTAACCGGCAAGTTAGGAGGTCTCTACTCTCTAACCCTAAAACAACATCAATCAATTTCTAAAAAAATCTAAAAAACTCTTATGGGGAGCATGCATCAGTCTAGTATAACATACTAAAAAACTAAAGCAAAATTCAATACCAAATGAGAGAAATAAAATCAGCAAGGCAGACACATCACAAATCAATTATTCAATACCAATTAAAATACAAAAAATGCAATAAAAATGAAAATGCATGATCAACTCAATATTTTTGCACCATAAAATTCTAAATTGAATTAGGAATCTATAGAAAAAAGAAGGGAATTAATTGGTTCATCCTACTATTTTTTATGAATTTTCTAACATGAATGAAAACAAAGAAATATCAAAAAAGAAATAAAACAACAAGGGGGGGGGGGCGAATAGCAACAACTCTAGTTACTTTCAGACTGGGCCCAACCGAGGGGGGTGCGCCTAGCAATTGGGGCCTAAGCCCCAAACCAAATCCATTCAGCATTCTCACACAGGGGGGGCAACGAGTAATGAGGGAGTGATCTAAGAAATAACGGACTTGGGCTTAACCCAGCCCAAACCCTAACCCAAATACCAATCCACAAAACCAGACTCTCCTCTCCTAAACCCGTCTACTATTCATCACCCCAAACCCTAGCTGCACCGTTCATGCTTCTCTCTGAACTCCCCTCACGAACCTCTCTCCAACACTTTCTGAAACCCTCGAACCCTAATAAACCATTCATGAATTCAAACAACAGCCTCTCTCTAATCCTTAAACTATTCAGCTCAAACTAACCTAGATCAATCCCCATCAATTAAAACTAAACTTCACATCTCAAAACGAGAAACCCTAATTCACCGAATGAACAACAATGGAGGCGAGAAGAAACGAAACCTGGGTGAAGCAACGGAGACGATGGAGCTTCTGGAGAGTTCTTCGCGGATGCTCGAAGATCAACAACCTTGATGATGTTTGAAGATGATCTGGAAAGTTTCTGGTGATGAAACCTGGAAATGACGATGAACGCTACCATCAAGCTGAAGATCGTCGAATGTTTTATGTAGATCGCTTGAAGATTTTGAAGAAGTTCTGGAGAATCTTGATCGTGGATGAGTGTTCTTGAGGCGCGGTTGAAGAACACTGATGATTTTCTGGGGATTTCGGGAGATCTTGAATATTTTCTGGAGATTTGATGAAGATTCGTATGAATCTTGATGATGATGATGAACGAATAACGATGAACGCCAAGAACAATACGATAAAGCTGGAAGATCTTGATCAAATCTGGAGATTTCTGGAAAATGATGAATGTTCACGGTGAGAATGATGAAGATTGGTTGCAGTTGATGATCGGAGAATAGGATGAATTTCTGAAATTTCCAGTTTCCGGCGAGGTTGGTTACGGCGGGGTGATTATTGATGGAGGTAGAAGATGAAGATTCAAAGGAGATTGGGTGAAATCTGGTGAAACCTGCAAATTCCGGCGTCTGGCGGTGGTCCGGTGATGGTTGGGCAGTGGCCGGTGGGGCAGTCAACGGATTTGCATGGCCGACGGTGTAATTTCGGTGAGGCTTGGTGAGGTGACAGGTGGCGAGGGAGGTTACTGCATGCTGGTCACGTGTGGGGGTGGCGTGGCGCAGAGAGAGAAAGCTGGGTCAGGGTGAGGTGTTAGAACGTGGGGGAGTCTGGAGTTGTGAGGTGGGGCCTCTGAAGCTGAACGCGTGGCAGCTTTATATAACGGACACATGGCACTGCAATGGACTGAAAATGGACAAAAAAAAGGACTGAGAAATTCTGGGCCTCCAAAATGCTGAACTGGGCCCACGAAAAAACGAAATGGACTGAAATCTGACCCAAAATTCTGAATTCAAAATGGATTAATCCTAATTGAAAACTAATCAAAGATTAAACCTAATTAACTAGTTAACTAATGATTAGATGCTAAATGACAATTAACTAATCTAATCCTAATTAAACCTAACAAACTCTAATTAAAAGATTAAAATCCTAATTAAACTCTATTAAAAGGGAATTAACTAAAATTAAACTCTATTAAAAGGGAATTAACTAAAATTAAACTCTATTAAAAGGGAATTAACTAAAAATAAACTCTAATCATCTCTATTTACAATTTTACTAAATTTCTATTAAATCCCTAATAAAACCTATATTACTTATTAATCTATAGAAAAAGCTATCTTAATTTCTATTTAAACCTAAAAAAATGTTCTACTAAACTATTATCTACAAATGACTTAATATCTAAAAAAAATTTTATTCTAAAATCTATTTAAAAACAAATTTATAACTTCTAAAAAAGACTTAAAACTATTAAAAATATTAAAAAATCTATTAAAACCTATTTAAAAACTCTACAAAATTCTAAAAAATGATTTAAAACTATTAAAACATAAAAAAAACTATTTAAATTCTAGAAAATCTATAAAATCTATTTAAAATATAAAAAACTATTTAAATCTATAGAAAAACTATTAAATCCTATTTAAAACAAACGAAGGCAAATAACCAACATAAAAGGAGAGCGCGAGACCAGATCGACGCAAACAGTAAACCCCGGGCATCAGAATATCCCCAAAAACCACCATGTAAGCTGAAAACACCGAGAAGCGCACAATTTCCCGAAAATAAAACCCTGATTATCTAGGCTGGATCTGAAATATCTGGTAGATGAAAACCAAGCTGTAACCCTGACATCCTCTGTCTGCGCACAAATGTCATGCATCTGATATGCGAATACGAATTGAACCCTGAACCAGATAGGAGAACCGGTTGGTCAAATTTTAGGGTGCAACAGCTGCCCCTATTTAAGCGGCTTGGACCTGAATGGATGAAGAGCGCTCAGCCTTCAAACATTCAAAGGTAAATGACGGTTGAATACCAATGAAACCCTGAAATTTGCCAACCGCAAAAATAAATTGCGCACACCACTGCTTGGGAAGAATTAACCAGGGAACTGATTTCTGTTGCCACAGCGACAACTAAACACCTATCCATCAACCTGCTTATGAAATAATCTGATATTGTCCATAGACAATCCCATTCCGAAGAAGTGAGAATACACTAATCAGTGAGCAAAATTGTTGATCTCTCTTATCAACCTTTCGTATCCTGAAGAAACGAGCAAACGTTTAACCAAGCGAGACAATGCTGATTTCACTTATCAACCTTCCGTTCGCTCCTGAACGAGCATCCACTAAACCGCGAGAACATGTTGATTTCACTTACCAACCTTCCGTTCGTACCTGAACGAGCATCCACTAAACCACGAGAACATGTTGATTTCACTTACCAACCTTCCGTTCGTACCTGAACGAGTATCACTAAACTGCGAGAAAATGTTGATTTCACTTACCAACCTTTCGTTCGTACCTGAACGAGCATTCACTAATCGGCGAGAAAATGTTGATTTCACTTACCAATCTTCCGTTCGTACCTGAACGAGCATCCACTAAACTGCGAGAAAATGTTGATTTCACTTACCAACCTTCCGTTCGTACCTGAACGAGCATTCACTAATCGGCGAGAAAATGTTGATTTCACTTACCAACCTTCCGTTCGTACCTGAACGAGCATCCACTAAACAGCGAGAACATGTTGATTTCACTTACCAACCTTCCGTTCGTACCTGAACGAGCATCCACTAAACTGCGAGAAAATGTTGATTTCACTTACCAACCTTCCGTTCGTACCTGAACGAGCATTCACTAATCGGCGAGAAAATGTTGATTTCACTTACCAACCTTCCATTCGTACCTGAACTAGCATCCACTCAACTGCGGGGACACGAGAAACTTAACCAAGCAACTCTGAGAGGACAATTTTGACGACGGCCGTCAAATACCTATTCTGGCAATAGGTATCCTGAAAACACTCCGCTGGGGAAATTGGGAACTTAACCAAGCACCCTGACGAGAATAACCTTGTTGAAAAATAAGAGGAATTTAACCAAACAACTCCGTGGCAAATACCCTGCTGGGGACTATGAGGGACTTAACCAAGTAACTCATTGAAGTAACACCCTGCTGGAGAACATAACTCTACCGGGGAAACTACGGGTAACCACCCAAAAATCCGCATTACCATCTTCCAATGTTGACACCACAGCATCCTGAGAAAGACTCAACTGGGGGGAAAAAGGTGCTTAACCAAGCAAACTCTGCTAGGGGAATATGATATGACGAACATGATCACTGCGTGCCTGGCGCAACAACCCTCTTGACAGGAGGAAACACGATCACTGCGCGTCTTGGCGTTGCAAACAAAACCACATATGAGACGAATACGATCACTGCGTATCTCTTCCGAAAAAAACCCATAACATAACGATGACCACGATCACTGCGTGCCCTGCGCCACAACCCTCTTGACAGGAGGAAACACGATCACTGCGCGTCTTGTGCCACAAAACAAACATACGGGATGAATACGATCACTGCGTACTCTACCACAAATCCCCACAACATAACGATGACCATGATCACTGCGTGCCCTGCGCTACAACCCTCTTGACCGGAGGAAACACGATCACTGCGTATTCTGTGCCACAAAACAAACATACGGGATGAATACGATAACTGCGTACTCTACCACAAATCCCCACAACATAACGATGACCACGATCACTGCGTGCCCTGCGCTACAACCCTCTTGACCGGAGGAAACACGATCACTGCGCGTTTTGTGCCGCAAACATACACATCTCTGCAAACCACGATCTCACTTATCGACAGAGAAAATACCTGAGGCTGGACGGGTAATCAATCCTGCTTACGTTCCAAAATGCACATGTTTGATGATGCCGTAATGCTTCCATACTGCATGGAAATGCTACGTATTCGTGCAAAATGCAAGTGCTTATGATGCATGCTTATGCAAAGAATTACTTCAGCAAAATAAATGCTGAAGACAAACTGGATCCGCTGGGGATGACCGGAATACTACCGATACGCTTCCAACAAAATAAATGCTGGAAAGATGAACTAACTCCGCTGGGGATAACCATCCTGCTGGGAAAGTAGCTCACAAACTCAAAACTTCAAACTCTGCTGAAAATGATCGTCCTGACGAGGAAGGATCAACCTGTTGGGGAAAGAGAAAGCAATCCTGGAAACTGCTTTCAAAAGGTATCAACACTCTGATTACGCCCTGTGGGGATACTTCATCCTGCTATCACTGAGCTGGGGATTGACCGGTGTGCTCTGATTCGCACTACACAAGAAACTCTTTGGGCGAGTTAATCATATCCATCTCGACCTTCGCTGGGGAGGACTCTGCTCTGCTTGATAAACCAATTCTGAACTACTGAAGATACACTGACCTCGCCTTTGACGCAATCTCAACTCTCCTGGGGAGACAACATTCAATTTTGCCTGGGGCGACTTCATTGGGGAAAGACACAACATTCATCCTCTGGAGAGGGTACCAGTCTGCCATGGCCTCTGGCGGGGATAAACAGACTGGCTTGGATAACTTGCCCCAGTGCACTCAACTTGCCCCTATCTAACTCCTGGGAATACTTGCTCTGAACAGCTTGCTATGAGACGACCTCGAGATTACTTGCCCCGGTATCTATACGACAAAAAGATTCAATCTCCATTAAACCCTGATCAACCCAGTTGGTTTCAACATTCTCTGCGGTGACTTGCCCCTGAATGAGCGTTCTAGCGACTTAACCTAATATGATTATCCACCTGAAGTATCTGCTTTCAAATCTCCACGTTCTGTATGATTGCCCCTGATTGGATCTCGAGAAGACTCACTTCTGATTAACTGCCTCTCAAGCATACTGCCCCTTGATCAACTGAAGCTTCGGGACTTGTCCTCAGACTAACTGACTCCGAACTCAATGGAAGTCAATGCCCCGGACTTACAGGGCTTCACAACATACACCATGCTGGTTCAGGCTGCTGAACTACTCGGTCCTGCTCGATTATTCCCTGTTGGAATCTTCTTCATGTCAACTACTAACCTGCAAGTAAAAATCGTCTGTTCACGAATGGTAATTCTAATGCAATGTTTATGCAGATTTTGAAGAAATTTGGGCTGTCACTCGTTTACATGCATGATTGAGTGACGAATGAACCAAAGTTCAAATGTAGTGCTTACGTGGTCAGTGAAAAACACAACAAGGATGTGACTAGCAAGTCACGAAGGAGTCAGGTTACTCAACCTTATCGTAATGCGCTTTCAGAATAAACCCTGCCTCAATTAGGTCTTTTAAGGGTTGTATCGTGGTCGGGTTCACGGTTCGTGAAGCAAAGGATATTTGGCTCAAATTTTGATTTGTACCCACCCCTTCTACGTGATGATCTCCGATCCTAAGGTTCAGCTAACCTGGTACAAGCGCTCGCCTCTTCGAGAGGTATGTTGAATGGTAAGAACCACCATTAAGGAACTCACAGGGTTTTTCGGAGTGACAGTTACTCCTTCTTCGTTTTCGGTGTCTGTATACACGACTTTGTCTTTCACTGGGGATCTATATATATTTTTTTCTATCCCTTCTTTTCCATTCTTTTTGATTCCCTAATTTTTGCCTGGACTGACTCCTTTTGAGTTCCTTTTGTTTTTTCGTTTTCTTTTGAAGTCCAGCGGGATGCCCTGATTTTTGCCTAAGTATTAGCTTTCCAGCTTTTTCTTTCTTTTTACTTAGCGGGCTTTCTTTCTTCTTTCTTTTAGAACAAAGTCGTGTGACACTGGTTGTCTTGATTGCTCCGAAGGGATTGTAACTGTCTCACTCCTGATTGGTGAGGTTTAACCACTGTGGTTGACGAGGTACGACCTCTTGAGAGGCATAAACTGTAATTGGTCCTCGAAAGACAACACTCCTCTGTAAGACTTGAATGCTCGGTCAAGTTAACTGACAACTACCCTGCCCCGGGTTAAGATGTGAGGGTTTAAAAGTCCGAAAAAACTTCTACTTCCTGGCTCGAAGTGGTTAACAAGGGACTAACTCCTTATATCTCCAGTGTTTGGGGGATTTGAAACAATTCCTTGTACGTCATCGACAAGGTTTTATCTGAAAGCATACGATCATCGATTATGAGTTTATTTCGTTATCCTCCCTCCAGTCTTTGCTAGTCACATTGATAAAGTGGAGTGAAAAAAATGCAAGTGTCAGTGCAATGCAGTAAATGAGCGACAGCGATATGATTAATTCAGAAAAATGCATAGTCACTTTATTATTATTACCATTCGAAACATACAATGTTTACAGCAAGTAGTAACTAACAAAAAAGAAATTACAAATGCAAATGATATAAAGTCCGAGGACTGCCAATGCTGAGGGCGCCTGCCTGTCTGGACCACTGGCTTTTGCTGGGGAATACTTTCCGAGTCTACGAGCTTAGACAGTTGAGAAGTTAGCATGAACAAACAAAAATCCTTCTCGAAAGGAAATGCAATCCTGGTCGATCAACTGTTGTACCTTCGCCTGAAACGCTTTACAATCTTCAGTTGCATGCCCTGGAGAGCCACCATGGTAACCACATTGAACTTGGGGATTGTACCCAGGAGGGTAAGATTCAGGCACAGGCTTGAGAGCTTTCGGCTCCACCAAAGCGTTCTGAACCAACTGTGGCAAAAGCTGACTGTACGGCACAGGAACTGGGTGGGAAGGACCATTCTTTCGTTCCAAATTGCTACGAGGTCTGTTCTGATTCTGGCGCTGAGTCTGATACCCTTGGCCACGAGTTCGCTGAGCGACATAAGACTCCTGATATGGTGCCCCAGGCACAGTGGTCTTTCCCGAATAACGAGACACTGATCGCTGAGAAGACGAAGAACCAACAGATTTCACCGATTCGACTCGAGGATACCCAACATCATTCCTGATTGCGTTGACCACAACTCCTTCTTCAGTTTGACGAGCCCGACTGCCTGCAACATTCTGGATTTTTCCAGTCTTTACACCATACTCGATGCGCTCTCCTGCACTGACCAATTTAGAGAAATTTGGTGTGACTCCAAGCATTCTTTCGAAGTACGGGCTCTGCAAGGAGTTTACGAACATGCTTGCTAACTCTCGGTCTAGAAGTGGTGGTTGCACTCTGGCAGCAAATTCTCTCTATCTCTGAACATACTTTCTGAAAGGTTTATTGTTCCCTTGAGACAATTCTTGCAGTTGCATGCGACTAGGAGCTTCAACAAGATTGTAGTCATACTGTTTCAGAAAAGCGTTGGCTAAATCCACCCATGATCGGATCTGATCCCTCTCTAACTGCATATACCAACTCAGAGATGCCCCAGTCAGACTATCCTGAAAGCAGTGAATCATCAACTTGTCGTTATGCACGAATGAAGTCATTCTTCGGCAGAACATCACCCAATGTTGCTTCGGGCAACTGTCTCCTTTGTACTTTTCAACCCTCGGCATTCTGAACTTCGGAGGTAACACTAGGCCAGGAACCAGACATATGTCTGCAGCATTAGGGTTAACAGCGTCTTTACCTTTCAAGGCTTTGAATCTTTCATCCAATGCACGAAACCTTCTAGCATACACGGGAGCTAATGGGTCTTCAGTCTTTGCTATCGGGACCTCTCGTCGGGACTTTGGCATAGGGAAGGCAACACCCTGGTAGTCTGGAGTATCAACAGAAGGATAACGTTCACTTCGGACAACAAACTGCTCACGTAGACCTTGGTCTTCAACAGAAGGTTGTACAAGCTGAGCTGCAATAAGGTTGTTCACTTGCGGAAAGTCTTCGTCATGCGTAGATCCATACAAAGGATTGGACGTCACAGTGAAACCTGACAAGGTATCAACAAACTGGAAGCTGCTCTCTGACATAGCTCCCAACCACTGTCAACTGACTTCACTGCTTGATTCTGCTCAAATCTGCTTCAACCCCTTGGTCGTCTTCAACACTCCACACTAGCCTCGAACAATCCCCCGAGAATCACCCTCTGGAATCAAAACAAAGGCTGGATAAGTGCTCTGGCCAGCTAGAGAAATGCTATGCAATATGATTTATGCAGACAGAATGCAAAAATGCTAACGTGCATGCGTGCATTGGGGATATTTCCCCTCCAATTCTAGTGTCAAGGTAGCAAGACAAGATAAACCATAAAGACAATATTTAGAAAAACCCTCATATATTTATTGGAATGACAGTCTTGTCAAGACGTTACACAACTATGTTCCATACAACTGATATGATAAAGGAGGATCCCAACCAACATGCCTGGTGGTGATCTCAACACATAGAATACAAGAGAGAAATCAAGTGCGGGTACGGTCGCAGAAATCCTCGAACAACTTCTTCGTCTCTGCGTGATCCGGTCGATAAATCAAGCCTTCTATCAACTGATCCCTTTTCCTGACCGTTCCATGGATATCTCTGACAAAATCTTCCCAAGCCTTATCTTGGGCACCATCCTCAGGTTTGGGCCTCTTGGTGTCTGCTCTGCGCTGACAATCTTCCAGATTCTTCATGGCATCAATCAGTTTGCGTTCGGCCTCGTATCGACGACATGCTTCTTCTTCAAGCTCTTCAGTCTTCACTTTAACTTGTTCTCCCAACTGGGCAACCTGTATCTTTAGCTCTTCTTCCCGTTCTTTGCGTTTGGCCATAGTGAGGTCCCAATGCTCTCTGAACTTAGCTAACTTCGTGTAGTCCCTTTCCAGCTCTTGTTTCTTAGTAGCCAATACACTGCTAACTGAGTCTACATCTAACTCCAGACGCTTCTTGGTTTCAGTCAACTCCAATAAAGTAGTCTTCAGATGTTTCAAAGTTTCGGTCTGTTGCTTGGAAAAATATCCTGTTTCAATCTTTTCATGACGAAGCTGGGAGTTCTCTTTCTCTAAAGCTTCTTTAACCTTTGCTAACTCTTCTTTCTCCGCCATCAGCTGCTTGTATACCTGCATGTCTATAGTGGTGGGCTCCTCCACCGGCGAAGGATACAATGGCTGAACTGCAGGATAAGGCATAAGGAATTTCGTAGCTCGTTCACGAATCCATTCCACATACGGACCAAGAACTAGAGTACCCCCTTTGCTACATGAAGGCTTCCCTCTCTTATGCAGGTTCTTCCATGCTTCCTCAAGCTTGATCAACATCGCTTCCTCTATTGCCCCAGTGAGATACAGAGATTCCTGTATCTCCTCGGGCTTCGGATACCCAAACTGCCTGATTAATAAGGAGGGGTTGTAATTGACACACCCTCTCCTTCCTATCAAAGGAACATTAGGGAATCCTTCACATATGTATATGACCTCAACTCCTAACACCTCCTCATTAACCCACACCACATTCTCAGAAGTCAACCCCATCAAGCGCTCAGGCCATCCTAAAGAATCAATAGAAGTGACGAAAGGCCCTGACTTCGGCATATGACTAGTAAACCACCTGCACAGTAGAGGTACACAGCAAGAGACATTCCTTCCTCGCCGCTTTTCATTTTGGTAGTGAGTGGAATGGTGGATATCTCCCAGCAAGGTAGGAACTGGGTTCTTTGCAGCCAGAATATAGAAAGCATCTGCATCAACAAAATCAGGAAAGTTTGGGAACAATACAATGCCATAAACACACACAGCAAGGATGACGTCAAAAACAACCCAGCCACCCTTCTTAGCATACTCCCGAGCCTTCTCTACCAAAACAACCAACGGAAATCCCCACGCATCTCCTTTTTTGATCATCTTCCCTGTCAGCTCAAACTCTCCTAAGTACAGAATAGCAGAAAGCTCAGCCAGATTAGGCTTAGCGTCCGTGTGATAGAAAGGCATCTGCTCGCGAATCGGTATATCCAAGAGTGCAGAATACTCCTCCAGAGTAGGAGCCAAGACAAAGTCAGGAAATACGAAACACCTGAGCTCAGCATCATAAAACTGCAACAGGGTGTAAATGCCGCTGATCTCATAAGCCGAGGGCTGGTAAACATAAGTCAGGATCCTCCCATATGTCTTCCTGAAATCTCCCATCACCTTCTTCCTAGCAATAGTCATTAACTCTGACAACAGACTGATATCTGGAGACGGGAATTTGTAAGGTAACACTCTCTTCATGGCTTCCATGTCTGCTAGGAAGCAAACACCGGAACTGGGAGGGAAAATATGTACCTGCAATACACACACGTTAGTTGGATGCAAATGGTAATGCACTAATGCAATATGATAAATGATGCAATCAGTGAACACAGGGGCCATGCTGTAGCCTGAAGAGGAACATCTCTGTGATGTCGAGAACAGAAAACCACCACAGTCACCAGAACCTCATGACGTTGACTATCATCTGACACCCAAAATACCAATACCCTGGTAAGAAATCCATCTGAACCTCTGTAACTGACGAGAAAACCATCTGATAATAGTATCAACCTCAAACAAGAAACCCATCTGATCCAAATAACACACCTGTTAACGAGCCAAGAAAACCATCTGATAAATACTGAATCATGGTTTCTGAAGGCCAGTTTTCCTGCAATAGCCCAATCCCCCTCACAGGTATGGACCTAATCCACGGACAAAGGTACGACATCCTATGCGGTCATCAGCGTCACAGACTTTCATGAGTGACGATACGATTCCCAGAAGGAGTGGCATCATCAAGTCATGAAGAGGCCTCACTTAGCTGACTTCCAAATGATCGGTCCCCAGAGTCGACAGTCCTCACGTCTGGACTCCCCTCAGATCCTCAGGACCGGAAAGGAGCACCTTGGAGAGAACCTCGTCTGAGCGCAGATTTCGTAGGGAACGGTGCGTGCTCAGCAGACAGGTTCGTCTACTACTCTCCACAACTGTCTAGGTGCATACTCAAGCCCAGGTCCGGCTTCTCACTCATAGTAACCTCCCTTTCCCACAGCAATAATCATAATAATATAGTGCTGAAAGTAAATGCGGAGAGGTAAAGGTGCGGGAAAGTAAAGTGCAGAAAGATAAAACACATATACACAACACCCAACAGATAAACACCCAAGCGCTAGGATTGACTCGCGTAGGGGATGGGAAACGGTCCCAGCATAAGGGATGGGAAACGTCCCTAGATGCCATAGTCCCCAGCAGAGTCGCCAGCTGTCGCTACTGCGAAAATCGGCGCCGGCTGACAGAAGAGTTGCCACCGTGCGTTATTTATCCCAACGGAGGGAAAGGAAACGCTCGAAGTAAACCTCGAAAAAAATGGGAAAGGTATGGTCATCTCAACCAAAACCTGGGTTCGGGAGTCAGTTACGCAAGGGGAAGGTATTAGCACCCCTCACGTCCGTCGTACTCGACGGGATCCACGCTTGGTGTTTATAAGGAAAAGGGTGTGTTTATCTATCTACGCTAGTGGTCAGTCTGAAAAGAAAAGAAAAAGACAGGACTCGACAGAACATACGGTGTTCTGGGCCTACGTACTCCCTCGTGCAATGGGAAAGTCAGATTCAACGTAGTTCGACTACCTACGTCTAGACGGGGGGAAAGGTTGCTCGCCAGGACATCGCGTCCTGTGCCTACGTACTTCCACACTGCATGGAAGATCAGAGCAAACGTAGTTCGACTACGCACGACACAAGTTGTTCAAGTGTTTTTTATGGGAAAATGCACCTTAACCAAGGGTTTTCACAGTCCAGGAGGACAAAATGTTTTGATGTTTGTTCAAATCTTTTGACGGAAGAAATTAATTCACTTTTGTTTTATCCTTTATTAAGTGTTTTTCTGTTGTTTTGAGGAAGGGAAGAGACACCCTAAAACTATGGTTGAAAAGGGGAATCTACCTAATGTTATCATGCCTGGTTGACCAACCTAATGTCTATCATAACTCCTCCACAGCAGAGAAGTTATAGCTCCTACGGGATCATGGCAACAGAACTAAACAGCAAACAGGAATCGCTGCAAAGTAAAGAAATACTGGAAATATGCATGAATGCAACAACCAAACAATCAAGGCACAAAGGCCACAAACCACAGAGGCAAGGGAGCTCAGCTCTACCAAATACCAGCAAGCAAAGCCACTCAATAACAATCAAGCAGAAGGAGGACCCCCTCAACTTCTCATGCACACAAAGCCTATTTCTAAGATGCACCTATCTCAGAAATATCTAGATGAACCCCTAAGTCTAATGCAGCACAGCACCACACAAGTCAAACAACACAAAGAGAAGGCTAACCAGCCTGGCAAACTCCTATCCAAAAGCATGAAACTACCCTGAGCAAGACCCTAAACAACCCTAAAACAAAACCCTAATCTACCTCTGAGCAAATCCCTGAACAACCCTGAAACAAAACCCTAATCTACCTCTGAGCAAGACCCTATGCAAAACCCTAATCAAATCTCTAAGCAAAGCCCTATGCAAAACTCTAATCAAATCTCTAAGAAAAGCCCTATGCAAAACCCTAATCAAATCTCTAAGCAAAGCCCTAAAGCAAAACCCTACACAAGAGAAATCAATCCCAGTCTTCAAGCTTCAAGACAAGCTTACCGAAGAAAGGGAGCTAAGTAGGCAGACTCATAGTGCCTTCCTCGGGAAAGTACTAGGAGGCTCCTTCTTAGGAATCATATCCCATGCGGCTCAACAACTGTGATCGGTTTACATTCCTCCTCAGGAGAAACTTAACTCACATGAAGGCTTCGACATCATTGGATACTTGAGAAATCCTACATGAACTAAGGGAACTAAGTGAACAGACCCATAGTGCCTTCCTCAGGAAAATACTAGGGGGCTTCCACTTAGGAATCATATCCCATGTGGCTCAACAACTGTGAACGGTTTACATTCCTCCTCAGGAGAAACTAAACTCACATGAAGGCTCCAACATCATTGGATACTTAAGAAATCCTACATGAACTAAGGGAACTAAGTGAACAGACCCATAGTGCCTTCCTCAGGAAAATACTAGGGGACTTCCACTTAGGAATCATATCCAATGTGGCTCAACAACTGTGAACGGTTTACATTCCTCCTCAGGAGAAACTAAACTCACATGAAGGCTCCAACATCATTGGATACTTGAGAAAGAGGTGAGAAGAAAGAATGAAAGACATCCATAGTGCCTTCCTCAGGAAAGTACCATAAATTTCCCTCAAACTTCAGGATCTCAAACCTCCCAAACAGAGAGCAAGCTCCTAGACTAGGTCTTCAATCTATGCATCCTTGCAAGCTCCATCAAGTCCTCACCCAGCCTCCAACTCCAAGAAGAAAACCACAGGCCCTCAAACCAAAAGAAACTATCTCTGAAGTTCAACCACAGTTGAACTTCAAAGTCAGAAGCCCTCAAGACTTCTCCTATTCTCAAGCTCAATCACAAATAACAAAACACCCTATAAAAATCTACCAAAAATCTAGGGGAAACCTACATGCCTCTATGATCCCAAGATCAAATCTCAAAGCTTAAGTCAACTTCTAAGGCTACTAAACAATCCCTAACATGTGAATGGTCAAGGGTTAACCGGCAAGTTAGGAGGTCTCTACTCTCTAACCCTAAAACAACATCAATCAATTTCTAAAAAAATCTAAAAAACTCCTATGGGGAGCATGCATCAGTCTAGTATAACATACTAAAAAACTAAAGCAAAATTCAATACCAAATGAGAGAAATAAAATCAGCAAGGCAGACACATCACAAATCAATTATTCAATACCAATTAAAATACAAAAAATGCAATAAAAATGAAAATGCATGATCAACTCAATATTTTTGCACCATAAAATTCTAAATTGAATTAGGAATCTATAGAAAAAAGAAGGGAATTAATTGGTTCATCCTACTATTTTTTATGAATTTTCTAACATGAATGAAAACAAAGAAATATCAAAAAAGAAATAAAACAACAAAGGGGGGGGAGAATAGCAACAACTCTAGTTACTTTCAGACTGGGCCCAACCGAGGGGGGTGCGCCTAGCAATTGGGGCCTAAGCCCCAAACCAAATCCATTCAGCATTCTCACACAGGGGGGGGCAACGAGTAATGAGGGAGTGATCTAAGAAATAACGGACTTGGGCTTAACCCAGCCCAAACCCTAACCCAAATACCAATCCACAAAACCAGACTCTCCTCTCCTAAACCCGTCTACTGTTCATCACCCCAAACCCTAGCTGCACCGTTCATGCTTCTCTCTGAACTCCCCTCACGAACCTCTCTCCAACACTTTCTGAAACCCTCGAACCCTAATCAACCATTCATGAATTCAAACAACAGCCTCTCTCTAATCCTTAAACTATTCAGCTCAAACTAACCTAGATCAATCCCCATCAATTAAAATTAAACTTCACATCTCAAAACGAGAAACCCTAATTCACCGAATGAATAACAATGGAGGCGAGAAGAAACGAAACCTGGGTGAAGCAACGGAGACGATGGAGCTTCTGGAGAGTTCTTCGCGGATGCTCGAAGATCAACAACCTTGATGATGTTTGAAGATGATCTGGAAAGTTTCTGGTGATGAAACCTGGAAATGACGATGAATGCTACCATCAAGCTGAAGATCGTCGAATGTTTTATGTAGATCGCTTGAAGATTTTGAAGAAGTTCTGGAGAATCTTGATCGTGGATGAGTGTTCTTGAGGCGCGGTTGAAGAACACTGATGATTTTCTGGGGATTTCGGGAGATCTTGAATATTTTCTGGAGATTTGGTGAAGATTCGTATGAATCTTGATGATGATGACGAACGAATAACGATGAATGCCAAGAACAATACGATAAAGCTGGAAGATCTTGATCAAATCTTGAGATTTCTGGAAAATGATGAATGTTCACGGTGAGAATGATGAAGATTGGTTGCAGTTGATGATCGGAGAAGAGGATGAATTTCTGAAATTTCCAGTTTCTGGCGAGGTTGGTTACGGCGGGGTGATTATTGATGGAGGTAGAAGATGAAGATTCAAAGGAGATTGGGTGAAATCTGGTGAAACCTGCAAATTTCGGCGTCTGGCGGTGGTCCGGTGATGGTTGGGCGGTGGCCGGTGGGGCAGTCAACGGATTTGCATGGCCGGCGGTGTAATTCCGGTGAGGCTTGGTGAGGCGACAGGTGGCGAGGGAGGTTACTGCATGCTGGCCACGTGTGGGGGTGGCGTGGCGCAGAGAGAGAAAGCTGGTTAGGGTGAGGTGTCAGAACGTGGGGGAGTCTGGAGTTGTGAGGTGGGGCCTCTGAAGCTGAACGCGTGACAGCTTTATATAACGGACACATGGCACTGCAATGGATTGAAAATGGACAAAAAAAAGGACTGAGAAATTTTGGGCCTCCAAAATGCTGAACTGGGCCCACAAAAAAACGAAATGGACTGAAATCTGACCCAAAATTCTGAATTCAAAATGGATTAATCCTAATTGAAAACTAATCAAAGATTAAACCTAATTAACTAGTTAACTAATGATTAGATGCTAAATGACAATTAACTAATCTAATCCTAATTAAACCTAACAAACTCTAATTAAAAGATTAAAATCCTAATTAAACTCTATTAAAAGGGAATTAACTAAAAATAAACTCTAATCATCTCTATTTACAATTTTACTAAATTTCTATTAAATCCCTAATAAAACCTATATTACTTATTAATCTATAGAAAAAGCTATCTTAATTTCTATTTAAACCTAAAAAAAAATGTTCTACTAAACTATTATCTACAAATGACTTAATATCTAAAAAAAATTTTATTCTAAAATCTATTTAAAAACAAATTTATAACTTCTAAAAAAGACTTAAAACTATTAAAACTATTAAAAAAATCTATTAAAACCTATTTAAAAACTCTACAAAATTCTAAAAAATGATTTAAAACTATTAAAACATAAAAAAAACTATTTAAATTCTAGAAAATCTATAAAATCTATTTAAAATATAAAAAAACTATTTAAATCTATAGAAAAACTATTAAATCCTATTTAAAACAAACGAAGGCAAATAACCAACATAAAAGGAGAGCGCGAGACCAGATCGCCGCAAACAGTAAACCCCGGGCATCAGAATATCCCCAAAAACCACCATGTAAGCTGAAAACACCGAGAAGCGCACAATTTCCCGAAAATAAAACCCTGATTATCTAGGCTGGATCTGAAATATCCGGTAGATGAAAACCAAGCTGTAACCCTGACATCCTCTGTCTGCGCACAAATGTCATGCATCTGATATGCGAATACGAATTGAACCCTGAACCAGATAGGAGAACCGGTTGGTCAAATTTTAGGGTGCAACAACCTGCGCCAATGGAGATTCAGGCTCATCGTCAATTTCAATGACCCCCTCTACCCAAGAAGCCATCTTCACCTAAAAAGCAGAGGAAATTGGTGAATTCGACATTCCAGATCAAATCCATCTTTCCACCGTAGATCAAGTGAAAGGGCGGAGAGGGGAGCACCCCTAAGGGCAGGGCATCTCCCGCCTCGAAAAGCGAGGACCGAGCCCTCGGGACTTTCATCAAGTCCATTCATCCTATATCCCTGGGACTTCATTGCTTGTCCCTAGGAGTTTCATCCAGAACTATCCTATATCCTCGGAATCTTCATCGCTTGTCCCCGAGAGGTTCATCTGAAACTATACTACGTCCCCGGGGGCTTCATTGCCTATCCCTGGGAGGTTCATCCAGAGTTATGCTAATTCAAAGAAGTTCGGGCGTATTCACCGGAAACTTTACAATCTCCCCAGGACATTTATCAAATCCATCAGAGAAACCGTCGGAAAATAGGGAAATGAGAGTAAAACAGTAGCGACTTACTTGATATGGCGGTTCTGAGAAGATGATACGGCGACGGATGGAGGACGTCTTGGTGCAGAAGGCAGAGAAGCGCGACAAGAAGAAGAGGAAGTGTTTTGAATGGAAGAAGTGAAAAAGTGAGACCGAAGCAGACTCAATCCTTTTTATAAGCCTAACACGGGACTCGAGGCGCCCCTAGGCATTCAAACGCCCCTACCCCTAGCCGCCCTAGCTAAGAAATAATTACCTGACACATGGCACCACCAGAAGCTCCACACCCATATGTCTTCCCCTTGATATCGAGATTGAACACGTCCACTCGCTTCGCATTCCCCCGACATGTTGTCTCATCGAGCGTCCTCCACTTCTGGCCTTGTGTATGACTCTCAAGTCTACATGTCGGGCAAAAAGCCATCTTCCGAAGAGGTCCTCGACACCTCGACCTGCCCTTAAGTGATTACTCCTCCGCCTAGGAGCAACGAATTGGGGGCTCCTGTTCTGGACTGGTCGGTACCTGCCCCTCAGTCGGGCAGGCTCAACCCAGTACTATGCTGATGAGGCCCAACAAGACCCAATTCCCTCTGTCGAGCATAAGCCTCAACAAGGCACACTAGTCGGGAAGAAGACTCTCTTGACGGGGCAGCCCACGCACTTTCCCCACGAACTCCACGTGCCCCCCACACGGGGACACGTCATCAGGCAACTACCCACACTATGCCAAATAGGATCTTTAGCAGCGCTTTTTTTGCCCTTTAGCAGCGCTGCCTAAAGTGGCGCTGCTAAAGGTAAAGGCAACGCTTTTTTATAGAAAAAGCGCTGTTATAGGCCCCTTTTAGCAGCGCTTTTAAGAAGCGCTGCATATTCCCCCACCCCCCTTTAGCCGCGCTTTTCAGAAGCACTGCCTATTCCCCCCCTTTAGCAGTGCTTTTCAAAAGCGATGCCTATTCCCCCCCCCCCCCCCTTTAGCAGCGCTTTTGTGAGCGCTCTCTATGCCCCCCCTTTAGCAGCGCTTTTGTGAGCGCTCTCTATGCCCCCCCTTTAGCAGCGCTTTTTAGTAAAAGCGCTGTCTATTCTTCACGATTTAAAATTTTTTTTTAAATAATCACTTTTTTTATATTTTTTTCGATAAACCTACTTATAATAATTACATTCCTTGCTTATAATTCAGGCCTTTAATTCAACACTTTGGTCTTATATATACATTGTAATTCAACACTTTGGCCTTAAATATACATTGTAATTCAACACTTTGGCCATAATCATTGTAATTCACATAAACCTGCTTATATATAATTCAACACAATCTGATCCTCAGAACAACTTCACAAATACAGTCAATTTATATATAATTACAAAACCGATAACTTTACAAATAGATACGACTTCCAGAAATATTATTATCCCACATCAATATTTGACGATACATATACCTTATACAATTCTCAACTCAAGAATGTATTGACACCATTCCTCCTTAATTTCTTTCAATCCTGCTTTCGAGTAAGTACCACACTTGAATTCATCAAAGTACTACATAATATAACAGAACATGCACGATTTAGTTTTAAAACTTATTACTCAAATGAAATATCGGTTAATTATTAAAATAAATCATATAACTTATGAATTGATCCATACCATAATTGAAATATCTATTTGACCCGAGTGAATAATTTCTTTCATAAAGCGTAATACAAAATATCTGCAATCAATCCCATTGCGCTGACGAGGACACTGTAAATGGAAAAAACAAATGATCATTTATGAGGATATATAGTTTAAATAGTTTTATCAAGTAGAATCACTATAACAGTAAAATATGTGAAAATATACTTGCACTCTGATCCAGCTAATATTGTTAGCCTTCCTTTTTGGCATTGTTGCTTCTCTTTGCGATCGAAATATTTGTATAGCTCTGACATAATCTCACCTAATAAATAAAGATGATTATTCAGAACAATATATCTCATCACTTACGTATCAACCATAGTCTTCATATCAGGATATTTTGTTTGATCACCATCCAATGAATCCAGATAATACACTATTTCTTTCATCGGATTAATCGCGACCAACAATCAGTGTCCACTATAAAATGAGACAAAAGTTTAGACGAAAATGTTATATAGAATAGCAAAAAACAAATAATTATAATAAATGAATTTAGAATGAAATCTAACCCATGGCCAGTATTATATGGTAACAAGTACAACTTCTCTGTATCTGCGGCCATAAATGATTTGACTATGCAATCTCTGACCACATCTGGAGTGTGCTCGATTGACCGTGTGTTGATACAGCTAGCAGATAAGAATGCGAATCTTGAAGTCAAACCATGCGGGACCAACATCTTGTCATACAATAAACTTAAATAAAAATATAATCAACATTAGAATATTCATTTAAATGAGAAAATAATTTGTTCAAGTATTTAATTAAAATTGATCGGAGTACTACCTGATGTAGGAATGCATAACACCAATGCCCAATTCAGAATGTTGGAAACTCTGATCCAAATCCTCCTTGGCAATTGTTTTGGCATATTCAAAACCGAAAATACCTTCCTGCATAGGTATTTGATGGATGCCACCCTCAGCCACATCTGTTGTTCCTACATATGTTTCAAGGCACAACCTAAATCGAGGAACATATGCTTTTTTTGGCTCGGGCTTTTTTTTGTTGGGCACCTTGCTGACTTGTTGCAACTGTTAATCATGAACCTAAAAGTCATATAAATTCAGTAATTAATGTATAATAAGATCATCATGTAACTGTAATAGTACCTGTCTTTTTGATGCAGCTGAATCGGTTTCCCGCACAATAATTCCCTTTTCTTTTGATTTGGATTTTGTAGGAGTCTAAGATCATCATGTAAATAAGTAAATGTAAATGTAAGAATAACTTTCATGTATGGGTCGTAAAACATTTGAATACTTCATAATGGTGTTCAACCTACCTCATCATCTATGAAAATGAGATTTGACGGCCATGCAACATACGATCCTATTGCGTCTTCCACCAATGTTGCGTCTGAAACATCATTTGGTATATGCAACAACGCACCCCCCTCTAACGCAATATCAACCGATACTTTCAAAAATCCAGCAGGGAGCGGTTTATGGTGAAGTAAGTCTCCCAAAGTGTTATGCACTTTTCCCTTGCCAACCATGCGATAAGTCGGTGACGATAAAAATAGCCGACAAGGTGAAATGCCCTAAACATGATTATGATTAATGTGTTAATTAAGAAAATTGTGCTAAATTAATTTCAATGTAATATATACAATTACCTCTGGAAACTTCTGCGGACAATTGATATTATCTTTGTCACTAGTATCTTTACCCTCTAGACCGCGCCTTTCCGACATGTATCTCTCTTTGTCCTTCTGTAATTCACGAATCTGAGCTTTCAATTCCTCCAACATATCCATCAATTCTTTATTGCTAGGATTTGTTTTCTTTGGTTGCTTATACAGTTTTGATGGAGTAACACCAAATCCCTTACCCCTCACACGCCCAGAATACTCAGGAATATTTAACACCCGACTCAGTAAGCTCCTGCAATCATCATCCTCAGCTACAACTATAGTCTGGGATAGAGTCTCCTGAAATATAGATAAAAGCATATATAAATATATTATACACTTTTGAGTTACTGACAAAACTAATGTTGTACTTACACATTGTTCAAATACTTGTTGAACTTCTTCCTGAACGACTCCATCTCTTTCCACTCGGGCAACCTTCCACACAGCATTGTCCGGAAGAGATGTTGCATCACTTTTCTCCTCTTCTAACTACACATTAAGACGGATAATAAAGCATTCATATCCTATTATATATACTTACTATTTTTTGTAACTATATAATATTAAAGCATTTATATATACTTACTATTTTTTGTTGTAAGCGTGCATATTCCAAACGCCCTTTTTTGTATGGATACGCGGGTTTTGATGCCCGTCGCTGATTTACGCCACTCACAACCTGAAAAAACAAGTTTAAGTCATATCAGAACTCCTGTGAAAGAAGTATATATATTATACATTGTTCATGATAAGTTGTACTTACGTAAAATTCTTTGGTTCTTCGCTTGGCAACAAATGTCTCCCATTCTTCATTTGAAATCAGATCAGCGTACTTCTTTGGACGCTCTGATTCGACAAAGTTTCCATTAGAATCTTTAAGAAACTTGTTTGTTAAAAACGCTCTAAATCCTCTCATTCGTTTTCCGGCCAATTGAAGACAATATTTTCTCCTGCAATCATCAATATTAAAATATCTCTGCAAACAAATAAACATACATATAACATGTTAGTATATTTAATTTAAAGATGTAACCGTCGACATAATTAAAAAATATCAAATATCATACATGTATCTCGCTCCAAATTTTGTCTTTAGCCGGTTGTAACGAAGAAATTCCTCAATTATCGCAAGTAATTGGAATTTGCGAACGAATAAGTGCTCCAATGTAACTTGTCAGCATCGCACCGTTAGGCTCAATTAATTGATTTCTTTCATTCCAATGCATATCATACTTTACACCTTTATCTCTCGCACGGATGATTTTTTTCATAATCGTTATTCCTCTTTTAATATCGCCTTCCACGTCTTTTGTTGTTTCGGTTCCATCATGTAAATTTTCCTCGTTGGTGGCTATAATACCTGTAATTCAGAAAATCCAAATTATCAAATGAATGACAAAGAAATATATACATAATTAATAACATCATCAACATTAAATAATTCTTGGAACATCAATTGTTGATAAAACTTGCAATAATGTAACAACTTCTTATATAGTTGATAATTTCTTTTAATAAAGCCTTATAATATTAAAAGAAAAAGGTGGAACAACTAAGGAACTATAAAATGAGGAACAAAATAAAATACCATAAAAAACGAGAAAACTTAAAGAAAGTTATACCTAACATATTTTTTACAAATTAAAATTCTCTTTAATTCTAATAGGGATAGAAACAAAAGTAATTAAAAAATCAGCACTGCTACTTATATTATCAAAAAAAAATCAACGCAAAAATTCTCTTCTCTAACTATGTGTGTGAAAGTAATATTTGTAAAGTTAATGTGGCTAGTACTCTTCAACCATCTATTCTAAAGACCAATATGTCTCAAATTTGACAAGCAAGTTTCATTGACTGTCAAGTAGTTATCCTAACAGCATCACAACACCAAGTGAGATTCAAAGTCAAATTCACATCTCAACAAATTAACATAAACTAAACTCTTAACATAAATAACTTCAATTCAAGCTCCACAACTAACCAATAGTTCTAACTAATCCTTAACACTAACTCCCTAACGACTAACCTTCAATCTCTCACTATCCTAATTCCATCTAACTGTTACTAATAGAAAGATTAACAGTGTTACAATTCAAAAACTAACTTCTTCATGAAATCCTTAACATTCGTGTCTACCCTAATTGCAAACAAACCTGCCCCAAACATTAACTGAATTAGTTACACTAACTTTACAACCAATAAACAATCAGTTTCAATCCAAAGTTTAAATATACCACCACATCCACTAACATTATGCCAAAAAAGACCTTTAGCAGCGCTTTAAAGCGCTGCCAAAAGTGGCGCTGCTAAAGGTAAAGGCAGCACTTTTTTTCAATGAAAAAGCGCTGCTAAAAGCTCCCTTCAGCAGCACCTTTAGCAGCGCTTTTGTAAGCGCTGCATAATTCCCCCAACCATCCCCCCCTTTAGCAGCGCTTTCAAAAAGCGTTGTCTTAGACCCCCCTGTTGCACCCTAAAATTTGACCAACCGGGTCCCGTATCTGGCTCGATGTTTCGACGCATTTCGCATTCGCATTTACATACTGCATATAGTGCATTTCCTCAATCATGGTGATTTTATCGGGATTACAGCCCTGTTGTCGCTTTTCGGGTATCTCAGACCGGTTCGGATAATCGGAATTTATTTTGAGAAGTCGCGCGCTTCCTGGGTGTTTTCAGTTCGCAGTAATTTTTGAAGATTCATGGTGTCGGGGTTTACTGTTTTGTCTCGATCTGGTCTCGCGCTCTCTTTTATGTTGGTTATTTGCCTTTGTTTGCATTTTTTAGGATTTAATAGCTTTTTATAGATTTTAAATAGGTTTTATAGATTTTCTAGAATTTAAATAGATTTTTTTTTTATTTTTAATAGCTTTAAATCATTTTTTAGAATTTATAGAGTTTTTTAATAGGTTTTAATAGTTTTTTAATAGTTTTAATAGAATAATAGAATTTCTTTTAAATAAATAGTATAGATTTTAGTAGAAATTTAATAGAAATAATAGAGATTATTAGAGTTTTTATTTTTATTGGTTTAGAGATTAGTTGAATTGTTAGAGAATTATTAGAGTTTTTTTTATTGTCATTAGTCTAGTGATTAGCATAGATTAGATGTTAATTCCCTTTTAATAGAGTTTAATTAGGGTTTTAATCTTTTGGTTAGATTTTAATTAGAGTTTATCAGGATTAATTAGATTAGGTTAATTTTCATTTAAGATTTAATTGCAGTTTTTAATTTTAGTTAGAGTTAATTCAGTTTAATCATTAGTTAATTAGTTAATTAGGTTTTCATTTAGTCTTTAATCAGTTTTTAATTGTAGTTTAGTTTTAATCAGTATTAATTAGGATTAATGGGTCAGATTTCAATCCAAATCCTTCATTAGCCATTCATTTTCGTTGGGCCCAGAGTTTTTTTTGGAGGCCCAATCTTTCAGTCCCATTTCAGTTCAAAATTGCCATGTGTCAGCTATTTAAGGCGTCCATGCGTGTACTTCTGGAGGACACTTCATAATTCCACCAACACTCTGAAGCTCCACGCGTCCCACTATCTATCACTCTTAGTACCACGTGTAATTCATGCACGCACTATCCTGCCACCTCGCTACGCCACGCGTCCTCCCCTGAGCATCACCGGTTGCATGGCCGGCGGCCATGCAACCACCGCACCTGACTCCTTCCGGCAACCGTAACCAACTTACAACCAACTCCGGCCACCACAACCGTTCGCCGGAAAATCTAAACTTCACCAGAAATCCATTTTTCCAGAAATCTTCATCGTTCTCTTGATCTTCATTGGTTTTCCTCTTCAGATTAACATCAACTATCATCATCAAGATTCTTCCAGCAATTCACCTTCTCCGATTATCACCATCAGTAATCATTTCCAGAAATCGGTAACATTCATAACATATGGTCCAAGTTCGCCATTATCTTCATCGAGCATTATGAGCATTCATCGGTTTCCATAAAATATCCATCGCATGCTCATCATCCGTCCATTAACTGTCTTGTTCTTCACCATGAGCTTCCAGATCGATTCAATCTTCATCACCTAGTTCGTCAGATTACAAGATTTCTTCAGATTTCCGTCAATAATTCATCAAGACAGCATCTGGATCTAAGGTTTCATTTGGTTCTCGTAAAGAACAATCATCTTCCACATCATCAGAAAATCGCCAGAAAACGCGAAGAACATCTTCATCGTCTCGTCAACTCAACCTTCAGTTCGCCATCAAGAATCGTTCTCCACTTCAAGAATCTTCATGAGCTTCAGATCAATGCTAGTATGAATCTTCCCCGGACTTTCTTCCTCGCTCGATAAAGCTCCAAATACGCAAGCGCTTGAATGTTATGATCATCCTAGGTCCAGTAACGTCATCTTCACCTTCTCCAGTTCGTGAAGTATTATCTTCATCGCCTACAACGACTTTCGTATCTTGAGAAATCAACTTGGTTAGCAGGAAGAAATAATACTGAGGTTGTTGATGTGAGTTGGATTAAAGATTATTGAACAAGGAAGATTGTTGGACGGAGAGTGGAATTTTGTGAAGAACAATGCTTGAAACGAGTGGGGGAATCTGAGAAGTTGGAAGCGGTGTGTGTGTGTGTGAACAGTGACGAAGAGATTAGGGTTGAGGTTGGCTTTTGTTTACTGAGTGGATAATGGACCAGTTGGTTTGGGCCCCTTGGCTAAGCCCATTTTCGTTTTTTCTTTTCTCTCTCGTACACCTCCGTCTTTCATGGCAAACCCCCTGTGCGTGTGGGTATTCTGGACTGGGCTGGGCCCTGGCATTTTACTGATGGCCACCCTCCGTTTTTTCCATTTCTTACCCCCCTGTGTGGATTTTTTTTTTGAGAGAATGGGCTGGGCCTGAACTTCTTTTCCTGTTTACTATTGTGCATACACCCCTCAATTTCCTTCGCTGTACCCCCTTTGTTTTTCTTTTTTTGTTTTTATTATTTTCTTTTATATGCATCTTTATATAAAAAAAGTTGAAGAAAAAGAATATTGAGAGAAAAAGAGAATAAAAAGAGTATTGAGAAAAAAAGGATTGAAAAAGAATATTTGAGAAAAAGATTTGAAAAAGAATATTTGAGAAAAATATTTGGAAAAGAATATGAAAAAAAGAAAAATATTTGAAAAAGAATATAAAAATATTAGTTTGTAGATTTAATATTTTTCTTTTAGGATACAATTTTTCATAGAGTTTATTTTACCTATTTAGAGGTAGTTTTAAAAGTCCATTTGTTAGGGGACTATTTTCCATTTGATTTTCCATTATAGATGGCTAGGATAGTATTTTCTAGGAGTTTATTTCCCGTGTTCAATCATTGTAATCATTTTCAGAATATTAATAAAACGAGATTTGAGCTGTGGTCCCAAAAGTAGCTGAACTACAGCTGCTCTGATTTCTCGTACCAGACGAGAATATGTAGGCATAGGATGCGATATCCTAGCGAGCACACTAACAACTAACCTTTTGTTCTCTCGCTGCTGTGCGATCGAGACTTTCCCGCTGACGACTGATTGTTATCCTTTTCTCTTGCCCTTGCGCATTTGAGACCAGACCGTAGCTTTAGTTCCCATAGGTTCCCGTACCTTAAAACCAGCTTAATTTCTCACTCCTGTGTGGGAACACCCTGCTTAGCCGTAGTTAGCCTGAACTACGAAAGCTCTGATCTTCCATGCTGTGTGGAAGTACGTAGGCACAAGACACGAAGTCTTGGCGAGCCAATTCCCTGTAGTTTCCCGAACTACGTTGACTCTGACTTTCTCTCTTGAGAATACGTAGGCATAGAGTGCGACGCTCTATCGAGTCAATTCCCTTCCGTTTAGATTTAGCAGCCGTAGATAGATTGTTTTGCATCCTTTAGACAACCCAAGCAAGCGTGGATCCCGTCGAGTACGACAGACGTGAGGGGTGCTAATACCTTCCCCTTGCGTAACCGACTCCCGAACCCAGGTTTTGGTTGCGATGACCATACCTTTCCCGTTTTTTGCGAGGTTTACTTCGAGCGTTTCCTTTCCCTCCGTTGGGATATATAACGCACGGTGTCGACTCTTCTGTCAGCCGGCGCCGATTCTCGCAGTAGCGACAGCTGGCGACTCTGCTGGGGACCTGTGATAGTTCCCCATGCATGTGGGATCCAACGTCCCATAAGAGAGTCAATCCTAGCGCTTGTTTGCTTGTCTTTTGGGTGTTTATTTTTTCATTGCTATTATCTGTTGTTGTTGTGCTGGGGAGGGTGATGCTTTGAGTGATAGCCGAACCTGGGCTGCTTGAGTATGCATTTAGACATAGTTGTGGAGATTAGTGGACGAACCTGTTTGTTGAGCAGACACAAGTTCCCCACGAAATTCACGCTCAGACGAGGTTCTCTCCGAGGTGCTTTTTTCCGATCTTGAGGATCTGAGGGGAGTCCAAACGTGAGGATTGTCGACTCTGGGGACCGATCAATTGGAAGTCAGCTAAGTGAGGCCTCTTCATGAGATGATGGTGCCACTCCTTCTGGGAATCGTATCGTCGCTTATGAAAGTCTGTGACGCTGATGACCGCATAGGATGCCGTACCTTAGGTCCATACCCGTGAGTGGGGGTTTTCTGCGAGAAACTTGACTTCCAGCCTACCCGCTATCTTGGTGTTCTCTTCTAGAGAGAACGTACTCCGTCAGCTGTGCAGCAGCATTCGGAGCGTGTTGTGGGGGCTGTGATCCCGTGTTTGCTGCATTGCATTGCATTTGCATAAGCATCTTTGCATCATATTGCATAGCATTTCTCCAGTTAGCCAGAGTTCTGATCCAGCCTTTGTTTCCTGAAGGTGAGTACCCGGAGTTTGAATTGTTGAAAAATCAGCTGAGTAAACTCATGGAAACCATAACAGTTATGAATAGAGAAGAAGCTAACATCCAGAGAACTCCGGGGAACAATGTAGCTCAGCATGTGCAAACCCCTACCAGAGGTATACCTTCTCTCCATGGCACAGAATATCACAGTTTCACTTTCTCTACGCCAGGTTCTCCGAGGATTGTTCCTTTTCCATGGATTGTTCCACCTCCAAGAGCTGTTCCACAGGTTAATGTTCAGAACCCAAGGACTGTTGAGTATACGAGAAGACTTCAGCTGTTGGAAGATCAGATTGATGCCTTGATGAATAAGAATGCTCTTGATCTGAATGCTGCGAGCATGTGTTTAGCGCCCAGCCTTGTGTTGCCTATGAAGTTCAAGACGCCTAATTTTGAGAAGTACAAAGGGGATAGTTGTCCAAAGTTACATTTGGTTATGTTCTGCAGAAGAATGACTTCGCATGTCACCAATGACAAGCTCATGATTCACTGTTTCCAAGATAGTTTGATTGGAGCATCTTTGGATTGGTACATGCGGTTGAAGAATGATAGCATCAAATCATGGTCAGATTTAGCCAATGCCTTCGTGAAGCAGTACGATTACAACCTGGATATGGCTCCTAGTCTCGTACATCTGCAAGAATTATCTCGGGCGGAGAATGAATCATTCAGAGGGTATGTGCAAAGATGGAAAGAATTGGCTGCTAGTGTTCAACCACCGCTTCAGGAAAGAGAAATGGTTGACCTCTTCTTGGGTACTCTGAAAGGACATTATTATGACAAATTGTTCGGTTATACAAGCTTTGCGGGCCTGATGAGAATGGGAGAGCTTGTTGAGAGAGGACTCAAGAGTGGAAAGCTTCGAGATGCTCCTTATATCCCAGTTGATAAGAATGAGTCAGTTGTCAGTTCTCAAGAAGAGTGGGAAGAAGGAAATGACGTCCTCTCAGAATCTCTAGCATCTCAGGATTGGTTTTCAGACACTTCAAGTCAACGGTCATCCTGTCGTCGATCGCGTCAGCACGCCCAACGAAGACCAAGGAAACCTGAAAGGCAGTTTACTCAGTTACCGGTGTCGTACAGTCAGTTGTTGCCAGACCTGGTCAGAAGTGGATTGATAGTGCCGAAAGAGACTAATCCAATGATTCCACCATATCCTCTAGGTTTTGATGCCAGCGCCCGCTGTGAGTATCATGTGGGGGCACAGGGACATTCAACAAATGATTGTAAGGTGCTTAGAAGCCAGGTTCAGGATCTGTTAGACTCTAACCGGATTTTCATCGCGCCCTAGGGTTTTGTTCAGATTAACGATTCTCCGTCATCCAGTTGTGTGGGTTCGTCAGTTAATGTCATGGAAGACTCCACGGGAAGTGTGTGTTCTGAAGAATGTCAAACGGAGAGTTCAGTTGAATATGGGAGAAGTTTCTAGAGGTTTCTCTGCTGGGTGTCGCATCTGTTTTCTCTGCCTAACCCGTTTAGCTTTTGTGCATTATTGTTTGCTGACCATCACCAGGATTGTTGGCTGGGGTCATTGTATTCATACTCATTTGTGCTTATGTGTTGCTTTTGTTGGTTGTACATGCGTGGGAGGTGTTTGTCTGTGTGCTTATAGCTTGAGTTTCTCTTTGTCTTGCCATGAATATGTGTTTGCTTTCTGCATTGCATTATGATTTAACAGGTACATCAGAATCGTGGGTCTTATTTCCTCATCGTCCAGTTTGTTGCAGGAGTTCCTTCAGAGATATGGAACGGAATCGGGTTGAATTGATTGAAGTCCGAAGCCAGCTGGGGAAGATGATGAGAGACATGCAAGAGATGCGTCTGGAGCAGAAGATCCTCAAAGAGGAAAATAGTCAGCTGAAGACCCAAATGAGCTTGATCATGGAAGTAGTCAAGAATGTGCTTAGGAAAGAGGATGATCAGCTATTTGAAGCCGCAGTGAATGAGCTCGTGCCACCTGTGCCTGGGGAACCTGAGCTTAACGAACGTGTTGACAGACATCAGCAACAACAACAAAGGATACGTCCGATTCAACGAAGGATTCAGGAGGGGAGGCCAAAGAGGGTATTTGAGGCGCCACCTTCAACGTATGCTGAGCTCTTTCAGACTTTATTGAGGTTTAAAATGGTTGAAAAAAGAACAATGGAACCGCCTAAGGGAACGATACCGCCTTATGGGTACGATACCAGTAAGCAATGTGAATTTCATTCTGGGGCACTCGGACACGACATCGAGAGTTGTCATGCTTTTAAGTACAATGTTCAAGACCTGATTGACTCAAAAGATATTGAATTCACGCCAAGCGGTGTAGCTGTACGTATTGGTCCTATCCCAGTTGATGCTAAGATGATGGATGCTTCTAAAGCTGCAGTAGGTCAGAAACGTATCCTGGACTCCATGGTGTCAGAATCTCCATGCCCACAACTGTTGCCTATTCCTGGGGCAGATCTGAGAAAGAAAATGGCTGAGCATAAGGAGTGCCTTAATCAGTACGGTGGAAGTCAAGAAACCGATGTTCTATTTGCTACGAAGGTTGTTCAACAGTCAACCCGGTATCAGCGACAACAGCAACGACCTCAACAGCAGCAAAGGCAACAGCATCCCAATCAGCGAAGAGCTCAAAATCAGAGGCCGGTGAGGGTATTTAATGTGCCTCCGATGCCATATGCCGAACTTCTTCAGACGTTGCTACGATTACAGTTGGTTGAGAAGAGGAAGTTAGCCCCGCTGACAAGTACGTCTCCAGCAGGGTATGATATCAATGAGCACTGTGATTTCCATTCAGGAGCACCGGGGCACAACATTGAAGATTGTCTGGCCTTCAAGCACAAGGTGCAGGACCTACTTGATAGTACAACTATCAACTTCGGGCAGGAAGGGCCCAAAATCATCTGAATGAGGAGGAGGGGCTCTATAATTTGGTTAGGTCGCTGAAAGCAGATCAGGACAACATTGAGTTGCCTCTAATAACTGATTGTGAAGATGGCTGGTTCAGCAGCAGGACAAATGTGAAAGCCCGGTTCTCGGAAGCTGGCATTTTTCTTTGTTTTATCTTGTCATTTCTTTACGTTTGTAGTTTCTTTCCTGTTTAAATTGCAATCTTGTTCGTAAAACTTGTTGTTTTCATTCAATTGATGATAATGAAATAAATATGCATGTTTTGATTAAATCCATTCGTGTTCACTAATTGTTTCTACAAATGTCCAATGCTTGGTTAAGAAGGATCTGAGGAGGACGACGAAAATGAACGACATGCAACTTCTGATATTGTATGCTTTTGAAATAAAACCTGCTGATGATGTACAGGCATTGTTTCAAATCCCTAAACACCGATGATATAAGGAAGATAATCCCTTGCCAACCCCTTTGAGCCTAGTAGTAGGAGTTCTTTCTGAAAACGAAAAACCCTCCATCTTTAACCTGGGGCAGGGTAGGTGTTAGCTAATTTGGCCGAGCGTTCAAGTTGCAAAAGGAGTGTCCGTTCGAGGATCAATCACACCTTTAGAGGTCGTGCCTAAAAAACCACAATGGTTAAATCAAGAGCGAGACAATCACATTTTTCCCCAATGAGTCAGACAACCAGTGTCACACGACTTGTTCGAAAAAAGAATCAAAAGCCTGCTAAGTCAAAACTTCAAAACAAATGACTTAGGCAAAAATGAGGGCATCCCGCTGGACTTAAAAGATCAAAAGAAACTCAAAAAGAGTCAGTCCAGGCAAAAGTTAGGGATAAGAAAACGAGAAAAGGATTAAAAAAGAAAAAAAATCCTCAAATGAAATACGAGTCGTGTGACCCTAAGTGTCAAAGACGAAAAGTGAGTGGCTGTCACTCCAAAAACTCATGGTTTCTCGAACTATCACTCCTATCTTTCAGCCCCTGAGAGGTGAGCGCTAAGGTCGAATTAGCTGAACGTAGGATGGGAGAACATCAAGGAGAATGGGTGGGTTAAAATAAACTTTGAGCCTTTATCCTTTCCTTCAAAGCCGTGAACCTGACCACGTTATAACCTTCAAAAGTCCTAATTGAAGCAGGTTTGTTTCGAAGGCATACTTCGGTAAAGGTCGCGTCGAAACTGACTCCTAAAAGGGTTCCTCTTACCATGTTGGTACTGATGTTGATATTCTTGATAAATGTTTTGTGCATTATATGCCATAAATTGTTTCCCCTTTTCCCAGTGAACAGATTGGATGTCAAAACTATCATATGCGTTGCATTAATATGTCTTTTACGCAGAACAACTTGTTTTACTTGCGAGTAAGCGCTTGACAGCAGGAAAGTTTTCTACAATGGAAGGTATGGTCAGGATAGAATACAGAACGCCCGAATGCTCCGCAAGCCAGGGCAAGCTACATCCAGAGATCCCCAGTCAGGTCAGCCTTTCGAAGTCAGTTATCCTGGGGCAATCAGGTGGAGATTCGGTAAGTATCTCGTAGTCAGGGGCACTGCTCTGAATCAGCTAATCAGGGGCAAAGTCATTGCAGTCAGGGGCAGGCCATCTTAAGAGCGCAGAAGTTATTCTTTATTCGAGAAGCATTTGATGTAAAGTATCTCTCCGAAGTTCAGAATGCTAGGGCATTTCATATCAGACCATCAGGGTACAGATTTTCAAATTTCCTTTTGAGAAGCATCACCACAGAGGTCCCGCAGGCTGGGGCATATCAGAAGCGAAGGGATTGTTCTTCTTCGTATCATCAGAGTTATTCAGAGCTATTCGAGCAGATTCAGCCAATTTTCGAGTGCGAGACGAATGTTGGGAAGTCGTGTCACTATCCCTTGACTCTTCAACCAGAAAACTGTGTATTCAGACAGAATGTTTTCCAGCGTCAGTTGTACCTGACCCATCACAGATAGCCTAAAAGCCCAAATCCATGTTGGCGATCACTGTGAGGCCCATCCGTGTTGGCGCATCAGTTTCCAAATCCAATCTTCATCAGTACGCAGGAAGACTCTGTCTATTTTCTCCAGCAAAGTCCAATTTTTCATTGGCACGGGTAAGCTATCCCTAGAGAAGTCCAATCATACTTGGCACATCTGCTATTCCCCAGCGGAGTTGGTTTCACTCTTCCAGCATTTATTTTGCTGGAATGATTCTGTGATATCCGGTTTATCCCCAGCGGAGTTGGCTTCGTCTTCAGCATTTATTTTGCTGAAGTAGTTTTCTGTACCCGACTTTCTCCAGCAGCCCGAGCCTGCATTAGCATATTGCATATATCATCGTATTTGCATCATACTTGCATTTCATTTTCAAAATGCGTAGCATTTCCATCCTAAATGGAGCATTACGCCCTAGAAAGATTCAAACATATGCATCTGCATACGAAGCATAAGCCAGGTTTTCTATCAGCCTCATATGGCACGTGAATTACTCTGTGATCAGTTCAGGGGCATTCATCCAGCAGCAGTGTTCAGACAATTCAGCAGTTTATTCGTATTTCAGATCATACAACAGTTATGCTTTGATCAATCAGTCATCTGGTATCGACAGACTTTTCTTCCCGTCGATTCATATTGACGATGTGTTCCTCCAATAAGTGGATTTCTCCGTCTATCATTAGACGTCTTGAGTTCGAATATGGCTTTCTTTCCGTCTATCAGTAGACGATGTGAAGTTTCAGGTGATTTTTCAGCGGGTTTCTTATCGTCAGATCATACGGATGGTGTGTTTCCCCAGCGAGTCTTCTCCGGCTATCTTTAGATGTTGAGAGGTTTCAAAGCGATCTTTCGGATATTGGCTTTCTTTCTGTTTATTGGATGAGATGACATTTCAAGAGGGATTTCCTGATTGTCGATCCTTATTGACGTCGAGGCTCTTTGAAGAATGTTCGGTTTTCCTGATTGTCGATTCTTATTGACGACATGGCTCTTTGAAGGTGGTTTTCTTCCCGTCGGTCCTTACTGATGATGTGGCCCCTTTAAGGATATTGTTCTTTCAATCAATTCCCGTAGACGAAAAGATTCTGAAATTTGAGGGATGGTGTTGAAGTGCTTATGGGTATCTTTCCGTCTATCCTTAGACGATGTGAGTATTGAATTTTTCTTTGGATTTTGGGTGTCTTTCCGTCTATCCTTAGACGACGTGAGTATTGAATTTTTCCTTGGATTTAGGGTGTCTTTCTGTCTATCCTTAGACGATGTGAGTATTGATTTTTTCCTTCGGGATGGGTGTCTTTCCGTCTACCCTTAGACGATGTGAGTATGGATTATGGGTGTCTTTCCGTCTATCCTTAGACGATGTGAGTATTGAATTTTTCCTTCGGGATGGGTGTCTTTCCGTCTATCCTTAGACGATGTGAGTATTGAATTTTTCCTTTGGGATGGGTGTCTTTCCGTCTATCCTTGGACGATGTGGGTATATTTCTCTTCCTGTCTATCAGTAGACGATGTGAGAGGATCAGGTGTTTTGTTGCAACCCTCGGGTTTGTTATCTGTGGTATCACACAGGTAACGGGCGTTAAAATCAAGAGGTTCTCTATCAGATGATTGATCAGTTTGTTGCCGGGACGACTGGACTCGGTTTTCTGGATTTCGTTCCCCAAACAGTTTCGCAATTTATTATTTTGCGGTTGGCAAATTTTCGGGCTTATTTGGTATTCAACCGTCTCGTACCTCGATTGTCTGAAGGTTGTTCGCTCTTCATCCCTTTAGGTCCAAGCCGCTTGAATAGGGGCAGCTGTTGCACCCTAAAATTTGACCAACCGGGTCCCGTATCTGGCTCGATGTTTCGACGCATTTCGCATTCGCATTTACATACTGCATATAGTGCATTTCCTCAATCATGGTGATTTTATCGGGATTACAGCCCTGTTGTCGCTTTTCGGGTATCTTAGACCGGTTCAGATAATCGGAATTTATTTTGAAAAGTCGCGCGTTTCCTGGGTGTTTTCAGTTCGCAGTAATTTTTGAAGATTCATGGTGTCGGGGTTTACTGTTTTGTCTCGATCTGGTCTCGCGCTCTCTTTTATGTTGGTTATTTGCCTTTGTTTGCATTTTTTAGGATTTAATAGCTTTTTATAGATTTTAAATAGGTTTTATAGATTTTCTAGAATTTAAATAGATTTTTTTTATTTTTAATAGCTTTAAATCATTTTTTAGAATTTATAGAGTTTTTTAATAGGTTTTAATAGTTTTTTAATAGTTTTAATAGAATAATAGAATTTCTTTTAAATAAATAGTATAGATTTTAGTAGAAATTTAATAGAAATAATAGAGATTATTAGAGTTTTTATTTTTATTGGTTTAGAGATTAGTGGAATTGTTAGAGAATTATTAGAGTTTTTTATTGTCATTAGTCTAGTGATTAGCATAGATTAGATGTTAATTCCCTTTTAATAGAGTTTAATTAGGGTTTTAATCTTTTGGTTAGATTTTAATTAGAGTTTATCAGGATTAATTAGATTAGGTTAATTTTCATTTAAGATTTAATTGCAGTTTTTAATTTTAGTTAGAGTTAATTCAGTTTAATTATTAGTTAATTAGTTAATTAGGTTTTCATTTAGTCTTTAATCAGTTTTTCATTGTAGTTTAGTTTTAATCAGTATTAATTAGGATTAATGGGTCAGATTTCAATCCAAATCCTTCATTAGCCATTCATTTTCGTTGGGCCCAGAGTTTTTTTTGGAGGCCCAATCTTTCAGTCCCATTTCAGTCCAAAAATGCCATGTGTCAGCTATTTAAGGCGTTCACGCGTGTACTTCTGGAGGACACTTCATAATTCCACCAACACTCTGAAGCTCCACGCGTCCCACTATCTATCACTCTTAGTACCACGTGTAATTCATGCACGCACTACCCTGCCACCTCGCTACGCCACGCGTCCTCCCCTGAGCATCACCGGTTGCATGGCCGGCGGTCATGCAACCACCGCACCTGACTCCTTCCGGCAACCGTAACCAACTTACAACCAACTCCGGCCACCACAACCGTTCGCCGGAAAATCTAAACTTCACCAGAAATCCATTTTTCCAGAAATCTTCACCGTTCTCTTGATCTTCATTGGTTTTCCTCTTCAGATTAACATCAACTATCATCATCAAGATTCTTCCAGCAATTCACCTTCTCCGATTATCACCATCAGTAATCATTTCTAGAAATCGGTAACATTCATAACATATGGTCCAAGTTCGCCATTATCTTCATCGAGCATTATGAGCATTCATCGGTTTCCAGAAAATATCCATCGCATGCTCATCATCCGTCCATTAACTGTCTTGTTCTTCACCATGAGCTTCCAGATCGATTCAATCTTCATCACCTAGTTCGTCAGATTACAAGATTTCTTCAGATTTCCGTCAATAATTCATCAAGACAGCATCTGGATCTAAGGTTTCGTTTGGTTCTCGTAAAGAACAATCATCTTCCACATCATCAGAAAATCGCCAGAAAACGCGAAGAACATCTTCATCGTCTCGTCAACTCAACCTTCAGTTCGCCATCAAGAATCGTTCTCCACTTCAAGAATCTTCATGAGCTTCAGATTAATGCTAGTATGAATCTTCCCCGGACTTTCTTCCTCGCTCGATAAAGCTCCAAATACGCAAGCGCTTGAATGTTATGATCATCCTAGGTCCGGTAACGTCATCTTCACCTTCTCCAGTTCGTGAAGTATTATCTTCATCGCCTACAACGACTTTCGTATCTTGAGAAATCAACTTGGTTAGCAGGAAGAAATAATACTGAGGTTGTTGATGTAAGTTGGATTAAAGATTATTGAACAAGGAAGATTGTTGGACGGAGAGTTGAATTTTGTGAAGAACAATGCTTGAAACGAGTGGGGGAATCTGAGAAGTTGGAAGCGGCGTGTGTGTGTGTGTGAACAGTGACGAAGAGATTAGGGTTGAGGTTGGCTTTTGTTTACTGAGTGGATAATGGACCAGTTGGTTTGGGCCCCTTGGCTAAGCCCATTTTCGTTTTTTCTTTTCTCTCTCGTACACCTCCGTCTTTCATGGCAAACCCCCTGTGCGTGTGGGTATTCTGGACTGGGCTGGGCCCTGGCATTTTACTGATGGCCACCCTCCGTTTTTTCCATTTCTTACCCCCCTGTGTGGATATTTTTTTTTTGAGAGAATGGGCTGGGCCTGAACTTCTTTTCCTGTTTACTATTGTGCATACACCCCTCAATTTCCTTCGCTGCACCCCCTTTGTTTTTCTTTTTTTGTTTTTATTATTTTCTTTTATATGCATCTTTAAATAAAAAAAGTTGAAGAAAAAGAATATTGAGAAAAAAAGAGAATAAAAAGAGTATTGAGAAAAAAAGGATTGAAAAAGAATATTTGAGAAAAAGATTTGAAAAAGAATATTTGAGAAAAAGATTTGGAAAAGAATATGAAAAAAAGAAAAATATTTGAAAAAGAATATAAAAATATTAGTTTGTAGATTTAATATTTTTCTTTTAGGATACAATTTTTCATAGAGTTTATTTTACCTATTTAGAGGTAGTTTTAAAAGTCCATTTGTTAGGGGACTATTTTCCATTTGATTTTCCATTATAGATGGCTAGGATAGTATTTTCTAGGAGTTTATTTCCCGTGTTCAATCATTGTAATCATTTTCAGAATATTAATAAAACGAGATTTGAGCTGTGGTCCCGAAAGTAGCTGAACTACAGCTGCTCTGATTTCTCGTACCAGACGAGAATATGTAGGCATAGGATGCGATATCCTAGCGAGCACACTAACAACTAACCTTTTGTTCTCTCGCTGCTGTGCGATCGAGACTTTCCCGCTGACGACTGATTGTTATCCTTTTCTCTTGCCCTTGCGCATTTGAGACCAGACCGTAGCTTTAGTTCCCATAGGTTCCCGTACCTTAAAACCAGCTTAATTTCTCACTCCTGTGTGGGAACACCCTGCTTAGTCGTAGTTAGCATGAACTACGAAAGCTCTGATCTTCCATGCTGTGTGGAAGTACGTAGGCACAAGACACGAAGTCTTGGCGAGCCAATTCCCTGTAGTTTCCCGAACTACGTTGACTCTGACTTTCTCTCTTGAGAATACGTAGGCATAGAGTGCGACGCTCTATCAAGTCAATTCCCTTCCGTTTAGATTTAGCAGCCGTAGATAGATTGTTTTGCATCCTTTAGACAACCCAAGCAAGCGTGGATCCCGTCGAGTACGACGGACATGGGGGGTGCTAATACCTTCCCTTTGCATAACCGACTCCCGAACCCAGGTTTTGGTTGCGATGACCATACCTTTCCCGTTTTTTGCGAGGTTTACTTCGAGCGTTTCCTTTCCCTCCGTTGGGATAAATAACGCACGGTGGCGACTCTTCTGTCAGCCGGTGCCGATTCTCGCATACCAACAAAAACAATAGTATACTAACAATGGTGAAAAGAAAAACCATCAATATTTAGATAACAAATATTTAGATAATAAAAACAATAGTATACCAACAACAAAAACAATAGTATACCAACAATGGTGAAAATAAATATTTAGAAAAACCATCAAATACCAACAATGGTGAAAAGAAAAACCATCAATATTTAGATAACAGTATTAACAAAAACCTTCAAAACCTTTAATGTCTTCAAATACCAACAATGGTGAAAAGAAAAAAAACAAGAAAACCATATTAAAACTTCACATACCTTAACAATGGTGGAAATGCAATGCAGACGGACGGATGCACTCGAAAACAGACGGTGAACGGACGGCGGATGACGGCAACAGAAAGTTTGAATAGGGCAAGTTCGTTCGCCAGAGGAGAAAGACAGAAGAAAAGAAATGTACGCGACTGTTCTGTTTCTCTTAAAATTCTGGAGGGTATTTTAAAATTATAATACTAATACCTATAGCAGCGCTTTTAAAAGCGCTTTCTTAGGGTGCCTTAGCAATGCCATATAGCAGCGCTTTATAGAAAAAGCGTTGCTAAAGGGCCCCCTTTAGCAGCGCTTTTTAAAAGCGCTTTCTTAGGTCCCCCTTTAGCAGCGCTTTTAAATGTCTTTAGCAGCGCTTTTAAAAGCGCTTTCTTAGGGTGCCTTAGCAATGCCATATAGCAGCGCTTTATAGAATAAGCGCTGCTAAAGGGGACCCCTTTAGCAGCGCTTTTTAAAAGCGCTTTCTTAGGTTCCCCTTTAGCAGCGCTTTTTAAAAGCGCTTTCTTAGGCCACCCCTTTAGCAGCGCTTTTTAAAAAGCGCTTTCTTAGGGCCCCCCTTTAGCAGCGCTTTTTCAAAAGCACTATCTTAGGTGGGAAATTTTTTTTCTTTTTTTTTACCCACCCTTTAGCAGCGCTTTTTTAAGAAGCGCTGCTAAAAGGTGCGCTGCTAAAACTCATTTCTGGCGTAGTGTAACTTTACAACCAATAATCAGTTTCAATCCAATGTTTAAATCTATTAGTTCAGAAAAATGAAAAACCAAGAGAATAATCGAGAAAAATGAAAAATGAAAAACTTCAAATACCGTCAAAATGGTGGAAATGCGCTGACAGTGGAGGTGGAGGACGGAGATGAATGGAGGACGGCGACGGACGGAGGCTGTCGGACGGAGGCAATGGACGGAATGCGTCGACAGTGAATAAGGCAACGTTCGCGAGAGGGAAAGAAGGAAAGAAGGATACACGACTGTTCTGTTTCTGGAAAAATTCTGGTGGGTATTTTTAAATTTATTTTACTTAAACCTATAACAACGCTTTTGCATGGCCTTTAGCAGCGCTTTTGAAAAGCGCTCTCTAAGGTCTGCCTTAGGCAGGACCTATAGCAGCGCTTTTTAAAAGCGCTTTCTTTTGTACCCCCTATAGCAGCGCTTTTGTAGAAAACGCTTTTTTAGACCACCCATTTAGCAGCGCTTATATAAAGCGCTTTCGTAGGTTACACCTATAGCAGCGCTTTCTTAGGGCATACTTTTAGCAGCGCTTTTCTTAAAGCGTTGTCTAAGGTATGCTATTTTTTTTCTTTTTTTTCATGACTCTTTAGCAGCGCTTTTTCATAAAGCGTTGTCTTTTTATGCGCTGCCAAAAGTCATTTTTGTAGTAGTGCCACCTCCGAAAGAGTTGGTCCGCCCACCTTTCGAAGATCACAGGTGAAGGCAGCAGCTCACGACGTGTGACAAACTACTGATTCTTTTCTGATCAGGTGATATCAATTTCCAATAGTTTTTGAAAACTGTCAAAAAAACTACTAAACATTTAAAAAAAATCCCGAAAAACTACAAAACATTTAGAAAATTGAAAGAAAAAAAAAACTGAAAAAAAATCCCAAAAAACTACAAAAACATTTAATAAACTACTAAACTTTTTTTTTTAAATCTAGCATGTAAAATTATTTTTTACAAAAGCTGAAGAAAAAAAAAAGCATAGCAGATTTTTTAAGATAGCAGATTTTTTAAGTAAACTATTAAATTTTTTAATTTATACCAAAAATTTTAATTTGTTTTACCGATTTTTTCGTGCATATTATTTTACTAAAATTTTGTGGAGGATAATATGAATATTATCAAAAATTGAGAGGGTGGCTGGCCAAATTTTGAAATGGTTGGATAAATTCTCCTAAGCTCCCTGCAAATTCGAATCTGGCCTAAACCAAAACAATTATTTTTTTTTATTTGCAAATCAAATAATATGAAATATTTTTTTACACAGAGTAATAAAATATTTTATTCCCAATTATAAAATTAAAGTTCTCTAAAAATATTAATTTGTTCTGAAATATAAGGTCTATTTCTATCTTTTAAATATATTAATTATGTTTTTCTGGTTTTGTCATATTTTGGTGCTAGAATCAGACGGTGCTGGTCTTTGGTATATTCCATTGTGAGCTCTTTGTATAAATAACGCCTGCATTAGTATAAAATATATTTCCATATTTAATACAGATTGAAACGTCACTAGTAGAACTAATTATTTATAAGAGTTTATCATCAATATATATATATATATATATATATATATATATATATATATATATATATATATATATATATATATATATATATATATATATATATATATATATATATATATATATATATATATATTCTCAAGAGTTTTCAGTCTTGATTCCAACTTGAAACATTTTAAACTTCGAGAAATTTGTGCAATTTCATCTAAACAATCTTAAATCAACACAATATTCTGAACATAAAAATAAATAAATAAATAATTAGAATAAAGAGACATTTTAGCTATTAAAGTTGTTAGAATCAATCTATTTTATCATTCAAGTTAACGAAATAGCAATTCAATCTCTTAAAAGACATTGACTTTAAAAATTTTTTTACATAAAATTAGACAATCTAAAACCTTCAAAAATGTGTTGCAAAAATTTGAAAAAATAAATAAGTTCATTTATATTTTTATAAAACTTACCTTGACTTAATTTAATTTCTCACTTAACTAAAAATGATAGGAATTACTTTTTAAACTTTACTTCTGTTACTCAAATTGTTCCATTTTATCAATTTTTGGAAAAAAAAAAATTAAGTTTTGATGATGTAGCGTCCAATAAGATAATTGGTACAAATTTAAATTTAAATCATGTGTAGTTAAAAACTAATATATTATTTAAATTATCAATAACAAATTTAAGAGACTAAAGATATATTTGATAAAAATAATATTATCTAATAACTTAACCGATAACTTATAGCTCATGCATAATGAATGATGATTAATAATTATATAATTTATAGTTGATGACCGATGATTTTTAACTAATTGAAGTGTTTAATAATTAAATGATTCAATTAGTTAATAAATATTAAAAAACATAATAGTTTAATATTTTTTATATTTAATACATAATTATTTTATTTTTAATTAAAATAAATTTTTAAAGATAAAAGTGTGTTTTAATTAAAATAATAAACATAAAAGTAAAAGGAAGAAAAAAAACTATAAATAATAAACTAAAATGCTATTTAAAATAGCATATAAAAAATAAATTATAAATTAATAAAATAAATGATCAATTAGTGATGAAAAAATTATTATCAGAGATTTTTTATTGTCATATCAACTTATAAATTCTAAATTAAAAAATAGGATTAAATACAATGTATTTCTCTTAAATATCTCAAATTTCGTTTAGACTTTTAAAATATTTTCTTTCAAAAAATAATTTTCCTAAAATTTTTCATCCAAACTTTTGATCCCTCCTACAACTCAGTGACAGTTTTTATAACCTAGCGACAAAATTAGTGACAATTTTAACAATGATTTATTACTTAGCGATTGAATTATTGACTGTTTTAGCGACAATTTTAATATTATAGATCAAAAGTGTGGATGAAAATTTTTATGAAAACTATTTAAAAAAAAACATATTTTAAAAGGCTAAAAACAAAATTTAATATATATAACAGAACGACAAATATATTTAACCCTAAAAAATATGTCTCATCAATAAGATTTAGCAGACTTATTTTAATTTAGGTGTCAAAATCTCTATAAATATAAGGCTTCCTCTAAACTTAAAAACATTTCTTTCATATTATTTTTTTAGAGATTATTTTTTGAAAGCGTCTCTTTCACATTTTTCTTAAACCATGTTACACGTATTTTCAATTGTGACATTTTTCTTTCATTATTTTCAATAAATTTGAATATACTATTCAACAAGTATATTAAATTTGAACCTTAGTTCTTGGATTTCACCAAGTAACGTTATACTTTTAATTTCATCAAATCAGGTGATATCTTCTTATGACAATGACACCAATTTTTTAGTTAAAGATTATGACACCTTTTTTATCAGAAGATTATGACACTTAAATATATAAAGTTTGTTTTTGAGGTAATAGAATTTTCATATTTGGCTAATCAAATTTTAATTTTTTCTCAGTTAATTTTTCTTTTACAATTTTCATTTATTTAACTAATGCTTAAACTTCTTTAAATATAATAGAATGTTTATAAAAAAATTATATATATATATATATATATATATATATATATATATATATATATATATATATATATATATATATATATATATATATATATATATATATATATATATATATATATATATATATATATATATATATATATATTATTGATTTTTTTTATTATATATTACCCTAAAATGCTCATACACTAACATGAATACGTGCTACAGCCTGCATTCAATTGTTGTTGGTAAAGCCTTCTATCAATCAACTGTTAAACAAAGACTTATAATCTTTATTTATATAATCAATAATCAATATACGAAACTCAATCACTTATATATAAATGTATTAAGAGATCATGGCTGAATGATAAAACCTACCAACCCAAAAAGTTGTGATCAAAATTATAATGAAGATCAATCAAAATGAGATTGTGGAGGAGAATGTGTCAAATGCTTCTCCGACCGATTCAGACGACGAAAATCGCAACCGACGAGTGATAAAAACGGTGTACAAAACACTACTACGCGGCGGGGGTGGCGAGACGGAGAAGCTAGCAAAAGTGGTAGGGAAAGAATTGGAATGGAGGTACCATGGACCTCCTCATTGCCAACACATGATGAAAAAGTTGACCGGTGAGTCAATGGAGAGGAGTTTCAAGTTTAGGCCAAGGAGAATGAGGAGCGTTAAGGGTGACCGTTTGATTGTTGAAGGATGGGAAGATGTGGGGGAGTACTGGGTGCATGTGTGGAGGGTGAAGGATGGGATTATTACCCAGTTGCGTGAGTATTTCAACACTTTGTTAACTGTGGTTTCTGAGGATTCTAATGAGGTTAGGATTTGGAGGAGCACTCCTTGGGCTAGAGTTCAAGGGTCTTTGCCTGATCTTGTGCTTTCCATATGAAATCCTGAATTTTGATGAATGGTTTAGTTTGTGATTGGAGTGGGTGGGAACAAAGGTGTATTTTCTAATACATCATGTAAGCATGAAAGTTTTTGATGTATTTTGTGTGAGATACCCTTGTCTCGTGGGACCTCTCGTGCCTAAATAGTTATCTAAAATCATCTTTCAAGTTTAATTCAAGTATTTGATATATCATGGTTGCAAATTTGTGTTAATAATAACACGTATAGCGGACCTATTGAATCATGAACTTTTTTATTTTAATTTACAAAGATTCTACGTGTATATATACTAAGATGAATTTTTATTATGAATCTTTAATTAGTGGAAGAAGACAAATTTTAGCAACATGTATAAAGTACTGAGATTTTTTCATTAGAAGAGTATTACAAATGCTCTAATCCAATTACAAAACAAAAGGATTAAAGAGAGATTTTCCACCAACAACGACTTATATAGATAAATAATACAAATTATTCATACACATGTCTACGTAATTAACATTGGAATACGGAATATCTCCAATAATCAACCATTTTCATATCAAAAACTTGATGAACCACACTATGCTATTCAAATCACACTTAGCTTCGTTAAAAATAATATTATTTTTAGATTTCTAAAGACCCTAAACAACCGCCAAACAAATGATATCAATGTTTCCTTATTAGAAACACAACACTTTTAAAGAAAGAGTTCCAACTTAAAGAAAATTTTTCAAGAAGAGCCATAAATGCTAACATTAAAGTCAATCCAAGAGCCTATTTGATCTCAAGTTAAAATTGACACCGAACAGTCGAAGAATAAGTGGTTTAGGTCATCCTCCTCACTAAGACACGTCGCACAAACAACTTCATTAGACACAAAACTAAGACCACACTTGATCAACTGATCTTTAATAGCCAAATAATCCATAAATAACTTCCAACCAAAAGCTCTAATGTTAGCTAGAACCGATGTTTTCTAAAGAATTTTAAGAGTTTTACTTTTATCCTCTTCTATCCGGCTAGATTCCTTAGCCTTCATGAAATCTCTGTACCCGACACTAGCGGTGTATATGTTGGAATCATTATTTCCTCTTCCCGTTGTAGCCACTATTTCTGCATTCCTGGAGAAAGGAACAAGATTACCCCAATACATTGTATCCACAACATCTTTAATAGGAGTGAAAAAAAGACAACAATCTCAATAGTTCTATAACATTGTTGCTGATAACTTCTTCTTCCTGGCACTGAATCCCGCAATCTCCACACCTCTAACTTGAATCTATCTATTCCCATTTGAAAGACATTAGCACTTTTCATATTGTTGATCGAATATATCACTGGGAATAAGTCAACTAAAGTATGATCTATGTACCACTTGTTTAACCAAAACCGAGTTAGTTTGCCATCTTCAATTTTATAAAAAACATTACTTGCAAAATCAAAACCCAAGTTAGAAGAAACAGCTCCAAGATTTATCAAATCCTTCCACCACGTTGAAGAAAGGGCTGAGGTTTTGCAACTCTCATTCGAAAGCATGAGTTCCTCGCAATCAACATATCTCGCTGTCGCGGTGAAAATCGGATACCAAACTATTGATTAGTTTGAATCGTTAATTCATTTTGCAACCGAACTTTGATTTTGTCCAAAGGAAGGGATAAAGATCGAAATTCCCACAATGCAATGCAAATGCAAGCTAGTTTGTTTAGGTTCGGGGGTTGGTTAAACTTAGGGAAGATACTAGCATCCTAAGTTTTTGTAGTACTCTACAGGAACCTCTTGTTTTATGTTTGTTTATTGCTATGTGTTATCTGCTTAAGGGTTTAAAGACCCTAGTGGTTTATTTCTAAGTATACTCGATAAGACATCGCGTCTTATGCCTACGTATCCTTACGGGAGTGGAATCAGAGTACTTCGTAGTTCCCCTAAAGGGTTTGAGGAGTTCTTTGACGGTGGTCAAAGTTCCTACGGGTTTAGGGTAGTTGTTTTGATTGGGTTTAGGAGAAGAGATGAGTCTTCATGTTAAGGGAGATGTAACCACCACAAGTGTAAAAGGGGGTTGTAGGAAATGGTATTTGCATCGTCTTAAGAAAAGGGCTTAAGTACTCGGATGGTCGCCAAGTATGCCTTTATCGCTCTTAAGGCAAAGTTCCTACATGTTTGATTGTATTGTTGTGGAGGTGGAGATTATATCTCACTTAAGATGATTAACATCTATTCTCTAAATGTGTTTGTAAAATTGTTTTTAAGTTGATTGTTTTGTTTATTCTATGTTGTAGGGAATAAAGACAGGGTCCTTCCTATGGGGTAGGATCTATCCTAAGAAGATCGACTTGAATGGGATCAAGGATCGAAGGGAATATGATGCAGATGACGTGCAACTACACACAACGTTGAATTATGTGTAGGGTTTTCCTTTGGACGGAATGCGATGCGATAATGTAAATGCGATAATATGAATTGCGGTAAATAAATTGCGGAAAATAAATTGCGGAAATGTAAACCATACATATACGCATGAAAGCGCTGAAGTGTAGGTGAATGTGTCGTGAAGTGGGTGTGCACGATTAATTTGTATTTTTTGATGTTGGTTGAATTGTTTTGAGAAAAGCTGCATTATTTGTTTTAAATGAATGAATTTATAAGGAAAAGTTGTATTATTTGATTTGAGAAAATTGTACTTATTTGATTTAAATAAAAGTTCCATTTTAATAATAATAAAAGGTTTGGTTGGCGACTTGATTTTTTAATAAAAATAATTAACTTATTAATAAAAGATTTGAATTAAATTAGATAAAAGTTTGTTATAATTATTATTTTTTTTTAGGTTGTTTGAAATATGGAATGATTTTAAAACACATTATTATTATTGTAAAGAAAATGATTTATTAATTTTTTTATAAAAAAAGATGATTAAAGAACAGATTTATTTAACTAGTTTAATTTTAAAAATAATTAAAGGGTGACTTAGCTTTTTAAAAATGTTGATTAGGTAATTGCTAATGGTGTGGATCTGTTGGGGATCCGGCGATTCGTGTATGAGGGTTGTGTCTGTGTGTTGTGATTCAAGTTGCAACCAAAACGACAACAAAACACAAACAAAACGACAGAAAAAAATGCGAACCCTAATCCCCAATCGGTTCCCTTCCCCGCGCCGTCATTCTCGTTTCAATCTCTGACCGTCCCTCTCTCCGTCGTCTCAATCATACCTCTTCCGTTTCTTTCGCTCTATTCAACCTGCAACAACAATAACACGGTCAACATATTCAGAAATTTTGTGAAGGGTAAAGTTTTACCGAAGATAACAGCGGCGGTGAAAGGAGTTCTTCGTCGGCGGAAAGGATTCGCGGCGGTTTGAGGAGATAAGTTTCTTCGTGCGTTTTGGTTTGATGATTTTTTCGGTCTTGTAGAGTAACTTTTTCGCCTAGGGTTTTTGTGTTGTCTTCATCTCTTTATATAGACTTGGGATTTGAAAACGATTTGAATGTTGGTTGAATGCTGATTGATTGTTGATTGGGATTTTCCTTATTGGGACCAATCTGACTTGAAAATATTCCTATTTCGTGTAGACAAATATTTGAAAATTCCTTTTTTGTTCGATTGCTTAATGTCTGTTAATGGAGATCTCAATCTATGATATCTTGTATCAATTTGTTTAATATTGTCCAGGTTCAATGTCCCAACGATTTGGATTAGATATTCTCTTTTTGATCGGTATATTCCTCAATAATTTGCTAACTTGTATCTTGATGTTTGATAGGTGTAGATAACAGTTTGATTTGGGCCAAGAGATGGATTAGAAGCCCAAAATGACTATGGCAGTAGAGCTGGTGCAAAGGGTTGGTGAGTCCAATAAATACACATGAGGTATTACAACATGTTCTTTCTCGTTCAATAAGGCTTCTTGCAATTGATTTTAACTTGTTCTTTTTTACAGTTGTTTGCAACAGGTGGTTATAAAGATGATAAATAGGTTTGAATTCAAGATCAACAAATGAGGGTAATGCCTTGCTCATCTTCTGCTTGTAGCATGTTTTAGGAACCTCGATGTCATGATGGTATTTGAGATATCTAGTTTCCTTCCTTCTTGGTCTTGAATTAACAAGTCTCCTTCTGATTTTATGCAGGGAGATGTTACAAACATGCCAGGGTCATGTACCAATCTCTTCGTCTTATTTTCGATTCATGAATGTTCTGACTATTGATTATATTATTCTACCGACGAAGATGCTGGCTTTAGATTCCTGTTTACTTTCTTCCTGTTGACTGTTTTACAGTTCACTCTTGGTATCTCTTGTTTGATTGTTTATTAATCCTGGAATTGTGCTTTCTGGCTTCAACAGGAACGACGATGCGGTGGTCGTTCTCATAGACTAAAGTTGCCTGGTGGTTTCTTCTTGTAGTTACCTGTACACACCTCTAACTGTCTTCTTCTTGGATTTGCAGCAACTCTTAAATTTGAGAATCGTAGGCAATGCTCTTTGGTTCTATCCGGTAAACAAATGGTGTTCTGAATTCTCTTAATTATACTTCACAAGATTACTGATTTTGTTAATGTCAAATGCAAGTTCGAACTTTCACGGTTGGTCCCGTCGCGCATCACATTGCAAGCTGCTTCAGAAAAGGTAGTGACTGGAGGTGTTGCTTCCCTTATTGGCGCTGTGTTGATAGTTCTCGTGAATGAAGTTAGCTGCTATGGACACTGTAAAATATTATGCGTGGTCTTACAATTCCTTGCACCGAAGATGTTTTCTTACTTCTCGCTTCAACGGGCTATAGATCTTTGGAATAGGTTAGAACATTTCATCACTTCTTAACCCAATTGTGGAAAGTCTCCCACTGCCAGTTCTCCGAGTCTAGCCATAATCTCAAACTAGTTTAGTCAGTACGGCCCATTGGCATCTCCTTATCAAGAAACAACAGACACCAATCTTGAATCTCTGACCAAAACAAAACTTTTTCTAACCTCTTTTGCAAGTCCTTTACAAATGACCACAGGCACTGCTGTCTGCTAAATTAATTTCAAGGAACTGCATGTGCGATGACAGAGCTGCAGCTGCATTGAAGTTAGCGTGACCAGTGTGTGATGGCATGAATCAAATACCAAAGGTTTCCAGGAGTAAGTTATGATAATACTGCTCTATACTTCAAGATTTCACACTGTCACAAAGTCTTACCACCGTTTTCCAATTGTGTGTAGTTTAAGAACCAATGCCCGGAAGATAGCGTTAATGTGAAGGTACTTCTACAGTTCATTTTCTGTCGTAGCGGCACCACAATAGCCCTCCGCTGACTGGTAACATTGAATTGCAATCTCTGACTGTCTTCTCTTTATGTGCAGTTGTCTAACTCTGTTTGGCGTTGATGACGGCGTTCTAGGATTTGTAGATTTTGATGGTGGTGGGAAGCTCGGTCTGGACATCACATTATTATATTGAACTGATACACCCATGCAAGGTGGTGCACCCATTTGCTAGCCTGGGACTGGAGCAGGGAAGGGTGAATATTTTACAGTGAATAGATCCTCAGGAAGTTCAATTCTTCCACTTGGTTTTATGTCTGCAGTAGAAGTTTGTGAAGCAACATTATATTTCCTCATTGACAGCCTTTGACGCGTGTGGCACTAAGGTGCTTGGATGCCCCTGATAATTGAAAGCTTCATCTACTGGTGGGGTAGATTGTTGAATAGTAGGCTGACCAACAGTAGATGTGAACAAAGGTTGCAGGAATGATAACAGATGATGTAATAGCTAGGCATGGATAGGTGTATGTATTGGTCCTGGTTCTGATTGTGTTTGGATTATGCAGGTTATTGCGGAATCAGAATGGAATAGTGAGTCTTGGTATTCCAATGCTAACGATATGGTGTGGAGCTTAACTTTCAAACACATAAATTTACTGATGAAGAACAAACCAAGCAAGTTAATCGAAATGTCCTTGTTTTTGCAGTGATGGAGATACCGATGATGGGTCGCGAGCCGTTGTGCTACCGCCAATGCCGGGGCTGAAGTCGGAATAAATATTGTGGCCGTCAAAAGTAGGCACAATGCTGCTGCAAATTAACGGGCTGGATGCTGGTGCTGCCACCGCTATGGCTAGAAAGTCTGGCACGTCGCCTTTCTCAAATGGTATGTTTAGTGAGCTGCTTTGACAGGTTGGAGAGGGAGCTATGGTATTACTTGGTTGGTATCCTCGAAACAAATTTATTTAGACCTTTTGAATTGTCCCCGTTTTGATGGAGTTGATGTTGTTTTGATAGGTTATTCGTAGCAGTTTGATTCAGATGTGGGGAGATACCATCGGCAAGGCCTGTGGAATATCAAATCTTGAATGTTAAAGTGTAGCAACCCATGGTACTCTCTTATGATTAATTCTGGAACAAGTGTAATGAAAGCGAACTTGGCAGGAAAGCCGGTGGGACAGACAAGGTATAAAGATCTTCTTTCTCGTAATTCCTTCTTTGAAGTTCTGTTAGCTGTGATGGTATTTTCCTTCTTTAGATTATCCTGTTTCAATATTGTTTGGGACCTGTTTTGGAAGGATATGGGCTTTCAAATGGATGATGGTACCGAACTTGGGATGCGGCTAGGCAATGGTTGTTACAGCAGTAAAGTAGCATGTCAAAACTTAATTCCTTGATAATAAAATTATTGTGTTAACAGGAAGATGCAGTGGCACGGTCATGGATTACTTCGATTGCTCCGTCACTAGAAAACGCCTGCTGTCAATGGGTTACAACCAAGTCGCTTATTCTTCAAGGAATTATGCACCAGTTTCGCTTCTAGTTATTATTTTGTTCAACTTTTGGTTCATGACATTGTTGTGTTTCTTTAACATCTCTTTATGTATTTTGTCGAAATTTTGGTAATGGGATTCCATTTATACTACCACTGCTCTTCAAATGGGGCCACCGGCCGTAACCTTAGCGTATGTTGACTTCCTTGAATTTGATTTACTCATGTTTTCCGAACCTAACCAATGTTAGTGGTGTTTGGAATTTGATGCAGGTGGTGTATGCTTTCTTGATTTTGCCCTGAGCACGTCGTAAGCTGTGGCGCCGCTGCTGATGCTGAAGTTGAAGACAAAATGCTGCTCTTCATATTATTCTTGCGTTAAACAGAACATTCCCTTTGTAATGCTTGAGTCAGAGTTGACAAACATTATCCTATTTTCAATGTTTTGTGATGAGGTTGACAGAAAAACAATATTGCACGAATTCACTGTTCTCTCCACTGCCTTGTTAAAGTAACTTAGATTTTGAGCTTCTTATGATTCAATCCAATTGAACCTCTTGAAATCTTAAACCCCATGAACCAAATCAATCTCGTAATTGCTTTGTAAGTATTGAATCTTTAAGTCCACTCGTTTGAATGATTAGTTCCAAACCAAAATCAAACTATGTTTAAAGCAACTAAGACCTCAACGTAAAAGAACTCTTATCTTCAACCAAATTCATTAAGACTCGCGTCTTACCCCTTAGGCCAATCTATTTCCGAAGTCATCCTTTTTGATCCGAAGGTTCACCTTAAGTCAGGGCTAGCTGGCTATATCTGGCAGTGTCCAAGTGGGAATGGGTATGATCTCTACTCGAAATTACCATCACTGTGCGAACCTGCCAAGACTGGTTAGTTGTAGTAAAGTAAAATAAAATAAGCAAGAAAATAAGAGAAAAGGGAGACGGGATCTTATGGTCAAAAATTAGGGTGCGACAGATGCCCCTATTTAAGTTTCTCATATTCGGAGAGATGGAGATTGAAATCTTTGTCTCGACGAGATAGGAGGGACTTAAATACAAACATTGCGCGAATTTTTGGCCCTAAGATGCCGCAGGATGAAAATGGAATGCAATGGTATGAAAATGCCAGACACCAAGGTTCTGCAAGGAGATGAGGTCACAGGGGATGAACTGGACACGATATGCTAGATAAAAGAGCAACAGACCCAAAAAGGCGGGACCCTACGAGGACAGGGACAATCACCGATGGGAAATCTCCAGACGTAAAACAATACTTCATACACCAAGGATATGGAGGTTAAGATGATTTGTGATCGAAAGATACTTTTATTACCAAGGTGGTGGTCAGTAGTAACTCAAAATGGATCTTTTTGATTGGGGCGCAATGTATTCTTCGCCATTTTTTTTATGTATCTTTCTTTTGGGACTCAACTTGAGATGGTGAAACGTATAACTTCCCCTTGCATCATGGTACGGGGACCATGAGCTGGTCTCAGTCTCTGCCTGAAATGTCACAACTTCGTAGATGGTAGAATCACTGTAGATGTAAATGTCGTTGTAGATGTTGTAGTGGTAGAGCTTCCCCGAGCATCATGATATGGGAATCATGAGCTCGTGTCGGTCTCTGATGTCGAACTTCCCCTTGCATCATGGTATGGGAACCATGAGCTGGTCTCGGTTCCTGATGTCGAACTTCCCCTTGCATCATGGTATGGGAACCATGAGCTGGTCTCGGTTCCTGATGTCGAACTTCCCCTTGCATCATGGTATGGGAACCATGAGCTGGTCTCGGTTCCTTCCCGAAATGATGAGAACTCGTGAGAGCACCTTCATAGGGGGTTGTGATTTTGTAGATTGTAGATGTCGTTGTAGACTGTAAGTGTAGTTTGCTGTACAACCCTGTGAATGTAGTTCGTTGTAGAACCCTATAGATGATAAATGTTGTTGATGTAGTCTGTAATGTACTCTGTTGTAAATGTGATTGTAAATGTAGATGTAATTTGTTATTGAAGAACTGTAAATTGTAATTTGTTGATGTAATCTTGTAAATGTAGAGTTTGTAGAGGTAAATCTTGTAAACGTAGAATTTGTAGAATATGCACCGAGGATCTTCAAAGGAGTTGTAAACCGGTTGATCTGTGGAGTGTCCTCTTGTAAGAAGATATATCGTTGATTGTACTCATAATGAACTCTCTAAGGAAGATCCTTTTCGAGTATCTTTGTTGTAATCGTAAGATATGTGAAATTGTTGTAGCAGAAATCCTCAAATGGGGAAGTACCTGTAATGTCCCTTGTTTTGTCTTAATAGTCTTGAAATAATCCACTGGGGAAGGACAGATTGTCTTGAGGAAATTGTTGTTTGTCGTTTCGAGTACAAATCTGCCCGAAACGAGTTGCTCAAATAAAGAGATCTTCTGTCTTTCAGCTGTAAGTTGTTGAGTGGATCTTGTAATGTTGTTGAAGAAACGTTGTGTCTTCAAATGGTGATCCTCATACTGTCAAAATGCAAAATAAATGCACTCTTGATCCATGCTCAAAAGCTGGAGATGTTCGTAGTGTGATTGCCAAAGACCGAAGTTCAATTCGGGAAATAACCGAAGAGAAACTGTCAAGCAAGACTCAACCATAGAGGCATAAACTCCAATGGGAATGTATTGAAACAACTGTCTTCCACGAGGATCGAACTTCGTGGGGAAATAGAAATATTGAGTTTTTTTTTGCTTAGGGCTGACAATTCTATTTGGAAAGAATAAGACACGCCCAAATACCCAAGGGTAAACGCGATCGAAGAGATAGAGTAAAACATACAAAGGATGCACAAATGCTAATGTTATGCTATCTACTTATATGATATGCGTATGCTTATGCTGACAAAACAGACGAAAGCAACGATCGAATACGGGATAAACGTCTCGAAACAAACATCCGACCGATCTTCAAAGATAGAAGTACCACTGGGGGGTAGATGGAGAACCAAATGTGGGGTCCCGATCCTGCTTCAAAACTTCAAAATTTCTCTTGAGGAAAAGTGATCAATCCATTTGGGGATGTAACATCTTGATAAGTTTGACATGTTGTATGAAATTGTAGACAGAGGTACCCAAACCGAAGTTTCATAGGGGATAAAATAAATATCTTGGGTCGTCGTAGTTGTTGAACATGTTGGGGTTGAACTTCCTGAGGATGAAATAAACATCCACTTTGCCTCAAAGCTTTAAATGCCCCAAGTCATATAGTTTAAGAGAAAAACGTCTCAAGAGGATTTTATAGAAAACATGATGTCCAAATGCCCCACTGTTTTCAAACTCTCGGAGAGATTCGCCGAATCTCGGCGTAACTGCCCCTGATTGGCGGTATAACTGAGTCTTCTAAATTGTGCTTTAGATGAAAGCCAAACTCGTACGGATCAAACTTCTTGAAGAGTAAATTGCTCCAGGTGGGCGAGGTCTTCGAGTCCATTGAAGTCCGTGTAATCTTTCTAAGATGTCAAGCGTATTTTAACAAGTTAGAAATATCAATTTCGAAATGGCTAATGCAACACACGTTTGTCTTGAAGTTTTGAAAAAGGATATCGTTATAACTTGTGATCGAAATCACTAGTTGGGTTATAAATTAAAATTATTTATAAAGCCGATTTAATTTGAGCGTAGCTCAAGGAGTCAGGAAACAATATCTCATAGAGTATGCTTTTGAACTAAACCTTACTTCAATCAGGACTTTGAAGGTTGTATATGGGCTTAATTTGTGACTGATAAAATGGAGGAATAAAGGGTTAGTATATTTGTGCCCACCTAATTTTGAAAGATGTTTGTTTTTTTTGGTGATACCCTGCCCCAGGCTAAAAACGAGATTTTGGTTTGGGAAAACAAAATTTTTTTTGAAAAAGAGGGTTTAACTATGTTGGTGTTTAAGTGGTTGAAATAAGGCCTTACATCATCAATAGGGTACTTATTCGAAGCATACCGCAAGAGACCACATGTTTTACTTCATCATCCTCCTTCCAATTCTCTGTCAGAGCAAGAGATCGGGTAAACGTCGGCATTATAAATAATTTTGAAAAAACAATTTGAGTGAAAACGAATGGATTTCTTCAGGATAAACATGTATTGCGTTACTTATTCAAAATAGAAAGTTCTTACATGCCAAAAATACTTTTAACCAAAGAAATAAACACACGAACAAACAAAAGAAATAGAAAGTTCTTCTGGAGTTTTCACTTATATCAGCGTAATGGTACTCCATTCATGATCGGTCTTTCCCCTTTGAATGTTAGCACTTCATTATCGATCATTTCTTGAACTTTTCCTTGAAAAACTTTGCAATCTTCGATTGAATGCCCCAACACTCCATCATGAAATTCACAGCTGGTGTTCGGTTTGAACCACGGTGGGTGAGAGTTCATGGTTCTAGTCTTTCTAGGTGTCATTACCGAGTTTCAGATGAAATAAAACCATAATTGACGGTAAGTCAATGGGATAAGATCAAACCAATGAGTCTCTTCTTTCAGAGTATTCAGAGGTACTTTCTGATTCGGAAACTGTCTTCGAACATGTCGATGCTGATCTGGAAATGACACCCTTCGCTTGGGAGGTAATTGCTGTTCGCGCTGAGCGGGCATTGCATACTCATGTTGAGGGCGGGATATCGGAGTTGTGGATCCTATGGACGATCCACTGTCACCTGTTTTATTTGGAACTATTCCCAAACTGTAATTGTATTGCTTTACAAAAGCAACAGCTAAGTCTTCCCAGGACTGAATGTGATTCATTTGTAGCTTCATATACCATGTTAACGGTGCTCCACCCAAACTTTCTTGAAAGCAGTGAACCATTAGTTTGTCGTTCCCAAGGTAAGCAGTCATCTTCTGACAAAACATCATCAAATGATACCTTGGACAAATTGTACCTTTGTACACTTCGAAAGTGGGCATTTGGAATTCCGGAGGGGCAACTAGGTTTGGAACTAGGCGCAGGTCATGAGCATGAGAATCAGGCGCACGGTTCCTCTTCATCATTTTCCATCGTTCCTTGAAGTCGCGAAATTCATTCTCGAATGCTATAAGCCCAGGGTCGTCCATTTCCTTTTCAGCATGAATATTCTGAAAGTCAGCAAACGGGTTGTCTTGCACAGGCTGAAGTTGCATAGGAACAAAGTTGTCGGAGGGACGGAGAAGTGTCGGATTAGACCTTACTCTGAAGCTAGTCATGTGATCCATGTCTTTGTTCTCCTTACTATCCTTTAATGATACTTCCGGCTTGGTCAGATGGTCGAGACGGCGACTGACAGCAAAAGATGGAAAACCAAAATGAGCCACAACAAAGGAAAGACACATGCACAAATGTAAAATGCCATGCTAAATGCAGAATGTTAATGCGAAAATGCAGATGTAGGAGGAGACTTCAAGAAACTCAAAGTGTTCTTCAGTATTATAATGTAGAATAATTGAAAAACTTTTTATTCTTGAGAAACAATGTAAGGCAAAGTACTCTTTTAAGAGTTTATTACAACGAAAGCAAGATAAAACTTAAAACTCTATCCCACAGTCTTCTCCTTAGTACGGAGCTCCTTGGTCAGCTGATCAATACGTTCCTGCAGCGCCACTTTCTCGATGATGAGTCGTTCCACACACTCCTTCCAAGCCATGGTAGTTGAGGGGAGATCATCACTGGTGACAACACTTGAAGAGGCATGAGGAGAAAATAAATCTCCTTGCGCCTTTCTCTTTCTGGCAACTTCTATTTCCGGAGTCTTTTGAAGTTTTTCCTTCTCTACCTTGAGGGTGAAGAACTTATTCTTCCAAGCAGTCCTCAATTTCCGGGCTTCATCTAAAGCAATCTTTACTTGTTCTATTTCATCCACATCGAACCAGTCGGGGTCATGAGGAGATAATACCATAGGTTCATGAAAAGGAAAAGGCATCTTGAGATCGAGAGCCCTTTCTCGCACCCAATGCAGATAATCCTTAGAAACAGCGCAGCTGGGGTATGCCGAAGCAGCTGTTCCTTCCATATCAATATATTTCCATGCATAAATGATGACAGTCCTTAGGTCTAGATCCTCTTCTCCTTTGAAGTAGATCTCTTCCCACGAAACTGGGTCAGGCACTTGGATCATAGGGTGCCTAAACTGTCTACGGGCCAAAGCGGGATTGTAAGTTATACATCCTTCTCTTCCAATAAGCGGTACGTTGGGGAATCCTCCGATGCTAGGAATCATAGGCACGCCTCCATAGGCGAGATCATACCAAACAATGTCCGAATGGGTGAGGGCCATAAGTATCTCGGACCATCGAGGTGTTGCTACTTCGTCCCAAAGGGACGGATGCCAAGTCAAACGAGCGATGAACCATGAGTACAGCAAGGCGGTACAACATACAATGTGTCCTCCTCCTTCAGCATTCCTCGAGTGAATTGAAAAGTACGTATCAGCAAGCAAGGTGGGTACTGGATTCTTGAGTATGAACAGCTTGATTGCATCCATATCAACAAAACTGTCAATTTTAGGGAACCAGAAAGTCCCATAAACCAACAAAGCAAAATTGGCTTCCAGGGTAGGAACCTCCTTTCTTTCAGCATGGTAACGGACTTTTTCGATCAAAAAGTCAGCGGGGAACCCAAGGACTCCTTCCTTGGTGATCAGGTGTGTTTGAACGTCTTTAAGACTGAGATGAGTAACATTTGCAATTTCTTGGTGACTAGGCGTGTCTTCCTTTCCGGTGAATAGGGGTCAGACAGTCACGGGCATCCTCAAGAGTTCTGAGTACTCTTCCAAGGTCGGCATCAATTGGTAGTCCGGAAAAGTGAAGCAGTGATACATGGGGTGATAAAACTGAATCAATGTTTCCAACAATCCTTCTTTCATCTTTAGCTCAAGGAAACGGAAGACTCCTCCATATTCTGCTGCGAATGCAAAGCGATCCTTGACGAGTTCGGCTAGTTCTCTCAAGCTTTCGATGTTGGGACTCTGAAAAGTGTACTTCAGGGTTTCTCTTCTGAAATCCATGATTACAACACCTACAGAACGAAATTGGGTTTCTTGAAGTGAACAAGGGAAAAGAATACAATGCAAGATGATTAGGACTTCATGGGATTCCTCTATTTATAGGCATTGTGGTAAAAGGAAACGTTTTATTAAATTTGAAACGGACTACATAAATATTCTCTTAAAGAGTCCCAAATAAAAGCTAAATAAAAGCTAGTAAAGACACTAAAGAAGCTTTGAATGTTGTTGCTTGAGCTGTTCTTCTAGTTGCGTCTTCTTGCGGATGAGGTTGTCCACAATTAGTTTCCAAATAGTGCATTGTGGGTCGGAGAAAAATAAATCCTCCATGACTTTCCTCTTCTTGCAGGGGAGTAGCTCTTCATCCTTCAATTGTAGCTGTTTCTGAAGTTCATCCCTCTCCTTTTGAAGTTCAGCCTTCTGCTTCTGACACTCATCATTTTCTGCCACTGCTACATGGTACTTGCTCTTCCAGGATTCCAGCTCATGTTGAGACTTCCTTAAGGACACCTCTAACTTCTCGGCTTCATACATAAAGACATAAGTGGGCTCTCTCCTTGGAGCTATGGGATCTTGACGGGAATAAGGCATCTTTAGCTTGGTTGCTCTTTTTCTGACCCACTGGAGGTATGGTTCTAAAGACACACAATTAAGCTTCCCAAGGCTTCTCTTCCCCTTCTTGTGTATGCTACGCCATGCATCTAGAATCTTTCCTCGGAGTTCCATATCATTTTTGAAGAATATACCCTCTACTTGAACACTCTTAGGAGGTTCCTTCAACGAGTATCCCAACTGTCGACGAGCTAAAATAGGATTGTAGTTGATTCCTCCATCAAAGCTAAGCAACGGTACATTAGCAAAGTCACCACAACTATCAATGATTAATACTCCATCATACGATCGATTGTACCAATCAATGTCAGAATGGGTCAAAGCCATAACTCTTGGAGACCAATTCTCTTTGCCAATGTTTGTAAAAGAGCTAGACTTCGGCAAGTGCGAAATAAACCACTTGTAAAGTAAAGGTACACAGCAAGTAATCATCCCTCCACCACGAAGGTTTCGGAGATGTATAGAGTGATATGCATTTCCCAACAGAGTTGGCACTGGGTTGTTCTTCATAAAGATCTTGAATGCTTTGAGGTCGATGAAACCCTCAAAACTTGGGAATAGAAACATCCCATAAACGAGCAAAGCAAAAATTGCCTCAAACGGAGCCTTATTAGAATAATCAGCATAGAATGAAGCCTTCTCGACTAGGAAACCTGTCTTTAAACCAAGAATTCCATCCTTAGTAACTAGGTTGGCTTTGACGTCAGATACCTTCAAACGGAGGGCTTTAGCAATATCTTTCTCATCAGGGTCTTTTTCCAAGAAGGGAAAAGGAGATTCCTCAAGGACAAGTAGACCGACCAAAAAGGAATACTCTTCCAATGTAGGTAGCAACTGGAAATCTGGAAAGGTGAAACAATGGTAGAGAGGATCATAGAACTGTAGCAAAGTGGCAAGAAGTCCTTCATCCACTGAGCAACCCAACAAAGATATCAGCTTCCCATATTTGTTCTTGAATTCTTCTTGATCTTTGATGAAACCCCACAACTTCTTTAGGTCATCCAATTTGGGACTCTTAAAAGTATATTTCATAGTATGTCTTTTATTTGAAGCCATAGTGACCTACAATGTTCATAAACGAAAGTAAACCCCATGAAGTCCAATGCAGAATGATGCTATATGAATGCAGCAAACACAAGTATTCACATAAGGACATAAAGATAAACAAACAAGGGGCGCCCTAGGTTTGCAACGAGCATGGAGTAAAGGTGTGCCCTTCCCAAAGGTTTTAAGGACTAAAGGTTGTTTGTACCTGCAGAACAAGGTTCTAAAGGGACTCAGAATCATCAGCCCATCTATCGGATATTATCAATTTCCCAATTACTCGAGGATTAATAATATTCTCAAGAGAACTTCTTTTGAGTGTAGCTTCGCGTAGCACTATTTCGGAAGTACTTCCTCATAGTCTCGCACTACATCCTAATAAAGGCCAAAGTTGGGTTAAGGTAACTACAGTCCTCAATATCATAGGCTCCAAAGTCGAAAATAATGAGTGTTTTTACGATTGCTCGTTCAACAGTACTATTTCGAAAGGGCCTCAACTGAGCGGGATTCTCGATTCAACTTAGTAGGGATTCAACTCCCTATAAGCCTCCTCGACTATATCACCATCCTATCTTAATTTCTCTCAAGTTCGGGTATAGAACTTTATCTCACCACTCAAAGACAACAATCCCAAAAGAAACACAAGAGAAAGCATGTAAACAATTAATCAGGTAGGCAGATATATATAAAGCAGTAAACAAAATAAAATAAGATAGGGAGACCCACTAGAATATCCCCAGTGAAGTCGCCATTTCTGTCGCGGTGAAAATTGGATACCAAACTATTGATTAGTTTGAATCGTTAATTCATTTTGCAACCGAACTTTGATTTTGTCCAAAGGAAGGGATAAAGATCGAAATTCCCACAATGCAATGCAAATGCAAGCTAGTTTGTTTAGGTTCGGGGGTTGGTTAAACTTAGGGAAGGTACTAGCATCCTAAGTTTCTGTAGTACTCTACAGGAACCTCTTGTTTTATGTTTGTTTATTGCTATGTGTTATATGCTTAAGGGTTTAAAGACCCTAGTGGTTTATTTCTAAGTATACTCGATAAGACATCGCGTCTTATGCCTACGTATCCTTACGGGAGTGGAATCAGAGTACTTCGTAGTTCCCCTAAAGGGTTTGAGGAGTTCTTTGACGGTGGTCAAAGTTCCTACGGGTTTAGGGTAGTTGTTTTGATTGGGTTTAGGAGAAGAGATGAGTCTTCATGTTAAGGGAGATGTAACCACCACAAGTGTAAAAGGGGGTTGTAGGAAATGGTCTTTGCATCGTCTTAAGAAAAGGGCTTAAGTACTCGGATGGTCGCCAAGTATGCCTTTATCGCTCTTAAGGCAAAGTTCCTACATGTTTGATTGTATTGTTGTGGAGGTGGAGATTATATCTCACTTAAGATGATTAACATCTATTCTCTAAATGTGTTTGTAAAATTGTTTTTAAGTTGATTGTTTTGTTTATTCTATGTTGTAGGGAATAAAGACAGGGTCCTTCCTATGGGGTAGGATCTATCCTAAGAAGATCGACTTGAATGGGATCAAGGATCGAAGGGAATATGATGCAGATGACGTGCAACTACACACAACGTTGAATTATGTGTAGGGTTTTCCTTTGGACGGAATGCGATGCGATAATGTAAATGCGATAATATAAATTGCGGTAAATAAATTGCGGAAAATAAATTGCGGAAATGTAAACCATACATATACGCATGAAAGCGCTGAAGTGTAGGTGAATGTGTCGTGAAGTGGGTGTGCACGATTAATTTGTATTTTTCGATGTTGGTTGAATTGTTTTGAGAAAAGCTGCATTATTTGTTTTAAATGAATGGATTTATAAGGAAAAGTTGTATTATTTGATTTGAGAAAATTGTACTTATTTGATTTAAATAAAAGTTCCATTTTAATAATAATAAAAGGTTTGGTTGGCGACTTGATTTTTTAATAAAAATAATTAACTTATTAATAAAAGATTTGAATTAAATTAGATAAAAGTTTGTTATAATTATTATTTTTTTTAGGTTGTTTGAAATATGGAATGATTTTAAAACACATTATAATTATTGTAAAGAAAATGATTTATTAATTTTTTTTAAAAAAAAGATGATTAAAGAACAGATTTATTTAACTAGTTTAATTTTAAAAATAATTAAAGGGTGACTTAGCTTTTTAAAAATGTTGATTAGGTAATTGCTAATGGTGTGGATCTGTTGGGGATCCGGCGATTCGTGTATGAGGGTTGTGTCTGTGTGTTATGATTCAAGTTGCAACCAAAACGACAACAAAACGCAAACAAAACGACAGAAAAAAATGCGAACCCTAATCCCCAATTGGTTCCCCTCCCCGCACCGTCATTCTCGTTTCAATCTCTGACCGTCCCTCTCTCCCTCGTCTCAATCATACCTCTTCCGTTTCTTTCGCTCTATTCAACATGCAACAACAATAACACGGTCAACATATTCAGAAATTTTGTGAAGGGTAAAGTTTTACCGAAGATAACAGCAGCGGTGAAAGGAGTTCTTCGTCGGCGGAAAGGATTCGTGGCGGTTTGAGGAGATAAGTTTCTTCGTCCGTTTTGGTTTGATGATTTTTTCGGTCTTGTAGAGTAACTTTTTCGCCTAGGGTTTTTGTGTTGTCTTCATCTCTTTATATAGACTTGGGATTTGAAAACAATTTGAATGTTGGTTGAATGCTGATTGATTGTTGATTGGGATTTTCTTTATTGGGACCAATCTGACTTGAAAATATTCCTATTTCGTGTAGACAAATATTTGAAAATTCCTTTTTTGTTCGATTGCTTAATGTCTGTTAATGGAGATCCCAATCTATGATATCTTGTATCAATTTGTTTAATATTGTCCAGGTTCAATGTCCCAACGATTTGGATTAGATATTCTCTTTTTGATCGGTATATTCCTCAATAACTTGCTAACTTGTATCTTGATATTTGATAGGTGTAGATAACAGTTTGATTTGGGCCAAGAGATGGATTAGAAGCCCAAAGTGACTATGGCAGTAGAGCTGGTGCAAAGGGTTGGTGAGTCCAATAAATATACATGAGGTATTACAACATGTTCTTTCTCGTTCAATAAGGCTTCTTGCAATTGATTTTGACTTGTTCTTTTTGACAGTTGTTTGCAACAGGTGGTTATAAAGATGATAAAGAGGTTTGAATTCAAGATCAACAAATGAGGGTAATGCCTTGCTCATCTTCTGCTTGTAGCATGTTTTAGGAACCTCGATGTCATGATGGTATTTGAGATATCTAGTTTCCTTCCTTCTTGGTCTTGAATTAACAAGTCTCCTTCTGATTTTATGCAGGGAGATGTTACAAACATGCCAGGGTCATGTACCAATCTCTTCGTCTTATTTTCGATTCATGAATGTTCTGACTATTGATTATATTGTTCTACCGACGAAGATGCTGGCTTTAGATTCCTGTTTACTTTCTTCCTATTGACTGTTTTACAGTTCACTCTTGGTATCTCTTGTTTGATTGTTTACTAATCCTGGAATTGTGCTTTCTGGCTTCAACAGGAACGACGATGCGGTGGCCGTTCTCATAGACTAAAGTTGCCTGGTGGTTTCTTCTTGTAGTTACCTGTACACACCTCTAACTGTCTTCTTCTTGGATTTGCTGCAACTCTTAAATTTGAGAATCGTAGGCAATGCTCTTTGGTTCTATCCGGTCAACAAATGGTGTTCTGAATTCTCTTAATTATACTTCACAAGATTACTGACTTTGTTAATGTCAAATGCAGGTTCGAACTTTCACGGTTGGTCCCGTCGCGCATCACATTGCAAGCTGCTTCAGAAAAGGTAGTGACTGGAGGTGCTGCTTCCCTTATTGGCGCTGTGTTGATAGTTCTCGTGAATGAAGTTAGCTGCTATGGACACTGTAAAATATTATGCGTGGTCTCAAGATTCCTTGCACCGAAGATGTTTTCTTACTTCTCGCTTCAACGGGCTATAGATCTTTGGAATAGGTTAGAACATTTCATCACTTCTTAACCCAATTGTGGAAAGTCTCCCACTGCCAGTTCTCCGGGTCTAGCCATAATCTCAAACTAGTTTAGTCAGTACGGCCCATTGGCATTTCCTTATCAAGAAACAGCAGACACCAATCTTGAATCTCTGACCAAAACAAAACTTTTTCTAACCTCTTTTGCAAGTCCTTTACAAATGACCACAGGCACTGCTGTCTGCTAAATTAATTTCAGGGAACTGCATGTGCGATGACAGAGCTACAGCTGCATTGAAGTTAGCGTGACCAGTGTGTGATGGCATGAATCAAATACCAAAGGTTTCCAGGAGTAAGTTATGATAATACTGCTCTATACTTCAAGATTTCACACTGTCATAAAGTCTTACCACCGTTTTCCAATTGTGTGTAGTTTAAGAACCAATGCCCGGAAGATAGCGTTAATGTGAAGGTACTTCTACAGTTCATTTTCTGTCGTAGCGGCACCACAATAGCCCTCCGCTGACTGGTAACATTGAATTGCAATCTCTGACTGTCTTCTCTTTATGTGCAGTTGTCTAACTCTGTTTGGCGTTGATGACGGCGTTCTAGGATTTATAGATTTTGATGGTGGTGGGAAGCTCGGTCTGGACATCACATTATTACATTGAACTGAGACACCCATGCCAGGTGGTGCACCCATTTGCTAGCCTGGGACTGGAGCAGGGAAGGGTGAATATTTTACAGTGAATAGATCCTCAGGAAGTTCAATTCTTCCACTTGGTTTTATGTCTGCAGTAGAAGTTTGTGAAGAAACATTATATTTCCTCATTGACAGCCTTTGACGCGTGTGGCACTAAGGTGCTTGGATGCCCCTGATAATTGAAAGCTTCATCTACTGGTGGGGTAGATTGTTGAATAGTAGGCTGACCAACAGTAGATGTGAACAAAGGTTGCAGGAATGATAACAGATGATGTAATAGCTAGGCATGGATAGGTGTATGTATTGGTCCTGGTTCTGATTGTGTTTGGATTATGCAGGTTATTGCGGAATCAGAATGGAACAGTGAGTCTTGGTATTCCAATGCTAACAATATAGTGTGAAGCTTAACTTTCAAACACATAAATTTACTGATGAAGAACAAACCAAGCAAGTTAATCGAAATGTCCTTGTTTTTGCAGTGATGGAGATACCGATGATGGGTCGCGAGCCGTTGTGCTACCGCCAATGTCGGGGCTGAAGTCGGAATAAATATTGTGGCCGTCAAAAGTAGGCACAATGCTGCTGCAAATTAACGGGCTGGATGCTGGTGCTGCCACCGCTATGGCTAGAAAGTCTGGCACGTCGCCTTTCTCAAATGGTATGTTTAGTGAGCTGCTTTGACAGGTTGGAGAGGGAGCTATGGTATTACTTGGCTGGTATCCTCGAAACAAATTTATTTAGACCTTTTGAATTGTCCCCGTTTTGATGGAGTTGATGTTGTTTTGATAGGTTATTCGTAGCAGTTTGATTCAGATGTGGGGAGATACTGTCGGCAAGGCCTGTGGAATATCAAATCTTGAATGTTAAAGTGTAGCAACCCATGGTACTCTCTTATGATTAATTCTGGAACAAGTGTAATGAAAGCGAACTTGGCGGGAAAGCCGGCGGGACAGACAAGGTATAAAGATCTTCTTTCTCATAATTCCTTCTTTGAAGTTCTGTTAGCTGTGATGGTATTTTCCTTCTTTAGATTATCCTGTTTCAATATTGTTTGGGACCTGTTTTGGAAGGATATGGGCTTTCAAATGGATGATGGTACCGAACTTGGGATGCGGCTAGGCAATGGTTGTTACAGCAGTAAAGTAGCATGTCAAAACATAATTCCTTGATAATAAAATTATTGTGTTAACAGGAAGATGCAGTGGCACGGTCATGGATTACTTCGGTTGTTCCGTCACTAGAAAACGCCTGCTGTCAATGGGTTACAACCAAGTCGCTTATTCTTCAAGGAATTATGCACCAGTTTCGCTTCTAGTTATTATTTTGTTCAACTTTTGGTTCATGACATTGTTGTGTTTCTTTAACATCTCTTTATGTATTTTGTCAAAATTTTGGTAATGAGATTCCATTTATACTACCACTGCTCTTCAAATGGGGCCACCGGCCGTAACCTTAGCATATGCTGACTTCCTTGAATTTGATTTACTCATGTTTTCCGAACCTAACCAATGTTAGTGGTGTTTGGAATTTGATGCAGGTGGTGTATGCTTTCTTGATTTTGCCCTGAGCACGTCGTAAGCTGTGGCGCCGCTGCTGATGCTGAAGTTGAAGACAAAATGCTGCTCTTCATATTATTCTTGCGTTAAACAGAACATTCCCTTTGTAATGCTTGAGTCAGAGTTGACAAACATTATCCTATTTTCAATGTTTTGTGATGAGGTTGACAGAAAAACAATATTGCACGAATTCACTGTTCTCTCCATTGTCTTGTTAAAGTAACTTAGATTTTGAGCTTCTTATGATTCAATCCAATTGAACCTCTTGAAATCTTAAACCCCATGAACCAAATCAATCTCGTAATTGCTTTGTAAGTATTGAATCTTTAAGTCCACTCGTTTGAATGATTAGTTCCAAACCAAAATCAAACTATGTTTAAAGCAACTAAGACCTCAACGTAAAAGAACTCTTATCTTCAACCAAATTCATTAAGACTCGCGTCTTACCCCTCAGGACAATCTATTTCCGAAGTCATCCTTTTTGATCCGAAGGTTCACCTTAAGTCAGGGCTAGCTGGCTATATCTGGCAGTGTCCAAGTGGGAATGGGTATGATCTCTACTCGAAATTACCATCACTGTGCGAACCTGCCAAGACTGGTTAGTTGTAATAAAGTAAAATAAAATAAGCAAGAAAATAAGAGAAAAGGGAGACAGGATCTTATGGTCAAAAATTAGGGTGCGACACTCGCCTCGATAATTTTCTTCCACAATGCCTCCTTTTCTACTAGAATCCTCCACTTCCATTTAGACAATAAAACCAAATTAAACTCCTCTAAACTTTTGATACCAAGACCTCCAAGTTCCTTATCTTTGCAAACCATTTCCAAATTTACCCAATGAATATTTGATTTCTCCTTCATTCCTCCCCAAAGAAACCTCTAACGAATCTTATCAATTTATTTCTTAATTAGCACCGGAAGTCTATAGAACGAGAAAATAAATATTGGAAGACTACTTAGAACAAAACTAATAAGAGCAATACTCCCACTAAAAGATAAGAATTTCCCTCTTCACAAAGCTAACTTCGTTTTAAATTTCCCAAAAAAGGTTGTCTGCATTTTTAACCTCCTCGAGTTTGATCCAATAGGAAGATCGGGGAAATTAAAAGCAGAAACCTCCACCATACAGGCCAAGAAGTTTAAGGCAGCAAGCAAGAAATATTCACTAATATTGATCTCTATCAACCTACTTTTATGAAAGTTTACTCCCAACCCCGAAACCAATTTGAAACCCCTTAAAATGGCTTTGATACTCCATAAATTCTTCCAACTTCCTGAACCCAAAATAAGCATATCATCCGCAAATTAGATTAAATCAATAGAAAGACCAACCCTCACTCTATAACCATCGAAGAATCCTCTAGTAGCAATGTTGCAGAACAACTGAGATAAACCTTTTGCAACTCTCACAAAAAGGAAGGGGGAAAGGGGATCTCCTGTCTCAGACCTCTTTTCACCTTAAAATCCTTCGTCGAGCAACCGTTAACCAAGATAGATAAATGCCCGTTGAAAATATACGCTTCCATCCAACCCATCCAAGTGCTGCCAATCCCCATTTTTTAAAACTTGGATCTAAGCCAATCAACTTTTCCAAATCCACTTTGAACAACATACAATCTATCTTCTCCCTTATCGTTTGATCCACAACTTCATTCTCCATTAAGACACTCACCAAGGTTTGCCTTCCTGGCACAAAAGTCGATTGACAGCGCGAAATCAATCTACCAAGAACGTTCTTCGACCTTGATGCCAACAACTTGTAAGTAGAGTTGCACCTAAGAGGGGGTGAATTAGGTACTGAAAATCTTTTTCCGGTCTTGATGTAGATTTCTTGTTTTACTTTCCTAAAAGTTACTAAGTGTTGAATGCAGTAAAAAAAGAAAATAAAGAGACACGACGATCTATCCTGGTTCCCCTCACAACTCGAGAGTACTCCAGTCCCCTTTCAACACGAAAGAGATTTTTCAATATTGTTAGATCCTAAGACAAGACTTCTACCTAGTCTTTCTTATACAGACTCTAACCAATCAAAACACCAAGAACAATCCTCTTGGATTTTTCACTAAGTCCAATAAGAACAATCCTCTCAAAATGGACCTCTTGCTTCCAACAATCCTGGACAACAAGGTTACAACCTTACAAACTTATTTTCAACAATCCTGGAACAATAAGATGTAATCAAAGAACAAATAATTTTGATTTGAGTAATTTGCAGCAGTATTTGATTATCAATCTTGCGACTGATCTTCTTCTTGAGATATCAACTCTTATATATCAAATACAATTTTTCAAGAATATAGGAATGAAACTATGATGAAATAATGAAATTTGAGGTGCAGTAGTGTCACTCTTGAAAATTGAGAATTTTGACACTTGTGAAATTTTGGAATTTGAGAGATGAAATGAAATTTGAGTTTTTTTTTGCAAGAAGGTTAATATCAAAGTCTAAGATTATGAGGTATATAAATGCCTCTCAAAAGAGTGCAAATGACCAAAAGTTTCCATGGTTCAAGAAGAAATGAGAAAACACAATTCTGCCAACAGATGCAATTTTCTGGCTCACTGCGCCAGTAGTAACCGGTTACCATATGTGGGTAATCGGTTACTAGCCTCAATGTTTGAAAAAAATTGAAAGTTTACACAGGGTAATCGATCACCAAGAACATGTAACCGGTTACTCTGAACAGGTTTTGCAAAAATCACTTTGAAACAGAGGCAAAAATGCATTATAAGAGTTTTAAAACAATTTTAAAATGATATGCAAGAATGAGAGATGAAGTTGAACACTTGTACAACCTATATAGAAGCTGAATATTGTACCTTCATTTGTGTAGAACTTTGTCTTCATTCTTTAACAAGTCTTGACATATTCATTTGATATTGAAGTTCTTCAAGCTTGATTTCTTTGAGATTCTTTTACCCATCCTTGTATGTTGTAGAGTGTGTCGTCATCAAAATCGTTTGAGAAGCCATGTCTTCACAGTCTCCCCCTTTTGATGATGACAACATCTTCTTTGAAAGTTTTTGCGGCTTTTCTAACAAGTGCTCCCCCTCGGATGATGCTCCCCATTAATCTATGTCTTAAAAGAGCCTTGAAATTATCTGCAAAATTTGTTAGAAGAGCAAAAACACAGTATACACATACAAACACATGAAATTTTTCTCCCCATTTGTCAACAACAAAAAGGATGGGAAAAGCGTTTCAACAAGAAACACACATGTGGACAAAAGTGTAAACATAAGAACATAATGAAGAACACAACATGTCACAAATATAAAACCAAAATGTAACGAATGGAACCAAACATAGTGTACAAGTTACAACACAAAAACATAATCAAATAGAAAACATTGTTCAATCACTTTCATACATTACATTCTCATCTTCATTTTCTTCTTCATCTTCATCACCTTCTTCTTCTTCTTCTTTTCGGAGAGGTTGAAGTTGCTGTATAGCTAGTTGTTTGAACATTTTGCGCATATAAGCCATGTCTTTCCTATGTTCCCTTGCATTAAGATCAACTTTGTTCTCAAGAGCTACTATCTTTTTGTATATAGCCTCATTGGTGTGGCCTTCTTCAGGGATAGGAGCACCAGTAGAAGAAGATGAAGTATCCTTATATACATATCGTTTTTCAACATTTTGTACAATACCAGTATTCTTTGTAGCTGTGGTGACATTGATTTCATTTGCCCTTGATGTCATCATGGTCTGTGGTTTCCGTTGAAGACGAATGGAGCTTGCCTCTATAATGATGGAAATGATTCATCCATAATGAAGTCCTCCAGCAAGAGATTTGATATGACACATATGCCCAATTCACCTGCAAATTCTTCTTAATTGCAAACATGAGCTGAACCTCCATATCACTCACCTGAGAATGATTGGAGTGCTTTGGAATAAGAATGTAAGCCCAGACAAAATGCAGCATTCGGTCACTCACTGTAAGGTTTTTAGCCAGCATGAATACCGTAGAAGTTTCACGATTTTGCCTGCTTAACAACTCTTCTTGGGTTATTCTAGAAATTTCAATGTAATAATTCATGCTTGAAAAGTCTTTCCAAGGATCAGCCTCTAATTAAATTCCATACCTGATGTTTCTCCTTCAAAATGGATTCCTAAACATTGACCTAACTCTTCTAAGTTCATAAAAATGGTTACTCCTTTAACCGTAGTTTGAAAAGTTAAGTCTCCAAATTCATCATGTCCCAACTTGTAAGAAGCAAAGAATTCTTTAACTAAATTCGGGTAAACCAGTCCAATATTGCTAACAAGTTTATTTATCCCTTGAGTTTTCAACAGTTCAAGAAAATCAAAGTTATGAGCAGGAAAAGAATTTAGACACACATATTTTACCAGCATCAATGGACGATTCCGAATGTTGAATGTCAACCTTCTTGCCTTTACAGTTTGAGCTTCTTCAATGGGTTCTGAGCTTGATTCTCCCAATTTCTTCTTTCCCTTGTTTTGCATTTTGGGTGCCATTGTTGTTGTTGGAAGCTTTTAGGGTTTCACTGATGAAGTGGATTAATGAAGAAATAGGAGCTTTGTTGAGGTATATAAGGAGAGATATGTGATAGTGGATATTGAAGTTTGTTGACCAACTCTTTAATGGAGAAGAGGAGAAGATGGAAGATTGAAGAGAACGAATTTGGAGGAGTCAAAATGTCTTAAAAGTCTGAAAAAGTGCTTATGAGAAATATGAAGTGGGTTTTAAATGAGCTTTTGCAATTCTGTTTATGAATATTTTTTGAAAAACGAGCAGTAGTACCCGGTTACCAGGTACGGGTAATCGGTTACCATACCAAAAACAGTGAGCAGAAGTGAAAAACATAATAGTAGTAACCGATTACCCATACCCGATTACCAGGTATGGGTAATCGGTTACCATGCAAAAAACAGCAACCAGAAGAGAAAAACGTAGCAGTAGTAATCGGTTACCAACATCAATTGGTATATGAGGGTCAGTTTCAACAGTTTCCAATATGCCTTCTCCTTGTGCCTCTAGATGTGCTTTCATGCGAATTTTCCAGAAGTCGAAATATTTTCCATTGAATCGAGGAGGTTTATTACTGGTACCACCATATTTAAAAACTGCGTTCGCACTAGTGGAAGCTGTTGCGATGGAAATAGGATATCAAACTATTAATTAGTTTGAATCACAATTCTTGATTCACAACCGCTCTTTGATTTATCCGAAGGAAAAGGTCAAAAGAGGGAAAACCTATTTTTGCATCGTAAACACAATGCGGGGAGAGACCTAGGTAAGGGGTTGGTTAAGCTTAGGGAAGGTATTAGCACCCTAAACTTTTGTAGTACTCTACAAAAACCTTTTGTTTATTGTATGCTTTTTATTTTATTATTTGTTTGATGTATATATACTGAGCTAAGGGATAGAGTGACCTAAAAGACCTAAGGGTTAGTCCTAAGTTTTTCGGAAAGATTCACGTCTTGTGCCTATGTATCCTGGATAGGGAATGGAATCAGAGTAATCGTAGTTCCCCTTGAAAAGGAGGTTAGAAACTTCTTGATTGTGGTCAAGGTTTCAAGGGGAGTAAACGTATCTTAAGGACACGCTTACGTGGAGTCTGAAACTCCTATTTTTACGTTGAAGTTGTTGATTAAATATTAGGGTGAAATTAGGTATTCCACGGCGGGAAACCCTAAAATAGAGTACGGCGACTCTTTGACCTAAAAGGTAGGGTAAAGGGTATTTTCGTCCACGGCGGGACGCCTAGGCAATTAGGGTTTTGGAAACGGTCAAGAATTAGGGTTATTGACTCGGCGGTCAAACGGCTAGACCTAATCCTTCGGAAGGTGATTAACGGTAAAACATGCAAGTAAGGCAAAATACTATATGGCGGAATTTAAAATGCGGAAAGTAAATAAAGTGGCGCGACGATCACTCGCGTAAATTACAAATCCCAACAAATGCAAAATAAAAAAAATAAAAATAAAAACCGCGACCATGGCCTCGCATAAATTACATCCATGCAGTTAAAATAACTCGAAATAAACATGAATCAGAATTTATGTATGATTGGAAGAGAGAAACAGAGACTATTAATGAAAAGTGAAACTGAAATTCATGGCGAGCAGCTACTATTGACAGAAAGACAAAAATGCAATATGGAGTTAGAATTTGAGTAATTTTTGAAAAGAAGGGGAAATTTAATTAAAAACAAAATTTAACCTTAATTTGAATTTTAATTTTTTTTAAGAAAAATCAACTCAGAATTTAAAATGCTTTTGTTTTAATAAAGAAAATTCTCTAGTTTTAATATCTTAGAAAAAAGACAAAATTCAATTATTATGTTTTAAAAAAAAAATTTAACTTTACTTGTAAAGAAATGTTTAGTTTTAATTTTAAAAACTGTTTTTGTTTTAATATAAAAAAAGGGTTTTAATTTTTGATTAAAAACAAATTAGTTTTAATGTTAAAAAAACTTTAGTTTAATATCTTTTTAAAACAAGAGGATCTGTTAGCTTTAAAACAAAAATTTTCCATACTAGAAACAATATTTACACAGAAAAATAAATATAAAACAAAACATTAAAAATAAGATAAAATAAAAAAATGGGTTGGGTCAGCCACCACTTCCGGACCCAACCCGGTCCGATTGAACATAAGAGGCTTATGGGAATTTTTTTTTAGGGTTTGAGAACGCAGCCGCGGCGCCCTTTCATGCTTCTTCATCTTTCTGCATCATCTCTCTCTCTTTTCTCTGTTCTCATCTGTTCTGGAAAAAAACCCAAAGAAAATGTGAGAAACAGAATCCTGATGGCTTACCCTTAACGGTTTTGACAGTGCTCTTGATGAATAAAGATCGGTGACGAAATTTTCTAAGGCTTATGAAGATTGCCCGCCGTTTGGAAACAGCGAAGGCAGTCTTCGATTTGAGCTCGCGGTGATCTGGACGAACTGGGTGGTTTGCGCGATTGTTTTTTTCTTCTTTGACGATGATGAGGACGGGTTGGTTCTCTGAGTCTCGTGATGCGCCGCCGTCTGATGGTTCCTTCCGATGGTGGTTTGAATCCTCTTCCGCTGATGGGTGATGATGAGGAATCCGAAAGGATTCTCTGAACCCAACTCGAATTCTCCGCCACTTCTTCGATTTGGATTTCCTTTGTCCCGTTCCAGCCGCCGGCTTCGATGATGCTTTACGGTTTGCAAAAAATCTTCTTGTCCTCTTCTCTGATCAGGGTAATGATGATGAAATCCTATGAGATTTCACTGAACCCCCTTTGCGCCGTTTTGGTTGTCTAGGGTGTTTTCCTTCTTTTCTGGATTTCGAAATGATGATGATTTATATATATCCTCTTTTCTTTCTGGGCTTTGCATATTTGCAGCTTTTCTCTGCGGTATTGTTGCGATTTTGAAGGAGTTTCACTTGCAATCTTGTTTAAGGAGTTTGACTGGGCTTATTTTGATTTGATCATGGACAGTTGGGTCTGTAGCTGCGACTTTCATGCAGACTTTCAAGTTTCTTGCTTTACTGTTTGTAACCCGGTTTGAACGAATTCTCTGAACTGGTTTTCCAATTTACTTGAACTGGTTTATTTTCTGCTATGAACTGATATGAACTGGTATGAACTTGTCTGGATTTGGATTTTCGGAACTTGATTCTAAACCGGTTTTCTCAGAAAGAATTGGTTTGAATTTGTTTGGCCATTTCTGAACTGGTTTGATGTCGTTTTCGGAAAGGTTGGCGTTACGGTCCGACTTTTCGGGAAAACCGCCTTTCCGAATAAGCGCTTTTGGCCAAACAACTTATTTCGACATAATATTCCTCTTCATCTTTCTCGGTCACCTTTGATAAGAATGGATTGTTGCCGGATAGGCCATTGGCCGAGAACGGACACCCGGTGATGACACCGTTCTAAGGGTGTCAACTAACTGAATAACTTCTATTAGCTATCGTTTTGACTTGTTTTGCAGGTTCGAACGAGATCGGAAACTCGTAGTCGGATAGTCGGAAGAACATGAGAAGTTTTAGGAATTTTTATATTTTATGCAAAAATGTAATTTTATATATTTTGTAAATTTTTATTTATTAATTTTTTTTGTAATTTTATTATTATATTTTTGTAAATTTTTTATTATTATTAATAAAATCTTTAATTTATTTATTCCTTTTTTTTGTAAAGATTTGTTATTATTTCTAATAAAATCTTTAATTATACATTGTAAAAACATCATTATTAAAAACTAACTTTGGTTAAAAGAAAAGAAATATATTAAAGTGAAACAAATAACTTCTTTAGCATGCAAATGTGATTAACTTAAAAGTGTTTAAAATGACACAATATATTAAAGGGAGCAAGGTTTAAATTAGAATAAAATTATTTGAATGAAATAAGATTATGAAACAATGCACTAATGACCGATTAATTTTTAAAAAGAGACATGTGATAGATTTAAACTGACATGAAACTAATAACATGAAAACAACCTGACAAAATGGAAAGGAGTTATTTTTGTTCTCTTTGATTTTTAAAATGAAATAAAATGCAATGCAAATAATTCAAACGAAATAAAAAGGTACACATCTATTAATTTCTGATTTCTCCAACTCATCCGACTAATCTCATTTTCGACACAAATTCCGACTGAACCCCATCAACCAGATCAAAATGGCCCAAATTAAATTGTGTCTGGTGATAGAAACGGTACCGGCCTTAAACGAAATAAAATAGCAAAAAAAAGCAGAGAAATCCATTTATGTTTCCGACTAATAAATCCAATACCATGAACCAACTTGGCCAAAAATTTCAATTAAATAAATGTAACAAATCCCGACTTGAGCCAATTTTGTACTGCTTTCCTTTTGAGAAATTTAAGTGGCAGGTAGCAGAAGAAGCTGAAAATAATTGTCTGTTGAAACCAAATTCCACATAACGGACTCTTGCACCGACTTGAACCAAACCAAATGGATACTCCACTTAAATCAACCCATATGACAAAATAAATGTCTTAGAAATCCAACTGGCGACGGAGACTCGGCCCATTGACATAATTACCGTATCTCGAACATCCTGACGCGAAAATTACCGTGGCTTTCTGTTTATCTTCAAAGAAAATAAAGAACTCGGAGACGGAGGTTCTGATTACTCAAAAAAACCCCGGCGACAGCTCATCTTCAAAAATAGTCAGCAAACAAACGTGAAAATGACCATTTTGCCCTTTAACAACTAAAGTGTACCAGACGCGGTTCCTGCAAAACGAAATAAGCTACGTAACCTTTTAATAGTTAGCTGATGCAAAAATGAGATGCTATGCGACATGAACCGACTAATCTAAGGGTAAAATTTGGGGTATTACAGTTGCCCCTATTTAAATAGCTTCATCGGATGATTCGAGCGACGAAGGCTCGAGAAATCATGGTGGAGGGATTTAAATATAGATAACCGAAAATTTTGCCCTTAGATGCAGGGATACGCAATGCTATGGACAAAACAGAAATAAACTACCATGCTGACAATGCCATGAATTTAGTATGGTGCGTATGATGGAATGGTAAATACAGAGATGTAGACGACACGACGACATAGGGGACAGATGCGACGAACGAACCACACTGGGAATACGACGCACTGGGAAATCCTTAAGGGATAGTCAACTGGTGCTAACACGACCAATTGTCACTTTTAGACAAGGAAAGGTAAGAACGAGATCCACAATGGAGATGGTACTGGTGAGACGGCCTCCACTGGGGAATATGTAAGAGTAAATGATAAAAAAAGGATCTACACGACTGTAGGATCGATTAACAATATGCTGGAGCATTGAGCAAAGAATAACATTCGAGCTTCTGGAAACTCTCCCCCGTGACAGGATCAGACGGAATTTAGGAATCCGTAGAAAATATACAGGTTAAACCGGCTGTATGCCAAAATAATGGTCTTAAATGGGAAACGCCTTGATAAGCTTTCTCGAGAGAGAGAACAACCACTTATCGTCGGAAGGGACTTATATGCCAAACTGGATAAGCTCTCAAATAAAGAGACTGCTGCTTATCGGTGAATAATAGACGAAAAATTGATCGGTTGATGAGCTCCGCTGGAGGGATTGTCACTCATCTGGTAAAACCCTCTTCATATCTAAGGTCGGCCCCCACAATACGATTTAGATTCTTCTTTTACTAAAGGGTAAAACGAACTTCTTCATAATTCAAGATCTGTGCTCTCCTGAACATGATTCAGTTCAAACCTCCCCGTACTTCAACATGAAAAAGAAAATGGAAGCCCAGCTACTCGATGGAGATGGCTATTTACTGCAGGTCATAACGAAGATAGGATAAGCTCCTCAGGCGAGAAATACCTCTTTGATAGGCTTCTCGGGTGAGCACTGCTTGTAGAGGTGGTAACAGGTAATATAAATTGTAATGAAGATTGTAATGAAGGTTGTAATGAAAGAACAATGTAAATTGTACTTAAGGTTGTATTGAAATAATGAGCTCCTTGTACGAGAAGATCAATTGTAGAGTGCAATGAAAAATTGTAATGAAAGTTGTAATGAAGGTTGTAATGAAAATTGCAAGGTAACATAACTGGGCTAGAAAGAACTGACGAACAAGTCTCCATTGAGGAAACGAACTCGAATGGGACTATCTTACCTAATGTGGAAAGGTAATTGAAATGACCATCGTCCACGAGGGATGAACTCGGTGAGGAAACTGGAAACAAATGAGTATTTTGTGCTTAGGGCTGACGATCTACTTGAAGAGAGTGGACAAACCCAGTTACTCGGTGGTAACGATAAAGGATGATGACAAATAGCAGACAATGTAGATGCTAATGCATATGCCAAAGTGTATACTAATGTGTATGTTAATGTGCATGAAAATGTCATGCACTGAGCATGCAATTCTTAGACTCATGCATATGCTGACAAAATAGATGAGAGAGAGACATGAGATGAAATAAACATCTCGACGGGAAAACCCTGGCGACCTCTGCAATGGTACCTCTGGTAGGACCAAATCTTGCTTCAAAATCCTAACTTCCTTGGGGAGAAAAGATCACTTGAGGATACGACTTCACTGGAGAGTATGATATCGAGACTTCAACCGGGGATTGCTATCATGAACCATAATCATCCAAAGAAAGTCTTAGGATCAGAGACTTCCGGGGATAAAATAAATATCCGCTTCAAGCGGAAGATGTGGAGCTAGGCGGCTTCATGAATGAAAGTGTAGAAACTTCCCGGGAATAATACCTCGGCTTCCTGGGGCTAAAAGGTACATCCGACTGGGGATAAGATATATCAACCTTCCCTGCGAAGAGTTCATCAGACCTACTGGGGAGAAATCAACAGACATTCCTGGGGAAGGTATCTTGACCTCTTGGGGAAAATAAGGCGGTCTCTTGGGAAGTATTTCATGAGGAAAATAAGGCAATTCCACTGAGGAATAGGTGATCCTACTGAGAATGGGTCTTCAAGAACACATATCACTTGGAGGATACTGGGGAGATCCCTGCAGTCTTGAGAGTCACTGGGGATTTATCGGACGGATCCCAAGAGTGTTGTCAACTTAAAGTTTCATTGGGGACCATTACTGGGAAGATGCTGGTAACGAACAAATGCTTATGCAACAATGAGACTTATCGGGGAGCGAAGAGATCCTTTACAGATTTCCATGAGTCAAAGTAACTTTCATTTCCAAGTGTATCTTCGAGAACATAATTTCAAAATTTTTGAAAACACTTTTCACATTCAAATTTTATTAACAAAAGCAAATCGCATAACAAAATAAAAGGGAGATAATGTGAACAAGGAAATTGAATAGCAAAAAGTAAATTTTATTGAAGAATGGTAGCTTGCTAAAGGCATAGCTCCATGGGAAATTACAATTTGAAATTGGCAATATGGGAAAGGTTCTATTGAATCCACCGACCTACTGACCCTAACGACTAAGACTACCCACAACCTTGCCTCTGAAGAGAGCGATGGGATTTGAAAATAAATTTCTGTAAATGCGTTTGCAATGCTCGGTGTCGTCCGATGCAGTGAAATGCCTTTGTCCATAACTTTTGCCTGGACCGCCCTTTCGGGTTTTCAATCCACCAGGACGCTCATTTTTGCCTAAGACGGCCTTTCGGGTTTTCGACTTAGCGAGCCATATTTTTTTTTATTGTTATTTTTTCTTTAGGCATAATATTTTCGGACTGCATCGGAATTCACAGGATGTGCGAGCTCTTCTCCATCCATTGTTGTAAGAATTAGCGATCCTCTAGAGAAGACTGTCTTAACAACGAATGGGTCGTCGTAATTGGGCATCCATTTCCCACACATGTCTTTGTGAACTGGCAAGATCTTCTTGAGTACAAGTTCTCCCTGTTGAAACTCACAGATTCGGACTTTCTTATCGAAGGCTCTCTTCATTCGTTTCTGGTATAGCTGACCATGACACATAGCTGTCAAACGCTTCTCGTCGATGAGATTCAGCTGGTCCAACCTATCTTGAACCCACTCAGCTTCATCTATATTGGCTTCCCTCAATACCCTTAAGGAAGGTAACTCAACTTCAATGGGGAGGACGACTTCCATTCTATATACTAATGAGAAAGGGGTTGCCCCTGTTGAAGTTCAGATTGTAGTCCTGTATCCATGCAAAGCGTACGGTAACATCTCATGCCAATCCTTGTAAGTATTGACCATCTTTTGTAGGATTTTCTTGATATTTTTATTAGTGGCTTCAACAACTCCGTTCATCTTAGGATGGTAGGGTGACGAATTGTGGTGCGCAATCTTGAAGTGGTCACACAACTCTTTCATAGTCTTGTTATTCAGATTGGTACCATTGTCGGTTATGATTCGGCTCGGAATTCTGTAGCGGCAGATAATTTCTCTCTTGAGGAATCGAGCAACAACTTGCTTGATCACGTTGCCATAGGACACGACTTCTACCCATTTGGTGAAGTAATCGATAGCAAAAAGAATGAACCGGTGACCATTAGAAGCTTTAGGCTCAATTTCCCCAATCATGTCAATGCCCCACATTGAGAAAGGCCACGGTGAAGTCAAAACGTTCAATGGTGCCGGAGGTACATGCATTTTGTCGGCATAAATCTGGCACTTGTGACATTTCCTAACGTATTGGATGCAGTCTGATTCCATAGTTAACCAGTAATATCCAGCTCTCAAGAGTTTCTTGGACATGGCATAACCGTTGGCATGAGTTCCGAACGTCCCTTCATGAATCTCCTGGAGTAACATGTTTGCTTCACGTCTATCAACACACCTAAGCAGAACCATGTCTCGGTTTCGTTTGTATAGCACGTCATTGCTGATGAAGAACTTGGATGCCAGTCTTCTCAAAGTCCTTTTGTCAAGATAAGAAGCATCTGCTGGATACTCTTGCGTGAGCAAATAACTCTTGATGTCATGAAACCAAGGCTTTTCATCAATTTCATCTTCTTCAATCAACAAACAGTGGGCGGGTTCCATTCTACGCTTGATTCGAATGAGTGGCGCTTCATTGACAAATTTGACCTTTCATATGGATGCTAGCATGGCTAAGGCGTCAGCAATATGATTCTCAGATCTCGAAACATGTTCAAACTTGATCTCATCGAAGTATTTAATCAACTCCACAATGTAGGCTTTGTAAGGGACTAGCTTCTCGTTCTTGGTTTCCCATTCACCTTTCACTTGATAGATAACCAACGCTGAATCTCCGCTCACTTCCAACAGCTTGATTCGGAGGTCAATAGCTGCTTCAAGACCAGGGATGCATGCTTCATATTCGGCGACATTGTTCGTGCATTCAAACTCTAACCTTGTTGTAAATGGGGTATAGCCACCTTTTGGGTTCATCAAGACGACACATATGCCATGCCCACTGTAATTGGAGGAACCATCAAACATCATCTTCCACCAGAGACCCGGTTCGGGGCCATCCTCGGGCTCTGGTTCTGGCTCTTCGAAATCATCTACCCACATAATGTCTTCGTCTGGAAAGTCAAACTTAAGAGGCTCATAATCTTCGACTGGTTGGTCTGCAAGATAATCTGACAAGATACTTCCTTTGATAGCTTTCTGAGGTACGTATTGGATGTCATATTCTGATAACAACATGTGCCAACGAGCAAGCCTCCCTGTCTGAGCAGGTTTTTCGAAAATGTACTTTATTGGGTCCATCTTTGAAATCAACAAGGTAGTGTGACCCATCCTATATTGCCTGAGACGCCTAGCAGCCCATGCTAGTGCACAACAAGTCTTCTCCAACAGTGAGTAACGATTCTCACAATCAGTAAACTTCTTGCTTAGATAGTATATTGTGTGTTCCTTTCGTCTGGTCTCATCGTGTTGCCCAAGTACACAACCCATAGACTTCTCAAGAACAGTGAGGTACATAAACAACGATCTTCCATGAACAGAAGGCATCAAGATATGAGGCTTTTGTAAGTAGTCCTTGATCTTTTCAAACACACGCTGACAATCTGGATTCCAATCAACAGTTTGACCTTTGCAAAGCAACTTGAATATCGGCTCACAAGTAGCAGTCAGGTTAGATATAAACCTGGAGATGTAGTTCAAACGTCCTAGAAAACCTCTGACTTGGGTTTCAGTCTGCGGAGTCGGCATGTCTTGAATGACTCGGACTTTATTAGGGTCTACCTCGATTCCTCGTTGGCTGACGATGAAACCGAGTAGCTTTCCATATCTGATACCAAAAGTACACTTGGCGGGATTTAGCTTCAACTGATATTTCTGGAGTCGTTCAAACAGTTTCAACAGATGAATCAAATGCTCCTCTTTGTCATGAGATTTGGCAATCATATCATCCACATACACTTCAATTTCTTTATGCATCATGTCATGAAAGAGAGCTGTCATAGCACGTTGATAGGTTGCCCCTGCGTTCTTCAAGCCGAAGGGCATAACTTTGTAACAGAAGGTCCCTTAAGGAGTGATGAATGTAGTCTTTTCTCTATCGGCGGGATCCATCTTGATCTGATTATAACCGGAGAAACCATCCATGAATGAGAAAACTGCAAAACTAGTTGTATTGTCGACAAGTGTGTCAATATGAGGCAAAGGGAAATCGTCTTTTGGACTAGCCTTGTTCAGATCCCTGTAATCCACACACATTCTGACCTTACCTTCCTTTTTGGGTACGAGAACAATGTTGGCAACCCAATCAGGATACTTCGCAACCGTAAGGAAACCTGCATCCAACTATTTCTTAACCTCATCTCGAATCTTCAAAGCCATGTCAGGTCTCATTCTTCGAAGTTTCTGCTTGACAGGCGGACATTCTAGCTTAAGTGGTAGCTTGTGAACTACAATATCTGTGTCTAAACCGGGCATATCTTGATACGACCATGCGAACACGTCAACATAATCCTTCAACAGCTTGACCAATCTCTGCTTGACCTCTCCCCTAAGTACTGCGCCAATCTTGACCTCTTTCTTGTCTTCATCTGTGCCAAGATTAATCAAATCTACCTGCTCCTTGTGCGGTTGAAGCTCTGTGTACTCATACTCAACCAATCTAGTCAATTCTGCGGGTACTTCAAAATCTTCTTCACCCTCATCTTCAGCTTGGTAAATGGGTGAATCTCAATCAGGAGAGACAATAGAGTCATCGGATTCAACAAGGGTTGTAATGTCACTGCATGTTAAAAGGCTTATTTTTATTAAATGTTCAATGAAAATGCGAGAGAAAATGAAAATGTTTTTATTTTGTAGTTTTTTTTTTGAAAAAGATTGCCAATTTCATTTTAAAAAAGTGAAAACAAAAAACGCTAATGAAGCAAGATGGAACGAGAACAAAATGCATTTATTAATAATTGTTTGAAATGAAAGGTGGCCCTACAAAGCGATCCAATAGCCTCGGGTAGAGCTATGGATTTGAAAGCACATATGAAAAATTAAATTACTTTGACAATGGAAAAATGACTGGAATCTTTATAGCCTCCCAGTTGCTCAAAGCTGCATCACTCTTGAACATTAGACTGCTCAGGTCTTCATCTTCATCACCGTTGCTGATGGCATTAACTTGAAAACCTCCGCTGGCAAACACTTCTTGAAAAACCTTCGGACGCCCTTTACAGATGTATAAACTTTCTCATGAGTTGGTCTGTAACCCAACCCGTAGCGGTCAGTTTTCGTCTTGATATTGATTACTTCTCCCCAACCTTCAGGAATTCCCCTGTCGATCGTTGATCTGGTACTCTTCAAAGATGTGAAAGATGGATTACTTTGGACTCCTACAATTTCTTCGACTTCCACTAAAACAACATTAGCAATCTCGAGTGCTTGGAATGAAGTTTCCAAAGCGTCTTCGTCAGCCTCAATATACCGGAACGATGATAAGTTGCTAACCATTAAATCCTCCTCACCATGTATAATAACCAGCTTACCATCAACTACAAACTTCATCTTTTGGTGCAAGGTAGAAGTTACTGCCCCATCGGTATGGATCCAAGGTCTTCCAAGCAAACAACTGTAATTGGGATTGATGTCCATGACTTGGAAAGTGATATTGAAAACATGCATACCAATCAGAATCGAAAGTTCCACCTCTCCAATCACAGCTCTACGAGAACCATCAAAAGCCTTGACAATCAAGGAAGTAGGCTTCACCGTAGTCTCTTTATAGGCCAACTTGCTAAGAACTCTCTTGGGTAGGACGTTCAAAGACGAACCGGTATCCACAAGTACTTTGGATAAATTATCCTCTTGACACTTCACGGATATATGCAAAGCACGGTTGTGATTTGGACCTTCTTTAGGTAGCTCTTCATTGCTAAAGCTGAGAGTATTACAGGCGGTAATATTGGCGATCACACTATCAAACTGACCGGTAGTAATATCCTAAGCGATATGATCTTGCGTCAATACTTTCTGCAAAGCAGCTCTATGAGCGGGCGAGTTCAGTAACAATGATAGAATAGAGATCTTTGAAGGAGTCTGATGAAACTGATCAATAACTTTGTAGTCGCTTTTCTTGATAATCCTTAAGAATTCAGCATTTTCATCATTATTGGCTGCCTCTTTATTTTTATCTCTGGCAGGCACAACAGTGTTACTAGTTTCCTCTTTAGGTGGAGCCTCATCAAAACGAGGAGTGTACACACGACCACTGCGGGTCATCCTGCTTGCCCCAGCTATATTCGTCACACTTTCACCATCAATCTTCACTTCTTCTCTTGGAATGACCTTCCCAGATTCTTTGTCAATCGTGGTTACATCATACTTCCAAGGTACTGTTTTGGGATCACTGTATGGAAATGGACTTGGCTTTTGGATAATCAAAGGTTTAGGCTGGTCCACTGTTGGAGTGACAGGAGCCGGTATACTGAACACTGGCATGACAGAATTTGGTATTGGCAGATTAAACACTGGCATCCTACCCCTTGGTTCGGGCAAGTTAAAGGTAGGCTCGATTGCAGCTACTTCTTTCGCCTTGTTAACTACTTGCAGAAAACCATCATCAATCAATCTCTGGACATCTTTCTGAACCATAGCACAACCTTTATCACATCCTTTACAGCTCGTACAACCGACATGGGAAATAGATACAAGGCCTGCTTCAAACAACTTTGAATGGAATGCTTTGAGCGGAGTCTTAATCTGAGCTACATCAAGGATAAAATTCTCTTCAGGCGAAGTATCAATGGCGTTAACAACCCCATGGTCAGGAAAAGGGTTACTTTTGACATTGGGCGGAGGATCATTGAACGACAAAATTTTCTTTTCCATCAGATCCCTCACAATGTTCTTCAAAGCATAGCAGTTTTCTAGATCATGACCGGGCGCACCCTTATGAAATAAACAATGAGCGGCATCGTTGTAGTTAACTGGCAAAGGATTCGGAGGTGGTCTCAAAGCTCAAGTAGTGACCAAACCTCGTTGCACTAAATAAGGGTACAACTCGGTGAACGTCATTGGAATTGGCAGGCAAGGCTTGTATGGTCTCCTTGGAGCATTCTGGCGGGGTGCCTGGTTCCTCAGTTGTTGATTTGCCGGAGCGTTGGACGCTTGCTGATAGTTAGGTGGAGGTTGTTGATAAACCGGAGGCGGATACACAGGAGTCGGCAGCATAGGCTGGTAAGCAGGAGCTTGAGGAGCTTGCTAACAAAAGGATGGTGCGACAACAGCTACATACGGAGGTGGTGCATACTGGACCGGGTAACCCTGGGTTGGGCATACTGTGGCGGATATTGATACGACCCATTCCTTCTCTTATCTGAAGACACAACGTGAGTCTCTCCTTCCTTCTTCTTCTGAGGATTGACGAAAGTCTTCTTGGCTTGGTCCTTTGAACTCGTACTACTAGAACCACTAGACATCTTCCCACTCTTCATAGCCATTTCAACCTTTACTCCAACAGCAACAATATCAGCGAAATTCGTGGTTAAGCTACCCACCATTCTTTCATAGAACTCAGGACGAGCCGTGTCAACAAACCAATCTGCTAATTCCTTGTCGGTCAATGGAGGTTCCACCTAGGAAGCAATTTCCCTCCATCGCTGGGCATATTCCTTAAAGGTCTCAGAACTTTTCTGTGTCATACTCAAAAGTTGTCTCCTGTCAGGAGCCAAGTCCATGTTGTACTTATAGTGCTTAATGAAAGCATCGGACAAATCCTGAAAATACTTGATGCGAGACTGGTCCAATGTCAAATACCACTTCGACGAAGCACCTTTCAGACTGTCTTGAAAACAGTGAATCATCAACTTGTCATTTTCCACATGAGCAGTCATCATGCAGTAGTACATTATCAAATGGCTTTTCGGACAAGTAGTCCCTTCATAGCAGTCAAAGTTCGGTGTCTTGAACTTTGGCGGAATAACCAGACCGGAAACCAAACAGATATCTCTAGCAACAGCACCAAAGATCTGGTCTCCTTCCATCTTTCTCAATCTTTTATCAATAGTAACCACCTCTTCGCGAAGCTTATCACGTGGTTGGTACCCTCCATCATCATCATCCAAAATTTCATAAACAAGCTCATTAAGATAAGGCTGCACATGAATGCGGACGTTGGCTTGTGTGAAAGTAGGGACCACCTTCGGAGGCTCAGAAACCAAAGGCACAATCTGTTGAACGTTTTATATAACGGGCACAACTTGTTGACCACTTTGTGCAACAGGTATAGTTTGTTGAACTGACGTAACAACAGGCGGATGTATGAAACTCTGCAAAAGACCATAAGGAAACGGATTCTTAATAGAAACAACCGGAGGATCTACGACAGCAGTAGCGTTAATCTCAGAAACCACAGTAGTCTGAGTATCCATCTTTGCATTGATAACCTGGAGTAATTCCATAATCGTCCCAACATTCCCTCGAAGGTCTGATAGCTCGTTGTTAATGCGATCCATCTCTTGAGCGTGTTCTTCCATCCTTCTTCGAGCTTGAGCTCTAGTGTTGTATCGACTCAGGGTGACGAAACTGGAAGGAGAGAGAACTGAGTATGAGAAACCGAGAGACACATGTAATGCAAAGATATGATGCGAAATGCGAATGACATGATTTCATGGAATTCAAGTATATACGAGCATTGCAGGATAACGAAAAAATTTTATTGATTGAAAAATGGATTACAAATAATATTCTTAAAAGAAAAGCCTCAATGAAAATAACCAACTAAAATTCTAGGACCTTAAGGAAGCATTATTCATGATTTTGACGATTAGGCGGAGAGTCGGAGGAAAATAAATCCTCGTAGAGTTTCTCTTCTTGTAGGAGAGTACCTCTTCATTCCTTGACTGAAGTTGTTTCTGAAGTTTGTCGTACTCGCTGACCATCACATGGTATTTGTCCTTCCATGTTTCTGCTTCGTGCTGGGCTTTCTTCAATTCGATCTTCAATGTTTTCGCTTCGGACATGAAATACTGAACAGGTTCTTCTCTTGGAGGTAGAGGCTCTTGGCAAGGATAAGGCATCTTCAGCTTGATGGCTCTTTCTTAGACCCAACGAAGATAAGGTTCCATGGACACACAATTCGGCTTTCCTAGACTTGCTTTACCTTTCTTACGCAAATGACGCCAGGAAGAAACAATCCGGTCTTGAAGTTCTTTATTGTCCTTGAAAAAGATTTTCTCCACCTGGACACTTTTAGGCGGTTCCTTCAATGGGTAACCTAGTTGTCGGCGGGCTAGAACCGGATTATAGCCGATCCCTCCATTAAATCCAAGCAAAGGTACGTTGGCAAAGTCCCCACAGCTGTCAATGATTAGTATTCCATCATACACACGATTATACCAAACAATGTCCGAGTGTGTCAACGTCATCACCCTTGGTGACCAAAATCCCTTGTCAAGACTCAAAAAGGACTTGGGCAAGTGCGAAATAAACCACTTGTATAATAAAGGCACACAACAGGTGATCATTCCTCCCCCATGAAAATTCTGGAGATGTATGGAATGATAAGTGTTACCCAATAACGTTGGTACTGGATTGTTCTTCATGAATATTTTGATGGCGTTAATGTCAACGAATCCTTCAAAACTTGGGAAGAGTAGCATTCCATAAATAAGCAAAGAAAGGACCGTCTCAAAGGTAGGCATGCTTAAATGATCGTCATAATATTGGGCTTTCTTGATTAAGAAATGCGTAGGTAACCCCACAGTTCTGCCTTTGGCGATCATATTGCCTTTGACGTCGGACACCTTTAAGCATATGGCTTTAGCAATGTCCTCCTCTTTAGGGTCCTCCTCTAAGAAAGGGAACAAAGACTTATCCAAAATAGGTAACCCCACCAACTGAGAGTACTCTTCTAAGGTAGGTAATAGCTGATAATCTGGAACGTGAAACAATGGTAATCCGGATCATAGAACTGTAGTAACGTAGAAAGAAGCCCATCCTTAACTTGGATTCTCAATAAGGATAACAGCCTTCCATACTTGTCCTTGAACCCTTCTTGATCTTCAACCAAAGCTACTAGCTTCCTTAGGTCATCCATCTTAAAATTCTTAAAAGAATATTTCAAAGTTTTTCTCTTATTATAATCCATGGTATCCTGCGATGTTCATAAATAACGTTTGAATTCCATGAGATGTAATGCAATGTAATGTTTTATGTATGTAATGCACATAAACACACAAAGTCCCAGGTTAAAGGTATGTGAGCGGAAGTCAAGGTCTACCCCTCCCACAAAGGTATGTACTATAGGGTTAATTGTACCTGCAGAACAAGGTTCTAAAGAAGTGCCCAAAGTCATCAGTCCATCTTTCGGATATTATCAATTTCCCAATTGACTCGGTGGTTGATAGTATTCTCAAGAGAACCTCTTTTGAGTGTAGTATCGCGTAGCAACCATTTTGGAATTACTCCCTCATAGTTCCCGCACTACGTCCTCGATAAGGCCAAGGTGGTGTTAAGGTAACTACAGTCCCCAGTATCATAGGCTCCAGCCGACCATGGTAAAAGTTTTCACGATTACTCGTTCAACCGAACCATTTTCGAAAAGGTCTCAACTGAGCGGTGCTTCTCGAGTCAGCTTGGTCGGGATTCAACTTCCTATAAGCCTCATCGAATATATCTTCATCCTATAATAAGGTCACTCAAGTTCGGATGTAGGACTTATCTCACAATAAAAGGATATCCCCACAAAGCAAGGCACAATAACATATATATACAAATAATTAAGAAATAAAAATCATGTGATAAAAAGAATAGGGGCAACCCTTAAAAATTAGGAGTCTCCCCAGTGAAGTCGCCATTTTCTGTTGCGGTGGAAATAGGATATCAAACTATTAATTAGTTTGAATCACAATTCTTGATTCACAACCGCTCTTTGATTTATCCGAAGGAAAATGTCAAAAGAGGGAAAACCTATTTTTGCATCGTAAAAACAATGCGGGGAGAGACCTAGGTAAGAGGTTGGTTAAGCTTAGGGAAGGTATTAGCACCCTAAACTTCTGTAGTACTCTACAGGAACCTTTTGTTTATTGTATGCTTTTTATTTTATTATCTGTTTGATGTATATATACTGAGCTAAGAAATAGAGTGACCTAAAAGACCTAAGGGTTAGTCCTAAGTTTACTCAGCAAGATTCGCGTCTTGTGTCTACGTATCCTGGATAGGGAATGAAATCAGAGTAATCGTAGTTCCCCTTGAAAGGGAGGTTAAAAACTTCTTGACTGTGGTCAAGGTTTCAAGGGGAGTAAACGTATCTTAAGGACACGCTTACGCGGAGTCTGAAACTCCTATTTCTACGTTGAATTTGTTGATTAAATATTAGGGTGAAATTAGGTATTCCACGGTGGGAAACCCTAAAACAGAGTACGGCGACTCTTTGACCTAAAAGCTAGGGTAAAGGGTATTTACGTCCACGGCGGGACGCCTAGGCAATTAAGGTTTTGGAAACAGTCAAGAATTAGGGTTATTGACTCGGAGGTCAAACGGCTAGACCTAATCCTTCGGAAGGTGATTAACGGTAAAACATGCAAGCAAGGCAAAATACTATATGGCGAAATTTAAAATGCGGAAAGTAAATAAAGCGGCGCGACGATCACTCACGTAAATTACAAATCCCAACAAATGCAAAATAAAAAAAATAAAAATAAAAACCGCGACCATGGCCTCGCGTAAATTACATTCATGGAGTTAAAATAACTCGAAATAAACATGAATCGGAATTTATGTATGATTGAAAGAGAGAAACAAAGACTATTAATGAAAAGTGAAACTGAAATTCATGGCGAGCAGCTACTATTGACGAAAAGACAAAAATGAAATATGGAGTTAGAATTTGAGTAATTTTTGAAAAGAAGGGGAAGTTTAATTAAAAACAAAATTTAACCTTAATTTGAATTTTAATTTTTTTAAGAAAAATCAACTCAGAATTTAAAATGTTTTTGTTTTAATAAAGAAAATTCTCTAGTTTTAATATCTTAGAAAAAAGGCAAAATTCAATTATTATGTTTTTTAAAAAGAAAATTTAACTTTATTTGTAAAGAAATGTTTAGTTTTAATTTTAAAAACTGTTTTAGTTTTAATATAAAAAAAGGGTTTTAATTTTTGATTAAAAACAAATTAGTTTTAATGTTAAAAAACCTTTAGTTTAATATCTTTTTAAAACAAGAGGATCTGTTAGCTTTAAAACAAAAATTTTCCATACTAGAAACAATATTTACACAGAAAAATAAATATAAAACAAAACATTAAAAATAAAAAAAAATAAAAAAAATGGGTTGGGCCGGGCACCACTTCCGGACCCAACCCGGTCCGATTGAACATAAGAGGCTTAGGGGATCTTTTTTTTTTTAGGGTTTGAGAACCCTCTTTGAAAACGCAGCCGCGACGCCGTTTCATGCTTCTTCTTCTTTCTGCACCATCTCTCTCTCTTTTCTCTGTTCTCATCTGTTCTGAAAAAAACCCCAAAGAAAATGTGAGAAACAGAATCCCGATGGCTTACCCTTAACGTTTTTGATGGTGCTCTTAATGATAAAAGGCCGGTGATGAAATTTTCTGAGGCTTATGAAGATTGCCCGCCATTTGGAAACGGCGATGGCGGTCTTCGATTTGAGCTCGAGGTGATCTGGACGAACTGGGTGGTTTGCGCGATTTTTTTTCCTTCTTTGACGATGATGAGGACGGGTTGGTTCTCTGAGTCTCGTGATGCGCCGCCGTCTGATGGTTCCTTCCGATGGTGGTTTGAATCCTCTTCCGCTGATGGGTGATGATGAGGAATCCGAAAGGATTCTCTGAACCCAACTCGACTTCTCCACCGCTTCTTCGATTTGGATTTCCTTTGTCTCGTTCCAGCCGCCGGCTTCGATGATGTTTTACGGTTTGCAAAAAATCTTCTTTTCCTCTTCTCTGATCAGGGTAATGATGATGAAATCCTATGACATTTCACTGAACCCCCTTTGCGCCGTTTTAGTTGTCTAGGGTATTTTCCTTCTTTTCTGGATTTCGAAATGATGATGATTTATATATATCCTCTTTTCTTTCTGGGCTTTGCATATTTGCAGCTTTTCTCTGCGGTATTGTTGCGATTTTGAAGGAGTTTCGCTTGCAATCTTGTTTAAGGAGTTTGACTGGGCTTGTTTTGATTTGATCGTGGACAGTTGGGTCTGTAGCTGCGACTTTCATGTGGACTTTCGACTTTCTTACTTTACTGTTTGTAACCCGATTTGAACGGATTCTTTGAACTGGTTTTCCAATTTACTTGAACTGGTTTATTTTCTGGTATGAACTGATATGAACTGGTATGAACTTGTTTGGATTTGGATTTTTGAAACTTGATTCTGAACTGGTTTTCTCAGAAAGAATTGGTTTGAATTTGTTTGACCATTTCTAAACTGGTTTGATGTCGTTTTCGGAAAGATTGGCGTTATGGTCCGACTCTTCGGGCAAACCGCCTTTCCGAATAAGCGCTTTTGGCCAAACAACTTATTTCGACATAATTTTCCTCTTCATCTTTCTCGGTCGCCTTTGATAAGAATTGATTGTTCCCGGATAGGCCATTGGCCGAGAACAAACACCCGGTGATGACACCGTTCTGAGGGTGTCAACTAACCGAATAACTTCTACTAGCTATTATTTTGACTTGTTTTGCAGGTTTGAACGAGATCGGAAACTCGTAGTCGGATAGTCGGAAGAACATGAGAAGTAATAGGAATTTTTATATTTTATGCAGAAATGTAATTTTATATATTTTGTAAATTTTTATTTATTAATTTTTTTTGTAATTTTATATTTATTATATTTTTGTAAATTTTTTATTATTATTAATAAAATCTTTAATTTATTTATTCCTTTTTTTTGTAAAGATTTGTTATTATTTCTAATAAAATCTTTAATTATACATTGTAAAAACATCATTATTAAAAACTAACTTTGGTTAAAAGAAAAGAAATATATTAAAGTGAAACAAATAACTTCTTTAGCATGCAAATGTGATTAACTTAAAAGTGTTTAAAATGACACAATATATTAAAGTGAGCAAGGTTTAAATTAGAATAAAATTATTTGAATGAAATGAGATTATGAAACAATGCACTAATGACTGATTAATTTTTAAAAAGAGACATGTGATAGATTTAAACTGACATGAAACTAATAACATGAAAACAAACTGACAAAATGGAAAGGAGCTATTTTTGTTCTTTTTTTATTTTTAAAATAAAATAAAATGCAATGCAAATAATTCAAACGAAATAAAAAGGTACATATCTATTAATTTCTGATTTCTCCAACTCATCTGACTAATCTCATTTTCGACACAAATTCCGACTGAACCCCGTCAACCAGATCAAAATGGCCCAAATTAAATTGTGCCTGGTGATAGAAACAGTACCGGCCTTGAACGAAATAAAACAGCAAAAAAAAAGCAGAGAAATCCATTTATGTTTCCGACTAATAAATCCAATGCCATGAACTAACTTGGCCAAAAATTTCAATTAAATAAATGTAATAAATCCCGACTTGAGCCAATTTTGTACCGCTTTCCTTTTGAGAAATTTAAGTGGCAGGTAGCAGAAGAAGCCGAAAATAACTGTCTGTTGAAACCAAATTCCACAGAACAGAATCTTGCACCGACTTGAACCAAACCAAATGGATATCTCCACTTAAATCAACCCATATGACAAACTAAATGTCTTAGAAATCCAACTGGCGACAGAGACTCGGCCCATTGACATAATTACCGTATCTCGAACATCCTGATGCGAAAATTACCGTGGCTTTCTGTTTATCTTCAAAGAAAATAAAGAACTCGGAGACGAAGGTTCTGATTACTAAAAAAAAACCCAGCGACAACTCATCTTCAAAAATATTCAGCAAACGAACGTGAAAATGACCTTTTTTCCCTTTAAGAACTAAAGTGTACCAGACGCGGTTCCTGCAAAACGAAACAAGCTACGTAACCTGTTAATAGTTAGCTGATGCAAAAATGAGATGCTATGCGACATGAACCGACTAATCTGAGGGTAAATTTTGGGGTATTACAGAAGCCATCTGAATCTTTTAGGAACAGGTTACCTATAACCTGCTCTGATACCAATTGTAAGTAGAGTTGCACCTAAGAGGGAGGTGAACTAGGTACTGAAAATCTTTTTTCGGTCTTGATGTAGATTTCTTGTTTTCATTTCCTAAAAGTTACTAAGTGTTGAATGTAGTAAAAGCGGAAAGTAAAGAGACACGACGATGTATCCTAGTTCCCCTCACAGCCTGAGAGTACTCCAGTCCCCTTTCAATACGAAAGAGATTTTTCAATATTGTTAGATCCTAAGACAAAACTTCTACCTAGTCTTTCTTATACATACTATAACTAATCAAAACACCAAGAATAATCCTCTTGGATTTTTCACCAAGTCCAATGAGAACAATCGTCTCAAAATGGACCTCTTGCTTCCAACAATCTAGGACAGCAAGGTTACAACCTTACAAACTTATTTCCAACAATTCTGGAAAAATAAGACGTAATCAAAGAATAAATAATTATGGTTTAAGTAATTTGCAGCAGTATTTAATTATCAATCTTGCGACTGATCTTCTTCTTGAGACTATGATGAAATAGTGAAATTTGAGGTGCAGTAGTTTCACTCTTGAAAATTGAGAATTTTTGACACTTGTGAAAATTTGGAATTTGAGAGATGAAATGAAATTTGAATTTTTTTTGCAAGAAGGTTAATCTCAAAGTCTGAGATTATGAGGTATATAAATTCCTCTAAACATCTTTTCAAAAGAGTGCAAATGACCAAGAGTTTTCATGGTTCAAGAAGAAATGAGAAAACACAATTCTGCCAACAGATGCAATTTTTCTGGCTCACTACGCCAGTAGTAACCAATTACTATATGTGGGTAATCGGCTACCAGCCTCAACGTTTGAAAAAATTTGAAAGTTTACACAAGGTAACAGATTACCAGGAATAGGTAACCGGTTGCTCTGAACAGATTTTGCAAAAATCACTTTGAAACAGAGGCAAAAATATATTGTAAGAGTTTTAAAACAATTTTAAAATGATATGCAAGAATGAGAGATGAAGTTGAACACTTGTACAACCTATATAGAAGCTTAATGTTGTACCTTCATTTGTGTAGAACTTTGTCTTCATTTTTTAACAAGTCTTGACATATTGATTTGACATTAAAGTTCTTAAAGCTTGATTTCTTTGAGATTCTTTTATCCATCCTTGTATGTTGTAGAGTGTGTCGTCATCAAAATCGTTTGAGAAGCCATGTCCTTACACAACTTAGTAAGAATTTTGTATAAACAACCTACTATACAAATCGATCTGTAATCTTCCAAGTTAATAGGATGACATACCTTTGGGATCAAGGTGATAAAAGAAAAAGTTACAGCCTTAGAGAGATCTGCGTTATTATGGAAACCCTTAACAAACAAAACAATATCCTCCTTCAAAATATCCCATCAAATTTTGATGAAGACAAAGTTATATCCATTCGGCCCGGGGCTCTTTGCTCCGTCACAACCCCAAACCGCTGCTTTGATCTTTTCATCAGAAAATGGTGCTTCCAAGCAACTGGCTTCAGATGGACTTAGTGATTTAGTTGCGATGCCCTCCAAAATAGGTATGTTCATATCTGATCCCCTATATTTCTGAAAGAAAAAAAATTCCAAACAACTTCCTTAACATCTACTATTGAATCAACCACACCATTTCCCGTTTGAACAACCCCTATATACGTTTTCCTCGCCCTACCTTTGACCAAATTATGGAAAAACCAAGATTTTAAGTCCCTTTCTTGAGTCCACTTAAACCTATATTTTTGAATCAACATATTACACCTAATAGATAAATAACTCCATATTGAACAAATAGCCTTGTTCCTTCTATTAACCAACTCTTTCACCTCGTCATTCACACGCCTCGATAGCATATTGTCAACACCATTTATTTCTTTCACCCCTTCTTTAACTTTTAAAATATGCCACCCAAACACCTCTTTGTGCCATCTTTTAAGGCTAACTTTCAATAACTTGAATTTCTCTTTGTTAACAAAATCACTCCTTTCAACCACTTTGATACTCCTCCACTTTTTTTTACATAAAATTCATGAAATCCTTATTATGGAACCAAGAGTTGTTAGTTCTGAAAGGATTTTCCCTCAATCTTCATTGTTAATATTTAACAAAATTGGACAATGATCAGAAATGTCCCTAATCCCAATCACTTGAGCCACCACACTAAACCTTTCCATGAGAGATTCAGAAATTAAAAACTTATCAATCCTACTGATAGATTTTCCATCTCCATTGTACCAAGTAAACGAATTTCCAATGCACAACACATCTACCAAATTAGCTTCTTCAATGAACTCACTAAACTCCCTCTGTTAAGTTCTTCTGTTAAACAAAACACTACCCTTCCTTTCACTAGTCTTTGAAATAAAATTAAAGTCATTCCTAATCACCCAAAGCCCATCCACCAACTTCTTCCTAAGATCCAAAATATTTCCCCACATATTCTTTTTCTGGGACAAATTACACGCTGAGTACACATTGACTATATAATACAAGTTACTTTTCCACCTTACCTTCACTCCCAGAAAAACCTCCCATTTGAAAGTGAAAAATGGCCTCTATTGAATTCAAGTTCCACATCGTGATATTCCCTCTTGAAAGTCCAATTACCTTACTACTGAACCACCCTACATCCTGATTCCTCTAAAAACTTTGTAGTGCTACCAAATCTCGCTACTTTAATTTTAGATTCTTGAATAACAAACATATCAGCTTTACCTGCAAATATATTATGGTTGATCTTCTTCCTCTTGGATACATTTCACCCTCCTCTGATATTTAGTGATTCAATAATCATGGATCCAAGTTTAAGAGCGCCCTCTTCTTTTGATTTCTAGCCTTATTCTTTGCCTCTATGTCTGATTTTTTTTAATGATCCTTCTTCTTTTCCACTGCAACCACTCCTAGTTTTGATATCTCTTTCCAAACCTTATCTTCTACATTAGACTCCAAATTATCCAAAAAATATAAATTTACATTGCCTAACATCAGAATCCGTAGTAGAGTCACAACATAAGATACCATTGCTGAGTAGTTATCTGCTTCTTCCTCTCCTACAAGATCTCTAGAAGACAACCTTGACGAAGGCAAACGGGATCCTAGTTTCTATTTACAAAGAGGATTGAAAAATGAAGGTTGAGAGAAGGTTTCAATTGGATCTTCACTAGATGGATCTCTTCAGTTGTTCGTAAGCCCAAATCTCTTTTTATGGGCCTTTTGATCTTCTTTCCCACAGGCCCACAAACCTCTTTCACACTTTTGGTTTTGGTATTTTTTTTATAATATTTCTTACCAATTGATTTATTCTTTAAGTTCTCTTCTCTGAATAAAGAGTCCAGCAAAAAAATGGTTTCGATACCTTAAGACAAAACCTTTTTCTCCACTAGGGTCCCACCAGATACCACCCTGTCAGCTGATGCTTCCTTGGCAGTAGTAATGGTTGTATCAAAAGCTGACATCCCACATAGCTTATCCTCCTTATTAGTTGACAACACACCCTTTCCAAAATCCACCTTTTCCACGACTTTCTACTTTAGGCAGTCCTCAACATTGGGAGCAGAGAACAACTGAGTACCTCTATTAATAGAGTTTAGGATACATTCCAAAAGCCTATCCACATCGTCCTCCTTGTTAAACCACCTCCAAGAATCATCTGAATCCGATTCTGAAGTTGAATCCTTTTCATGAATAGAGATTTTTGCCATGATACGAAGGGGACTGTGAGTATCTTCCATCATATTGATCCTAAAAGACACTTCATTGACCAATACATTAAAAATTTCGTTCAGAACCACCACACATTTAGTTCTAACTGTGAATCTCGCTACGTCCATGCAACCCCCTTGGAAGTATTATCATTAGCACAAACATATTTCCCCACTGTGTTTGCTAGCATTTTAAAGAAAGGAAAATTCCACGCCTGACATGGTATCCCGAAGCATCTTAACCAAGTAACTCTCTCATTATCTACGTCTCCTTCCCTCCATTATCTAATATTTGAAAACCATTGACTCAATCAAATCTTTGCTTCTCTAATGAGATCACTAATCTCGCCTTCTTCAGTTTCCTTTAACAAACATATATTAGCTCCCAAAGGTGTAACCTTGATTGAAAAAAATCCCATTATCTCGAAGCTCGTTTGAATGTTGTAAGTCATGCATGGGTTGATCACAACTACCATAAAAGCTTTCCTAAGTTTGATCAAATCTTCCTCTCTAGTCTCAAACTTTAAATGTGAACGAGGTATCCCCTTAGCCGGATCTTTATAGCTACTACCCTTGTTCACCACCTCAGCGAAAGAATGATCATCAACTCTATCTAAAGAAGGAAAAATCTTCGACCCTTTTTCCCCTATGAGACTCGGATTCAAGATCCTTCCATTAAAATTAAAACCATTTTTCTTCCCTTCTGCCACATTCCTCTTAAATCTAGGTACGTTAGCGTAAATCTTCTTGCTATCAATAAAATGTTATCAAGTTTAATCGCCAACAATCTATAATCTTCAACACCATTGAACCTTACAAAACCAAATCTTTTTCTAAACTTGTTTCTCTTTGGAGGAATAACAACTTCCTTCAAAGAACCATGAATTCCAAAAAGATCATAAATTTGAGCCACCTTCATCCTATCTGGAAATTCTGATAAATAAACCGTCAAAATACCTTCCTCATCCACTATGTCATCCCTTCTACCCAAATCGTTAGACAAGTTAGAAACTAAGGGATGGTTTTGGACGAAAACACAGTAAGCCAGGGACAACAAGTCGTGCCCTAGATGGTCGAATAAGAGATACCAATGGAGGCAGAGCGTTCACTTGTCATGATAGTAAATTGAAATCAGGACGCCGACCAAGTTACACATTTCCTCTTTGAGAATATGTGTTTCAAATTGATCTGCCAATGGGTTGGAAAGTCCCTAAGCTCATAAAGTTTGCTGGCAACACTAATGCTTTTACATGGTTTACGACTCTTCCTGCTCATTCCATCAATGATTGGACTCGATTAGAAAGATCGTTCCATGAGCAATTTTACATGGGGCAATCCAAGATTAGTCTGAAAGAATTCTCGAGCGTGAAGCAAGAGTTCACTAAATCAATCGATAACTACTTGAACCGATTTCGTTTATTAAAAACAAGGTGATTTACTCAAGTGCCTAAGCATGAGCTAATGGAGATGGTTGCTGGGGGATTAGATTACTCTATTAGGAAGAAACTAGATACACAGTATCTGAGAGATATGGCCTAGTTGGCAGACAGAGTTTAACATGTCGAAAGATTAAAGGATGAGAAAGCCAGAGTGAACAAGGGTAAGGAGGAGCGTATGGCTTACATCGATATAGAAGACAACAAATTGATGTCATATGTCGAATATAATCGTGTCAAGGAGTCCGAGGTTGATGTGGCTTAATTAAAGCCAGGCCTCTTTTCGTGTGTAAGTTATTCACACTTGCAAATGGGAAGAATCCTCTTGAGCCGGAGAAAAGTGATAAATTCCCTAAGAAAACTTATACTTTCGACATGAACAAATGCGATTTTTATTTGCTGGTTGTAGATGTCAAGTATTTATGCCACCAAGCGCAGAAGTACCACCATTAGAACAAAGAAAGAAACGAGGGTTTTGTAAATATCATAATTTTTTAGGGCATAAGACCTCACGATGCTTTCTTTTCATGGATCTTGTTCGGAGCGCACTGAATGAAGGTGAGCTGAAATTTGCCAAACGTAAAACCCCAATGAAGATTGACTCTGACCCTTTGCAAGTCAGGGACACTAGCTCTGTGGAGTCTATGGAAATTAACATGGTAAAAATTTCGGAGGATTTCGACATGGCTGAGTTTGAGGAAATTGAAAATCAGGTCAAAACTATTTACCCAAAGGCTGGTGAAGGACTTGTGGAATTTATCCACAAGTGCAAGGCTGAAGATTCAAAGGTGATGTTATGTTGTATTTGATAAGAAAGCTGCAAAGAAGGTCGAGAGCGCTCATCAGGCAAAGAAGAAGGAGGATTAGAGGAAGAATAGGCCCCACTTTTATTTCGATAAGAGGGGGCACCCCAACAGAAGCAACAAGCCCCTGATCAACATAAGGCTAGACTTAATACTTATGAACCTATGTCCAATGCTCCTCAGGGGAGATGAACTAAACCTCTTGGTAAAGAGAAATTTAAAATCCCTAAGTGGAAGAAATTTAAAATGGGTCGAGGGTCCTTTATGATTTATCAAGAGAACTTCCAGATGTCGAAGAAGCGCTTGTATGGGCCTAGCAATTACAAAGGCAAAAATCTTATGTCAATGATGCAATGGAAGAGGTTCTAAAGTAAGAAAAAAACTTAGAGAGAGGCTGCAGAGTCAACCAACAATAAGCAACATTAAAGTCGAACAACTGACCAGGTGAAAAAGCCAGTGGGGGAAAGTCTTGAGTCCTTTATTGTCTCTCTTCTTTGTCTTCTTCACTTTTTTTCTGTGGCAATTTCTTTTCCTTTGATCTTGGTAGAAGGGCCAGCGGTCAAGGTGGCGTTGTATTTGGTCATCCCCCAGATACTTTACCATCATCTCGATTGCCTCGTCTTTGGTCATCCTCCTATTATTGAGGAATCTTCCCCTGATCGGAAGATGCATAAAAAACAAGACATCTTCTAGTGTGATAGACATCTCACTATGCGGGAAATGAAACGAAGAGGTCTCAGAGTTCCATCTCTCCACGAATCCATTAAGCATGACGTGGTTGACCAGAGTGTAGCCAGTAATGCATAAGTCCTTCAAACTAGATAAGGACAAAACCTTCTGAAACTAATCCTCATTTGGCTAAGGCAAGTCAACAATCTTTCTCCCATGGTTAAGAAAATTTTGGGGATCACACTCCTGAAATTTGTCAGAAATAATCAATGTCAAGAATATTCAATGTCATAAATTATCAACATCAGCAATTAAAATTAACGCATAAAAAAATAAAGAATCCAACTAATGCTACATCTCTGTCCAGATATGTCTGGAAATATGGTCTGGATACAAAGGAAGTAAGGACAAATCAAATGGACCTTCTCCAAAAGCCTCTGCCTCGGCGTCCTCAGTAGCCTTACCCTCTAGAGGTGGCATTGTATTAATAATATCATCAGTGGGAGATGGGTCTGGAGCAATAATATCATTTGTAGGAGGTGGCACTGGTGAATCCTAACGCCTGCAGGAAGATGGGAGAAGTGACACGTTAGATGGTGAATCTTGTCTCCTACAGGAAGAAGAAGATGGAGTGGCTTGAGGTGAAGCACGAGCCTTAGAAGTAGACGACGCCACAGAAGTCGACTGCTCTACCTGACCAAAGATACATGGAGCCTCTAGAACCTGCTGGCTCCGCTCCCGCCGAACGAATGCGTGCTGAGAAAGATTGCCATGTCTGAGTCTGCCAACTCTGTCAACCATTATGCCTGTAAAGTAAAGTAAAACATATCATTAATGCACACATACATCACACATAAGCAAGAAAATAATAAAAAAAAATCATACTGAAGGAAATTCAGGAGATGCATCTCCAAAAGCACCATTAAACTAAAAAGTTGAAACATTTCAAAGATGCATCTTCGGAAGCACTATTAAACTAAAACATTGAACAATTTCAAAGATGCATATCCAAAATTTTCTGCAGTATATGAAACGTTGAATGTACCACATGCAAGTTGACGAAAATATGATCTGATCACGAATTTCAGCCATCAAACAAGTTATACACTATGTGTAGCACCCCAAAATTTGCCCATCTTTTCTCTTGGATTTTGGCTTATGGTTCATTGCATCTCATGTTTCATTCTTGCATAGCATTATTTTTGACAAATGATCAAGGCATCATGGTTTGTTTCTCAAGATAGGAGGAGCATGCTTCTTCAACCTCAAGCAAGATTTCTTATTGACTTTATGGTATTCTCAAGGCTTCAAAGGTCCCTCACCTTCAAGTATGATTCAAGGAAACATAATTTCAAGATCATATGTGATTCACCATGGCTTATCTTGCAAGAAATCATCAAGAGATTCAAGTTTGGTTCAAGATGCTTGACCTAATTTAGCAATTTGTGGATGCTATGATCAAATGAACATAACTCCTTCGTTTTTCAACATCTTGAGGTATTTATTTTTCTAATGAACTATTCTCATCATCCCATACAAGTTCTCTTTGCAAGGAAGATTCAAATTATGCTTGGAAAGTCATAAAAAATTTGAAGACATTATAGGTCATTTTGGGTTTTGGAAGGATTTTATAGCCAACTTCAAAATGTTATAACTTGGTCAATTTTTATCATTTGGAGCCCATTCATTTTCTAAAATGAACTTGAAGATGTCCTCTACAACTTTCATTCAAGGTGAAAGTGCTAAAAACTTATGAAAGATCTTGGTTTTTGTCAAAATATTATAGGACATTTTTGGTCCCTAAAAGACTTGAAATTTTTCTGAGTGTTTTACAATTTTGAACCTTTCCATGGGAGCTACTTTGAAGGACCATATCTCTCAACTCGAATTTCCAAATCAATACTTTGTTTTCACATTGAAAAGTTGGCATCATCCTCTATCCAATGCAAGAAGAAGCATCTCAAAAAGCCTCATGCATTGTGAGAATCATGGTTGCAAAGATTGAATTTCAAAGCTGAAAATCCACTTCAAGTCAGAATTGATTTTGTTTGAATTGGCCTCTAATCACCAAATTAAGCCATGAATTCAATCTAAACATGATTAACCAACTTGCTTGGGTTGATTAGAGCCTTGAAACGCAAGGTTTGAGTGAGTTTTGACAACTTTCAAGTCACACTTTGCTCATGCTGCAGGCATACACGAATTTGTTGAAATTCACATCATTCACACTCCCTCTCCATTCAGAAAGCTTCCCCTATAAATAAGGGACTCATTCCACTCATTTTCATAAGCTTTGATAGCCAGAACCACCCTACTGAGATCCCATTTGAACTCTTAAGCTTGAACTTCGAATTTTCATTTCCACACCCTAAACACTCAAATTCTCCATTCAGTTAGCTTCACCAACATTCAGTGAAGCTAACCAGCTCAAGAACTTGAAGGATCGTGGCCTGAATCAAGCTAGGAGACTCCATTTTCAGAGCTCTGAAGTTGAACTTCAACAGGTACAATTCTTAATTATTTCAACTCAAATTTGTTGCTAAGATGTAATCCTTGATGTGTTAATGCTGTTAGGATTGTTAGATTTTGGTCTTGATTGAGTTTTGATGCTTAATTTTCAAATCCTTGTTTGCTTTTCTTTCTGGTTTTTTTCAAATCGAGTGAGCTATGGTTTAAAGATATTTGGCGTGATGATATGGTTGAGACCGTGTTGAAAAGATGCATCAAATGAAACCACTATGAGCTCCAATGGTTATGTTTTGATGGATCCACGATTCTCTGCAAATTCCTTGAATTTGAAATGGCTGGAGGTTGAAGATGATTGAGCTGGCATCATTTGACCATCCATGCCTTACAGTTGTTTTAATCTGGTGTCTCTGACTTTTATTAGATCTGTGTGGTTAACTTGACTTAGGTCTTTTATAGATGCGCGCTTTTGGATCATTGGATCAGCCACGTCATTTAATGAACTCAGATCCAACGTATCTTGTTTTTTCTATTTTATTTTCTTTTTCTAAATTGTTTTTAAATTCATTTTATTTTTAAAAATTCATAGAAAATTAATTTTTAATAAGAAAAATACCAAAATAATTTATAAAATTTCCTTTTATTTTTCTCTTTCTGATTTTTTATTTTTGTGCATTTTTATTTGTCCATTTGCTATTTTTCTTGAGTTTTAATTTGTTTGAGCCAATTTTAATTAGTTTAAAATTGTTTTTAAGCATTTTAAAATTATGAGAAAAATATTATATGATCCTATGATGGTTTTGAACCTATGGTGATTTTCTTGAATTTTGATTTCTGGTTTTTCTATTTTCCATGTATTTTTGCTTTACTTGATTAATTTTAATTGGTTTAAAACTGTTTTTGAGCCATTTAAAATTATGAGAAAATTTACACATGATCCCATGATGGTTTCTGACCTATGGTGATGTTCTTGGATTTTTGTTTATGGTCTAGCTATTTTCCATCCTTTTTTGGGTTTTATTTGCTTTTTTATTTATTTTAGTTGATTTTAAATTGTAAATTGGAGTGATTTTTGTTTTTAATTCATTCTAGGGTGGTATTCTGTCCCTATTCATGCCTTTTGAGTTCTTGATGTTTTTTTGATGGTTATTCCTCTTGTATGGATGATTTGATGTTTGAATTCTTCTTGAGGCATGATTTTGATTGCCACTTGTGTGATTCCATTTGTATGATCTCTCTTGTGTGTGCATGGTTGAATGTCAAACTTGTTTGATCACGTGGATGTTGTGATCTCTTCTTGCTCATGTCATGTTCATATGCTTTGCCTATGGGATGTTTGCTTTGCACTTGTTTGTATGCATGATTGTTTGGTGTTGACTTGTGTATGGATGAGATGCATGATTGTTTCTTGTGCGCTTTTGTTTGATCATTGATATGACATGAGTATGGTATGTTGTGCTTGCTGCCCTACCTTGCTTCTTGTGCCTCTTGACTTCATCTCATCATGCTTTATGATGATGAATGTTTGTTTGATGTTTGATGATGATGCTTGCTTTGTTTGAGATTGAAATGAATGTGCCTGTTTGTCTTCATCTTGGTTTGATAATGACTTCTTGTTTCTTCATTCTTCATCTTTCTTCATCTTTCTTCTCTTTTTGGAACTTGTTTAAGTTTAGTTCTTGTTTTCATTTGTGATTGAATTGATTGGTGTTTACTTGTGCTTGCTCACATGATCCTTTAGGATTCCTAGTCCCTCTATTTAAGATGGGAGTAGGAGAGATATTAGACTTTCAATCCTTTGCATGATAACAATTAGGATAATCCATTTTCATCTTAACTTTAGGTCCATCATTTGTATGATAATATTAGGTAGACTTCCTTTTTATCCTAACCTTAGGACCACTTTGTATGACAATATTAGGATTTTCAATTTTCCTTTAGTATTCTTTTGTGTCTTCTCTTCTCATCTCAAACAATCTTAAGACATTTAATAAAGAATGATGAACATTGTGCGCCATGAGCCTTAAGTATATGAGAAATGATGAGTGAGGGGTTTCTCCTCACTTGTCTGGAGTGTTTGGTGTATGCCCTTTGGGCGATATGCGACGCATTCGCTCCTATGTCATAGTCTTTAGTGCAACGTGAATCTTGAACAAATTCAATTCACTTCACTAAAACTCTTGAACAAAATTCCAACCTTTTCATCCTTCGACATTGTTCTTAAATCATTTTCAAAAAAAGTACGTTACTTTTCCGTTCTACCGCAAACATGCATCGTCCCTAACTGCTGGAACATAAACTTAATGTCACTCATAAAAAAAACACTTAACCAACTAGCGGTTTAATTTCCTGAACTACGTCTGCTCTGATTTCTCATACCATATGAGGATACGTAGGCACAAGAGGCGATGTCTTGGCGAGCAACCTTCCCCACATCACCCGTAGTTCTCCGAACTACATTGACTATGACTTTCTTATTGTACGAGGGAATACATAGGCATAGGGCGGCAATGTCCTATCAAGTCTCCTTTTTTCTTTTTCATCCCTTGTTTAGTAGTAGCTTTTAGATAACTCACCCCTTTTGATAGACAATAAGCGCGAATCCCGTTGAGTACAACTGACGTGAGGGGTGCTCATACTTTTCCCTTGCGTAACTGACTCCCGAACCCAAGATTTGGTTGCGATGACCTTGTCTTTTTCATTCTTTTAGACTTTCTTCGATCATTTCCTTTCTCTTTCTTTGGGATAAATAACGTTCGATGGTGAATCTTCTGTTTGTTTCCGCCGGCCCTTTTCGCAGTTGCGACACTAGGTCTAAACTATCTTACATGTGATTTATACACATTTCTAACCATCATCATTGATTTCTACACATTTACACTAAAAATAAAAATTTACCGAAAACTCGAGAAACTTACATGAAATTGATGGTTTTTATGAAGTTGAATGATGTTATAGATGAAGCTTGATGTTCCATTGAATTTCTTTGAGTCTTGTTTGATGAAATTTAATTTGGTGCAGGAAAGTGTATTGAAAGAGGTTGAGTTAGGGGTGGACAACGGTCGGCGGCGGACGGTTCCGAGTAAAAAATTATCCACCGTTTAAGACCGACAGATTGAAAAAATCAACTCCCTTTTGTCCGTTTAAGACATCAGTTTTGACGGATAGCGGTTTTTTCGGATAACGGATTTGACGAGTCGTTTCATCCGAGCTGGGACAAATCGTAAAAATATCAAAATCAAAAACTAAAACACCAATCAAAAGAAAAGAAGTCGTACATAAAATGAGAAACAATGAAAAATTAACTAAAACTAAACAACACAATAACTCTTTTTTTTAAAGATTTGTTAAATACTACTTTTCCTTTTGAAGCAAGATCTAGAATGCATAACATATTTTAAGAAGATTTTAACAGAAGTAAAAAATAGTAATATGTGTTCCTTCTTGTAGTAACATAGTTGCCGTAAACTTAAACATAAAAATATTAATGGAGTCATAAAAATGGTGCGGTGGAAAAGAACTTTTATGGAGATTGGCATTAAAAATGGTGTGGTGGAAAAGAACTTTTATGGAGATTGGCATTAAAAATGGTGTTTTGATGTTAAATATTGTGTGGTGTCTTGAGAGAAAAAAGGAGAGAGAAAAACAATAGTGAGTGAATTAAGAAGAAAATGAAAATAGAGTCTAAGCAATAAAAAAAGAAAAAAAATTAAGAAGGATACGTGAATATACAATGGTTTTTGAAAAAGCAATTTGTAAAGTAACTCTAATCACTATTATTAGGATTTGAATATTGTGGTGTAAGATACTTATACCTATCACACTATTAGGAATTGAAGACTGTGTTTTGGTCGGTGATGAATTTTACCGGATCAATTTTTATCACCCAACGACCAATGTAATCCAGTAAAACTTGAACCTTTTACTCTTTGGATCCGACAACCCAACCGTTTCAAAAAATTTATGATCGGATATAGCTAGACCCTTCGGGTCTCGAGTTCTTGTTCACCCCTAAGTTAAATTGAATTTGAAGAAAACTGTAAAATGTGAAAGAAAAATAATCTAACGCGATTTATGTTTCAAAATATTTTAGAGATATATTGTTGAAATATTTCAACCTTCAATTACATTTGAGCACGTCTGAAGATATATTTTCAAAATAAAATAACATTTATAAAATTTTACATGCATTAGAACTATTAAAGGTGTCGTAAGAAATTCTCTTCATTGCATCATATGGGCTGATGGGCTGATTTCAACCAACAATCAAGTAAAAGTACGGTAATACCCCCCACAATGTTTCCCAGTTCTCTCCACTTCTCAGTTTCGCATTTCTCAGTTCTCCATCACCTTCTCTCTTCCATCAATAACCCAAACACACACACTCATCTCTCTCTCTCTCTCTCTCTCTCTGATTCATTACAGAAAATAAAATGTTGCGGTCCCTTACGAGAACCGCAGCAACACACAATCATTCATGGCGCAACAACCTCACCACAAGAGTCTCATCTCTAAATTATTCTTCCAAGTCTCCAACAAAGTCCACTTCCACTTCCAAAACCCCTCCCACCGCCGCAACCGCCGACATCTTCTTCGACGAACAGGAACGCCTCCGCAATCTCACCGCCGATGAAAAGAACCCTTCTCTCAACGTGGGCCCCAACGGAAGACCCCTATTCACTTCCGCCGCTTCCCTATCTAAGCTTACCAACAACGACACCTGCACCTACTTCCAGCTCGCGTACACTCTCCCTTTGAGCCTTTTTTGCTTTGTTTACCACTACGGCGTTTTCTCGAACACCTTGCGTGCGTAGTTTTTTTTAAAACTTCTTTATCCGGTGTTAAGTTACTGACTCGCTTTAATTTTCCAGGAAGGAGACGTTGGATGCTGCTTTGCCGGAAGGATTGCCGATTGGTATGTCGAAGGAGTTTCAGGATTCTATGCGAACTGCTTTGCTTGTTCGCCAGAGCTTTTTGGATCTTCGTGATAACTTCAGACGTGTGGTTGATCCCCCAATGTGGTCACCACATGGTAAAGGTGTGCTCTTTATTGATGTTCTAAATTTCTATAAACTTTGATACTGGGGAAAATGCACACAAATGCAGTTGATGGGGCTGCAATTGTAGTTGCAGTTGCGGTGCCAATGTAGAGACATTCTAAAACTTATTTATTGTTGCGGTAATTGGGGTTGCAGACTGCAATTTATAACTATAGTTAAGACTCGAATTGATTTGTTTTCTTGGTAAATTTTTTAGGAGTCAAAGTTAGGAAGCAAGTTGTTTTAGATGGTCCTGTTAGTTCTGGGAAAAGCATTGCGCTTGCAATGCTTGTTCAGTGGGCTCGAGAAGAAGGTTGGTTGGTTTTCTATGTTCCCAGAGGAAAGGAATGGACACATGGAGGATTTTTCTATAAGCATCCACAAACAGGTCTATGGGACACACCTGTTCAGGCTGAGAATGTCCTCAAAGTAAGACTAAAAATTTCACTATTTCTAGCTTTACCATGTTGTATATCATTGTATGTTTGTGTCTGTATGCTAAGCATACTTTTCAGTTGGATGACCTGTTTATAGAACATTTCGAAGAAGAGAAATGAATGAAACAATGTGTTTTCTTGATGATGCTTTGGCAACACAAATCAATTTTTAAAGGTTGTACAGATTGTTTCCTAGGATGGTTGTTAATTGTCTGACTTTGTATGGTTATCCCATTGTCATTTCGAAACCTATGTTACATTTCTGTTTGTCTAATTGACCTGGCAGTTCACTGTTTACCTATAAGAAATTGCCAACTGCTTTCTGTCATCTCAGTTTTCCCAACTGCTTTCATGCAGTTACTTTCTTTTCCTGAACAATTGGAGAGAATGTTGATTTTTACCTATGCTATGATTTTGTTTACATCCTTAAATGATGTCATGATTATAAAGACTAGAGGAGTGATAACCCACATTATCCAATGATAGACAAATCTTAGCGAGTTAATGATTATGTTAGTTTTTAGGATTTGAACCATGAACCTCCTTTAAAACTCCTTCACTCTCCCTTAACTCATCAACTGAGCTACGCTAGACAATGATGTTGGCTATCACTTCCCCTGTCTTAAGATATATCAAATAAAAGTTTTAATTACTAGGATACTAGATTAGGATAGTTCTGAACCCTATGCATATTAGAAGCCATAAATATAGATGTTTAATAAAGAAAATTTTAAAATATGATATTTTTGTAGGAAAAAGTTGTTATTCTCCTACATACTACCTTCGTCCTTTAATTATATGACCCCATTGAGTAAAATACAAAAATTAAAAAAGTTGGCTGTACTGTACCAGTAAATTTGCTGACAGTTGGTATTATTTACAAGTTTACCCTTCACGAGTGAAATTGTTAATGTTTTATAGAGTATTTAATACAAATCGCAAAAAAAGATGTAATATAATTAGGGGTGGTATGTTGGCAAAAAATAATTAATGTATTTGAAAATTTGAAATGGGTCATATAAAAAGGAATAAAGAGAAAACTTAAGAGGGACCTATATTAAGGGACAAAGGTTTTATTTTGTTTTATTTGATTTTGGATGTTTACTTATATTTTGCTTATTATTGATGATTACGATAAACACTGGTTTGTTATCAGTCTCCTTGGCTCATTACCTCTAGATACATTGAATGTTATGGATAATATTCTTCCAGGATTTCTTGAAGTACAACGAATCCTACCTAAAGCAATTGCCATGCCAAATATTTGATCCAATCCCATTAGGCGAGGGTGCTGGTGTGGGATGGTTAAAAGATGTTGATTCCATGGCTGTTCCTGAAGGTACAATGTTGCATGAGCTGGTGAAGACTGGCATTGAACAAACACATGCAGCTGTTGGAGTGGTAGTTCGTTTGAGGAAAGAGTTATCACTTGTTAAAGACATGCCTGTTCTTATTGCAATTGATCAAGTGAGAATCAAATTGCTTGATGTTAAAATGATGTTCTTTCTTTGAAATTATTTGTTCTCAAAATTGGGCTATGCTATTTGTTTTCCTTATTTGATGTGATTGCTTCTCTACAGTATAATAACTGGTTTACATTCAGTGAGTATGAGGAACCTGTCACAATTCGTTCATGTCGGCCAATACATGCTAGAGAAATTACGATGGTTAGTACATTGTTTCTTTATATTGTAGAACAATGCCAGCTCTATATTATTTTCTGCCTATAACTTCTGCCCCTGGAAATATGCTACATTAGATGTTTTCTTCTTACTATTGCAGGTGAATGCTTTTAGGTCAATGATGCATGATGACATGATGGTAGGTGCTTTTTCTCATTCAACAGCTGTAGGAAAGCTTCGTAAAGACTTACCAGATGTACCGATCGATGCCCGTGCTATATTTCCTCGATACAGTTTAGAGGAAGCAGACACTGTTTGTCATTATTATTTAAGGTATGCTTGCACAGTCTCTCTGTTCCTCAAGTTGATAATATTGCTTATAAGGCACAACAATAACACTATATAGTGTAATAGCTAACAAATCAATCGGTCTATAATTAGTTGTCTAATTTTATGTCGCTTAAACTCATTTTCCTATTTGAAATGTATCATTGTTGGACATCTCCGTATTCAGTGTAAGTTTATAACTTTGTCAGAATAGAAAGATACATTGTAGATACGTAAGTGTTCTTTGAGCTAGCGATCGATGGATGAATGTTCTTGTATATTTATACCTTTCTTTGATTCTTACTGTGCAATTAAATTTCATAGCTTGAAAATTGTGTAACATATTCCTGAGTCCCTTGTTTTTCCTATTTGACAGGCAAAGGCTTATTCGGCGCGAAGCATTCACAGAAGAAAATTGGAAAAAAATTTACTTCCTATGCAATGGAAATGGAACAGAGATGAGGGGGTTAGTTCCTTTCATGCGATGACAGACACCAATGCGTTACTATTAATTATTTTTAACCAGGAAGATGTATTCTGAATGTCATCCATAATAATATAGATATTTTGTATTTTCTTGAGCTATATTCATCATAGGATAGAATACAGTTGGATTACTATTTGCACGATCCACTTTAATCTGTTTAATTTGCTTAAAACTTGTTCTCAAAAGCAGTGTATTGAATGTTTGTTGCAGACTGTGTACATCTAAAATCTTATTTATTACAAAAATGCTGAATTTTGTTTCAAAATATTTTCTCCCTCTATTAACTAGACCAGAGGTTTCTTTTATATTGAAAAGTTGTGTGATGGGATATTAGGAGGTCGAACTGTGGGGCAAGAACCAATATTCTCCTAACTACTCAGCTAGGATGTGGGAATAGTGAGACTCATTCTTATTGATAGAAAAATAATTTCTTCATTGAAAAAGTGGCCAAAAACAGCTGTTAAAAAAACCTATGAAGTGGACCGAATTGCCGAACCGAATCAAACTGAAGTTAAAATAATTAAACTTAAATCATATTGCATAAAATGGTTTTAGAACTGAACTGAAACTATAATCGAACTGAATTGAAAGCAAATCGAATCAAAATTGAAAATGAAAAATACTAAAAATAAGTTTTAAATTAAAAATAAAAATTTGAAAAATAGTTTAATGGTTCTGTTCTTTAATAAATGGTTTGGTTTGGGAAAAATTGTCTTCTAAGGGTTCGTTTTAAATTAAAAATAAAAATTTGAAAAATAGTTTAATTGTTCTGTTCTTTAATAAATGATTTGGTTTGGGAAAACTTGTCTTCTAAGGGTTCGGTACAGTTTAAAATTTTTATATGGTATATCAAATCAATTATTTTGATTCAGTTCGGTTCTAAGTAAATTGAAACGGTTTGATTTAATTCGAGTAAACTTTTATTATGGCTCGGTTTGGTTTTTTCGTTGAACTGAACTGTGAACAATCCTACCCTTTAGAGAGACGTCATTCGGTACAATACTACCCTTTAGAGAGACGTCATTCGGTACACATTAATGCACTTGGTACTTGACTAATATGAGCTTGTTTGATGGTATTTTTAGCAAATTAAATCACAAATTTTCGTGTATTTAGGGGATTAAATTTAAAAAAAAATTCTAGACAATTTGTGCAAAACTTTTGAGAAAGTGTGTTTCTACTTGGTTATTAATGTTTGAATGTAGAGAAATTGGACAGGGATTCCTATACGAACAATATAAAGTTGTTCGACATGTAAAATGAATAAAGAAAAACACAACAAAGCAATCAAATAAAATGTTTAGATTAAAAACTTAAGAACATGGACGCATATTCATACATGTTTCATCACAAACTCTTTCTTCTTTGTGATTTGAATACTTGAGTTCTACAAGGAATAATGATAAAATTTGCGAACTATTGTTACATGAATGAAATATGCTTATGTAATACATTTTCATAATCATCCATAACAGTATACTTGTCGGCACTCGACAAGTACACCATTATGTGACCTTCTTTCCTCTACTTTGCTTCCACATGTTGGTCTTTGAAATTGTTTCTTAAATACTCTTATTATTGAAAACCTTCTTCACAACCTCTAACTACCACTGCCAAGGAGTTTCTCTATCGGACCCTGTAGTAGTGTTGAAATGTGATTGACCTGCTTGTGTTTTAACTTATGTATTTATTTCATTGCACTCATTCCTATTAAATATGTCAAATCATTGCCAACCTTTTTGAGATTCTGATCATGTTTTGAAGAGAGAGTGATCCTAATCTTGTGGATGTGCTCTTGAGATTCCTCTAAACCACGTTCCTTGGGTCTCCAAGTCGTCTAATCCCTACACTCAAGAATACACCATGTCCAAAAACACTTTGTGGGCGAGTCGAACTCACCACCTTAATCGAAGTATTCCTATGTCAAAATTGTTGGTCAACAATCTCATGCATTTATATCACTTTCATATAAAAAATGCTAGACTAAAATTCTCAGGCTAACAGAGCTTGAGTCGGGCGACCTAAGCTCTATGTGATGTAGATCAGGTGACCCGTGACACGACTGACTCGTTGATGTTGGGTCATGCATGCTCTGTCCACCACTACCATGCACAAACCTATTATCAGGTAATGATAGCATACACAAACTAGATATTTGGCTTCTAAATGAGTAAATCTTAATCGCTATTGACTTTTCTCTTCACGCTTTTTGTATTTCTCGGAGTAAAACTTCTTACTCGACTCTTTTTCTTCAAGTTCAACTATATCATTATCAACCCACCATCACTGTGAACCCTAACACTTAAGTATTTAATTTCTCCTCCATCACTGTGAACCCTAACACTTAAGTATTTAATTTCTCCTCCATCCTCTCTTTTTCTTGGATGACGATTATTTCGAAACTAGATGAGAATAACAACGTGGTAGAGCCTTCTACTCATGAGGAAATTATAGGGATGTGGGAACACTGTGTTAGGAATGCGAGACAACTTTATGGGGCGGTCCAATATAATTCTATTGAGTTAGAAATGTGTTGTAATTATGATAGAAGTTTCAATTCTAGTAGTGATATTGTTCCCCTTTTATCCTATTTTTTCCCATGATATACAGGATCACCAATGGCGTCTAGTTCTTTGAAACAATTGGAAGTTGGAGATTATGAGACCATTTATCCAACCAAGGAGAAGGTGAATTTCTTTAATAAAAGCAAAAAATTTTCTGGCTCAGAGGAATTAGAAGATGTCATCATAGAACCTTTTTTCGAACAGGACATGGTTAATACGACGTCCCTGCTAATTCTGAAGAAGACGTATTCTATATGCATCACCCCATCATATATGGCTTGAGGTGTTAATCCCTTTTACCATGTTTGAGTTCAAGGTTCTTAGAATCATTAATGTTACTCCTCTCAAATATCTCCTCACTGAAGGGCCTTTATCAGGGTGTTTGAAATCCTCTGTAGGAACTTAGAAGTCACACCTTTAATGGGTATCTTCTTTTATTTCAATGGTGTACTAAGACGTTATAAGTAAAGGCGACTAGGTGACCCTATACGCCCTTCCCGGGATCCTTTTCACCCCTCATTCAAACAATTACAGGATTAGTAAGATAGATTTGTGAGAGTACAAGGGAGAGATAACTGTTCCGTGTGGATGTTTGAGGAGATTGGTGAAAATTGATTTCCTATGTACCAGACAAATGATCTTGTGGCGATAAATGGCTTTAACTATGAGTTCCTGAGCGAGATGGAATGGGAGGTCCTTACAATTTTGGAGGAGTTTTGCATCATGAGCTTTGGGGAAATGGAGGAGTTTGATAAAAACTATGACAATGAGAAAGAAATTGGTGATTATTTGCATAAATTTGATGTCTATTCAAGGGTCAGCAATTAACATGTTCACTTCGACTAACACTTTATTATTTCCTTACAGAAAGGATGATGACAATGATATTATACTAATTATTTAATTAATCAAATATGGATTGACATAATTAATTATTAATTAATTATATTATGGTCTATTGTTATTAAACACTAAATAGATGAATTGTTTGATTGAGTTTTGTGCTGAATGGACCGTAATGGGTTGGACCATTCAGTTAAGCCCAATGAGAGGTCTCTGCCCTCAACCGTTTAGCTATTTAAGTGTCTCCCCATTAGACAATTAAACTACTCTAAAAATTCTAAACGGCAATGAGGGTAGTAATTCTCTCATACTCACAAGCTTCGACAACCGTCTCTTCAATCTTATAAGGTACATCGTTCTAATTATTCTTGAATATTGTTAGATTAAACAATATGCTATAATTTGTATCTATTAAATACATTTAAATCCTTGCTAAGAAGAAAATCCTTCACACTAGGAAGAAGAATGAGTGGGGCGAGAAGTGGTTTAACAATCCAAGAGCCACTCTGGAGGCTTATTGAGAAAGGGAAAGAGGAAAATAAGTGGACGGGTGACCATCATTTCCTCTAGGCATCTGAAGATTATCAAACCTGTTATGGCTAAAGGGGAGGCGTCTCCAATACAAATTTGAAAGCATAAAGACGCCCAACTTGACCACACCATAGATTTGGAAGCCTAAGATACCACATAGCTCGATGGAATGCCCATAAAAGGAACATCCTCCACCAACCCTTAGAAAGAAAGGTGTCTTCCCTTCGAAATTAGAATTTTGATACTATGAGTTATGTGCGAGTTCACTTTGATTTTCCTGCAGACTTTTCCAACAACCATCAAGCGGTGGTTCACTTGGGGTATGCTAAAATGCACAACCTGACAGAGACCCATATGATGAGGGGACTCATATTGGAGTGCATAATGTTCAACTCCTACAACTGGTCAGATAAGCCAGTTGTGGATCTGAACACCAAGTTGAACATCGTGCATGAAACATTCACCGATACTTAGAACTCTCTGAAGTCCACTACTTAAGAGTGTGACAGCTAGAAAGATACACATAAGACAAAGAATGATGTTGTATTTTTTTCCTTTGGAATAAAATTTGACTCGCACCATGATCTTATCCATGGATGCAACACGTTTTCTGGGCGAGAGACTCATTGAAGTGCCCCACTTTCAAAGAATTTTGAAATGCCCCCATAAACATTCCCTTGTTTATATGTACCACCTTTATTGTTCCCTCATTGAATTGGGAGAGATATTCCCTTAGAAATCATAGTGCCTCCGATGGAAATTAAATAGGTTAGTTGTGGAAACCTTCCGGTGCTTGCTCGCCGAAAAGTGATGAACTAGTTTCCTCACGAGATCCTAATAAATGGTCACCAAGAGACAGAGAAAGATCATATACCACCTCAGAGCCACTTCCTTGAAAGTACTGGACAATGTCTTACACTTCAAGGAATCTATAGGCCAATTATTTCCATCTGAGTATTGATGGAGGCGATGTGCTTCTAAGGGCCGCTATTTCTGTCAAATGTCGTCAATGAGGGGGTTGAAGTTATCTGGAACTAGAGCACCACATACTTCATTAGAGAGAGGTTGGGGATCCAGGATCTTATTTTACTTGGCTAATTTTCTTCGTGACATCGTTGTTGAAGAGTTAAGACAATGACTTATAAGATTTGATTGGAGCGGCACAACTTCCCCATAGCAGCTCACATCTCTATTATGACCTCGTTGTCACCACCAATGATATTGCTAGCTATTGTGGTGTTTCACTGTGTCACAATGATGAGAAAAATAGCTGAGGCGAATGAAAGTTAAATGAGAGTATGATCTAGGTTAGTTTTACCGAGGTCTCATGATGGTGTTTACTGTGAAAATTGGTAAACAACCGCTGGTCTTCCAAAAATTTGGTTTACTTGTAGGATCAACCAGTGAATCCTAAGGACATAGGTATTGTATTAATGTATTTCTGGAAAATTGATGAACACTTCGACAACATTCATTAGTGTAAAAAGATTATTTTGATTGTTTGTTGAAAAGATTAAACTTAACAAAAGTTTATAAAGGAAATGCAGTGAAGAAAATAACTCCAAAGTAAAAGAAGTGTAGTAAAGAGCAATTGATAAAATAAAGTAAATTCTTATTGAAAAAAATGAATGGTGTTTCAAACATACATTTCTCAACAGTAACTCTTTTTTCACGTTAACTTGGATACTTTGAGTAAGTTTTGAGTATAGTACAACAATTGAACACACGGAAATCCTAATACTAAACCCCTATTTATAATACATCGAAATAACTGTCTCCAACGAACATTTCTCCAAAAATTGACACGTCTCGAACTGCATGTCCTCATTTCGCCATAGTTCTCCACGCGTCTCTCCTGAGAAATGGATAAGGACAAAAGATAGTTATCTATCTGTGTTTTGAAATTCAAACTTCTGTTGAAGGAAGGCTCCAAACCATCCCTTCAGCGAAGTGACCTTCTATAATTAGAAAATATTTCTAAGTTTCATCCAAGCATGTCTCCTTATGAGAACCACTTCGAAAGAACTTCACATTAACTTCTGTCGAAGTCCATCAAATTTAAGAAACTTTAATTTTCATTTAGTTTCTCAAATGGGAACGTGGCGTCGAAATTCCCAGCCAACAAATTGCACCCCAAAAATGTCATTTTCAACTAAATGGAGAAAAGGGTATTTTTTTTTGAAGTTTTTCATATTCTACGCCAGAAAACCTTTGGACTCCTATGACGTCATTGTCATCATGACAACTTTCCCCAAACATCTTCTCAAACCCATGCGTGAAATCTTTTCAATCATCACACGTATAGTCCCTAGGAGATCATGGATCAAACTTTTAACTGCTACCGTCTCATTACACAACCCTCACATGACATATGTTTCGTGATTCTTCTCACCATTAATGTTGCACATTGATCGTGTAAAGTAACCGTTCCACTTCATCCATCTATAAAATAGTGAAAAAACATCATTTTTTCTCTTTTCACTCTCTGAACTCTCAAGCGTATTTCTTCAAACTTTATCTCTTTCAAATCTTTTTCTCTGCAAACTTACTACAATAATTGCTTCCACTTCAAAAATATCCTATGAAATAAGAAAGAATGCTAAAGACTCCAAAAAATCTAAAGAACTTGCTCCAGTTCACCGAATGTTAGGTCCATACGTGGTTGGAAATCAACAATACATTCCTGAACCTCCAAATGAAAAGGATAAATGTAGGATTTATCAATCACAGGTACTAATTCCCCTTCTTATCTCTGGTAAGACCCATGCTACGTTAGGTCCTTTACTTGATCTCACTGCTGACTCTGTTAAGGTTAGGGAATTTTCCCCCACTTACGACCGTTACAAACCCATAGCCAATGGTTTAAAACCTAGAACTGATGAGGAGATCAAAATTGATGAGAAAGTGCAGGTAGATGGTCAAGGTTCTCCTTCGACCATAGCTTCTAGGCATCCAATCAATTTAGCGTTTATGAACACTACTTTTAGGGTTTTCAGGTCATGTCCTTTATCCATAGACCTTTCTGATTACTTAGCCTGGCTAGAAAAAAAAAATAGAAAAAGCAAAGTCCCAAGTTTGGGAAAACATGGGCATCTTCGACCTAATTCAGCTGTCAAAGGTGGAGCCAGGTTACTGTCCATCTATGCTTATTACTTCTCTATATTTTTGGGACAACACCCATACTAATTTCCACCTTCCTTGTGGGATGGTTACCCCGACTTTGTTCGACGTCGCTGCCATTACCGACCTTAAACCTATTGGAGTGGATTATGATCTCACCCTTTTAGTTGAAGACTCAATAGGTTTTGAAACCAACAAAGCAACTTTCAATGTAACACCCCGAATTTAATCGGAATATTTTAATTAATTTATTTAATTGAGAATATTCGTATTTTCGGTGTTTTGGGTGTTTTCGGTGGTTTTGGGAATTATTGGGGAATTATGCATATTTGGAGTATTTATTTTGGAATAATAGTATGTAATATGGATTTATTAATATTATTATGAATTAAAACAAATATAAGTGAAATAAGGGTAATTTGGGCATTTGGAGGAGTTAGTAAGGGTAATGAAGGAAAAGCCAAATTGGGAGGCCCAAGACTAAGTTGGACAAAATAGAATTCTGAAGAGATTTAGAATTCATTGGTTAACCGTGAAAAGAATGAGGCCAGAGCTCTGATGGAGGGAGAAGTAGAGGCAAAAGCTTCGGAAGACCCCGAAGTTAATCGTGAAAGCTGCGAATCGGCTAAGGTATGGGGAGTATCGCATTTCATAATTTTCTATGTATGCCTTTCGGTGTGTTTATGGTGGGGTTTATGATTTAGGGTATGTTGGATTGATTTGGGAGAATTAGGGAAATTGATGAATAGACTTTGAGGTTATGATTGATGGCATGTATCCCTGAATATTGACATGAATTTAGGAAACCTTATCGGACTGTTTGATGTGTAACATGAGTTTGGAAACCTTAGGCCTTCATGGCCAAAACCTTGGATTGTGATATGTTTGACCTTGTAGGAATAGGAATGTTCAAATGTGAGTAACTCTGATGCACTCAGAGCAATTGCAGGAAAATAGTGTTTTAGGCAGTGCAAATGTTGCCGGATTGGCCTAATGAACCATAGGGTTTGTGCCGTTATCGTCGTATGATCTTAGGGATAATTTGGGGGCATTGGGTATGTGAATCGTATGAGTTTTGAGTAGAAATCAGTTCTGGTGCGTAGCAGGTTTTTACTGTCATCGCTCTGTTCGCCTAGCGAGCAAGCCAGCGAAGGTTCGCTACAGGCTCGCCTAGCGAGCAAGCCAGCGAAGGCTCGCTACCAACTCGCCTAGTGAGCGAGCCAGCGAACGTAGCAGAGTTCGCGAATATTGATTGTGTGCAGCGATGCCGTGATGTTTGATTCTGGGATTCCTGTGATGAGTTACTATGAGTATGACAGTGAAGTTGCGTGAGTAATAAGTGATAGTATGAGAATTACCGCGAGTGTAATTATGATGAATTAATATGAGGCAATGTGAGATGATATTAGGGATTAATATGTGAATACTATGTGATGATATGACGAATTAACATGAGTACAACTGTGAAGTTTATGTGATTGATAGGCGATAGTGTGAGGATTACCGTGAATATAATTTGATAAATTAATATGAGATGATATGGGGGTAGTATTATGAATTAATATGGGATAATATGACTATGAGCTAATATGTAATTTATACGTGATTATATGATGGCATGATGTGTGAGATTAATTAATATGATGAATTATGATGATATGTTGTATGATGAGTAATATGATGAATTATGATGATATGCTGTATGATGATTAATATGATGAGTTATGACGTATGATGAATATGATGAATGATGATGCACCATATGTTGTTATTATGAGGATTATTGTGGCGTGTGCATCATGCATTCATGTGCATCCGGACATCGGTTCAGGACCTCGATTACTTTGGCTTCAATCCCACTGTGCGGATGAAGTATCCTGATGTGCTCCAGTTCTATAGTAGAATCGATCCTATTGATGGGGATCTATAGAGGGTTGATGGCCTAGTGTCCATCGCGCTGTGATGATTGGTACCACATGCATTGAGTTTATGTTGCATTTGCATTTATGAGCCTTTGTGTATAAATTATGACGTTTGGCCTTTGAGGCATATTTGAAGGATATCAATGGGTTGAATATAATTATGAGTAATATGCCGTTTATGCATTAATTTTTTTTACATTGATTATTATGAATTGTTTTACTCACCCTGCCTGTTTGAATGTTACCTCCAGTGGGGTAACGTGCAGATGAGCAAGTTTAGCCGTGGACACCGTCGAGGATTATTTTGAAGTTTTAGAGGCGTTAGCCTTTATGGTTAATTTAGAGGGTCTTACTCTGATATGTAACATCGGGTTGTGTTCTTTGAGTTGATTTTATATCATTGAGTTATTTTACTGATTTTCCCTTTTGAGGAGAAACTTTGATTTATGTTTTGAGTTCCGCTGTTTATGATGTTTTGTTGTATTTTGAGAAAACCCGTGTGTTACGGAGCATTGACTTATTTTGAGACATTGAGAAATGTACGCCCTTTTGTGGCTTTTTATGAAAGTTAATATTTTACTCTGAAATCCATGTTATTTTGTCGTAATATCTGTGGGGTAGAATAAGGCTGTTACATTAGTGGCATCAGAGCAGGTCGGTCCGTCCGGCCAAGTTGTCTAATGTTGTTTGTTCCCTGGTATGCGACATGTGTGTGAAAACACTGTCGATATATGTTTGTTGTCTATCCTTTGTCTGCAGAAGTGGGAATGATTCAAGTGGGGGAGAAGCTTGTGCTTTTCCAGGATGCTGCAAGTGTGAAGTTGTAGCTCAGTGTGTGGTTGAACGCTCTTATAGTTTGGTAAAGATGTTTTATACCCCATCATGATTTTCGGCTGTCTATTGACAAATTGAGGAACTGATCAACCTTAATCTATTGTTGATAGTAGACGGGGTCATGTTGGATAGGATAGACGTGTCTTGCAAGATTAGATGGCGTGAGCAGTGAATTGTCTTGAGTTAAGCTAAGTGCCTAAGGATTGTTTTGATGAGTTGGCACAAGACATTGTTGAGATGTTTAATTTTGATGGGAATTTTGAGTATTAATGAAAGTGGGGAAGTTGGCGATTGCCGATTAATTGTGGTTGTCTGGAAGTTATCCTGACAAGATAGTGATATACATCCAGGACATGAAGTGGAGTTGTGATCGACTCAGTTACGGAAACTAGTCCGAGATTGAGAGCTCCATATTATATGTCTGTTTGGATGGTCAAGGAATTAAACTGATTAAGTAGTGTTGAGACTTGTGTCTAACGTGTGTGCTAAGGCAACAGAGTGTGAGTTCGAGTATATTAAAGGTGGATAGTGACTTCTGATGATTATTAAAGCAAGTAAGATGTGGAATTCAATATTTGTATAATTAGGCCTTTAAATATTTCAAGAGTTGAAGATGTGTTGAATGACATTCTAAGTGTGAAATTGGTGTTGTACGTCAAATTCTGAGATCGCAGCTTTTTATGGAATCGAAATCGGACACCCGGAAGTCATGTAACGGTCGAAAATAGAATTTTGGACTGTCAGGTTCGCTAGGTCCTTCGCCTAGCGAACATCTCCAGGAGGCCGCTCGCTTCTGTGTTCGCCTAGCGAAGATGTCCTGGGCAGAAGAATGTTGTTTTGGTATTTTTGTCGTAACGGGAGAACCGTAACTCGGAATGACGCACGGTTCAAAGCGTTGGAAAGCTAGTCCAATGCTCTATGTGATGGTGAAGTAGTGGCATAGAATTAAGTTATTTATTGATGGAATATGTTTGGATGTTGTGGTAAGTGCGGAAGGTGCGGTTCGTGTTTCCGCCATAACTCACAAATTGAGTGTCCGTTTGGCATGGGATTTTCCATAATTAATTGAGCGAGTCAGTGGTTGTGTTAACCGATGATACTTTGATATATTCGAAGAGTATAGAGGGTCATGTTGAGCATCGGGAACTTGAGTTATCAGTGTTGGAGAGGAAGCAGGGATATGCCACTGTGAAGAAAGTTCAAAGAGTTTTTGGGAGAGCTGTCAACAACTCGTGTGTTGATTTTTGCCGAATCCGACATAACTATTCGTTGTGTTTTGAGATGCTTTGTTGATGTGATTGGGAGATATGTTAAGTGCAACTTCAGCGAATTTTAGTTATGCTTTAAGGCAATTTAAAGTACATAAGAGGGATTATCGGACGAGTGATTTAGAGTTGGTTGTTGTTGTATTTGTATCGGAGTTGGAAGCTTCAATTGGTTAGTTTGAGATTTGAAATGTTTGGTGATCTCAAGAGCTTAAGGTATTTTCTTGATTTGGAAGGGTTGAATATGAGGCAGAGAAAATAATTGGGACTTCTGAAGGATTATGGTTTTGGATTGAATTACCATTCGGGTGAAGCAAACGTGGTAGCTTATGCATTGATTTGGAATTCTTTGCGTATACCGATGACGATGGTAAAAAAGTTAGAACTGATTGAGCAATTTCGTGATATGAGTTTGGGTTGTGAAGAGACTTCTTATGGAGTTAAGCTTAGCATGTTGGAGCTTACTAGTGGTGTTCTTGATGAGATTCAAGAAGGCCATAAATTTGAATTGAGTTGGCAGATTGGTGGAATTTGATGAATTAAAGTCAAAGAGTTGATTTTCGGATTTATGGCAATGGTACCATGAGATGTCGTGATAGAGTTTGTGTCCCAGATATTGTTGAGTTGGAATAAGAGAATTATTGAAAAAGTACATTGAGGTAGATTGAGTATTCATCCCGGTGCTATGAAGATGTAACCGGATTTGAGGAAATTATTTTGATGACCATAGATGGAGAGAGAGGTGGTTGGGGATGTATATGATGGTTAGACTTGTCGGAATTCGAATAACAAACGTCAGAGACCGTTGGGTCTGATGCAACCATTGAATATTCCAGGGTGGAAATCAGGTAATATTTCCATGGATTTTGTGTTGGGTTTTTCGAAGAATTGGAGGGATATGATTTTAATTGGGTGATTTCAGATAGACTGACTAGATTGTCTCTTTGCTTACCAATGAGGATTAATCATTCTATGTTGGAGCTAGCTGAGATGTATAGCGATGAAGTTGTGAAGTTGTATGAGATGTCGTCGAATATTGTGTCAGATGGGAATCTGAGTTTTCATCGAGATTTTGGGAGAGTTGCAGACGCTTTGAGTACCATGTTGAAGTTGAACTCTTCCTATCATCCATGGACGGATGGACGGACAGAGAGAACTATCCAGTCTTTAGAGGATTTGTAGAGAGCTTGTGTGTTGGATCAAGGTGGATCGTGGGATAGTTAATTATCGTTAATTGAGTTACCTACAATAACAGTTACCATTAGAGTATCGGAATGGCACCATATGGGACTTTGAATGGTAAGAGGTGTAGGACTCCTTTGTGTTGATATGATTCAGGCGAGAGTGTTGTGCTCGGACCTGAGAATTGTGTAAGAGACGACTGCAAAGATCAAGAGGATCTAAGAATAGACGTGTTTTGAGAGTTACGATAGTAACTGGTGTTGGCCGAGCTTTTGAGTCTCGGGAGCTCACACCATGTTTTGTTGGTCTGTATCAGAGTAGCGCAGCGGAAGCGTGGGAGAAGTACCATGTTAGACTGTTTTACCACTGTCGCTTGTGAAATTTCATGATGTATTTCATGTGCCTAAGTTGAAGGAGTGCATTTATTCAGATGGATGGTGTACAAGTGAGAGATAATTTGACTGTTGAGGCATTGCTAGTTCAGGTTGATGAACGAGAAGCAACTTCGAGGTAAAGAGATTCCTTTGGAGAAGGTAGTTTGGAAGGACCAGCTGGAGAAAGTTGGATTTGGGAGTGGTAGATCAGTTGAGAGAGTCGTATCCGACTCTGTTCATTGAGGTAATTTTCGAGGGCGAAAATTCTTTTAAGTGGGGGAGAGTTGTAACACCCCGAATTTAATCGGAATAATTTAATAAATTAATTTAATTGAGAATATTCGTATTTTCGGTGTTTTCGGTGGTTTTGGGAATTATTGGGGAATTATGCATATTTGGAGTATTTATTTTGGAATAATAGTATGTAATATGGATTTATTAATATTATTATGAATTAAAATAAATATAAGTGAAATAAGGGTAATTTGGGAATTTGGAGGAGTTAGTAAGGGTAATGAAGGAAAAGCCAAATTGGGAGGCCCAAGACTAAGTTGGACAAAATAGAATTCTGAAGAGATTTAGAATTCATTTGTTAACTGTGAAAAGAATGAGGCCAGAGCTCTGATGGAGGGAGAAGTGGAGGCAAAAGCTTCAGAAGATCCCGAAGTTAATCGTGAAAGCTGTGAATCGGCTAAGGTATGGGGAGTATCACATTTCATGATTTTCTATGTATGTCTTTCGATGTGTTTATGGTGGGGTTTATGATTTAGGGTATGTTGGGTTGATTTGGGAGAATTAGGGAAATTGATGAATAGACTTTGAGGTTATGATTGATGGCATGTATCCCTGAATATTGACATGAATTTAGGAAACCTTATCGGACTATTTGATGTGTAACATGAGTTTGGAAACCTTAGGCCTTCATGGCCAAAACCTTGGATTGTGATATGTTTGACCCTGTAGGAATAGGAATGTTCAAATGTGAGTAACTCTGATGCACTCAGAGCAATTGCAGGAAAATAGTGTTTTAGGCAGTGCAAATGTTGCCGGATTGGCCTAATGAACCATAGGGTTTGTGCCATTATCGCCGTATGATCTTAGGGATGATTTGGGGGATGTTTTAGGGGCATTGGGTATGTGAATCGTATGAGTTTTGAGTAGAAATCAGTTCTGGTGCGTAGCAGGTTTTTGCTGTCATCGCTCTGTTCGCCTAGCGAGCAAGCAAGCGAAGGTTCGCTACAGGCTCGCCTAGCGAGCAAGCCAGCGAAGGCTCGCTACCAACTCGCCTAGCGAGCGAGCCAGCGAATGTAGCAGAGTTCACGAATATTGATTGTGTGCAGCGATGCCGTGATGTTTGATTCTGGGATTCCTGTGATGAGTTACTATGAGTATGGCAGTGAGGTTGCGTGAGTAATAAGTGATAGTATGAGAGTTACCTCGAGTGTAATTATGATGAATTAATATGAGGCAATGTGAGATGATATTAGGGATTAATATGTGAATACTATGTGATGATATGACGAATTAACGTGAGTAGAACTGTGAAGTTTATGTGATTGATAGGCGATAGTGTGAGGATTACCGTGAGTATAATTTGATAAATTAATATGAGATGATATGGGGGTAGTATTATGAATTAATATAGGATAATATGACTATGAGCTAATATGTGATTTATACGTGATTATATGATGACATGATGTGTGAGATTAATTAATATGATGAATTATAATGATATGTTGTATGATGAGTAATATGTTGAATTATGATGATATGTTGTATGATGATTAATATGATGAGTTATGACGTATGATGAATATGATGAATGATGATGCATCATATGTTGTTATTATGAGGATTATTGTGGCGTGTGCATCATGCATTCACGTGCATCCGGACTTCGGTTCAGGACCTCGATTACTTTGGCTTCAATCCCACTGTGTGGATGTGAAGTATCTTGATGTGCTCCGGTTCTATAGTAGAATCGATCCTATTGATGGGGATCTATGGAGGGTTGATGGCCCAGTGTCCATTACGCTGTGATGATTGGTACCGCATGCATTAAGTCTATGTTGCATTTGCATTTATGAGCCTTTGTGTATAAATTATGACGTTTGGCCTTTGAGGCATATTTGAAGGATATCAACGGGTTGAATATAATTATGAGTAATATGTCGTTTATGCATTAATTGTTATACATTGATTATTATGAATTGTTTTACTCACCCTGCTTGTTTGAATGTTACCTCCACGTGGGTAACGTGCAGATGAGCAAGTTTAGCCGTGGACGTCGTCGAGGAGTATTTTGAAGTTTTAGAGGCGTTTGCCTTTATGGTTAATTTAGAGGGTCTTGCTCTGATATGTAACATCGGGTTGTGTTCTTTGAGTTGATTTTATATCATTGGGTTATTTTACTGATGTTCCCTTTTGAGGAGAAACTTTGATTTATGTTTTGAGTTCCGCTGTTTATGATGTTTTGTTGTATTTTGAGAAATCCCGTGTGTTACGGAGCATTGACTTATTTTGAGGCATTGAGAAATGTACGCCCTTTTGTGAATTTTTATGAAAGTTAATATTTTACTCTGAAATCCGTGTTATTTTGCCGTAATATCTGTGGGGTAGAATAAGGGTGTTACATTCACCACCTACATAGCCTACTATCATGAAAAAGAAATCAAAGAAGTCTCTGACCAAGAACACGTTGCCTTCCTGGCCCTTTGGCTTTCGCGATGTGTTTTTCGCTCAAGGTTTCTTCAAGTAGCGAAGAGGTGCCTGACTATGGCCAACCAACTACATGCTGGACATGACATCTGTCTCAGCAAAATAATTCCGGCCAACTTGTACGAATCTCTTGGCGAAGGCGTCACATCATTAAAGACAATCCAGTTGAGAGGAAGCCTGCTCCTTTCCGGACCCTTATGGATACTACAACTATGGATGAATGCCACTTTTGAAACATCCCTTCCTACTCAAAATCCCATCAACGAAGCATCCGTCGAAGTGAAAAATTGAATGGTTGAAGGGATGAGGCTTACCCTGCTAACTCTTAGTGGCAAAGGAATGAAGCTTCAATAGACGTTCACCAGCTACGTAATGATGTTTGCAAAACACTATAATTTTTCTCCCAGCATGACCCCATTTGCCAATAGAAAAATAGGCCCTGAATGGTTCACAAGGAAGTTTCCTCCCGATTTGAAGGAACATGAAGCTGGATCTCTTGATATTTGGGAATCATTTCTTACGCCAAGATTTATGGCTTCAAGACTCAACCCTTCAAAGCTTCGAATTTCTCTTGTCAGTTATCAGCCAAATCTCGTCTTTCGACAGTTTGGTCTTATTCAAATCAAACCCAAATCTCCTTTTCCCAAAAAAGTATAATTGCTTCATTACGACATGTGGCACAATGAGGTGAAGTGCACCAAGTTGTTAGCCAAGTATTCTGATCTCACAGAGTTCAATCCTGTGGCCTTCGAACCATATTTTCTCTGCACCAGAGAGTTTGACGATTGGTGGAGAGAATATTACACTGCAGAATTCTTTGACGTAGTTTCCTTTAATCTCCAACTAACTCGAGCTTTTGCCCTTGTGCAGGACAAAGTGAAGAAAGGTGCTTCAACACACATCAAAGAAATCCAAGCATTCCAAAAATACTTTGAAACTTCCTACATGCCAGGTGATCTTAGTCGAACAATTAGCAAAGCAGCATTGACTTTAAAAGAAAAATTTACAAATAAATTAAAGTACTTAAAACTTCCTTTGTACATTCGACCTGATCAACATTACAAGTTAGATTTTAATCTCTATCCTTCAAAATTCCCTCAACTGCCAACTGGAAACTTCCTTCGTACACTCTGGATAATTTTAACAACCATCTTCTTATTGGCATAAAACATGTAAGCATGGAGTCTCCAATATACGAAGGTGTGGAATGAGAGGTTCTTCGACACCACTTCTTTCTATCCATTTTCTTTATTTAGGTTCTGTACTTGGCTTATACTAACTGCATTACTTTTCTTTGCATTTGTAAAAACTCCAGCTACGAAACATACTCCCGTTGAAAAGGAAGCCGTTGAAGAAGAAGAAGAAGAAAACACCAAGAAAACCACCACCAAGGTAAAAATTTATGCTCATTACTTTTCTCTTTGCATATTGTCTTCTTAGTCTAACATCTGAAATCTAATGCTTTTGCAGGGAAGTCAAAGACCACCTCTGACACCAAGAAAGAGAAAGCAAAAAGAACGCGAGGTTCATTTAATTGAATTTGATGATGTGGATCTTTCTCCTTATCACTCCAAACAAACCACGAAAAAGAAGAAGCAAAGAAAACTACTGACGCTGATTTTCGACCTCAGCCAAAAACAGTCAAAGTGCCTATGAAGAAACCTTCTACTCCCAAGGTGGTAGAAACTGACGTTACTCCTGGTAGTAAGAAAATAACTGATACGAAGAATCCATATAAGATAGAGAGCGGTAACTCTAGTTTTGGGACTGAGAATCTTAAGGTACAAAGGTTTCTTTTTTATTTTTGAGCTTTACAACTATCTTCTACTAATATGCTTCTAATCTTTTCTTGATTTCTTCTTCTCAAGATGCCAAAGATGATAAGGGGAATCCCTTATGAAACAAATTATTCCCACCACTAGCAGTGATCCTACCTATCATCCATAAGCCCTTCCAAAACTTCACTCAAGGATTCCACCAAAGAATCTGCTGACGAAGTGAGCCAACTGGATGATAATTAAAAGAAATCACCACTCAAGGCCACCACTGAGCTTTCATACACCAACAAACCTAATCATGAGAAAAATTCTACAAGGGAAAATTCCCCAGTTGATGTCGCAGGAGACACGAAAATGCCATATGCAGAACAAACTGTTGAAGATAAGTATGAAGATGGCTCCCCAATCAATCAATAAGGCGGCGGTGACGAAAAGGATGAGGAGGAAGAGAAGGAGGAAAAGGATCACTCTATGTTCGATTATGATGCATAAATTATTGTGGAGGATGAAAATGATGAAGAAGAGAAAGACAAAAGTGAAGAAGAAAAAGAATATCAAGAGGATCAATAAAAAACGGACCCAAATCCTAATGTTTCGACTAGCGCAAACTCCACCAACCTTTCACATGAAGAGCTAGAGTGACTTAAGGTGCAGAGACCCTTTGAATATTTGAAAGTTATGATTAGCTCTAGATATACCTGTACAGACAAAAGAATTAACACTTCGACTGCGTTGGGTGATCGGTCTGCCAACAAGCCTAAAGATGACTTGCTCTCTCAAATTAAAGATAAGGCCTTTTGATGTTGACTTGTTTCAAATTTTAAAGAATGACACTTATGCAGGTTTTGGGATTAAGAAACTCTTAAAACAAGTCAATGTATTGGAAGCTTCCCCAGAAGTTGAAGATGCTATAATAGAATTGGGTTCACTAATTGACCTTGATGTTGTTGATTTCAATCGCCTCAAAGATTTATCAAATAGGATACATAACAAACCAAAAACCCAACTGGATGAATGAGATGCAGCCACTGAATCTACTGCCAAAGCTACACAATTGTAAAAGGGTTCTGAATAGAGTAAGAAGGAGATTGAAACCTGTGATAAAAATGTCGAAGAGTGGGAACAACAGATCAAAGAGATGCAAACCAAGATTTCTCAGGCCAAGATACGCAAAGTCGAAATTCTAAAGTTTGATCATGACAAAGTGGCCAAAGAACTTGAAGTTGGTGTGAATCATGTTGAGGGAGATCAGAAGCTTGGGAAGGAGATTGAAGAGCTTTTGAATAACAAGACTGTCTGTGAACGGCGCTTGACGCTTCAAAGGTCAAAGTATCAAAATATAAAAGACTCTCTTCCTTTTTAATCTGTTTGTAACCAATGAACTTGTTCCTTTGCTGTATTAATGTTGAGCCCATGTGTGGCATTTTATGTAATGATTAAGCCATTTTGGCAATTTTAATTATGTTCCTTTGTGAATTATTCATTATTTATCTTTATTTCTTGAAGTATAGGCTTATATTTCTTAAATATTTACCATTTACCTTCAAGATTCTTCTATCTTCATTTAACTCTTCGATTTCACACGCACCATTGGAAAAGACTTTAATAATTTGAAAACAACCTTCTCATTTAGGGGATCACTTGCCTAAAGTTCTGTCTTTTTGATCCATGGGAAAAACCACTTTCCAAACTAAATCTCTAGTCGAAAATATCTTAACGTTCACCTTTTTATTAAATGACTTTTCCACTCTCTTCTTTTGCCATTTTAATAATTCTAAGTCACTCAGTCTTTCTTCATCCAAGTCAACTAGTTCGTCCAACATCATATCCAATAGGAATCATATGGGATCTCATGTTGTCTCTGAATTCTGGTTGACTGTAGATAGATTTTGACTAGTAACAGAACATCATGACCATATGTTAGTAAAAAAGGTGTAGTATTTGTAGCATCCTTAGGGGAGGTTCGACAATCCCACAAGACTTGGTCCAACGTCTTATGCCAATTTCTTGGCTTTTTTCCACATGCTTCTTAATTATCTCAATCACCACTTTATTTGCTGCTTCAACTTAAAAAGTTTGAACCCCATTTCTTTAGCAAATTCTTGCATTTTTTGACCAGTGAAAACTGATCCCTGATCTGTTGTAATAGTTTATGGGATTAAAAACCTGTAAATAATATGCTTCTGGATGAATTTGATCACTGAATCCTGATCCACATTTACCAGTGGTATAGCCTCAATCCATTTATTGAAATAATCCACTCCCACAAAAATGTATTTCTGACTCTTCGATGATGTTAGTCGAATTTCACCAACTAAATTCAAAGCCCAACCTCTGAAGGGCCAAGGATTTACTATGGAATGTAGTTCGCTTGCAGGAACATGTTGAATGTCTGTATGTATCTGACATTCTTGACATCCTTTGGCAAATTCAATACAATCTTTAAGCATTATAGACCAATACATTCCTTGTCGAAATAGTAACCACTTCATCTTATGGCCTACTTGATGTGCTCCACATGCCCTACTATAGACATTCGAAAGAGCCAAATATGCCTCAGATTTTCTAAGGTATTTGAGTAAGACACCTTCAGGAATCTTTTTGAATAATTCGCTCCCCATTAGAACATAGCTTAAGGCACGATATTTTACTTTTCGTTCGATGAAAGCTGTTGGATTCTATAAGTAATCTATTATTGGCTTTCTCCAATCTTTGTCTGTCAAACTATCTATAGCCAATATTTCAAAGCTTTCTTCGTCAACATATCCTAACTTCATGTTTCCAAATCTGTTGGGGATAATTTAATTAATACTACTCTTCCTCTGACTTCGATTGCATCTTGTAATTTTTTCTTCGAAATTTTGTACCCTGAAGCAATCTGGGCCAAATCATTGGCCTCTTGATTCTCAAGCCGAGGTATGTTTCGAATGCTTACCATTTCAAATCTTTGTAACAACCTATTGGATATCACAAAGTACCTGATAATATTTTCCTTGACACATTTATATTCCTTTGTAATTTTCTTTATTACCAACTCTGAGTCTCCCATTATTTCTACTTAAGTTGCCCCCAATTCCAACAATATTTCAAGTCCAACAATTAAAGCTTCATATTCAGCTTCGTTGTTTGAACAAAGGCCTTTGACCTTATAGTTGAATTTTATTAGGAGAAATAATCAATACTCTTACTCCCGTTCTCTCCTTATGACTAGAATCGTCGAAGTACAACTTCCATGGTTCAAGCTCCACAAAGTTTAGGGAGTTTTCAACTATAGAGTGGTCAACTATAACGTCGGCTACCACCTTTCCTTTAACACCCTTTAAAGGCATATAAGTTAAAGAATATTCTGTTAAGGATAATGCCTATTTACCAATTTGACTGTGCAAAATAGGTATAGAAAGCATATATTTAATAACTTCAAAACGAGAAGAAACAAAAACTTCAACTGGTTTTATATAATGCTTCAATTTTGTACAAGAAAAGTATAGACAAAGACACAGTTTTTTGACTATACTATATCTAGTATTTGCATCATTCAAGACTCAACTAAGGTAATAAATGACTCTTTTGACGCCATTCTCATCCTCTTGAGCTAACATGCTCCCTAAAGTCTTGTCTGATGCAACTATGTACAATCTCATACTCTTATTTTTACAAGGAGGTGCCAAAATCGAAGGGTGAGCAAGGTATTCTTTAATCTTGTCGAACGCTTCTTGCTACACTTGCCCCCACTCAAAACCTTTTTGCTTGAGTCGAAGTAGAGGTGAGAAGACTTGAGTCTTGCCACTTAGATTAGAAACAAATCTCCTTAGGAAATTGATCTTCCCTAGCAAAGACTGCAACTCCTTCTTTGTCGAAGGCGCTTTCGCCTCCATGATGTCCTTGGTCTTGTTCTGATTAATCTCTATTCCTTTTTTATGGACCATGAAGCCTATGAAATCCCTCACTTGCACACAAAAAGAATACTTGAGAGGTTTCATCTTGTCGCACTTTGAAAAAATGGTAACGACCTTCGCGATAGACAAAGAAAACACAGAGTCGCCACCGAATTTTATTCATCCCAAAGAGGGAAAGGAAAATATAGATAAAACCTTTAGAGAAAAAACGTGGTCATCACAACGACATTCTGGGTTCGGGAGTCGGTTACACGAGGGGAAGCTGTTAGAACCCCCTCACGTCCGTTGTACTCAACGAGAAACTCTCAATTCGATTCGTGATAAGATTAACTAAGGTTGTTTGTTTTCTTCTAAAGGAATAAAGCTAAAAGGTAAGGTAAAAGAGTTTAGACTGCTAAGGAGAAATGATTGGTTTTTTTATTAGGGTGCTCGTCATGAATTGGGCCCTTGTGACTATGTATCTTCACTTGTAAGAAGTGAAGAATCAAAGCGCCGTAGTTAGTGGGACTACGGTGGAAAAGAGGAAAGGTTTCTCGCTAGGATATCACAATCCTATGCCTAAATATTCTCAACAGGTATGAGAAATCAGAGCGTCCGTAATTCGGACTACAGTTTGTTGGTTTTTTTAATGAAAAATGGTAACGTTCACGTTCTAGCAGTTAGGTGTATTGCCGCTCGCTCGTGGACTCTTATGTGTTACCTGTATTGTGGTAGAACAAAAATAATATGCTCTTTTAAGAAAGAGTTTGGTCGCACGGAGGCGAGAAATTGATTTAATATGTTGATTGTTTTGTTTGGGTGACTATTACTTGAATGCTTAAGAAAGACTCATCGGGCACAAATAATCGGGAGAGTGAATCAAAGACTTGACTCTCTCTCTCTCTCTCTCTCTCTCTCTCTCTCTCTCTCTCTCTCTCTCTCTCTCTCTCTCTCTCTCTCTCTCTCTCTCTCTCTTTTTCAACCTTAATTGTGAAAGGATTTTGATATAATTAAAGTATTTTAAGCGAATGACAATTACTTGAAAGCTTAAGTAAGACTCCTCGAGCCCAAGTAATCGGGAGAGTGAATCGAAGACTCGACTCTTTTTTTTTTCATCTAAGTGATTGAGAGAATAAATTTGATTTAGTTTATTATAAAAAATTTGTTGTGAGGAGTATTCTAATTTTTTTAGAGATGACGGTTATTCGGGTGTGAAAAAGACTCCTCACACTTAAACAATGAAGAGAGAACTCGAAGATACCAATTCATCTCTATTTTCATCTTTTATTGAAAGAAAGTATTTAATAGTTATTAAGTGTTTTAGTTTGATTTGAAAAAAAGGTACTCGATATTGATCGAGGTTTGAGTTTGCGTTCGAAATAATTACAGGTTTGAACTAAATAGTAAGGAGATCCTAATTGTGTAAAGGTAAGGCCGATGGCGATGCACAAGGCAATCGGCTTACAAAAGTTGGGGTAGGGCTTGACATATGGATCAAGTATGCTTTAGGGTTTTAGAATTAATATGCAAGAACATAAACAAGCAAAGAAAAGTAAAGAAAATCAATTGAATTGAATTTTAATCGTGTGCACTAGCAATGTTGGCTAGTCTTTAAAACGACCAACTAAAAATAGTTGATCGAATAGTTCTCACTGTAAGGTAGCCCAGGAGTAAGCTATGAATGTTGTGTACGGTGATCAAGAGGCTGATGGCGATGCTTAAAAAAGTAATTGACTTACAGGATAAAAAATGGCTCAATGTGAATCGAGAATTTATTTTAAAAACGATTTGAGAAACAAAAGTCAAAATGGTATCATCACAATATAAGCACACAATACAAGTAAGACAAAGTCAAGTTAGTCGGCTCGAGAACACAAGTCAAATCTCACAAAGTTATACACACAAATTATTAATTAAATCAAACATGGATATTTAATAAAATTAATTAAGATTTTAATTAATTAATATTAAATAAAAATGTTTAATATAAATAATAATAAACTCTTTTTTGTTGGTATTAATCACTTTTTGGTTCCCTTTTATTATTAATGAATAAAAATTATTAATCCTAAAATTATCATCTTAAAATTGCTAATCTCAAAAATTACTAATCTAAAAAATACTAATCTAAAAAAAAAATACTAATCTAAAAAATACATGTTATGCTCTTCTTAAACTTAAAAAAAAAGAACAATATTAACTCATTACCAGCAAAAATGAGACAACAATGTAAACTTAAGCTTTAAAGGAAAAACAAAACAACCCAAGCCCACATGAATAACATTGGGGCGGGTCAGCCACGAGTCCTTAGGGTCTGTTTGGATTGATGGAAATGGATGGAATGGAGTGGAGTGGAGTTATGTTCCATTGTTTGGATTTGCAAAAATTGAATGGAATGGAATGAAGTATGATGGAACACATTCCATTCAATACCACTATTTTGGCCCATTTTTCATTCCCCCAAATTGGGGTGTATCCAATGGAATGAAATCAATTAATAAAATAATTAAAATTTTATCCTCCAAATTTTCACTTTTATTATTAACCGTTCCTATTCCTTATTTCAATCAACGTGATATTTTTCTATTCATTCATTACAACTTTTCTCCTTCACAGGCTTTCTTCTTACTTGCAAAGAGTCTACCTTTCTTCTACCCTAACAAGGTACATCATATTTCTTCTCATTTTTTTACCTGTATTTATATGTGTGCTCTATTAAATTAAATATCTTGATTTATCTTCATGTTCATATCTTTTTCATTTTTCAGAAATTATGTATAGTTACTAAAAACAAATCCTAAAATTATGATTTATGTTGCTTTATAGTGTTTTGTATGTTAAATTAACATTTTATTAAGAACAAAAGTAGAAATTAAATTTGTTGCAAAACTATTGTTCCTTATGTATAGAGAAAAACTAAAATTATTAGTAACATAATTATTAGTAACATAAGTTTTGAAATTAGTTACTGTAAGATAAATTTGGCTAATAATATTATGTAGTATAATAGGAAAATAATTATTAGTAACATAAGTTTTGATTTGCTATAAAGATTCTTAATTAATTTGGGATTGAAATTATATATTTGATTTGTTTTAAAAATTCTTAATCTATTTGTTCTAATTTTAGTATGATTTATTTTATTTGTTATAAATATTTTAATTTGATTTATTTGTATATGGATTTATAATTAGAGTAAATTTTATTGTTTAATTTGTTATAGATGACTAACGAAGACATAAGAATCAAATATATGAAATTGGTTCAAATGATGATTCTTCAAGTATCTATCATTATTGTTCTAATTTGTTCGCTAAAAAATAAGTGTAGAAGATCCCAAATACCTAATAGAATCATAGAGCAAAGAGAGAAAGTTAGAAATGAGTTGATGAAACATATTGTAGGAAGTGAGCGATGTTATGACATCATTCATATCGGTCCCAAAGCTTTCTTAAACCTGTGCACCTTATTACAAGAGCAAGGTGGACTTACACATACACGAAGAGCGTCTATCGAAGAACAAGTAGCAAAATTTCTTCATATAGTAGGACATAATGTTAGAAACCGTGTGATGTCTTTCTTTTTTAGACGCTCTGGTGAAACTGTTAGTCGTCATTTTCATAGAGTGCTAGATGCTTTGATAGAGGTGGAGGGAAATTTTTTAAAACAACCTGATGGAACACAAGTGCCTCCGTAGATACTTAACAGCCATAGATTCTACCCGTATTTTAAGGTAAACAAATTTTTTTTCTTATACAAATATTGATTAGTTTTCTTGTACACTTTTAATATATAAATTTAATGCCAGGACTGCATTGGAGCAATTAATTGCACGCATGTGCGTGTTAAAGTTCCAATAGAGCTAACACCTAGATACCGTGGTAGAAAAGATTATCCCACACAAAATGTGTTAGCTGCGTGCTCATTTGACTTGAAATTTACATATGTCTTGGTTGGATGGGAAGGAACTGCTTTTGACTCAAGAATAGTTAAGAGTGCGTTGGCACGTGAGCACCCTCTTAAAGTTCCACAAAGTAATAAAAAGTAATAAAAAAATATTTGTATAAGTATTTAGATTAGCTAAACTAATGGACTCATTATTTTTTTTAGGAAAATATTATCTGGGTGATGCAGGATTCCCTTTAAAAGCATGTCTCATTACACCTTATAGGGGAGAACGATACCATTTACAAGAATACTCTAGAAATCCACCTCGAATCCCTCGTGAGTTATTCAACCATCGATATTCGTCATTACGAATGTCTATTGAATGTGCATTTGTAGTGTTGAAGAAAAGATTTCCAATTTTACTAATTGCAACAGAGCCTACATTTGGTATTAAAACTCAAAATAAAATCATCCTTGCTTGTTGCATTTTACACAACTATTTGATGGGTGAAGACTCCAATCAAACTCTAATTGATGAGGTGCAAGATGAGCTTGCAAACGAAAGAGATGTTCAAGAGGGTCATCAAGATCATAGAGAAGAAAACGATGATATGATTAGCGGAGAGCCAGTTAGAGATAATGTTGCTGGTTCTATGTGGCTAGATTATTAAAATTATTCTTAATAATTTGTTACTCTTATGAATAATGCTTTGAAGAATTTTATTTGGATTGAATTTTTTATTTGTAATTTATGGAATGAATTTTAGTGTATGATGAACCTTTACATTTGAGTTTGTGCATAAGTTATTATATTCTTCATTGTATTTTTTAATAATAGACATGGAAGCAAGTTTAAAGAGGCCGAGGAAACTCAAAAGTCTAGAAACATGCAATTAGACAACTGCTATGGATGAAGTTTTGCTTGATGCATATTTGCATTAACAAACATTGGGAAATAAAAATGGTAATAGTATGACAATAAGCGCTATGGATATCATTCTTAAAGAATTGAAGACTCACTTTCCGGACAAACCAATTTCCAAAGAAAAAATAAAAGATCACATGAAACACATAAAAACAAAGTTCAATTGTTGTTATGACCTTTTCCAGAATGGCTTGAGTGGATTTGGATGGGATTCAACAACAAATATGTGGATTGCCGAAGATAATGTTTGGAACAAGCTAATTGAGGTATTATTTACTATAATTGTTTTATACACTTACCCGATTATTTTTAGTTGAGTTCACTCATTAGAAACTTTTTAAGTGATGCATTGTTTCGTTTATTTTGGTGTAGGCAAAACCGAAGCTGCTGAATGGAAAAACAAGCCAATATTATTTTATGATAAATTGGCCAAACTTTTTGGAAAAGATCGAGCAACAAGAGAGCATGAAGGTACAGCTGCTGAAATGAGAGCAAAAAAGGCTGCAAATGTTGAAAAAAGTCATGGCACAACCATCGAAGAAATAGACCACTTAGTTGAAACCAATGAAGTTATTTTGGAGGGATTTGATGATGATGAACATCATTCCAACAATTCTTCTACAAGGCCTTCTATTACCAATTCTCAAGATGTATCATCATCTAGGACTAAGAAGCGAGTAAAGAAGGTTATTGAAGATGATACAAGCATGATTGAAATTTCCAAAACTTTCAAAAAAATGGTTGATGTGTTTGAAATGAATTCCATGGAGCTGGTCAAACAGAGTAAAAATGCTAATGGTGGAGATATTTGGGATGAATTGGTCGAGATTGGGGTTGAACCAAGTTCTTTGCCTCTTGTATACATGTACCTTGTTAAGAATGCCGATGCATTGAAAGCTTTTAATGAAATTCCAATAGATAAGCGGAAGGAAATGTTACATCTCATTGTTCCAGACTATCCCTTTTGATAATGGTAACATATTTATTTATCACTTTTGAGTATTCTTTTTTATCTTTAACGAATGAAATATTTGCATAATTTATTTTATTTTATTTTTGCAGGTTTTGTGGAATGCTTAAAGAAGAGAGTCATTATCTATTATGGATCAATATTTATCTTTTTTATTAGCAAGACTTGATATCATTATCTATTATAGACATATATTTATCATTTAATTTTATCAAAACTTGATTTTATTTATGAATTACTATGAATACCCAATATGGTGTTGATCAAAACTCGTGCACTTGGTCTTTGCAATTTCAAGTTATAATAACCATGTTTCATTTATGAACATTTTAATTTATTACTGTATGTTTTAATTTCTTTCAAGTGTTAAGTTGATATTTTTCTATGATTACTTATATATTACTTTAGTGTGAGAATGTTGGATCTATCAATATTGTAGCAAAGGATAAAAATAGAATAAAAAAGTTATAATGCTTTCCGCTCCGTTCAATTCTCAAACAGTGGAATGAGATATTAGTTCCGCTCTATTGTAAAATATCCAAACAGTGGAATGGAGTTTATATTCCGCTCCGTTCCATTCCACTCCATCCTATTCTGTTCCGCTCCGCTCCGTTATTTTTAAATTATCCAAACATAGCCTTAGTCTGACCCAGTTTTCATAAGCTGACTGAGGGTTACATGAACCCTGCTATTCATCCGTTACATTCTGAAGTAGAAAAAAAACGATAGAAAAACTCCTAAGAATATGAAGCGGAAACGAAACAAGAAAGGGAAACCATGCGTCGTCATTTTCTTACTTCAACAATGTTCCCTCATTCCCTCACTATCTCACGATCAATGCAATCTCGTTTGCCTCCATACTCAAAGAAATCATGTTCATCTATTCCTCGCGCTCTCTCCTCTAAAGCTCGCCTCTCACGATTTCTCTCTATTTCTTTACATCGTGCTTGGTTCGAATACAAGGAAGATATCAATGGAGAAAACAAAATCAGAGGCATACACAAGGAGCATAAATTTACCTCTCTGATCGTTATTAAAGCAAAGATTAATCCATGTAAGAAACTTTCCTTCTGAACTTGCTCAAACTCTCTTCTCTTGTCAAGTGTTTTTCTATTGTTGTTAATAGACTTCTGAAATCCACTACTAAGGTTGCTGCTAAGAGCTTGATTGAGTCTTGGACTTTCTTCTCTGTGAAAGATGACTTTTCTTTGAACTTGACTGCTTATGTTCTTGAAAATTTTCTCTGCCCTTAAAACTCTTTTGAAAACATCTTTTTATAGTGGGAAATTAGGGTTTGATATTTTTGAAAGTTGCTGATGAATGTTTATTATGGTAATCCTTGCAATGCTTTCTTTTAGTGTTCAGAAAAACTTCCAATTTGGTAAAACTCTAGCTTCTGTTACTTCTGCTATGCTCTGTATCCTTTTCTGCTTGCTCAGAATGTACCCTTTCTTGTCTTTTTCCTCACTGCTACAACCTTGCAAAATTTGACCTGATATGCCTAGGTTTGAAGTGAATTGGAATGACCAACTAAGTCTTGAATTCCGTTAGGAATAAATTGCCTTTTGGCTGAATTTTTTAATTGGAATTGGGTGTGAAATTGTATGTGAGTGTTACTGTCAAGAAATATGGTATGAATGTGTTATGTAACCCCCCGATTTCGATTATTCCCATTTTGTTGAATCTTTTTGATTTAATTGGGTGATTATTATTTTAATGGTGGAAGTGATGTGTTAATATGTTATATTTGCATAATAAGCTATTTTACCGATTTTGAGAGTTTTCGGGGAAATAGATCGGAGGGTATTTTGGACATTTCTTATTTAATGTTAAGTTGGATATTTTGTGAGAAGATGGATTGGTAGATATTTTGGGAGAAGAAAATATAATGGAAAGAATAGAATGGAATAGAAAGATATATAAGAGAAAGTGGAAGGAAAAGAAACATAAGAGAAAGAGAAGGGAAAGAAAGAGGAAGAGGAGAATAGAGAAGGAAAAAGGGAAAAAGCTTGGAAAGCTCAAGAACAACTTCTATCTTCGATTTAATCAAGGTAAGGGTGTGAAATATCATTATCTTGTCAATGTATATGATTGTATGTGTGTGTTTGGATTTGTTTGGATGTTTTCATGTTTTTCCATTCTAGGGCAAAAATGAATTAAATCAGTAGAATCGATGTTTTAACGGTTAATGTAACACCCCCTTTCTATACTCCCAAATAATACAAATAATCATTTAGGCATAAATTCAAAATTTCATCAGAGTACATTTATATCACGGCATAAAAGGGGCATGTCACATTATACCCAAAAATTCAACATATACAACACCTGCTCAACAGATAAGCAACAACGGGGCAACACCCACAAGGAAAATATTTAGAACATAGGCGGAAACATCTAAATATTTCATAACTTCCAAAATATGTAATCACATACATGTACATCATTCAAGTTGATTTACAACATCATTAATATTCAACCAGCATGTTCACATAAACATTCTTCAGCAGATACAAACATAGATGTATCACAAAAGAATCAAAATAATCCCTAGCTACCCGATGCTACATATCAGAGCCGACCGCACAAAAAGGGATGAAGTCACGCTTCACAAAAATACTTCCAGCCAACTAATCTGCAATGCCTCATAGAGCATTATAAAATAGCAGAAGGGCGATAAACAATATCATAATACATAATGCACATAAACATATATATATATATATATATATATATATATATATATATATATATATATATATATATATATATATATATATATATATATATATATATATATATATATATATATATATATATATATATATATATATATATATATATATATATATATATATATATATATATATATATATATATATATATATATATATATATATATATATATATATATATATATATATATATATATATATATATATATATATATATATATATATATATATATATATATATATATATATATATATATATATATATATATATATATATATATATATATATATATATATATATATATATATATATATATATATATATATATATATATATATATATATATATATATATATATATATATATATATATATATATATATATATATATATATATATATATATTTATACACACACACACACACACACACACACACACACACACACACACACACACACACACACACACACACACACACACACACACACATAACGTCCAAAAACGTCTTCCGAATTCTCACCGCAACTCATCTCACTAAACCGTACATCGCAATGTATTCACAATTAACTATTTACAAATAGAACACTAAGCATATACAATATGCATCATCAATGTTTATACTACTTCATAAACATACACACATATATGTATCTTCAAACATTCCATTCATGCCAATTATCAACAACTTACATAAACATCTACAATCATGTTTATTCACCAAACATCATGCAAAGATGATAAATGCAAATCATAGAGGCCAACTCGCTACTCTACGCAAATGTAATACGATACCGACTTAATCGTCCATCAGATTCTCCTAAGAATCAATTCACTCACGCCCCTCACGGGTACACTATAACTCATCAGATTCTCCGAGGAATCACATTGTTCATCAGATTCTCCGAGGAATCACATTGTTCATCAGATTCTCCGAGGAATCACATTGTTCATCAGATTCTCCGAGGAATCACATTGTTCATCAGATTCTCCGAGGAATCACATTGTTCATCAGATTCTCCGAGGAATCACATTGTTCATCAGATTCTCCGAGGAATCACATTGTTCATCAGATTCTCCGAGGAATCACATTGTTCATCAGATTCTACGAGGAATCACATTGTTCATCAGATTCTCTGAGGAATCACATTGTTCATCAGATTCTCCGAGGAATCACATTGTTCGTCAGATTCTCCAAGGAATCACATTACTCATCGGACTCTCCTAGGAATCCTATCACTCATCAGACTCTCCTAGGAATCAACAGCACAAGAATGTACTTCATGACGCTTCACATGCAAAATGACTCCATACACTTCTTGAAATGCATACATGTTTACAAACATCCTCATGCATTCTTCACATTCATCGCATATATTCATTATGCATTCACAATATATATACATATCACAATACATATATACATATTCATCATTCGATCTCAACATGCATTTCTATTCAATTCAAGTAAATGCACCAAATTGCCAAACAGCCACATTCCACTCTTCACGAATCACAAACTAGGATTCACGCCATACGGCCACCCACAACATATATAACAGCATATAATTAGTCATCTCAAACAAGGAATGATCGCAACTAAACCACACAAACAATCCACAAATGGAAAATACAAGAAAAGAAAACATGCTGTTGCATTCGCTAACTCTCGCCTGGCGAAGCCCCCAACGAATGCTCGCTGCCATTCGCCTGGCGAACTTGCCAGCGAAGACCACTGGGATTTATTCTGGAATTACTCGCTAGCACTCGCCAGCATACTCGCCCGGCGAACCTTCGCCACTCTCATTTGCCTGGCGAACTTGCCAGTGAAGACAGGGTGGATGCTTCTGACTTGGTTCGCTGTTGCTCGCTGGGTTTCGCCCGACGAAGCTTCGCTGCCATTCGCCTGGCGAACCTGCGAACTCAGAACTCCCATGGCTGTCCAAAAGCCCAAAACCTCACTAACTGACCGATTTAATCCAAATCAGTTCCAGTAGTATAACCTACTTATCACCCAACTATACTACACCGTCTATTCCAAATTCTAACCAATAAAACTCGGTTTCTACCGATTAAATCAACTTCCGACCTAGAGATGGAAACATAGAAAACAATCCAACAAATCCAATCTAGCACATACATGATCATACAGATTATGAAGATGATAAAACTTCTCACCCTTACCTGATTAACCGCAAGCTAGGGTTTGCTCTTGATGTTTTCCAAAGTTTCCTCTTCTTTCTCTCCTCTTTCTCTTCTCCTTCTTTCTTTCTATTTTCTTTCCTTCCTTTCTTACTATCTTTCTTTCTCTTCTATTTCCTCTTTAATGTTTTCCTATTATTTTTCCCAAAACATCTACTAACTCAATATCTCATAAAATATCCAACTTATCACTTAAATAGGAAATGTTCAAAATACCCTCCAACTATTTTCTCCGAAAACTCCCAAAATCGGGTAAAATAGAATAATATGTAAACATAACATATTTCCACGAAAATTCCACATCAAAATAATATTCGCCCAATTAAAATCAAAAAGGACTTAATGAAAAAGGGGTAATCGAAATCGGGGCGTTACAACTCTCCCCCACTTTAGAAATTTTTGTCCTCGAAAATATTACCTGATCCAAAACAACTCTGGATGCGACTCACGCATCTTACTCCCCAATTCCCAATTCATACACGATCGCACATATGCACACTTTTACACTGCAATCATAGCTATGCCATGTGGCTCCTATAAAACCTTCAATTCGCAACAATCTCCATTGGAGATTATGGGTACACTGCTTGTACCCCCACTAAGAACAACATCTCGGTCATTCTACCCTGATGATCATTTCACTATGAACGACGCATAGTCATTCTACCCCAGTGATCATGACTATACCGCTTATACCTCATTAGGAACGACATACTAGTCATTCTACCCCAATGAGATTGAACCTTGGACATATACATATTCCAATAACATCATCTTGAAGTCTCCCTTCTTATTACCATCAAATCCATGGACTTCAAATCCAATTTCTCTTCCCGGTGGTATATCCTTAACATCCTTCCAGAAGCATCTCTGAAAAGTCACGCACCACTAGAAACACATTCAGTTCAGCCTTACTCTCCGCCAACAATGATGCAAACAACTGAACACTTGAGTCCCGTCCCCCAAAAGTTTCTTCAACTCTTTCGGGAATAAGAAACGCTCATCCTTTCCATCTTTCAAAGGAGAAATCCTTGCCAATGGGAAATAACAATCCACACTAACTCTATCATACTACAATCAGCTCATACCCAAGATTACATATGATCTTTCTAATGGTGAACACACCAAGTCCATAATAAATTCTTTACCATACATGGTCAAGGGACAACTTAAACATACTAAAGATGTAGTTACCGACCCCGAAGCGGGCGTCTCAATAACCATACCACCCTCACAAGAATACAACACAATTCCAAACGCTTAGCGTCCTCAAAAGAAAAGAACGAATGAGTCGTTCCGGTATTCAATAATAGCAACTAAAGGCATATAATTAATAAAGCACATACCTCAAATCAAACGATCCGCATTAGTAGTGTCTGATCCTGCCAATCCAAATACTTTTCCACTTGTTGGAGCTTGCTTAGGTTTAGGACACTTAGCACTGATGTGACCTTCTTCTCCACAATTGTAGCACTTCACTACACCCTTTCTATAATCCGTAGCATCATGCCCAATAACTCCGCAGTTAGAGCACTTAACTTTGGGCTTTCCACACATAAAAGACTTATGACTCATCTCACCACACTTGTAGCATTTAATGGATCCAGAACTCCCTCCTCCAGACCTCTTAACAAAGTCCTCCCTATGCTTGCCCTTATCAGTAGGCGTCACATAAGGTCCACTCCTTACCTGTTGCCTTTCTTTCTCCTCCTTCAAACTCTTGTAGTGAGTAGAACGAGTTTTACTATCCTCTTCAAAAATTCGACAACATTCGGTCAAGTCCGAAAATCTCCTTATCCTCTGATAGCCCACCGCTTGCTTGATCTCAGGGCGCAAACCGTTCTCATACTTAGCACACTTAGAGAACTCAGCCGTAACCGCATCATAGTGAGGTTGAAATTTCACTAACTCTATAAACTTAGCCGTGTACTCCACCACGGACATATTGCCTTGCTTCAATTCCAGGAATTCCATTTCCTTCCTTCCTTTCACACTCTCAGGGTAATACTTCCTTAAAAATTTAGCACGAAATAAATCCCAAGTTATTTCCTCGTCATCCACTTCAAGGACTTGTCGCATACCGATCCACCAGTCATCGGCTTCTCCTCACAACATGTGAGATCCAAGTCTCACCTTGTTCCCTTCAGCATAATTCATAACCCTGAAGATCCTCTCGATCTCCTTCAACCAAATCTGAGCACCGTCCGGATCAAACCTTCCTTTGAACACCAGCGACTGATTCTTTCTGAACTCGTCATTAGCGTTCACATTCGGTGCACCCTGCACCGCTCTACACATTGCCTCTAATGTCGCAGCCATCACATTGTCATTACGACCAGCCATATTCTGATTATTCCCAAAAATAACAACAAGGTTAAATAACTGTTCAACCAACAAAACAACGAGATAGACACAACTGACTCAACACTGGCTCTGATACCACTTAATGTAACACTCCCTTTCTATACCCCTAAATAATACAAATAATTATTTAGGCATAAATTCAAAATTTCATCAGAGTAAATTTATATCACGGCATAAAAGGGGCATGTCACATTATACCCAAAAATTCAACATATACAACACCTGCTCAACAGATATGCAACAACGGGGCAATACCCACAAGGAAAATATTTAGAACATAGGCGGAAACATCTAAATATTTCATAACTTCCAAAATATGTAATCACATACATGTACATCATTCAAGTTGATTTACAACATCATCAATATTCAACCAGCATGTTCACATAAACATTCTTCAGCAGATACAAACATAGATGTATCACAAAAGAATCAAAATAATCCCTAGCTACCCGGTGCTACATATCAGAGCCGACTGACCAAAAAGGGATGAAGTCACGCTTCACAAAAATACCTCCAGCCAACTAATCTGCAATGTCTCATAGAGCATTATAAAATAGCAGAAGGGTGAGAAACAATATCAAAATACATAATGCATATAAACATATATATATATATATATATATATATATATATATATATATATATATATATATATATATATATATATATATATATATATATATATATATATATACACACACACACACACACACACACACACACACACACACACACACACACACACACACACACACACACACACACAACATCCAAAAACGTCTTCCGCATTCTCACCGCAACTCATCTCACTACACCGTACATCGCAATGTATTCATAATTAACTATTTACAAATAGAACACTAAGCATATACAATATGCATCATCAATGTTTATATTACTTCATAAACATACACACATGTATGTATCTTCAAACATTCCATTCATGCCAATTATCAACAACTTACACAAACATCTACAATCATGTCTATTCACCATACATCATGCAAAGATGATAAAGGCAAATCATAGAGGCCAACTCGCTACTCTACGCAAATGTAATACGATACCGACTTAATCGTCCATCAGATTCTCCTAAGAATCAATTCACTCACGCCCCTCACGGGTACACTATAACTCATCAGATTCTCCGAGGAATCACATTGTTCATCAGATTCTCCGAGGAATCACATTGTTCACCAGATTCTCCGAGCGCTCATCAGATTCTCCGAGGAATCACATTGTTCATCAGATTCTCCGAGGAATCACATTGTTCATCAGATTCTCCGAGGAATCACATTGTTCATCAGATTCTCCGAGGAATCACATTGTTCATCAGATTCTCCGAGGAATCACATTGTTCATCAGATTCTCCGAGGAATCACATTGTTCATCAGATTCTCCGAGGAATCACATTGTTCATCAGATTCTCCGAGGAATCACATTGTTCGTCAGATTCTCCAAGGAATCACATTACTCATCGGACTCTCCTAGGAATCCTATCACTCATCAGACTCTCCTAGGAATCAAAAACACAAGAATGTACTTCATGACGCTTCACATGCAAAATGACTCCATACACTTCTTGAAATGCATACATGTTTACAAACATCCTCATGCATTCTTCACATTCATCGCATATATTCATTATGCATTCACAATATATATACATATCACAATACATATATACATATTCATCATTCGATCTCAACATGCATTTCTATTCAATTCAAGTAAATGCACTAAATTGCCAAACGACCACATTCCACTCTTCACGAATCACAAACTAGGATTCACGCCATACGACCACCCACAACATATATAACATCATATAATTAGTCATCTCAGACAAGGAATGATCGCAACCAAACCACACAAACAATCCACAAATGGAAAACACAAGAAAAGAAGACATGCTGTTGTGTTCGCTAACTTTCGCCTGGCGAAGCCCCCAGCGAATGCTCGCTGCCATTCGCCTGGCGAACTTGCCAGCAAAGACCACTGGGATTTATTCTGGAATTACTCGCTAGCACTCGCCAGCATACTCGCCCGGCGAACCTTTGCCACTCTCATTCGCCTGGAAAACTTGCCAGCGAAGACATGGTGGATGCTTCTGACTTGGTACGCTGTTGCTCGCTGGGCTTCGCCCGGCGAAGCTTCGCTGCCATTCGCATGGCGAACCTGCGAACTCAGAACTCCCATGGCTGTCCAAAAGACCAAAACCTCACAAACCGACCGATTTAATCCAAATCAGTTCCAATAGTACAACCCACTTATCACCCGACTATACTACACCGTCTATTGCAAATTCTAACCGATAAAACTCAGTTTCTACCGATTAAATCAACTTCTGACCTAGAGATGGAAACATAGAAAACAATCCAACAAATCCAATCTAGCACATACATGATCATACACATTATGAAGATGATAAAACTTCTCACCCTTACCTGATTAACCGCAAGCTAGGGTTTGATCTTGATGTTTTCCAAAGTTTCCTCTTCTTTCTCTCCTCTTTCTCTTCTCCTTCTTTCTCTTCTCCTTCTTTCTTTTTATTTTCTTTCCTTCCTTTCTTACTATCTTTCTTTCTCTTCTATTTCCTCTTTAATATTTTCCTATTATTTTTCCAAAAACATCTACTAACTCAATATCTCATAAAATATCCAACTTATCACTTAAATAGGAAATGTCCAAAATACCCTCAAACTATTTTCTCCGAAAACTCCCAAAATAGGGTAAAATAGAATAATATGTAAACATAACATATTTACACGAAAATTCCACATCAAAATAATATTCGCCCAATTAAAATAAAAAAGGACTTAACGAAAAATGGGTAATCGAAATCGGGGCGTTACAGTTAAGATTGAGAATAAATGGTGTAGTTTAGTCGAGGGATGTTAGGCTAAGACTACTGGAAATTGTTGGAATTGAATCGGGTGATTTTGGGAGTTTCGGAGAGTTTTGGACAGTTGGGGTTTTGAACATCGCAGACGTTCGCTAGCACCTTCGCTAGGCGAGCAAGTAGCAAGTGTTCGCTGTAGCGAGCTAGTAGCAAATGGTCCCAGACCTGGGCAGAATGAAGAATACCCTCTTCGTTGGTAGCGAGCGAGGTAGCGAGGGGTTCGCTAAGCGAAGCCCCAGCGAGTAGGTAGCGAAGCCTTACAGTAGCTTTTGTTTTCCTTCGCGAGCTTGTTCGCTAGGCGAACAGGTAGCGAGTGTTTGCTAGGAACTCTCTAGGCGAGCAAGCTAGCGAGTGTGACACCATTTTCATTTCCTTGTGTTTCCATTCAATGTTGATTGTTTGGTTTGATTGTGTTCAATCCTTGTCGGAAATGAATAGTTTGTGTACTGTTGTGATATGTTATGCTGTGGTTAGCCGTATGGCGTGAATCCTAGATTGTGCAATATTGTGAAATATGGCCTTTTGGCATATATAATTCATTGTTTAAATTGATTAAAAATGCATGATGATTTATGATGAGGTTCGTTGCCGTTTGGCACGATATTGTGAATGCATATTGATTGTATGCAATATTGTGAATAATGCATGAGAACATATTGTGAATATGTGTGCATTGCTTGAAAAATGTGGTGGTGGTATTGAATTGTGAATGCATATTGATTGTATGCAATATTGTGAATAATGCATGAGAACATATTGTGAATATGTGTGCATTGCTTGATAAATGTGATGATGTTGAAAGTATGAATACTTTGATATGATGTGTGAGTGTGCAATCATGTTATAATTCTTGTGTGATGAATTATTTGACTATGCATGGGATTAAGATGCGAGAACGGTCTTAAGTGCATATGGTTGTTGATTACATACGCATCATTTAGTCAAGAGGCAATGCTTGCTAGTTTCGTGGAGACTAGTGACTTTTCCCAAACCTAGAAGGGTGGGTTTGAAAGCTTAGACAACGGGCTTTTGTTTGTTATCGGTCTAGGGGACGGACCCGGTTTGAATGTAAAAACTGAAAAATGATAATAAGTGTTGGTACCACATGGCATGAGTTGCATTGAGTTGCATTGAGTCTCATGGCATAGATAATTGTTGTATGAAGTATGCATATGTGTATGAATTGTTGAACTGAGATTGTGAATTAGTGAATAAACATAATGTGTATGTTTATATGGAATGAGTGAATTGTGGATGTATGTATGAGGAAATATGCTTGGTGATTATCCATATTTGCTTATACATATTGTGATGTGTATTGATGAATTGGGTGAAAAATGTGTAATTGTGAATGATATTGACTGAAGAATTGATGAATAAACATGATTGTATATGTTTATATGAATTGTAGTGAATTAAACATAATGTGTATGTTTATGTGGATTGATCGAAATTGTGGAAGTGTGCATGATGTTATGATTGGATTATATATATATATATATATATATATATATATATATATATATATATATATATATATATATATATATATATATATATATATATATATATATATATATATATATATATATATATATATATATATATATATATATATATATATATATATATATATATATATATATATATATATATATATATATATATATATATATATATATATATATATATATATATATATATATATATATATATATATATATATATATATATATATGCGTATATGGCGATGTACATGAGTGAATTATGATGAATGTGTTTGGTGATTATCTATATATATTGTATATACATTATGACATATATGCATGACTTGTGGTGAGAATGTTGATTATGTGTATTCTAAGATTGTAGATATATATAATTATATGCATTGATTATTATGATAATATTTCTCACTCTTCTGCTGGAATTATGTCCTATCTGGTATCGTGCAGGTATCAAGAGTAGAGCTGCTTGTAGTTGCGTGGTCGTTGTTGGTGTAGCTGTTTAGTAATTTAATTATGTTGGGTCAAGTCATACTCTGGTCATGTAACACTGGGATCATTTGGTTTATGTTTTAGAGATACTTTCTGTACTCTACGCTATGTTTTTGTATTTGTTGGAATATTATGATGTTGGCCCTGGATGCCTAAGTAATGTTGAATTATGTGATGATCATGAATGTTCTGTTAAGAGAATTATGAATATAAATTGAATTCGCTGCTACATGCAAAGTGAAATCTTGAAAAGCATAATTATTCATTAAAGTTTTAATGAGCATGACAAATGGTTTTTGATGTTTTGAAAGTTATGTGTGACGCCCTTTTGTGAATGCATGATTATTTACTCTGATTATTCATATATTTTCTGTGGGGTTTAGAAGGGTGTTACATTAGTGGTATCAGAGCAGGTCGGTCAGTCCGGCCAAGTTGTCTAATGTTGCTTGTTCCCTTTATGCGACATGTGTGTGAAAACACTGTCGGTACGCGTTTGTTTTTCTAAACCTTGTCTGCAGTTGTAGGACTGAAATAAGTGGGGGAGAATGCTTGTGCTTCTCCAAGATGCTTCAAGTGTGGAGTGGTGGCTCAGTATGTCATTGAACGCTATTATAGTTTGGTAAATATGGTTTATGCCCCATTATGATTGTCGGCTGTCTATTAACAAATTGAGGAACTGATCACCCTTAATCTATTGTTGATAGTAGACGGGATCAAGTTGGATGGAATTAACTTATCTTGCGAGCTTAGATGGTGCGTGTAGTGAATTATTTGGAGTTAAGCCAAGTCCTTTCAGATTGTTTTGATGAGTGGGCGTAGGATGGTGTTGGGATGTTTATGTTGGTGGCAACTTTGAGTGTTAATGGAAGTGGTGAAGTTGGTGGTGTCCCAATTATTGATGATTTTCAGAAGATTTTTCCTGATGAGATAAGAGATTTACCGCCAGAACGAGATGTGGAGTTTGGGGTCGACTTAATTCCTAGAACTAGTGTGATATCGATGGCTCCATATCGTATGTTGGCATAGGAATTGAAAAAGTTGAAAAGTCAACTTGAATATTGCTTGATAAAAGGCGTATTCGTCTGAGTGTGTCATCGTAGGATGCACGGGTTTTGTTGGTTAAGAAGAAAGAAGGTTCTATGAGACTCTGTGTGGATTACAGACAATTGAACAAGGTGTCTATCAAGAATAAGCATCCACTTCCGAGGATCGATGATTTGATAGACTAATTGGTTGGTGCACGTGTTGTTAGCAAGATTGATTTGAGATCAGGATATCACCAGATTCGTGTGAAAGAAGAGGATATTCAAAAGACGGCCTTTAGTACACGGTATGGTCATTATGAATATTTAGTAATGCCATTCGGAGTTTCTAATGCGCCGGGTGTGTTTATGGAATACATGAATCGTATTTTTCATGAGCAGTTGGATCATTTCGTGGTTGTGTTCGTCAATGATATTTTGATTTCCTCTAAGTCTCAGAAGAGCATGAAGAGCATTTGAGGATTGTGCTACAAATTTTGAAAGAGAAACAACGGTATGCTAAGTTGTCGAAATGTGAATTTTAGTTGTCAGAAGTAAGTTTTCTTAGACATGTTATTTTCGGTAGTGGTAATTAGTGATGATCCATCCAAGATTGATTCGGTAATGCAATGAGAGGCTCCTAGATCGGTTACGAAGATTCAAAGTTTTTTAGGCTTGGCGGGTTATTATCAGAGGTTTATTGAGGGATTTTCAAAGTTAGCACTTTCGTTAACGCAATTAACTTGTAAAGGAAATGCTTTCATTTGGGATATTGATTGTGAAAAGAGTTTCATTGAACTAAAGAGAAGATTGACGACGGCGCCAATCTTGATTTTTCCGAATCCAATGGAACATTTGTGGTTTATTGTGATACCTCTTTGACTGGTTTGGGTGGTGTTTTGATGCAAGATGGTAAAGTTGTGGCTTATGCTTCAAAACAATCTAAGCTAAGATTGAGTTCGGCTTATCATCCGCAGACGGATGGTCAAACCGAGAGGACAATTCAATCGTTGGAGGATTTATTTCGTGTATGTGTGCTAGAACAAGGTGGTGTTTTGTATAGTACCATTTGAGGCTTTGTATGGTCGGAGATTTCGAACACCTTTGTGTTGGCATGAAACCGGTGAGAATTCGATGGTTGGACGAGGTTGAAGTGAGAGATAACCTTACGGTTGAAGCTTACCAATTAGAATTTTTGATCATAAAGTTAAGAAGCTAAGAGGCAAGGATATTGCGCTTGTTAAAGTAGCGTGGCGATGCGCTTCAGAAGGAAATATGAATTGGGAATTAGAGAATGGGATGCGAGAGTCGTATCCAAAGTTGTTTGAATCAGGTAACATTTTTGAGGATGAAAATTTCTAAAGTGGGGGAGAGTTGTAACTCCCTGATTTCGATTATTCCCATTTTGTTGAATCTTTTTGATTTAATTGGGTGATTATTATTTTAATGGTGGAAGTGATGTGTTAATATGTTATGTTTGCATACTATGCTATTTTACCGATTTTGAGAGTTTTCGGGGAAATAGACCGGAGGGTATTTTGGACATTTCTTATTTCATGTTAAGTTGGATATTTTGTGAGAAGATGGATTGGTAGATACTTTGGGAGAAGAGAATATAATGGAAAGAATATAATGGAATAGAAAGATATATAAGAGAAAGTGGAAGGAAAAGAAACATAAGAGAAAGAAACAGGAAAGAAAGAGGAATAGGAGAAAAGAGAAGGAAAAAGGGAAAAGACTACTGGTGTAGTTTAGTCGAGGGATGTTAGGCTAAGACTACTGGAAATCGTTGGAATTGAATCGGGTGATTTTGGGAGTTTCGGAGAGTTTTGGACAGTTGGGGTTTTGAACATCGCAGACGTTCGCTAGCACCTTCGCTAGGCGAGCAAGTAGCGAGTGTTCGCTGTAGCGAGTGTTCACTGTAGCGAGTTAGTAGCAAATGGTCCCAGACCTGGGCAGGATAGAGAATACCCTCTTCGTTGGTAGCGAGCGAGGTAGCGAGGGGTTCGCTAAGCGAAGCCCCAGCGAGTAGGTAGCGAAGCCTTACAGTAGCTTCTGTTTGCCTTCGCGAGCTTGTTTGCTAGGCGAATAGGTAGCGAGTGTTCGCTAGGAACTCGCTAGGCGAGCAAGCTAGCGAGTGTGACACCATTTTCATTTCCTTGTGTTTCCATCCAATGTTGATTGTTTGGTTCGATTGTGTTCAATCCTTGTCGGAAATGAATAGTTTGTGTACTGTTGTGATATGTTATGCTGTGGGTAGCCGTATGGCGTGAATCCTAGATTGTGCAATATTATGAAATGTGGCCTTTTGGCATATATAATGCATTGTTTAAATTGATTAAAAATGCATGATGATTTATGATGAGGTTCATTACCGTTTGGCACGATATTGTGAATGCATATTGATTGTATGCAATATTGTGAATAATGCATGAGAACATATTGTGAATATGTGTGCATTGCTTGAAAAATGTGGTGGTGGTATTGAATTGTGAATGCATATTGATTGTATGAAATATTGTGAATAATGCATGAGAACATATTGTGAATATGTGTGCATTGCTTGATAAATGTGATGATGTTGAAAGTATGAATACTTTGATATGATGTGTGAGTGTGCAATCATGTTATAATTCTTGTGTGATGAATTATTTGACTATGCATGGAATTAAGATGCGAGAACGATCTTAAGTGTATATGGTTGTTGATTGCATACACATCATTTAGTCAAGAGGCAATGCTTGCTAGTTTCGTGGAGACTAGTGACTTGTCCCAAACCTAGAAGGGTGGGTTTGAAAGCTTAGACAACGGGCTTTTGTTTGTTATCGGTCTAGGGGACGAACCCGGTTTAAATGTAAAAACCGAAAAATGATAACAAGTGTTGGTACCACATGGCATGAGTTGCATTGAGTTGCATTGAGTCTCATGGCATAGATAATTGTTGTATGAAGTATGCATATGTGTATGAATTGTTAAATCGAAATTGTGAATTGGTGAATAAATATAATGTGTATGTTTATGTGGAATGAGTGAATTGTGGATGTATGCATGAGGAAATATGCTTGGTGATTATCCATATTTGCTTATATATATTGTGATGTGTATTGATGAATTGGGTGGAAAATGTGTAATTGTGAATGATATTGACCGATGAATTGATGAATAAACATGATTGTATATGTTTATATGAATTGTAGTGAATTAAACATAATGTGTATGTTTATGTGGATTGATCAAAATTGTGGAAGTGTGCATGATGTTATGCTTGGATTATATATATATATATATATATATATATATATATATATATATATATATATATATATATATATATATATATATATATATATATATATATATATATATATATATATATATATATATATATATATATATATATATATATATATATATATATATATATATATATATATATATATATATATATATATATATATATATATATATATATATATATATATATATATATATATATATATATATATATATATATATATATATATATATATATATATATATATATATATATATATATGCGTATATGGCGATGTACTTGAGTGAATTATGATGAATGTGTTTGGTGATTATCCATATATATTGTATATACATTGTGACATATATGGATGACTTGTGGTGAGAATGTTGATTATGTGTATTCTAAGATTGTATATATATATATATATATATATATATATATATATATATATATATATATATATATATATATATATATATATATATATATATATAATTATATGCATTGATTATTATGATAATATTTCTCACCCTTCTGCTGGAATGATGTTCTATCTGACATCGTGCAGGTATCAAGAGTAGAGCTGCTTGTAGTTGCGTGCGTGGTCACTATTGGTGTAGTTGTTTAGTAATTTAATTATGTTGGATCGAGTCATGCTCTGGTCATGTGACACTGGGATCATTTGGTTTATGTTTTAGAGATACTTTATGTACTCTACGCTATGTTTTTATATTCGTTGGAATAATATGATGTTGGCCCTGGATGCCTAAGTAATGTTGAATTATGTGATGATCATGAATATTCTGTTAAGAGAATTATGAATATAAATTGAATCCGCTGCTACATGCAAAGTGAAATCTTGAAAAACATAATTATTCATTAAAGTGTTAATGAGCATGACAAATGGTTTTTGATGTTTTGAAAGTTATGTGTGACGCCCTTTTGTGAATGCATGATTATTTACTCTGATTATTCATATATTTTCCGTGGGGTTTAGAAGGGTGTTACATGTTACTTTTGGAATTAAATTTTGAAATAGGAACAAATTGGATTGAATTTATAGTATTGAATTTTGAATGTTAGGAATCAATTTTGATGAACTATGATGAATTGGATTGGATTTGTAGTGAAATATGAATCAACTTTCTTTGAACTGAAATTTGGAGTGAGTTGAATTTGTTACATAACATGAAACTTGTCTTGGCTTGGAATACTTTGCTTATTTCAATCTCATCTTGAAATGAGTTGAAATTAGTAACACTTGAAACTTATTGTTTATCCTTGACTTTGATTGACTAGCTTTAATGTTGATGTTGGTTTTGGTAGAGATTTATGATTTTATGAATTGAATGTTTCTAACTCTTGCTCCTTTCTTATTTTCATGTGAATCAAAATTCTTTGAGAGACAAACGGCCATGGAAGAAGTATCTTTGAAGCAACTTGTTATGGAGAAAGAAACTTACAATTTGTTCCTTAAACTTTTGTTGTAAAGATTTCCTTAGGCCTAGGACTTCAAGTTTCTTTTGAATCTTATGTATCTTTGTAATTTTGTCACAAAAAGAGTTTACTTGGAACTTTGTCATGAGTGGAATGATATTTAACATGGAATTTGAAACTTGTCATTGAATTGTAACTTGAAATTTGACTTGACATGGAATTTGGATGAAGTTTGGAAATTGAGTGAGGTTGTAACATAGAATTAAGTTTTGGATGAGAAACTTCAAAGCTTGACTTTGGCTTAGGAAACTTACAATTATTCTCTTAGGCATTATGGCACCTTTTGATCACTAATGGTGGAATTTGACTTGTATTCTCTTGTAACAAGAACTTGTGTAATGGATCGTTAAATTTGCTTTGTGATTGAAAAGTGTTGTTGATTTTCACGATTCCAAACTTTTGTGCAACTTAAGCCTTTATCTCACACCTTTGCCTTTGTTTGGACTAAATCAACAAAATTTTGATACCTTTGTAATTAAATTTTGGAAATCCACTTGAAACAATTTAAACATGGCACGGACTCTAATCATGGCTTCCAATTATGGCTCGAAATCACTCGTAAACACGGTTGAAAAATAGAAACAAACCAAGACAAAGTTTGAAACAAATCCTCTAACCATATCTTGCAAATAAGTTTGAACTACTTAAAACATGACTTGCAAGTAAATTGGGACATGGCCTAAAATCATCTAGAATTGCTTTGAAATATGACTCAAAATCGAATGGAAACTAAATGATCTTGCCTTGAACTTCGAGTAATTCGTTCACCAAGAAGTCCATTCAATTACATTTTTTAACCAACCTTGATCAAATTAGAAACATGGACTCGCCTCTCCTAAAAAAGTATCCAAACTAAATCTCCATTTTCAAGTCCAAATCAAATTGACACTTATCAAGATTCAAACACAAAGGATGAAAAGCCTTAACCCTATTGCCTTGAATTCCCATTGATGAAGAAGTGGCTTAAAAATCCTAATTTAAATCCCTCTCAGTTAAACCAATGATCAAACCTTGACCACTTGAATTAAGTGACATCAAGGGTATAGGATCACACAAACTCTAAATAGGATGAATTCTAATTGCATAGTTCGTAACTGAGAAAAACCTAATCCAATTGTTATTGGTGAGTTTTGATAGAAGAGAAACCTCACAACTTGAGAAACAGTAAGTTGATCCTGACCAAGAATCCAAACCATAGCTTTCGTACATGACTGATAAAGAAGTAGCTTGAATTAACCATGAATGAGGAAGAGGGTTTCACAGGAATAGAGAAACCTCAGCTTGCACAGAATACTATGGTCTCATGCCTTAGAAACCTAATGAAATGTATGATTATGATTTTCATGGCCTAATGGAGATGCATATGAATGAGAAGTGCATGCCAGCTAGGGTTAGGAACAGGAGGGCAAATTTTGTGGTGCAACAACTGGCCCTATTCAATCAACTTGAAATTGAAGGCGTGAAGGGCAACGAATTTCAAACGTTCAAGGTAAAAGGGGATTGAATATGAAAATAACCATAAAATTTGCACTCTAGGGTGAAAGGTGGATGAGAAATGATGTAATAGTCTTGTTCTCTAGTGAAAAGCTTATGGTGAGTGGCTATAGTTTATCAATGGTGATCTAGTAATAGGATAACAGTACTAATCAAAGGTGGTATGAATGAAAAGAGCGGATCAACCGATATATGAACAGGGAGTAGGATTAATGGATCTACAATACAAGAAATGAAAAGAATGAGCATCAACAAATTTGTAACTTAAAGAAAGGAGATCAACTAATCTATGAAAAGGAAGTAAAATCATTGAATCTACAACCTAAGAGGTGGAGAAAAGTAATATTAACATATTAACAACTCGAAAGAGAGATCAACGGATCTATGGCTCAAAAGATAAGATTAATGGATCTATGGAATGGAAGTAGGATAAATGAATCTACAACCCAATGATAAAGAGAAGTATTATCAATGAACACACGACTCAAAAGCTGGGGAATAGGAAGTAAGATCAAAAGATCTAAAACCCACGAAATGAAGAGAAATAATATCAACGGATTTGTGACTCAAAGGAAGATCAGCGGATCTAAAGGAAGTAGGATCAATAGATTTACAAACCAAAAGAATAAAGAGAAACAATATCAACAGATTTATAACTCAAAGAATGATCAACGGATCTATGAATAGGAAGTAGGATCAACGAATCTACATTCTAAAAACGAAGAGGAAAAATATCAACATATTTGTAACTCAAAGAAAGATCAACGAATCTATAAATAGGAAGTAGAATTAACGGATCTACAACCTAGAAAATTAGGAGAAGTAATATCAACGGACTTACGACTCAAAAGAAGAGATCAAAAAATCTATGTAACTCGAAAGGAGATCAACGGATCTATAAAAAGGAAGTAGGATCAACGGATATATAACAAAAAATATAGGGAATAGGAAGTAAGATCAATGAATTTACAACCCACGAAATGAAGAGAAAGAATATCAACGAATTTGTGACTCGAGAGGAGATAAACGAATCTATGAAAAGGAATCAACGGATCTACAACCGAAGAAGTTGTGATAAGAAGTAGGATCAACGGATCTACATTCTGAAATAAGAGTGACAAGACCAAACTGATCTCAAAGTAGGAAAAAAATTCAACGGATTTACAATCCCGAGAAAATGTACGTAGAAAGATGACTCCACTGGGGGAACAAAGGGTAACCAGAAGGTAAGATCAACAGATCTTTGACCTTGGGAATTGTTGAAAAATCTATTGGGGAATGGGTTCGGCATTCTCTGCGGGGATATGTTATTGTCATGATTGAGGACTGATTCAAGATTTTCTGGCTTGGTACCAAAACTGGCATATGCTTCGTATGCACATGTTTGAATTTTTTATGGTGTAATGCTCTATATCGAATGGAAATGCCACACGTTTGGGTAGCTGCAATGCAATGATGATTACTATATGAGAATGATAAGATCTCTGATACTATTGAGGATGCGAAAAATCCTTGGAAAGAAGCTCTTATATGTCGGAGGGTAGATCCTTGCTTGGGGATAAAGAATCTTTAACTCATTGTTGGTAAGAAACTGACTTCTTGCGCATTGTCGGGGAACAAAGAAATTTGAAATCTCTAATTGGGACCATGTCTAGTGTTGTCGACTGAGATGTGAACAACGACTCCTGTAATTTTAACAGATCATGCCCCAGATATAGTATGTCAACCTAGTTTACCAACTAGAACACTCAAAATCTCGAGTAGTTTCAAATGTTTAGCATGTTTTCAAATTTTTTTTCAAAATGCAAGGTTTATAAAAAATGTCGGACGTTTTAGCAAACAAAATAGTAAAAACGATATGAAATTTTTTTGAGCAAAGATGAATTTTATTGATTGAAATTGGCCTATAAATAGGCATTTACATAAGGAAACAATTCCTAAAAGAGGTAATTGTATATACAGAGCAAAATAAAGTATAATGATGGCAATGTGGAAATAGATTTCCATCGAGTTCCAACTCTTCTATGACTCTAATATCTTTGAATGCTTCAATTCTTCATTTCTGAGAAGAATGATTGAATCGATCCCTATCCTTTGAGGTTCTTATGAGAAACATAGATTCCACGAAGACTACAATCTCTCACTTTCAAATCCCTAACTTTTTCCTGGACCGCCCTTTTGGATTTTCAATCCACCGGGATACCCTTTTTCTTGCCTAAGTTTCCCTGTTAGGTTTTTAAATTAGCGGGTTTATTCATTTCTTTTATTCTTTTATCCCTAAATTTTCCCCGAACTTTCTCTTTTTGGCGGTTCGTCGGGATGCCCATTTTTTCCTGGACCCAGTCTTTTTTACGGTCCACTGGGTCTATTTTATGTGAAGTATATTTTGATTGCACATGCGTTCACAGGGGATGTAAAGTCTTCACCGTCCATTAGTGAGAGTATCAAGGCTTCTCCATAGTAAACCTTTATAAAAAAATGTCCTTTGTAATTTGGAGTCCATTTGCCTCCAGAATCTGTTTGAGGAGGCAGGATCCTCTTCAATACCAACTCACCAGTTTGGAAGCACCAAGGACACACCTTCTGATCGAATGCCCCTTTCATCCTTCTCTGATATAGTTTCCCATGACAAATGGCTGCTATTCTCTTTTTGTCTATAAGATTCAACTAGTCAAACCTTGTTTGAACCCATTCAGCTTCATCAAGCTTCACGCTTGTCAAGATCCTCAAAAAGGGGATCTCCGCTTCTATTGATAAGACTGCTTCCATACTATAAACAAGAGAGAATGGGGTTTCCTCTATCGAAGTGCATACTGAAGTACGATATCCATGTAGAGAAATGGGAAGCATCTCATGCCAATCTTTGTACGTTACAACCATCTTCTACACAATCTTCTTGATGTTTTTGTTAGCTGCCTCAACAACACCATTAATGTTCAGACGATAAGGAGAAAAGTTGTGATGTTCAATTTTAATGCTCTGACATAGCTCCTTCATTATCATGTTATTAAGGTTGGAGCCATTGTTGGTAATGATCCTCAAAGGTACTCTATAACGACAGATGATTTCCTTCTTTATGAAACGGGAAACCACTTGTTTCGTAACATTTGTAAATGAAGTAGCCTCCACCCATTTGGTGAAGTAATCAATGTCGACAAGGGTGAAACAATTCCCATTGGAAGAAATTAGTTTAATTCGTCCAATCATATCGACGCCCCACATAGCAAAGGGCCACAGAGAAGTCAAGACGTCCAACGGAGCGGATGGCACATGCATCTTGTTTGCATAAATATGACACTTGTGACACTTCCTCGCATATTTAAAGCAGTTAGCTTCCATGGTCAACCAGTATTATCCGGATCTTAGCATCTTCTTGGCCACTGCGTGTCCATTGATATGAGTGCCAAAGGAGCCTTCATGAATTTCTTGCATCAATAGGTCGGGCTCATGTTTGTCTACAAATTTTAGCAGGACCATGTCGAAGTTTATTTTATACAATGCATCACCGTTCAGACAGAAATTTATGGCCAATCTTCTTAAGGTCTTCTTGTATTTGCCGGATACCCCAAGGGGGTACTCTTGACTTTTGAGAAAACACTTGATATCATAGAACCAGAGCTTATCATCCACCATTTCTTCTGCTGCAAACACATGAGAGGGTTTATTAAGACGCATAACTCTGATTGTGGGAACCTCATTCCAAAGACTCACTTTATACATAGATGACAATGTCGCCAATACGTCTGCCATTTGGTTTTTCGTCTGGGGTACGTGATGAAACTCGACCCTATCAAAGAACGGTAGTGTCGTACCCCAAATTTTACCCTTAGATTCAATGATTATTCTCCTATTCATTTAGGTCCATCATTCCTACTTTAGCTAACCGTCTTAACCAAACTATTTATTTTGTTTCGTAAAGGTAGGTTGCTGCAGAAGATTCAGAAATCGTTTATGGTGGAAATTGATATATTTTTAAGAGTGTGAAACAACCAGTACATCTTGAACCAAATTTTATTAGAAAATTCTTATTAAGGCTTCAACTTGCTCTTCAAAGGACCTTCACTTTTAAGGACTTTCACTTGGGACTTTCTTATCGGGGGTTTATGAAGTCTATTGTTGAGATGGTGAGTTTGGATAAGATAGTGAACCAAGTTTTGGCAAAGAACACTTTTAAGGAATTCATGAATTTTGATCTTCACAAAATCTCAATGCTCAAGCTTCCGGCTATATTGAAATTCGCCCAAGTTGCCATTCATTCACGAGGAGTTCGTTTTATAATTATTGGGATTGGTTCACAACAATATAGAAGGAATAAATACTTTCTATTAATGGTTAAGTTATTGAAGGGCTTGTATTGAGGATACCTTTTCCAACTTCTCTATTTTATGACCCCGCGGTTTACGACTGGGCAATATCTCAGATCTTTTGACGAATGCTTATAGCTGCATAAGGATCATTCTATTACTCTATTACACCAGTTTGCATGGTTAACTATCTAAGTACAGTTGTGAGCATTCTTTTTACAATTTCCTGGAATCCAACAAGAAGGTATTTGGTTTCCTAGTTCACCATCTTGTTCTATCCATATTTTATCAGTGGGGATACATAAAACGCGTGTAAATTAGTACAAGGATAATTTGCAACTCGTGAAATTCAGTTAAGCATCTGTATCCTTTTCATATTAATCCAACACAGGGTCCATCCACTTACATTGAGAGCAAGTTCATGTGGGCAAAGCGTTAGTTCACATATACTTACAACATAGACTAAATAATGTTACATCTTGATATGACTATTTTCATTATTATATTCACCTTGACCTATTGTTTTCTAAAGTGAGCAAACATAAAACGTCGCTCAAATAACTAATTTATATGACTATCGAACAACTCATCAAAGCCTGTTGGGGATTGAAAAATGTTGAGAGTTTGAGATTTTCTATTCTGTTGAGACACTTGAATAAGTTGAAGCAGGATAAAACTTTTTGACTTAAATCTTGATATTAAGCAAAACGGCACCATTACGAGTTGTTTGATTTGCAGTCCAACCGAGACTTTTGATTGCCGAAGACAAGTTCCGTGACAAATGCTCCTATACATCTGCCAAAGCCATTCATCATTTGGTTAGAACAGAAAACCAGATTCCCAAATTCAAAGATTACGATTTAAATCAACGGACATCACGGAAGATGGGGTGGCTCTTTCAGAAACACAACTTCCAAAGCCCGATTACTCTTCCTCAACCAAGGCGGTGTTCATGACAAAACCCAATTGTTTTGTTCTGAGCTTTCGGCCAAGGATATTATTGACAACCTGCATCAATATAACAAAAATTATTCAAAGCCAGCAAAGCGACATCATAACAAGATAATATGGAGAAGAAGTTTAAAAATGCTTACCCTTAAGACCACCGCGGTTAAACCAAGAACTCCTTCGAACTATTTTGCCGCGTTAAAACACAATGGTCTCGTAACCATTGAAATCAACAAGTGGATTGACTGAAAGAGAATTGAGAAATGGGATGCAACTTTTAAATCATTCAACTCCCATGAGCATGGGTCGAGAATTGGGCCGACAACACCGACAATAACTTTCTAACTAATCCTGGAGTAACCCAAGCTATCCAAGCTGAGATGAAGCCAAAAGCAACGAGTTTATGACCTTCTTTGTGAAACCTGCGTCAAAAGGAATCTACGCATTAATACCAACAACCCACAAAACTATTTTTGAACTAAATCGGAAGAATATGGAGTTGAACAAGTTGTGTAAAACTGGAGTTCCAAGAAATGTCGTCTAGCATCGTCCGAAAATCTGAGAGCCATAGACTTTGATGTATTTTCCTCCGCAATTTCTTTCGGATAGTCGTCGCAACCATCACACCTGCGTCACGAATCACAATGAAAGCCCCCAATTCATCACAAAAAGCCTTTAGGAAACACTACAAACAAGACAAACATTTGCGACTTTTCCGAAACAAGCTCAAAACAATATATTCAAAACTCACCAATGTGGAAGTTCATTTCATCTTCATAACGAAAAGTACTACCCCTGAGGAAACATGCTTCAAGAAATTCCACCACCACACCACCCATGGAATGTCAATACCATACAACGACCTGTGGGAAATTGCAAAAGTGCAGGACACACGCCCAGGGGTTGTTCCTCGTCCTTAAAAGTGGCTATCAAGTGGTCTGTTGAGAAAAAGAAGAAACACACTTAAAAGGAAATCTTGACAAATACGACATATACTTAATGATTAGCATGAAAAGTTTGGACATGGCACAACACATCTTTGTTTCCAAAAGGAATCCCAATACAAAATCATAAACAATCAAACATAATTTCAAAATAATCAATTTGTTTAAAGAAGAGGTTGAAGAATTTGAAAACAGGGTCAGACAATATCCATTTAATTCTAAAAGCAGAATCCCGGTATCGAGTTAAAGCAGGAAAATCCAAACATGTTTCAGACATGTCTGAGTTAAAATGGAAGTCCTTAATCCACTCTTCAATTCGTTTTTGAGAAAATTGGGTTATATAAGAAAATGAATTTCACATAGCAAAAAAAGGGACATCGATTAACACACAGAAAATACACAGAGCAAAGAATACAAACCCTAAAAAGATCAAAACTTATCTTTGTAATCTTCTTCGTCATTGCCGAAAACCTCCGCGAGCCCCTTCAACCTTTCCGCCCGCGAAACCAGTATCACCGTCACCACCACGTTTCCGCGAGACACCTCAATCGCTGCCGCCGCGAAAGTCTTCGCTCAAGACCATCCTTTCATCGCCTTAGGGTTCCGTTTGGGTAAAACTTCTGCTGCCTATTAATGTTAATCTGTTTGATTTTAGTTTTTTACAGGTGAGGAGAGGAGATCGGACATATCGAGAGGGAGAATCGCGAGAGAGAAGCCGCCGTGCAATTAGGGTTTCACAAAAACCTAATTCCCCCCTTTGTTGTGCATTGGAGACGGACCGGGTTTGGGTCCAGTGGATTTCATCACCACCTGCCGAACCATTCATTTTGCTATTTATTTTTATTTGTTTATTTTACTTATTTTATTATTTTACTGTTATTTTTCAATTTTTTTATTATTTCATTTTGTAATTGTAATCATTAATAAATAGATAAAAACTAACAATACTAACATAACTACTAACATTATAATTAATTACAAATCTAAAAATTAAGAGTTAGTTAATTAAAAAAAATGAATTTTAAATAATAAAAAGAAGTATAATAATTAGATTTTAATTTAAGTCTTTATAAAAAACAAAAACAAAATAAAAATGTCTAGTTAAGTCTAAAATATTTTTTCACTATTCATTACTATAATAAAATTAATTAAAAAGTATTAATAACTAATTTTAGAAGTTTAATTTTAATTTAATAATTAAAAAACAAGTAATTAGAATTAAGGTTAACTTATTTCATTAACAAAATGCAAATAAACATTTAGAATAAATTTTAATTTTTTTTAGAATAATAAAAAATAATAATATAAAAACTAACTTAGATTTTAGTTTAAGACGTTCTTATATTGAAAAACCTACAAAATTTCTCTTTTAATTTAAAACTCACAAAAATAAATACCCTTTTTAAAATTCAAAAGCATTTGTCCTTTTCTCAAATAACCTAGGCAAAAGAAGAAAAACTCTTGCATTTAACTTATGATTAATTAACCTAGCTTTTTTTTCAAATTTATTTCTAACATTCTCTTAATTATTAAAAATCCTCAAAAATAAACATAAATAACTAATTTCAAATTCTTACACCAAATTCACAAAAATCATTTAGTTGCTAGTATCTCCTTCTGGCTTAGATTCAATGTCAATCTTAAAAATCTCACAAATAATAAAATATTTAACTTCAACTTCTAACTTCTAAGTCAACTAAGTCGAAACAATTCATCCATTACCTCACTCCATATCACTTATTTATCATTGCTCTACATTGGCATTATCCCTGTCGCTTAATCTCTCTGAAGGAAAGGTTACCCTATTTTAACCGCCGAGTCAATACCTCACCTTCACCCTATCCTAGCCTTAGGACCCGAGTCGCCGTACTCATGCTTAGGCGTCCCACCACGGACAGTCAAACCCTTATCCTAGCCTTAGGATTAGGAGTCGCCGTACTCCACACAAGTTTCCCGTCGTGGAATATTTATCCTACACCCTTTCAATTTGAACTATAACGTAGAAATAGGAGTCCTCGTACTCCAAAATAAGCGCTTCCTTATGAACGCTTATGTCCCTCGGAACCTTGACCACAGTCAAGAAGTTCCTCATCTCCCTCTGTGAGGGGAACTATGAATACTCTGATTCCATCCCCTACCCAGGATACGTAGGCACAAGATGCGAGTCTTGGCGAGTATACTTAGGACTAACCCTTTAGGTCCCTTTTTTTTACCTTTAACCCTCTAGCATACCCTTAAGAAGATAACTATAGCAATAGCACATTTAAAACAAGAGGTTCCTGTAGAGTACTACAGAGGTTTAGGATGCTAATACCTTCCCTAAACTTAACCAACCCCCAAACCCTAGATCTTTCCCTGCATTGTGTTTACGATGCAAAATAGGTTTTCCCCTTTCTTTAACCTTTCCTTCGGATAAATCAAAGACCGGTTATAAATGAATTAAGATTCAAGTTAATCAATAGCTTGACATCCAAATTTCACCGTAATAGAAAATGGCAACTTCACTAGAGACTCCTCAGTGGGGTTTCCTAACTTGTTTTTTTACTTGTTTATTGCTTTATATCTGTTATTTGTATAATTGTTTATCTATTGCTTTTGGGTTGATACCTTTGAGTGGTGAGACAAAGTCCTACACCCGGACTTGAGTGAACTTAAGATAGGATAAGGATATATTCGACGAGGCTTATAGGGAGTCGAATCCCGACCAAGTTGACTCGAGAATCCCGCTCAGTTGAGACCCTTTTGAAAATGGTTCGGTTGAACGAGTAATCGTGAAAACGTTTACTATTGACAATTGGAGTCTGTGATATTGAGGACCGTAGTTACCTTAACCCCACTATGGCCTTTATTAGGATGTAGCGCGAGACTATAAGGGATTACTCCCGAAGTAGTGCTACACGATGCTACACTCAAAAGAAGTTCTCTTGAGAATATTATTAATCACCGAGTAATTGGGAAATTGATAATATCCGAAAGATGGGCTAATGACTTTGGGCACCTCTTTAGAACCTTGTTCTACAGGTACAATTGACCCATAGTACTTACCTTTTGGAATGGTAGACCTTGGCTCCACTCATGTTCCTCTAACCTAGGACCTTTGTTTGCTTTGTGTGCTTGTGCATTGCATCCAACATCATATCATTCCTGGTTTCAAAGAGTTCAACTGTCCTTTGCAAATGCAAAAAAAATCCTACATTTCAAAGTCTAAAACTTTTTCGAGATTTCCTCGAAAATATTTGCAATCGACCGTTGAAATCTTTGAAACCAATGCATTGCATTGCATCCTGTTTTTGCATTTGCATTTTTCCATGGTCTCATTCTTGGTTCTCTCGCTTTCAGTTCTGTCACCCTGAGTCCCTTGCATCAATACAACACCAGAGCCCGAGCTCGGAAAAAGATGGCGGAACAAAATCAAGAGCTTGATCGTGTTAGCAACGAACTCGAAGACCTTCGGGGAAGTGTTGGGCAGATAATGGAGATGCCCCATGTCATTAATGCAAGGATGGATACTCAGCCTACTGTTGTGTCCGAGATTACTAATACAGTTGTGGATCCTCAACCTCCTATTACTACTGCGAGTGTACCTCCCTATGGTCTTCCATTTGGTTTCGTGCCTCCTCCTCCTATGGTTTCTATCGCTCAACCGGTTCCTCAAGCTGTTCCTCTGGTTTCTGAAGTTCCTCAAGTGATTCCGACCTTTACGCCAGCTGCTGTTCATACTCGTGTGCAACCTTACTTTAATGAGCGGGTTTATGATATTCCTAACATTAAGGACGGCGAAGATGAGCGACATGAGAAGTTGCGTGAGAATGTTGAAATCATTGTTAAAAGGCTGAGAATGATGGAAGGTGACCAAATCTTTGGTGCTTCTGCCAAAGGTATCTGCTTGGTATCTGGATTGGTTATTCCCCAAAAGTTTAAAACTCCAAGCTTTAACCAATATGAAGGTGCTACTTGTCCGAAAAGTCATTTGATAATGTACTACCATAAAATGGCTTCTCATGTTGAGAACGACAAGCTAATGATCCATTGTTTCCAGGATAGTCTGAAAGGTGCTTCCTCAAAATGGTACCTAACTTTGGATCAGTCTCGTATCAAATGTTTTCAAGATCTGTCTGATGCCTTTATTAAACACTACAAGTATAACATGGATTTGGCTCCTGATCAAAGACAACTGCTTAGTATGTCCTAGAAGAACTCAGAATCATTCAAACAGTATGCTCAGAGGTGGAGAGAGATTGCTTCACAAGTGGAACCTCCTCTGACCGAGAAGGAATTGGCCGATTGGTTTGTTGACACAGTGCGTCCAGAATTCTACGAGAGAATGGTTGGTAGTGTAACTTCTAATTTTTCTGACATTGTTGCTGTTGGTGTAAAAGTGGAATTGGGTCTGAAAAGTGGTAAGATGTCAAGTGTTGCCGGTAGTTCAAGCTCCAAAGATCAATCCAAGAAACCTTCGTTCAGTTCTCAGAAGAAGAAAGAGGATGAAACTAATGTTGTATCTGCAGGTAGACGAAGAAATCAACCTTATCAACATCAGCCGAATTATGTTCAACAACAATGCTATCTCATGCAGAATGCTCAACAACCTTATGTGGCTGCTGTCACTCCCGCATTCAATCAACAAATTCCTACATATCAGCCTGTGCAACCAGCTCCCATTTATTAGCCTCCGATATATCAACAACCTCCAGGTTATCAGCCTGCACAAGCTCCTGCCAACTATCAACGAGCGCCCAACGCTCCTGCATATCAGTCGAAGAATCAGACACCTCGCCAGAATGGTCCTAACAAGAGACAATACAAGCAGTGTCCTCCCATTCCGATGACTTACACCGAGTTGTACCCCTCACTAGTGCAACAATGTTTGATCACTACCAGAGCTTTGGGTCCACCTCATAATCCACTACCAGCTAATTACAACGCCGCCGCTCATTGTTTATTTCATGAGGGTACGCCAGGTCACAAAAGATGAAGTTGCTGTGGTTGAGCCCGTCTTCAATTTACCAGAGCCAAATACTAAAGTGGCAGTGTTTAATTTGCCAAGGTCGAGTGCTGCAAAGCCCGTGTTCAGCATTCCAAAGCCTGTGACTCCTGCGGTGAATCAGCCGAAGCCGGTGGTTATTCAGAAGCCAAGTCCGTTTCATTTCGATGATCCTAAAGTTGTACCCTGGAAATACGATGTGACCATGATTGACAAAGAATCTGGGAAAGTTATTCCGAGGGAAGAATTGAAGACTGATATTGAAAATGTGACAAACGTAGTTGGGGCAAGCAGGATGACTAGCAGTGGTCGTATCTATACTCCCCAATTCAACGAGGCTCCGCTAAAAGAAACCACTACTGCCACTGTGCCTGCCAAAGACAAGGATAAAGAAGCAGTTACTAATGATGAAGATGTTGAGTTTCTGAGGGTCATCAAAAAGAGTGACTACAAAGTTATTGATCAGCTTCATCAGACTCCTTCCAAGATCTCAATTTTATCTCTGTTGATGAATTCACCTGCTCACAGAACTGCTTTGCAGAAGTTATTGGCTCAAGCTCATGGCGCCCAGGACATTACCACCGGACAATTTGATAGTGTGATTGCCAACATTACTGCCTGCAACACTCTCTGCTTTAGTAACGAAGAATTACCGAGAGAAGGTCAGAATCATAACCGTGCCTTACATACACCGGTGAAATGATTGGAGGATAACTTATCAAGGGTACTTGTGGATACCGGTTCATCTCTGAATGTCCTACCCAAGAGAGTTCTTACTAAGTTGGCTTATAAAAAGACTGTGATGAAGCCTACTTCCTTGATTGTCAAAGCCTTTGATGGTTCTCGCAGATCCGTAATCGGATAAGTGAAACTACCGATCTTGATTGGACCACATGTATTCAACATCACTTTCTAGGTAATGAACATCAATCCCAATTACAGTTGTTTACTTGGAAGACCTTGGATCCACGCCGCTAGGGCAGTAACTCTGACTCTGCATCAGAAGATGAAGTTTGTGGTCGATGAAAGGCTGGTTATCATACATGGTGAAGAAGATCTAATGGTCAGTAACCTATCTTCTTTCCGTTACATTGAGGCTGATGAAGACGCATTGGAAACTTATTTCCAAGCACTTGAGATCGCCAATGCTGTCCTATTGGAAGTTGAAGAAACAGTGGGCCAGAGTAATCCATCTTTGCATCTTTCAAGAGCACCAGATCAACAATCGACAGGGGTATTCCTGAAGGTTGGGGAGAAATGATCAACATCAAGACTAAGACTAATTGCCACAAGTTGGGTTACAAACCAACTCATGATAAAGCTTCTACAACTGTCAAAGGACGTCTGAAGACTGTCCAAGAAGTGTTTGTCAGCGGAGGTTTCCAAGTCAATGCTATCAACGATGATGATGATGATGATGAAGACCTGAGCAATCTGGTATTCAAGAGCAATGCAACTTTGAGCAACTGGGAAGCTATAGAGATCCCCGTGATTTTTCCCATTTCAAAGTAATTTAATGTTTTCATTTGCTGTTTTCAAAATTCCATAGCTATGCCCGAAGCTATTGGATAATTTGTAGGGCTGCCTTTTCACTTTCTAAAATGATATTAATAAATGCATTTTGTTAAAATCCTATTTGTTTCATTTGCATTTTTTGCTTTCACTTTTAAAATGAAATTGGCAAACCTTTTCAAAAGCTAAAAAATATAAATTTAAAAGAATTTTCTTCTGCATTTTCCTTGTGCATTTAATAAAATAAGCCCAAACATTGCAGTGATATCCAAAACCTTGTTGAATCCAACGATCCTGCTTTAACTCCTGACTGGGATTCACCCATTTATCAAGCTGAGGATGAGGGTGATGAAGATTTTGAAGTACCCGCTTAACTGGCAAAATTGGTTGAGTATGAGTACACCGAGCTTCAACCGTACAAAGAGCAGGTAGATTTGATTAATCTTGGCACTGATGAAGACAAGAGAGAGGTCAAGATTGGTACAACACTTGGGGCCGAGGTCAAGCAGAGATTGGTCAAGATTCTAGAAGAATATTCTGATGTGTTTGCATGGTCATATCAAGATATGACTGGTCTAGACACCGATATTGTAGTTCACAAGCTGCCACTTAAGCCAGAATGCCCACCTATCAAGCAGAAACTTCGAAGAACAAAGCCTGACATGGCTTTGAAAATTCGAGATGAGGTTAAGAAATAACTTGATGCAGGTTTCCTTACAGTTGTGAGTATCCTGATTGGGTGGCCAACATTGTTCCAGTGCTCAAAAAGGACGGTAGAGTCAGAGTGTGTGTAGACTACAGGGATCTGAACAAAGCAAACCCAAAAGACTATTTCCCTCTGCCGCATATTGATACACTTGTTGTTAATACAGCCAGTTTTGCAGTTTTCTCTTTTATGGATGGTTTCTCCGGTTATAATCAGATCAAGATGGATCCTGCCGACAGAGAAAAGACCACTTTCATTACTCCTTGGGGAACCTACTGCTACAAAGTTATGCCCTTCGGTTTGAAGAACGCAGGGGCAACATATCAAAGAGCTATGGTCGCTCTCTTTCATGACATGATGCATAAAGAGATTGAAGTTTACGTTGATGATATGATTGCCAAATCCCAAAATGAAGAGGACTATTTGGATCATTTGCTGAAACTGTTTGAACGAATGAGGAAGTACCAGTTGAAATTGAACCCCGCTAAGTGTACCTTTGGTGTTAGATCTGGAAAACTACTTGGTTTTATCGTCAGCCAACGAGGAATTGAAGTAGATCCCGATAAAGTTCGAGCCATTCAGGACATGCTAGCTCCGCAAACTGAGACACAAGTGAGATGTTTTCTTGGACGACTGAACTATATATCCAGATTCATTTCTAATATGACTGCTACCTGTGAGCCGATCTTCAAATTACTCTGCAAGGGTCAGATTGCTGATTGGAATTCTGACTGTCAACAAGCATTTGAGAAGATCAAGGGTTATCTGCAAGAACCTCCTATCTTGATTCCTTCTGTTCCTGGAAGACCACTCTTCATGTAACTTACTGTTCTTGAGAAGTCTATGGGTTGCGTACTTGGTCAACATGATGAGACTGGAAGAAAAGAACATGCCATTTACTACTTGAGCAAGAAGTTTACTGATTGTGAGAGCAGATATTCACTTTTGGAGAAGACTTTTGTCACACTACTTTGTTGATCTCAAAAATGGATCCAATAAAGTACATTTTTGAAAAGCCTGCTCAGATTGGAAGACTTGCCCATTGGCACATATTGTTATCAGAATACGACATCCAGCACGTGACTCAGAAAGCTATCAAAGGTAGTATCTTGTCATATTATCTTGCAGATCAACCAGTTGAAGACTATGAGCCTCTCAAGTTTGACTTTCCTGATGAAGACATTATGTTAGTAAAGGATTATGAAGAGCCAGGTCCTGATGAGGGTCCCGAGTCGGTTCTCTTTTGGAAGATGATGTTTGATGGTTCCTCTAATTACAGTGGGCATAGCATAGGCGTCGTTCTGATGAATCCAGAAGGTGGTTATACCCCATTTACAACAAGGTTAGACTTTGAATGTACCAATAATATCGCTGAATATAAAGCATGCATTCTTGGCCTTGAAGCAGCAATTGACCTCAGAATCAAAATTCTTGAAGTGAGTGGAGATTCATCTTTAGTTATTTATCAAGTTACAGGTGAATGGGAAACCGGACATGAGAAGTTAATCCCATATAGGGCCTACATTGTTGAAATGATCGAGTACTTTGATGAGATCACTTTCAAGCATGTTCCGAGATCTGAAAACCATATCGCCGATGCTCTAGCCATGCTAGCCTCAATATGGAAAGTCTGATTCGTTAATGATGCTACTCTTATTCAAATTGAACGCAAGACTGAGCCTGCCTACTGTCATATGGTTGAAGAGGAAATTGATGATAAGCCATGGTTTCATGACATTAAGAACTACCTGCTCAAGCAAGAATATCCAGCCGATGCTACCACTCTCGAGAAGAAGACTTTGAGAAGACTAGCATCCAAGTTCTTCATCAGCAATGATGTGCTATACAAGAGAAACTACGACATGGTCCTGCTTAGATGTGTTGACAAACGTGAAGCAGACATATTACTTCAAGATATTCATGAAGGAACCTTTGGAACTCATGCCAACGGTTATGCTATGTCTAAGAAGATTCTTAGAGCTGGATATTACTAGTTAACCATGGAATCTGATTGCATCCAATATGCCAGGAAATGCCATAAGTGCCAAATCTATGCTGACAAGGTCCACGTACCTCCGACACTGTTGAATGTTTTATCTTTACCGTGGCCTTTCTCAATGTGGGGCATTGACATGATTGGGGAAATTGAGCCGAAAGCTTCCAATGGTCACCGTTTCATTCTAGTCGCTATCGACTACTTCACCAAATGGGTAGAAGCTGCTTCCTACGCCAACGTGACCAAGCAAGTGGTTACCCGCTTCATCAGAAAATAGATTATCTGCCGTTATGGAATTCCAAGTCAGATCATAACAGATAATGGTACCAATTTGAACAATAAAACTATGAAGGAGTTGTACGAAGGTTTCAAGATTGCGCATCACAATTATTCTCCTTACCGACCTAAGATGAATGGAGCTGTTGAAGCTGCGAACAAGAACATTAAGAAAATCCTGCAAAAGATGGTCAAAACTTACAAAGATTGGCATGAAATGTTACCATTTGCTTTGCACGGATACAAAACTTCAGTGCGAACTTCAACAGGGGAAACCCCTTTCTCATTATGGAATGGACGCTATCCTCCCCATCGAAGTTGAGTTACCTTCCTTATGGGTATTGAGGGAAACTAAGCTTGATGAAGCCGAATGGGTTCAAGACATATTTAACCAGCTGAATCTTATCGACGAAAAGCGCATGACAGCTATGTGCCATGGTCAGTTATACCAAAAACGGATGAAGAGAGCCTTTGACAAGAAAGTCATAATCTGTGAGTTTCGTCAAGGAGAGCTCGTACTCAAGAAAATCCTTCCAGTTCACAAGAACATGTGTGGGAAGTGGATGCCCAACTACGAAGGCCCATTTGTTGTGAAGACAGTCTTCTCCGGAGGATCACTAACTCTTACAATAATGGATGGTGAAGAGCTTGCACATCCTGTGAACTCTGATGCAGTCAGAAAATATTATGCCTAAAATAACCCGCTAAGTCGAAAACCTGGAAAGGCGACTTAGGCAACAATGGGTATCCCGGTGGATCATAACCTATGAAGGAGATCCATGCAAAAATAAGGGATGAAAATACAAAAAAAAATATTTAGCTCGCTAAGCTGAAAACCCGAAAGGGAGGCTTAGGCAAAAATGAGCGTCTCGGTGGATTGAAAACCCGAAAGGGAAAAAGTTAGGGACAAAGGCATTTCACTGCATTAGATGGCGCCAATCATCAAAGAACAGTTTACAAAAGATCAACTTCAATCCAATCACTCTTCTCAGAAGCAGGATTTTGGGTAGTCTCGGTTATTAGGGTCAATAGAGGTCGTTGGATTCAATGTAACCTTTCCCTACTTGCCAATTTCAATTGTAATTTCCCATGGGGCTTTGCCCTTAGCAAGCTACCATCCTTCAATATAATTAAACCCTTTTCAATTCTATTTTTTTCATTTATATTATCTCTATTTTCAATTTTTTTATGCAAATTGCTATTTATTGATAATAATTTCGAAAGTGAAAAGTTTTCTAAACTTAAAACTGTTTTTGAAGACGATTTTGAAACATATAAGGTTGCTTTGACTTGTGGAAATCCTGAAGGATACCTTTCTTTCCCCAGTAAGTCCCTTTGTTGCAGAAGCACTTTTAAACTGTTGCCTCAGAGCAGTCCCCATCGAGACTATAAGCTGACAACACTTTCGGACAGATCCGGTAATCTCCAGTAATTTTCAAGACTAGAGAGATCTCCCCAGCATATTCCAAGTGATATATTTATTTGAGGACCCACTCCCAGTGGAACCGCCTTTTCCTCACTGAAGTTGTCATACTTTCCTCAGGAAATATTCCCCAGGAGACTGCCATGCTCTCCCCAAGGAAGCTGATGTGGCCTTCCCCAGGAAGTTGATGTACTTTTCCAGGAAGTTGCTACTTTCTCCATGAAGCTTCCTAGATCCACACTTCCCCAATGAAACAGATATTTATTTTATCCCCAGAAGTCTCTGTTCCTAAGTTCACTCTCCTAGTGAACAAGTCTTCTTCGATAAGAAACGTAGGTCTGTGGTGACAATCCTACAGTGAAGTCATGGTGTTATATTCCCCAAGTGGAATTTTATTCTCCCCAGAGAATTTGGAGCTTTGAAGTAAGATTTAGTTCTGCCATCAACTTTCCTATACCTTGATAGATGTACTGTTGCAGAGGTCGCCGGGAATCCCTGTCAAGATGTTGTTTCATCTCCTGCTTGCTCCCCCGCTCGTCTGTCTTGTCAGCATATGCATGTGCATGAGCATAAGCATGAACCTTTTGCATACTCATTTGCATTTTTATACGCATTGACAGACGCTTTAACATCTGCATGTTTGTTATCCTCGTTTGTTTTTTTTCGTTACTTTGGCTGTGGTTACCGCCAAGTAGCTGGGTTTGTCCGCTCTCTCCAAAGTAGACCGTCAACCTTAAGCATAAAATACCTACCATTTTCAGTCTCCCCACAGAGTTCAACCCTCGTGAATGATGGTTATTTCAGTTATCTTTTCTGCACCAGGAATAGATAATTCCCATTTGAGCTCATTCCCTCAATGGAGTCTTGTTTGACAAGTTCTTTCTAGCTCGATCCTAGATTGAACTTCGGTCTCTGTCGATCGCTGAACCTACCTGGACGTGTGTCGCTACAGTGAAAATAAGGTGCCGGCAAAACAGAAGAGTCGCCACCTTTCGTTATTTATCCTACAAATGGGAAAGGAAACGATCAGAAAAACCTGACGAAAAGGTATAAGACAAGGTCATCGCAACCATGTCTGGGTTTGGGAGTCGGTTATGCAAGGGGAAGGTATTAGCACCCCTCATGTCCGTTGTACTCAACGGGATCCATGCTTGTTGTGTTTATCTGACGGGTTGGTTTAACTATCTACCTATCAAGGCTGGTCTGAAAAGAAAAGAAAAATGACTCGGCAAAGCATCGCGCTTCGTGCCTATGTATTCTCGTCAGAGAACGAGAAATCAGAGTCAACGTAGTTCGGCTAACTATGGGTAAAAGGATGGGGGAAGGTGGCTCGCCAATACGTCAGTATTGTGCCTACGTACTCTAAACAAATATGAGAGATTAGAGCTTACGTAGTTCGAGATAACTACGGGAAAACGAGGTTCTCGATCACACATGGGTGAGAGAAAAGATTGACGATATTAGCGTATGCATTCTAGCAGTTAGGTGTATGGCTGCTCGACCATTAGAGACTTAGGCGTTACCTGTTTGCGGTAGAACAGACGTAGTATGTCGGGGTTTAAAGGTATGGGAACCTACAGAACTTAAATACGGACTGGTCTCGATTGCGCTAGGGCAAGAGAAAGGGAAGATTAGTCGTTAGCGGGAAAGCCTCGACCGCACGGCAGTGAGAGAACAGAGAAGTTAGTTGTTAGTGTGCTCGCTAGGATATCGCATCCTATGCCTACATATTCTCATCTGGAACGAGAAATTAGAGCTGCTGTAGTTCAACTAACTACAGGAAAGTGGGGGACAGCGAGCTCGCTAGGATTATCACAATCCTATGCCTACGTACTCTCGTCTGGTACGAGAGATCAGAGCGAACGTAGTTCGGCGCATGCGGAAAACAAGTCTCGATTGCACAGGGGCAAGAGAAGGGGTCTCAATTTCCAGGATGAGAGAGAAAAGGGTTTCGATCGCGGGGGGGCGAGAACAAAGAGGAAGCAGGCCTAACACGCCCAAACGAAAAGGAACTCGGGACACACACGCAAGAACCTAAGGCGTAGGAGCAAATGCGTCGTATATCACCCAAAGGGTGCTACACTAAACACTCTAGACGATTGAGGGGAGACCGCTCAATTGTCATTTCCCACGTATCTAACGCTACAACTCACCACACTCGACAGTCGCATAAAGCCTTGAATGAGAAAGATGTTATCGAACGAAGCGGTTCCGTTGGCCCTCGACATTGTGTGCAAGCTCCATTCCAATTTTCTCCTCTCTGGATCCTTGATGATGACGTTTCGAATCAAAACCAATGTAACGCTAAACCGTCATGATTTGACTTATAAGAGAAATCAAACTCTAAGAGATAGCGTATTGATATCCGTGTCAAAGACAAGATAGAGAAATGATATTGAGAATCATTCTCCAATTGAATCATGTCACACGGACAACACAAAATAAAATCAAAGTAAAATCAGATAGCAGAAGAGAGATGAGGAGAGAAATCCAATAACACATGAAAATAATATTCTACTCCTAAAAATGGCGATAAACTCCTAATAGAAAACTTTAAAGAAATTACAAGGAACTTGCATATAGAAAATAAAATGAAAATAAAATCCTATGCATAATATTCTATAAAACTATAATTTCCTAAAAGAAAATAGAATATAAATTTAGAATATAAAATCTATATAAAAATAGTGCATAATATTCTAAAGGAAAATAAACTATAATTTCCTAAGAAGAAGATAGTAAAGAATTACTAAAATCTATTACAAATAAATATCCCAATACAAAAACAAAAATCAAAAGAAAATAAAGGGAATGGGGTTACAGCAGCAGACCAAGGGGTGTAATACAACAAAAAAGCAGTTGGGCCTTAGCCCAACAATACAACAGCCAAAAACACACAAAAAGGGAAACGAGGGTGCAACATTGAAGCAGTCCACACGGTGGGCTTGTTAGTTCAGTCCATAATCAGAAAAAAGAGAAAACAGGGGGTGTCAATGGAAAACAGGGGTGTGAGTCTGAAAAACAAAATTGGGCCAAGGAAAAGCCCACTAACCACACGAAGGATCCGTGACGACATCATCTCTCCCTTCTTCCACCTGAAACCAAAACCCTAGTCTCTCTCTCTCTCTCATTATCACCAGCCGCCGCCGTCCATTCTCAACCTCTTTTGACGAACCTTTCCGATCATATTCTCTCCCTTCCGCTCAACCTCGTCTCGTTCAATCATCATCACCTAACAAAACCAGACGGACCAACCAAGATCAAAGCAATACAGATGGAAGTACACGGAATCCGATAGGTGTGAGCTCGACGGATATGGAAAGAGGTTTTGCAAAGACTTGTTGTTGTTACTGGTTCGTGGATGTTAATGAAGTTTCTGGAGGTGAAGAATATCCATGGCGCTCGTTCATGAATGAAGGCGTATCGGTGAGAGATGACGGAATCGAGAACTTGAGTGGTGTTGAGATTAGAGGATTCATGAAGATCTTGGGATTTCATGTCGAAGAACACGGTTGAATGTTGTATTGGATTTCTGGAGACTCTAGAAGAAGTTTTGTTGTTGATCTTCATGAAGACGACGAGATCCGGAAAACGAATTGCAAATGAGAAAGTTCTGGATGATGTTCGTATGGAGATGATGAATATTAGGACGAAATCTTGAAGTTGATGAAGATCTTGGACGAATCTTGACGAATGTATGAAGAGTCTTGAATATGTCGATGAACATGCGAAGATAAATGAAAACGGAGAGAGATGTTACCGAAAAATTGCTAGATCTGGTGAAAAAATCTTGATGAACATTCTGGATGAAGATCTTGAACGCGTTTTCGGAGAAGTCGGTATGAAGATCTGGGCGAACTCGGGGAAAATGCTTGAAGATCCATGAACACGACGAAGAACCGGTGAAGATCATGGAGATCTAAGGAAATCTGAAAAAAACTTGGGAAACGGATGAAGATCTGAGGAAGGTTTCTGAGAAACGCTCATGATGAAGCTTGAACGAAGATGATGAACGATCTCGTTAGAAACAGTGGTTGAAGGTTATTAAGTTTCTGGAAAATCTGTTATGGTTGAATGTTGTTGAATCTTATATGAAGATGATGAAGTTTCTGGAAACAGATCAACAAGATGAAGTTACCGACGAGAAGTTTGAAGTTTCCGGTGAAATCTTGGCCGTGAGAAGCGCCGTGAGATTTCTCTGGCATGCCTCCCGGCGTGTTTGCATGGCCGGCGGTGTGGAGGCGAAGTGGGACGCGTGGCCAGGTGGGAAAACAAAACGTGGCGTGCTGCATGGCCGTGTGGGGACGTGTCGCGAATGCAAGCGCAGGTGGTGTTTGAGTGGAGGAAAGGTGGAAGAGAGAGAAGGAGAAACGTGGAGATGCTTATATAATGACAAGTGTCACATAACTGGACTATGGGCTTGAAATGTGGACATCTGGCCCACAAAAATGGACAAAAACTGACTAAAATTAATGACTGCAATTAATGCCTAATAAACTCAGTTAATTGACTAAAGATGAATTAAACACCTGATTAAAGACTTATTAACACTTATGATAAACAAAAATTAAGGCTAATACTAGTTATTGGAAAAGAAACCATTAAATTCTTGATTAAAAACTGATTGTTAACTAAACTAAAACTAATGATATTCTAATTAAATCCTATTTATCTAGAGTAATAAAATCTAATAATACCTAAAGAAATAAATCTGAAAAGAATTTTAAATCTATTAATTTCTAAAACAAATAAATTATTCTAAAAAGAATTAACATCTATTAATTTTTAAAAATAATTAAATCTAGAAAATAAAATCTATTATATTCTAATCAAATAATTTCTAGAAATCAATTAAAATCTATTTTAATTAAAATCTACTTAAACTCAAAAGAAGTTCTAGAAATCAATATTCTACTAAACTCTAAAAAAAAGAAAAAGAAATAAAAGTCTATTAAACTCTAACATCTAAAATAGAAAATAAAGGATATAAGCTATCTAGCAACTATTTCTATGTTAAAATTTAACGAAATAAACTCTATAAAATTGATAATAATTCCATGAGAAAAAAATAATGAACATCAATTAAATCGGTGAATAAAACTGCGAGAACGCAACGAGATAACCGGTAAAAATACGGACACCGAAATATCCTCAAAAACAACAGCAAAAGCTGAAAACACCGGGAGGAGCACCACTCCCAAAATAATCCTCCTTATTCGAACTGGTTTGCACTGCCTGAAACGTGAGAAAAGGGTTGTAATCCCGATAGAAATCAATCTGACTGAAGAATGCAATGTACGCGGTATGCAAATGCAAATGCAAAATGAAATGAAACATAAGTCAAATTGCGAGAAACGGTTGGGAAAATTTTGGGGTGCAACAACGTGCATTTATTTTGCACTATCTATCAAGAAAAGCCTTTTACAACCTTCGCAGACATGCAACAGTTCTCGCCTAAGAAACTTACCATATCTTCATTAGGATTAACAACAAGTGACTGTCACCTTAAGACGTTGAGTCGCCGTACTCATTCTTGGGCGTCCCGCCATGGACATCTTATCTCCTTAAACCTTAAGACGTTGAGTCGCTGTACTCATTCTTGGACGACCCGCCGTGGACAATTTTTAATCTTTTCAAGTAAAAGAAGAAACTGAGACCCGTTCATGGAATACAAACCTTGAAGTATGGGGGAGGTTTATTTTACCCTTTTAGTAAAAGAAGAAACTGAATCATTTCAGGAAACAACAAACCTTGAAAGTGAAGAAGTTTATTAACCCTTTCTAAATGAATCATTTAGTTAAAGAAGAAGCTAAATCATATTTTGATCACGGAAGCTTGTCCTTTATCTTAGAGTATCATCCGGTCATGCAAGAACCTGTTGAGCCGTACTCTCAAATATTCCCCAGTGGAGGTCGTCTTGACGGTGCCTTCTCCATCAAGGATCTGGTTTCTAAAGTGTCAACTGGTCATGCCTGAACCTGTTGGTCCATCACTTTAGAATGTCAGCCGCTCATGCCTGAACCTGTTGAACCTTTATCTTATTGCTTATTTCCCCAATAGAGGCCGCCTTGCCGGTGCCATCTCCATTGGGTACCTCTTCTTGTTTTTCTTTCTAAAGTGACAATTGGTCATGCTTGAATTTGTTGGTCTATCACTTTAGATTTCCCCGGTTCGGTGCTGGTTCCCCAGTGCGTCGTCTTCCCCTGTGTCGTCGTGACGTCTGCATCCTTGCATTTATCATTTCCATCATATGCATCATATTAGATTCATGGCATCGTCAACATTGTCGTTTTGTCCATAGCATTGCATATCACTGCATCTAAGTGCAAAATTTTCAGTTATCTATATTTAAATCCATTCACCATGATTTCTTGAGTCTTCGTCGCTCAAATCATCCGGTGAAGTTATTTAAATAGGGGCAACTGTCGTTGTAACACCCCCTTTCTATATTCTCAATAATAAAAAAATAATTAAATCATTTAAGCACTTGATAAAAGTTTCATCAGAGTTTAATTAATTCATGATATAAAAGAGGTGTGTCACATTATCATGTAGTCAAACATCTACAACACCTGCTCAAATAGATATGCAACAATAGGCAATTCACAACTGAAGAACAGAATTCTAAAACTCACACCTTAATATTTAGAATAAAGCGGAAACTTCTAAACATTGAATCAACACATTCATATAAACATATATACATCATTCAATTAATTCATATGTACAACATCCATTATCAGATACATACGCAGATGTATCACAAAAGAAAATCAAAGCAAAGTATCTCCAAAAAGAACCAAAGGCCTCCTAACTACCCAAATGTTACATATCAGAGCCATCAACCAAAAATAATGAAGACCTGTTTCACAAAAAGGACCTCCAGCAATCCTACTCTGCAATGCCTTGTAGAGCATTAGGAAACAACAGAAGGGTGAGAAACAATATCATAACAGTCAATACATATATTTATATATCTATATACATACATGGGATTAACACAATTCAGATTCTCACCACATCTCATCATGATGCATATTCACACAATCAAGCATACTCATCAAATCATGCGTCTATACATACTCACCATCTTCCACATAAATATCCAGAATAATGTTCAATTCACTCCATGCATCATATAAAGACGACCAATACAACTCATAGAGACCGACTCACGACTCTATGCAGATGCAAATGCGGTACCGACTCAATTCAGCAGATTCTCCAAGGAATCAAGTATTCAGCAGATTCTCCAAGGAATCAAATATTCATCAGATTCTCCAAGGAATCAAATATTCAGCAGATTCTCCAAGGAATCAAATACTCTGCAGATTCTCCAAGGAATCAAAATCACTAGGATGTACATCATGATGCCTTTATGCAAAATGACTCACAACATTACTCTACATGCATACATATTCGCAAATATATCACTATGCATATTCATCTAATACGAGCACATACAATCTATGCACATTCACAATATACTTATACTCCATAAAACACACATACTCTTCATTTCAACACATACCATTCCATATAAGGCATATATTTTCACAATCAAAATTCCGCATTCTAGGATTCACGCCTTGCGGCTACCCGTACATAACATACCACACGACACACAAAACTATTCAATTCGATAAGGATTAAACATAACTGAACAAAGAAATCCGCATAAAAAGGGAAAAACACAGAAAATAGGAAAATGCTGACACATTCGCCAACCTTCCCCTGGCGAAGCCTCTGACGAACCTTCTCTACCCTTTCGCCTGGCGAACTTGCCAGCGAAGACCACTGGGATTTATTCTGGAATTACTCGCTAGCACACTCGCCTGGCGAACCTTCGCCTGGCGAACTTGCCAACGAAGACAGGGTGGATGCTTCTGACTTAGTTCGCTACCGTTCGCTGGGCTTCGCCCGACGAAGCCTCGCTGCCATTCGCCTGACGAACCTGCGAGATCAAAACTTCCATGGCTGTCCAACGCTCAAACCTCACAAACCGACCGATTCCAAAACCAAACAACCCCAGTAAGTTCAACCCAATAATACCCGACTATCCTACTCCATCCATTCTCGATTCTAACCTGTTAAAACCACATTCCACCGATTAAATCCTAATATTGCCCTAAGATGGAAATGAGTAGAAACTCTTCTCAATCCAACATCAAACGATCAACAGCATACATAATCATACACATTAACAGTATAATAGAGCTTCACACCCTTACCCGATTGATCGAAAGCTTGGATGTTGATCCTTGATGAAATCCTAGGTTTTCCTCTTCTTTCTCCTCTTTCTCTTCTCTCTTCTTTCTTTCCCTTGTTTTTCCACTAATGTTTCTATCTATTCCCTTTTCTCTCTTATCTCATGTTCTATTTTCTTTCCTCTCCAATTCTTTCCAAACACTCACCAATTAATTCTTACACAACAATCCACTTAACACTTAATACTAAATGTCTAAAATACCCTTTACTCTATTTTCCCCGAAAGCTCTCCGAATCGGTAAAAGTAGCACAATATTGAAATTAAACATATCAACACATAAATTTCACAGTTAAAATACCAATTATCCCAATGAATTAAAAAGGACTCAACAAAAATGGGAAATTCAGAATTTGGGGCGTTACAACTCTCCCCCACTTTAGAAATTTCCGTCCTCGAGAATATTACCTGATTCAAACAACTCCGGATGCGACTCTCGCATCTTGCTCTCCAATTCCCAAGTCATATTGCCCTCTGCAGCACCTCCCCAGGCTACTTTCATAAGTGCAATATCCTTGCCCCTTAGCTTCTTAACTTCACGATCCAAAATACTAATCGGTAAAACCTCAACCGTAAGGTTATCTCTTACTTCAACCTCGTCCATAGGAATAACATGTGACGGATCCGGAACATACTTCCGAAGTTGCGAAACATGGAACACATCATGCAAATTCGAAAGGTTCGGAGGCAACGCCACACGATACGGCACAACACCCACACGTGCAATAATCTGATACGGACCAATAAAACGAGAAGTCAACTTTTTCGACTTCAAGGCACGACCCACTCCCGTAACCAGTGTAACTCTCAAAAAGACATGGTCACCTTCTTGAAACTCAAGGTCCTTCCTCCTCTTATCATGGTAACTCTTCTGCCTACTCTGAGAAGCTCTTATCTTTTCCCGAATAAACTTGACCTTTCCTGTCGTCTGTTGTACCATCTCCGGTCCAACTACCGTCCTCTCACCCGTCTCATGCCAACACAAAGGTGTTTGACATCTCCGACCGTATAAAGCCTCGAATGGTGCCATACCAATGCTCGAATGAAAACTGTTATTATAAGTGAATTCAATCAACGCCAAATAACCATCCCAAGCACGACTTTGTTCCAGTATGCAAGCACGCAACAAATCTTCTAACGACTGAATTGTCCTCTCGGTTTGACCGTCCGTCTGCGGATGGTAAGCCGAACTCAACCTCAACTTAGAACCCAAGGCACCTTGCAAACTTTCCCAAAATCTTGAAGTGAATCTAGGATCTCTACCTGACACAATACTCTTAGGAACTCCGTGCAACTTTACAATCACACGAACATAAATCTTGGCTAATTTCTCCAAAGGATAACTAATATCAATCGGAATGAAGTGAGCAGATTTAGTAAGTCTATCAACGATCACCCAAATGGCATTATGACTTCTTTGCGTATTCGGCAATCCCATAACAAAATCCATCGATATGCTATCCCATTTCCATTCCGGAATATCCAACGGTTGCATCAATCCACTAGGTTTTTGATGTTCCACCTTCGACTTTTGACACGTCAAACACGAATACACAAAATGAGCAACATCTCGCTTTAGTCCAGACCACCAAAAGATCTTCTTCAAATCTTGGTACATCTTATTCGCTCCCGGATGAATACTCAAGTTACTCCGATGACCTTCTTCCAATATCATCTTCTTCAACTCCACATCGTCGGAAATGCAAATACGACCACGGAATCTCAAAACACCAAATTCATCAACCTTGAAATCTTCATTCTCATTCATCATCAAATCAAGGAACTTTAAATCCAATTTTTGTTTTTCACAAACGGTCGCAAGAAAATCATTCTTAATATGAAGCATAACAAGTCTCACACTTCTCGGCGTCACTTCACAAACCAAACTCAAATCTCTAAAACTCTCCAACAATTCCCATTCTCTTATCATCAACGTTGACATATGAACCAACTTTCGACTTAAAGCATCGGCTACTACGTTTGCCTTACCCGAATGGTAATTCAAACCAAAATCGTAGTCTTTCAAAAACTCTAGCCATCTCCTTTGTCTCATGTTCAACTCTTTCTGGTCAAATAAATATTTCAAACTCTTGTGGTCGCTAAAAACCTCAAATCTTGCACCATAAAGATAATGCCTCCAAATTTTCAAAACGAACACCACGGCTGCTAACTCCAAATCATGCGTAGGGTAGTTCTTCTCATGCACTCTCAATTGTCTTGAAGCATAAGCCACAACTTTCCCATCTTGCATTAAAACACCACCCAAACCAGATAAGGAAGCATCACAATAAACCATAAATGACTCCGTCGGATTCGGTAAAATCAAAACCGACGCCGTTGTCAACCTTCTCTTAAGTTCAACAAAACGCTCCTCACAATCAATATCCCAAACAAAAGCCTTTCCCTTACAAGTCAATTGAGTCAACGAAAGTGCCAACTTCGAAAATCCTTCAATAAATCTCCGATAATAACCGGCTAATCCCAAAAAGCTTCGAATCTCCGTAACTGACTTAGGAGCTTCCCACTGCATTACTGCATCGATCTTGGATGGGTCAACACTAATACCATTCTAAGAAATAATATGCCCAAGAAAACTCACCTCCGATAACCAAAACTCGCACTTCGACAACTTGGCATACAATTGCTTCTCTTTCAAAATCTGCAATACAATTCTCAAATGCCCCTCATGCTCTTCCTGAGACTTAGAATAAATCAAGATGTCGTCGATGAACACCACCACAAAACGATCTAACTGCTCATGAAAAATACGATTCATATATTCCATGAACACACCTGGCGCGTTAGAAACTCCGAACGGCATCACCGTATACTCATAGTGACCATATCGTGTCCTAAAGGCCGTATTTGAAACATCCTCTTCTTTCACCCGAATCTGGTGATAACCCGATCTCAAGTCAATCTTACTAAAAACACGGGCTCCAACCAATTGATCCATCAAATCATCTATTCTTGGAAGCGGATACCTATTCTTAATCGTCACTTTATTCAACTGCCGATAATCAATACACAACCGCATGCTTCCATCTTTCTTCTTTACTAACAATACCGGCGCACCCCAAGGAGAAACACTTGGTCTTACAAATCTCTTATCCAACAAGTCATTCAACTGCCTCTTTTACTCTACCAATTCCGATGCCGACATACGATACGGTGCCATCGAAATCGGTCTAGTACCCGGAACTAGATCAATAGAAAACTCAATCTCTCTCTCCAGCGGTACATCCTTAATATCTCCCGGAAACACTTCTGGAAATTCTCGCACTACGGGAAACACCTCCAGTTCCACTTTACTCTCTACCGACAAGGATGCAAACAAACCAAACAACTGAGCTTCATCCGCTAAAAGTTTCTTCAACTCTTTAGTGGATAGAAAACTCTCACTTCCATCATCTTCTAAATAAGGAAATCTTACCAACTTGTGATAGCAATCTAGATGAACCTTATTATATTGCAACCAATTCATACCCAAAATCACATCCAAACCGTCCAACGGTAAACACACTAAATATATAACGAAGTCTTTACCATACATGGTCAAAAGACAACTTATGCATACCAAGGAAGTAGTTACCGACCCCGAAGCGGGAGTATCAATAACCATGCCACCACTCAACGAAACCATGCACAAATCCAAACGTTCGACACACTCAAGAGAAATGAACGAATGAGTCGCTCCAGTATCAATAATAGCAACTAAAGGTACATTATTAATAAAGCATGTACCTTTAATCAAACGATCCGCATTAGTAGTGTCCGCACCGGTTAACGCAAATACCTTTCCGCCCGCTGGAGCTTGCTTCGGCTTAGTACAATTGGGCTTAATGTGACCCACTTCGCCACAGTTGTAGCATTTCACCACATTCCTTCTACAATCCGAAGTGGCATGTCCAGGAACCCCACAGTTAGCACACTTCTCCACAGATTTTCCACAGTCAAAGGACTTCTGGCCCATTACGCCACACTTGAAACATTTAATCGCATTAGAACCTCCTTCAGGCTTCCTATCAAAGTTTTCCCTATGCTTGCCTTTATCAGCAGGCGTCATATAAGGTTCACTCCTTACCGGTTGCTTCCCTCTCTTCTCATTCAAACTCTTATAGTGAGTGGAACGAGCTTTACTATCTTCTTCAAAGATTCTACAACATTCGGTCAAGTCCGAAAATCTCCTAATCCTCTGATAACCCACCGCTTGCTTGATCTCAGGGCGCAAGCCATTCTCATACTTAATACATTTGGAAAATTCCGCCGTCACCGCATCATAGTGAGGATGAAACTTCACTAACTCTGTGAACTTAGCCGTGTAGTCTGTCACAGACATGTTGCCTTGTTTCAATTCCAGGAACTCCATCTCCTTCTTTCCCTTCACACTCTCAGGATAATACTTTCTCAAAAATTCGGTGCGAAAAAGATTCCAAGTGATTCCCTCATCGTCTATTTCAAGAACTTGTCTCATACCGACCCACCAGTCATCGGCTTCTTCTCTCAGCATGTGAGTTCCAAGTCTCACCTTGTTACCTTCAGCACAATTCATATCCCTAAAGATCCTCTCGATCTCCTTTAACCAAATCTGAGCACCGTCAGGATCAAATCTCCCCTTGAATACCGGTGGTTGGTTCTTTCTAAACTCATCGTTCGCATTCACATTCGGTGCGCCTTGCACCGCCCTAGCCATAGACTCCAACACCGCAACCATAGCATTGTCATTATGACCAGCCATATTCTGAGGATTCCCAAAAATAACAGGGTTAAACAACCGTTCAACCAACACAACAATAAGACAGACACAACTGACTCAACGCTGGCTCTGATACCACTTAACGTAACACTGCCTTTCTATACCCTCAATAATAATAAAAAATAATTAAATCATTTAAGCACTTGATAAAAGTTTCATCAGAGTTTAATTAATTCATGATATAAAAGAGGTGTGTCACATTATCATGTAGTCAAACATCTACAACACCTGCTCAAATAGATATGCAATAATGGGCAATTCACAACTGAAGAACAGAATTCTAAAACTCACACCTCAATATTTAGAATAAAGCGGAAACTTCTAAACATTGAATCAACACATTCATATAAACATATATACATCATTCAATTAATTCATATGTACAACATCCATTATCAGATACATACGCAGATGTATCACAAAAGAAAATCAAAGCAAAGTATCTCCAAAAAGAACCAAAGGCCTCCTAACTACCCAGATGTTACATATCAGAGCCATCGACCAAAAATAATGAAGACCTGTTTCACAAAAAGGACCTCCAGCAATCCTACTCTGCAATGCCTCGTAGAGCATTAGGAAACAGCAGAAGGGTGAGAAACAATATCATAACAGTCAATACATATATTTATATATCTATATACATACATGGGATTAACATAATTCAGATTCTCACCACATCTCATCATGATGCATATTCACACAATCAAGCATACTCATCAAATCATGCGTCTATACATACTCACCATCTTCCACATAAATATCCAGAATCATGTTCAATTCACTTCATGCATCATATAAAGATGACCAATACAACTCATAGAGACCGACTCATGACTCTATGCAGATGCAAATGCGGTACCGACTCAATTCAGCAGATTCTCCAAAGAATCAAGTATTCAGCAGATTCTCCAAGGAATCAAATATTCATCAGATTCTCCAAGGAATCGAATATTCAGCAGATTCTCCAAGGAATCAAATACTCTGCAGATTCTCCAAGGAATCAAATACTCTGCAGATTCTCCGAGGAATCAAATGTTCAGCAGATTCTCCAAGGAATCAACATCACTAGGATGTACGTCATGATGCCTTTATGCAAAATGACTCACAACATTACTCTACATGCATACATATTCGCAAATATATCACTATGCATATTCATCTAATACGAGCACATACAATCTATGCACATTCACAATATACTTATACTCCATAAAATACACATACTCTTCATTTCAACACACACCATTCCATATAAGGCATATATTTTCACAATCAAAATTCCGCATTCTAGGATTCACGCCTTGCGGCTACCCGTACATAACATACCACACGACACACAAAACTATTCAATTCGATAAGGATTAAACATAACTGAACAAAGAAATCCGCATAAAAAGGGAAAAACACAGAAAATAGGAAAATGCTGACACATTCGCCAACCTTCGCCTGGCGAAGCCTCTGGCGAACCTTCGCTACCCTTTCGCCTGGAGAACTTGCCAGCGAAGACCACTGGGATTTATTCTGGAATTACTCGCTAGCACACTCGCCTGGAGAACCTTCACCACTCTCATTCTCCTGGCGAACTTGCCAACGAAGACAGGGTGGATGCTTCTGACTTAGTTCGCTACCGTTCGCCGGGGTTCGCCCGGCGAAGCCTCGCTGCCATTTGCCTAGCGAACCTGCGAGATCAGAACTTCCATGGTTGTCCAACGCTCAAACCTCACAAACCGACCGATTCCAAAACCAAACAACCCCAGTAAGTTCAACCCAATAACACCCGACTATCCTACTCCATCCATTCTCAATTCTAACCGGTTAAAACCACATTCCACCGATTAAATCCTAATATTGCCCTAAGATGGAAATGAGTAGAAACTCTTCTCAATCCAACATCAAACGATCAACAACATACATAATCATACACATTAACAGTATAATAGAGTTTCACACCCATACCCGATTGATCGAAAGCTTGGATGTTGATCCTTGATGAAATCCTAGGTTTTCCTCTTCTTTCTCCTCTTTCTCTTCTCTCTTCTTTCTTTCCCTTGTTTTTCCACTAATGTTTCTATCTATTCCCTTTTCTCTCTTATCTCATGTTCTATTTTCTTTCCTCTCCAATTCTTTCCAAACACTCACCAATCAATTCTCACACAACAATCCACTTAACACTTAATACTAAATGTCTAAAATACCCTTTACTCTATTTTCCCCGAAAGCTCTCCGAATCGGTAAAAATAGCACAATATTGAAATTAAACATATCAACACATAAATTTCACAATTAAAATACCAATTATCCCAATGAATTAAAAAGGTCTCAACAAAAATGGGAAATTCAGAATTTGGGGCGTTACAACTACCCCAAATTTTACCCTTAGATTCACTGATCATTCTCCTATTCATTTAGGTCAATCATGCCTACTTTAGCTAACCATCTTAACCAAACTGTTTATTTTGTTTCGTAAAGGTAGGTTGCTGCAGAAGATTCAGAAGTCGTTTATGGTGGAAATTGATATATTTTTAAGAGTGTGAAACAACCAGTACATCTTGAACCAAATTTTATTAGAAAATTCTTATTAAGGCTTCAATTTGCTCTTCAAAGGACCTTCACTTTTAAGGACTTTCACTTGGGACTTTCTTATCGGGGGTTTATGAAGTCTATTGTTGAGATGGTGAGTTTGGATAAGATAGTGAACCAAGTTTTGGCAAAGAACACTTTTAAGGAATTCATGAATTTTGATCTTCACAAAATCTCAATGCTCAAGCTTCTGGCTATATTGAAATTCACCAAAGTTGCCATTCATTCACGAGGAGTTCGTTTTATTATTAGTGGGATTGGTTCACAACAATATAGAAGGAATAAATACTTGCTATTAATGGTTAAGTTATTGAAGGGCTTGTATAGAGGATACCTTTTCCAACTTCTCTATTTTAGGACCCCGCGGTTTACGACTGGGCAATATATCAGATCTTTTGGCGAATGCTTATAGATGCATAAGGATCATTCTATTACTCTATTACACCAGTTTGCATGGTTAATTATCTAAGTACAGTTGTGAGCATTATTTTTACAATTTCCTGGAATCCAACAAGAAGGTATTTGGTTTCCTAGTTCACCGTCTTGTTCTATCCACATTTTATCAGTGGGGATACATAAAAGGCCTGTAAATTAGTACAAGGATAATTTGCAACTCGTGAAACTCAGTCAAGCATCTGTATCCTTTTCATATTAATCCAACACAGAGTCCATCCACTTACATTGAGAGCAAGTTCGTGTGGGCAAAGCGTTAGTTCACATATACTTACAACATAGACTAAATAATGTTACATCTTGATATGACTATTTTCATTATTATATTCACCTTGACCTATTGTTTTCTAAAGTGAGCAAACATAAAATGTCGCTCAAATAACTAAGTTATATGACTATCGAACAACTCATCAAAGCCTGTTGAGGATTGAAAAATGTTGAGAGTTTGAGATTTTCTATTCTGTTGAGACACTTGAATAAGTTCAAGCAGGATAAAACTTTTTGACTTAAATCTTGATATTGAGCAAAACGGAACCATTACGAATTGTTTTATTTGCAGTCCAACCGAGACTTTTGATTGCCGAAGACAAGTTCCGTGACAAATGCTCCTATACACCTGCCAAAGCCATTCGTCATTTGGTTAGAACAGAAAACCAGATTCCCAAATTCAAAGATTACGGTTTAAATCAACAGACATCACGGAAGATGGGGTGGCTCTTTCAGAAACACAACTTCCAAATCCCGATTACTCTTCCTCAACCAAGGCGGTGTTCATGACAAAACCCAATTGTTTTGTTCTGAGCTTTTGACCAAGGATATTATTGACAGCCTGCATCAGTATAACAACAATTATTCGAAGCCAGCAAAGCGACATCATAACAACACAATGTGGAGAAGAAGTTTAGAAATGCTTACCCTTAAGACCACCGCGGTTAAACCAAGAACTCCTTTGAACTATTTTGTTGCGTTAAAACACAGTGGTCTCGTAACCATTGAAATCAACGAGTGGATTGACTGAAAGAGAATTGAGAAATGGGATGCAACTTTTAAATCATGCAACTCCCATGAGCATGGGTCGAGAATTGGGTCGACAACACCGGCAATAACTTTCTAACTAATCCTGGAGTAACCCAAGCTATCCAAGCTGAGATAAGGCTAAAAGAAACGAGTTTATGACCTTCTTTGTGAAACCTGCATCAAAAGGAATCTATGCATTAATACCAACAACCCACAAAACTATTTTTGAACAAAATCGGAAGAATATGGAGTTGAACAAGTTGTGCGAAACTGGAGTTCCAAGAAATGTCGTCTAGCATCGTCCGAAAATCTGAGAGCCATGGACTTTGATGTATTTTCCTCCGCAATTTCTTTTGGACAATCTTCACAACCATCGCACCTGCGTCACGATTCACAATGAAAGCCTCCAATTCATCATAAAAAGCCTTTAGGAAACATTACAAACAAGACAAGCATTTGTGACTTTTCCAAAACAAGCTCAAAACATTATATTCAAAACTCACCAATGTGGAAGTTCTTTTCATCTTCATAACGAAAAGTACTACCCCTGAGAAAACATGGTTCAAGCAATTCCACCACCATACCACCCATGGAATGTCAATAACATACAACGACTTGTGGGAAATTGCAGAAGTGCAGGACACACGCCCAGGGGTTGTTCCTCGTCCTTAAAAGTGGCTATTGAGTGGTCTGTTGAGAAAAAGAAGAAACACACTTAAAAGGAAATCTTGACAAATACGACATACACTTAATGATTAGCATGAAAAGTTCGGACATGGCACAACCACAACTTTGTTTCCAAAAGGAATCCCAATACAAAATCATAAACAATCAAACATAATTTCAAAATAATCAATTTGTTTAAAGAAGAGGTTGAAGAATTTGAAAACAGGGTCAGACAATATCCATTTAATTCTTAAAGCAGAATCTCGGTATCGAGTTAAAGCAGGAAAATCCAAACATGTTTCAGACATGTCTGAGTTAAAATGGAAAGTCCTTAATCCACTCTTCAATTCGTTTTTGAGAAAATTGGGTTATATAAGAAAATGAATTTCACATAGCAGAAAAAGGGACATCGATTAACGCATAGAAAATACACAGAGCAAAGAATACAAACCCTAAAAAGATCAAAACTTATCTTTGCAATCTTCTTCGTCATCGCCGGAAACCTCCGCGAGTCCCTTCAACTTTTCCGCCCGCGAAACCAGTATCACCGTCACCACCGCGTTTCCGCGAGACACCTCAATCGCTGCCGCCGTGAAAGTCTTTGCTCAAGACCATCCTTTCATCGCCTTAGGGTTCCATTTGGGTAAAACTTCTGCTACCTATTAATGTTAATATGTTTGATTTTGGTTTTTTACAGGTGAGGAGAGGAGATCGGACGAGGAGATCAGAGATATCGAGAGGGAGAATCGTGAGAGAGAAGCCGCCGTGCAATTAGGGTTTCACAAAAACCTAATTCCCCCTTTGTTGTGTATTGGAGACGGACTGGGTTTGGGTCCGGTGGATTTCATCACCACCGGCCCAACCATTCATTTTGCTATTTATTTTTATTTGTTTATTTTACTTATTTTGTTATTTTACTGTTATTTTTCAATTTTTTATTATTTCATTTTGTAATTGTAATCATTAATAAATAAATAAAAACTAACAATACTAACATAACTACTAACATTATAATTAATTACAAATCTAAAAATTAAGAGTTAATTAATAAAAAAATGAATTTTAAATAATAAAAAGAAGTATAATAATTAGATTTTAATTTAATTCTTTATAAAAAACAAAAACAAAATAAAAATATCTAGTTTAGTTTAAAATCTTTTTTCGCTGTTCATTACTATAATAAAATTAATTAAAAAGTATTAGTAACTAATTTTAGAAGTTTAATTTTAATTTAATAATTAAAAAACAAGTAATTAGAATTAAGGTTAACTTATTTCGATAACAAAATGCAAATAAACATTTAGAATAAGTTTTAATTTTTTTTAGAATAATAAAAAATAATAATATAAAAACTAAGATTTTAATTTAAGACGTTCTTATATTGAAAAACCTACAAAATTTCTCTTTTAATTTAAAACTCACAAAAATAAATACCCCTTTTAAAATTCAAAAACATTTGTCCTTTTCTCAAATAACCTAGGCAAAAGAAGAAAAACTCTTGTATTTAACTTATGATTAATTAACCTAGCTTTTTTTTCAAATTTATTTCTAACATTCTCTTAATTATTAAAAATCCTCAAAAGCAAACATAAATAACTAAATTCAAATTCTTACACCAAATTCACAAAAATCATTTAGTTGCTAGTATCTCCTTCTGTCTTAGATTCAATGTCAATCTTAAAAATCTCACAAATAATAAAATATTTAACTTCAACTTCTAATTTCTAAGTCAACTAAGTCGAAACAATTCATCCATTACCTCACTCATATCACTTATTTATCATTGCTCTACGTTGGCATTATCCCTGTCGCTTAATCCCTCCGAAGGAAAGGTTACCCTATTTTGACCGTCGAGTCAATACCTCACCTTCACCCCATCCTAGCCTTAGGACCCGAGTCGCCGTACTCATGCTTAGGTGTCCCACTGCGGACAGTCAAACCCTTATCCTAGCCTTAGGATTAGGAGTCGCCGTACTCCACACAAGTTTCCCGCCGTGGAATACTTATCCTACACCCTTTCAATTTGAACTATAACATAGAAATAGGAGTCCTCGTACTCCAAAATAAGCGCTTCCCTATGAACGCTTATGTCCCCCGGAACCTTGACCACAATCAATAAGTTCCTCGTCTCCCTCTGTGAGGGGAACTACGAATACTCTGATTCCATCCCCTACCCAGGATACGTAGGCACAAGATGTGAGTCTTGGCGAGTATACTTAGGACTAACCCTTTAGGTCCCTTTCTTTACCTTTAACCCTTTAGCATACCCTTAAGAAGATAACTATAGCAATAACACATTTAAAACAAGAGGTTCCTGTAGAGGACTACATAGGTTTAGGATGCTAATACCTTCCCTAAACTTAACCAACCCCCGAACCCTAGATCTTTCCCCGCATTGTGTTTACGATACAAAATAGGTTTTCCCCTTTCTTTAACCTTTCCTTCGGATAAATCAAAGACCGGTTGTAAATGAATTAAGATTCAAGTTAATCAATAACTTGACATCCAAATTTCACCGCAACAGGTAGTGATCTTCTAGCATAATTTTTTTAGGCAACCAAGTTGGCCTGGAGAGTCTCCCATTCACCTTTAATCTAATTAATTACCAACGTTAGATCACTATACACATCAAAATTCTTGATCCTCAAATCGATGGCCTCTTCCAACTCCATAATACACGCTTCATACTCTGCTTCATTGTTGGTACAAATAAACGCCAACCGGGGAGTGAAAGGGATATGAGAACCCTTAGGATTAGTGATAATTTCCACAGTTCCATTACCGCATTAACATCTCCATTAAAGATTAAACCCCACTGGGATCCAATTTCAGGCCCTTTGTCAGGCAACGGCTCGTCACAGACTTTTGCTTTCAAGTACATGATGTTTTCATCTGGAAAATCAAATCTCATCGGCTGATAGTCTTTAATGGGCTGGTGAGCGAGGTAATCTGACAAGACACTTCCCTTGATGGCTTTTTGAGTTACATACAGGATGTCATATTCTGTCAGAACCATCTGCCATCGGGCAATTCTTTCGGTGAGAGCTGGTTTCTCCAAAATATACTTAATCGGGTCCATCTTTGATATTATGAGAGTAGTATGAGTTAACATGTACTGACGTGGACGTTTAGTGGCCTATGCAAGTGTGCAACACGTCTTCTCGAGCAAATAATATATAGACTCGTAGTCGATGAACTTTTACTTAGGTAGTAGATTACATGTTCTTTCTAACCTGTCTTGTCGTATTAACCGAGTACACAACCCATAGAATTCTCAAGGACCGTTAAGTAAATTATCATATGTCATCCAGGCACTAGAGGCATAAGGATATGAGGCTTTTGTAAGTACTTTATTATTCTGTCGAAGGCTTTTTGAAAATTATCATTCCACTTGATTGCCTGATCTTTCCGCAATAGCTTGAACATGGGTTCACAAGTGGCTGTGAGATGAGACATAAACCTGGCTATGTAGTTCAATCTCCCTAGGAAGCCACGAACTTCCTTCTCGGTTCTTGGCTCAGGCATCTCTTGTATGGCTTTCACTTTAGCTAGATCGACTTTGATACCTCATTCACTTACAATAAACCCCAACAACTTTCCAGATCTTACCTTGAAGGTGTACTTGTTCAGATTTAACCTTAACTTGAACTTCCTTAGTCTTTCAAACAACTTTCGAAGGTTGAAAATGTGATATTCCTCGGTCTGGAAGTTCGCGATCATGTCATCAACATACACTTCGATCTCTTAATGAATCATATCATGAAAGAGAGTCACCATAGCACGCTAATACGTTGCCCATGCATTCTTTAATCCAAAGGGCATCACCTTGTATAAAAACGTTCCCCATGGAGTGATAAATGTTGTTTTCTCTATATCTTTCGGAGCCATTTTGATCTGGTTGTACTTGGAGAAACTATCCATGAAAGAAAACACTAAAAATTGAGATGTATTATCGACTAAGACGTCAATATGGGGAAGTTGAAAGTCGTCCTTAGAGCTAGCTCGGTTCAAGTCCCCTTAGTCAACACACATCCGTACCTTACCATCTTTCTTAGGCACGGGGATGATGTTTGCAACCCACAGAGGATAGTTAGTGATAGCTAGGAAACCTACATCAAGTTGTTTTTGAGCTTCTTCCTTGATTTTGACAGCCATGTCTGGTTGGATCCTTCTGAGCTTCTGCTTGACTAGAAGATAACCTTCTTTGAGAGGTAGACGATGTACGACACTATCTGCATCAAGACCGGACATGTCTTGGTATGACCATACAAAGACATCCACATACTCTCGTAGCATCTCTATTAGCTTCTTCTTCATACTCTCTTCTAAAGTAGCCCCAACCTTGACTTCTTTCTTCACGTCATCGGTGCCAAGATTCACAACTTCCACAGATTCCTGGTGGGGTAGAATAAACGTTTCCTCTTGCCTCAACAGTCTGGCTAACTCTTCGAGGAGTTCACAATCTTCTTCACACTTCTCTTTAGCGTGGTAAATAGGATTTTCAAAGTCATAATGAGACATAGCAGTGTCGTTATCAACGGGATCCACAGTGATGAATCTTCATGAATGTGGGTTCATGCTTTTACTTTAGAATGCGAGTGATGAAAGCAAAAAATAAAATAAAAACATTGCCATATTTTTTTGAAAAGATAATTGAATAAAAACGAAAGACAGGGAACAAAATATTTGAATGCAAAACGTCCTTTATTGATGATAGAAATTGCAAATGACATAATGAGGCCCTTACAAAAAGTTCTCTACGCCTTAGGTAGAGCATATGAATTAACACATGCGATTAAAAGAAAGGAAAATCACTTTTGAGCAAGAGTGACTTGTATGATATCCACTGATGACCAATTGGAGAGGTTTTGACATGGGATGCAAGGGTGGATCCAATTATCCATGTCACAGTCACTATCAACATCGTCCTCCACAACATCAATCTGACCATCATGAATAATTACCGCACTGGAAAACCTTATAGGACCTTAGGTCTTCGAAGTTGTTCTCTTCTGAGGTGTCTGAAAAGTCTTGTAACCGAGACCAAACTTATCGTGCTTCACGGGAAAATCAAGCACTTGACCGCATCTTTCAGATTGACCAGCTTCAACTACAACTTTAGCTTCCTTCCAAGACACCATAGAAATCTCAGGCTTCTTAACCTCCTGCGGAGGAGTCTTCATAATCTTTACAGCTTCAAACTTATGGCAGAGAGTCTCATACATTTTCTCTTCTACTTCCACATACTTTAACGAAGTCAAATGACTCACTATGATATCTTCTTCACCACATACGGTGACAACTTTTCCATCGACCACAAACTTAACCTTCTGATGGAGAGTACAAGATACAACACCCGTTGAGTGAATCCATGGTCGTCCTAAGAGACAACTGTAAGCTGGATGAATGTCCATAATAAAGAAAGTAGTGTTAAAAATCTGTGGTCCCGCCTTGATTGACAACTCCACTTCATCGACAATGGATCTCTTCGACCCATAGAAAGCTTTGACTACCAGATCATTGAGCCTAAGCATCACCCTTTCTGCATTCAACTTTATCAGCGCTTTCTTGGGTAATACATTAAGAGAAGACCAAGTATCAATCAACACAAGATATAAAACAGAGCTAACACATTCCATGGAGATGTGCAAGGCTTTATTGTGATTTCTTCCATCAGTAGTTAAGTCAAAATCTGTGAACCCCAAACCATTGTTGTCATTAACATTAGCAACGACTCCTTCAAGATGATTGGCGCTTATTTCCTGAGGCACATAAGAGGAATTTATAATCCGTAATAGAGCATTTCGATAAGCTTTAGAACATAGCAGAAGTGATAGGATTGAGATCTTGGAAGGTGTCTGATTTAACTGATCGACCACCTTATAATCACTTTTCTTAATAATCCTCATCAACTCCTCGACATCCTTAGAAAAAGATGTTTCCGTTGTTGGAATATGCACCATGTCATCATTTTCTACATGTTTTCCTTTAGCCTTTGCTAAAGCATCAACACCATTGTCTTGAGATGTTTGTGGAGGAGAAAAAATCCGGCCACTACAAGTGAATCGACCACCGCCAACAATATTACCCACATCTGACTCATCAATCAAAGGAGACTCAATTTCATGCTTTTGCCCTTGATAGTATACTTCAGCGCCATAATGCCATGGTTTCGCTTTGGTACTCTCATAAGGTATTTGACTTGGCATCGTAATAGTCACAAGAGGTTTCCTAGCCGGTACTGGAATTTGAACTGGGGTAAATGAAATAAAAATAACAGCCACATTGCTGCTAACCGCCTCTTTTTAAGCATGAATTCTATCAAACTGAAGACATCCTTCATCAATCATTTTCCAAATACCAGCTCTAAGAGCATCACAACCCTCAGGCTGAATAACACAATTCTTGCAATCTTGGGAACATCTTGGGAAAACACCTCCTTTCAACAATTTCCCTTTCACAAATGGCAAAGAAGTTTTAAACATATTCACATTGGTGATCTTCAAACCATCATCTCTTTCAATAGCATTCACATTTGGCCCCTTGTGTTGTGGCATGGGTTTTTTAATAACATTCGGAACATTGTCTTGATTAAAATTAATAGCTTTAGAATTTATCAAATCTTGAACCTTGAACTTGAAAGTCTTACAATTTTCGACACTATGGTTGGGTACCCCAGACTGAAATTCACATCTAGCATTAGCGTCATAACCATAAGGAAGCTTCGCGGGAGGGGGTCCCAAAGTATGGAGTTCAACATGCTAGAGCTGTAGAAGATGTTGTAACAACTTGCCATATGTCATCAGGATTAGACCAAAGTTCCTCTTAGGCCTTTTCTACCTCTGTTGGTAATTCTGTTGTGGAACATAAGGCTGTCTGGCTTGCTAGACAGTGGTTGGAATGGTTACAGCAGCCACCTACTAACATGGTGCCCTATAAGCTCGTCCTTGGCCCTGATAGAAAGACATATAATTAGTTTCTCCTTCCCTCTTCTTAAGGAATCCCACATACGGTTTCTTTCCTCCTCTTGAGGAATTAACAACAGCCCGAATCTTTCCCAACTTAATATCGTTCCCCCCTCTTTCTCCAGCCATGACTAAGTTTGAAAATCCAATAAAGGTGCTCCCCACCAATCTGTCATAGTAAGGTCCTTGCAATGTACCCATAAACATGTGATAAGTTCTCTCTCCATCATAGGAGGTTGAACTCGTGCTGCTAACTTTCGCCACCTCTGGGAGTATTCTTTGAAACTTTCGTTGGACCCTCAAGTAAGACTCTGAAGTTGAGTCCTATTGGGTGCCATATCAGTGTTATATTGGTAATGCTTAACGAAAGCCTCAACAAGTTCCCTCCAACTTCGAATGTAAGTCCTTTCCAACTACATGTACCATTCTAATGAAGCCCTAACTAGACTATCTTGAAAGAAATGCGTCAATAACTTCTCATCGTCTGAATTTGTATACATCTTCCTGTAATAAGCTTTGATGTGGGTCTTGGGGAAATTGGTTCCCTTGTATTTGTCAAAGTCGAGTACTTTGAACTTTGGGGGAATTTTTACGCCAGGCACCGAGCCTAGATCAGCAACATTCATTCCTAAACTATTCTGATTTTCCCATGCCTTCATCCTTTCTTTGAGCATACATAAATTTCTCTCTGCTTCATTTGGAAAATCCATGTCGACATCATGCATAAAGAACACATCATCATGATCATCAACTTTCAACTGACGAGTAGGAATCTCAATGGTTCTCTTTCTTTGTTGTGCCAGTAACTCTTCAGGTGTAGGAATTGTACCAGCATTGTTTCGAGGAGGTTCAATAACACGTGGTGGGTTCACACCTCCAACTGGAAGATTACTAGCAACAGATTAACCTGGATCTTGGGAAAACAGTGAAAAATCAATAGATTGAAGAGACACCATCCTTTGAGCCTAACTTTCACCAACTTAATCAACAAATGGCCTTTTGGTCGGTAGATGCATCTTTAACCATTGCTACAGAAGAGGTGCACAACATATAATTGATCCTCCTTTCCTCTCACTCCTCCAACTCAAATAAAAGAAAGTGTCCGCCAAAAGAGTCGATACGAGATTATTTGTTAAAAAAATATGGATGGCAGTTATATCCACGAAATTGTCTATGTTGGGGAATAAAACGACTCCATGGATAGCCAAAACAACATCAGCATAATGTTGCGGTGAGAATCGTGATATCAAGTTATTGATTAACTTAAATCTTAATTCATTAAATTCACAACCGGGATTTAATTTATCCAAAGGAAAGGTTTAAAGAAAGAAAAACCTTTTGCGCGATGTAACAACAACGCTAAGAGATCTAAGGTTCGGGGGTTGGTTATGCCTAGGGTAGGTATTTCACATCCTTGACATCTGTAGTACTCTACAGGAACCTCTTGTTAGTATTTGTGTTATGCTAAAGTTGCTTGCTAAAAGAAAAATGCTAAGGTAAAGATCTAAAGTATATACAAAGTATGTACAAAGTTTGCTCACAAAGACATCGCACCTCGTGTCTACGTATCCTGACGGGAATGAAATCAGAGTAATCGTAGTTCCCCTAACTAGGGGTGAGGAACTCTTGACTGTGGTCAAGGTTCCAGGGGGGCAGGTAAATGTCTGCGGTGAGACACCTACATAGAGTGCGGAGACTTTAAACTAAGTTAAGTTAGCAAGGAAGAGAATGTCCACAGCGGTACGACTAAATAGAGCGTGGTGACTCCAATCCTAAGTTGCAAATGTTGACAGGAAGTTAGTTGTTAGTAAGCTCTCCAAGACATCGCATTTTGTGCCTACGTATCCTCAAGAGGGACTTGAGAAATCAGAGCGTCTGTAGTTCGTGGAACTACGAGTTGCCAAGTTCTAAGAACCAAGAACAACTAAGACAGATAAGCAAGGGACATGCACAATGACAATAAGACAACACACAGTCCCTTCTCTTGGATTAGGTTAACAAGGAATATAAGTAAATCAACATGTACATGGAAGAAAATCAGTCACAAATAGAATCAAGCAATAAACAAAATTATTAATCAATTTAAATATAAATATTTAACAAGATTAACTAATAATTTAATTAATTAAATTAAATATAAATATTTAAATTAATTAATAATTATAACATATATTTTTGCATTTTGAAATATTTAACAATTAACTAATAAAAGATAAATAATTAAAAATCTCTTTTTGTCTTTCCAAATACTTTACAAATTAAAATAAACTAAATAAATAAATAAAGTAAAAGAAAAGACAAAAAAACCTGATAAAGATTAGATGATGGAGTATTGTGTCTAGATGAAGGATGATGTTTTATGTGAGGTTAGAGGTACCATAAAGAAAAAGAAAATATAGGTGGTGCTTAATTATTGGGAAAATGAAGGTGAGTTATTCATATCATGGAAGATATTGTGTATGAAAGAGTGGTGATAGAATATGGTGGATAGTGAGTTTTTTAGTTAATGTGGAAGGTGGTGAGGAAAAGAGCATGAAGTGTGGGAGTGTTTTTGTGAATGTCAAAAAAGTAGTATGGTTTATATGGTTTTTATAGTGAGAAAAGTAGTAGAAAGTGGGTAACAACTTCCATAAAATGGGGTCTTGAAAATGTAATGCTAGTAATATAGTGTAGACTTTGTGTGATGAAGTGATGACACATAGCATGAGAAAGGAGGAAAATATGGAAAAGTGGTTATGTACATGGGAACTCAAAAAAGTCACTCTTCATGGGAACTTAAAAAAAGTCACTCTTAAGAAACTTATTTAACAAGTTTTCTAAAAACTAATAAAACAAAAATTAAATGAATAAAATAAAAACAAAATAAATAAATAACAATAACAATAAAATAAACTATAATGAAAATCTAAAATAAAAAAAATAGATTAATTAAAATAATTATTAATTCAAAATAGAAATAAAAGCGGTAAAAACGAATAATTGGACCGGTATCGAAATGCACAAAAAAAACGAATATATCAAAATGATCAGCGTAAAATATACTATTCATAAAAATACGGCGTTTGGTCAAATTTTGAAATAAATTTTACCCACTAAAATGGCTTAAACTGTCCAAAAATGCGACTGAAAAGTGGTTGAAAATTTAAATGAGCATGTCAGGTTAAACTACGTGAAACGCAGATTAATATCACTAACATTTGCAAGCTTGATTTTAAAATTTTTCGTCCAATGATTTTACGCGCAGTTGACTTTTATTTGACTGATTCGACTGTAAATTTGACAAGTTTATTTTAGCTGATAAATTGGGTATTATGTAAGACGACAAACATGATATGCTATGCAGAAGATCAAAGGATCTGAGGATAAAATTTAGGGTATGACACATAACAAGCATCCCAACTCTGAGCCTCTATGAGTTCCTATGCCTTTTCAATAAGGAACTTAAAAGGCAAGCCTTTGACACATCCCTTAACTTTCCAATTAGCAGTGATATCTTTTCTTGTGCGAGTGGAGAGCATCGACTATAACCTCGTTTTTGAGAGACATGTCTACTCCCATAAACGGTAACTTACTCTTCATTGGAATACCCACCAAACTATAATATTCCTTGAGTGTTGGAGCTAGCTGGAAGTCTTGAAATGTAAAACATCTCAAGGGGGAATCATAAAACTGAGCCAAAGTGACGAGTGCTCATTGATCTACCTCTTGATTCAAGATATGGATGAGCTTGCCATAGTTTTTTCTGAAGTTGATTCTAAACACAATGGGGATACGAGAAACCAGGCCATACAAATCATCCAACTTGGGCTTTCTGAAGTTATATGAGTAGATGCTCTTGGTGTTCAATCCCATGACTTCTGAATTCTTGTAACGTAACTCTTAAATTCCCTGGGAACCAAAGAAAAATGAATGTCATGACATGAATGTGAAATGCACATGCAAAGCTTGGGGACCACAAGCATAATTCTGAAGTTAAAGCAAAGGCAACAAGTATATCTGATTATTGGAATTCCATGAGTAGGTGTCATACCCTAAGTTTTTATCCTAAGATTCAGTTTTGCATCATTTCATAGCATAGCATGCACTTCATCTTGCATAGTGTCCGAAATGTCGGTCAGAATAAATTTGTTGGATTTACAAACAAATCGGTCTAAATTTATTTCAAAATCTGACCAAACAATGTATTTTTCCAATATGTTTATTTCACGTTGATTATTTTGGTGTGTTCATTTTATTTTTTTGAGCACTTTTCTGCCTGACTTTTTATTTCGTTTTTAATCATTTTTATTTAAATATTCATTTAATTTATTTAGATTTAATTAGATATTTAATGTAAATTTTTATTTTTATTAATTAAATTTATTAATGTTTTCTTTTTAAAAAACATAAAAATATGAATTTTAATTCCTTTTATTCTTGCCTTATTATAATAAACACAAAAACATAATTTTTGGTTCTTTTTATTCTTGTCTTATCATAAAAAGCACAAAAACATGATTTTTAATTCCTTTTAGTCTTGTTTTGTCATAAAAAACACAAAAATATGATTTTTAATTTCTTTTATTCTTGTCTTATTATAAAAAACAAAAAAACATCGTGTTAATTGTTATTATCGTTCTTGTCTATTTTCTAGTCCTATATATATGCATTAGAAAAAACAAGCAATCAGACAAAAAAAGAAAAAAAACACTCATACCTCATCTTCCTCACATTCAAACCGCAAAATGTTTTACAAACCACGATGTGACATCGAGAGAAAGAGACAGAGAGGACGGCGACGTGAGGGAAAATGCCATTTGAGGGATGTAAAATTGAAAACTCACCCTTTATTTTGAAAAATTGATGTTGTTTTGTATCTATGTCAATTTCATGTTTGTCATAGTAGTACCACTTATAGTGTCACGTGGTGTTTGTTTTACATACATTGGTTGAGGTAGCTTCTTTAGTTTTATAATTTAAGTATATGAGTTGTTTTTGGTTGTCTATAGTTTATGTTAAGTGTCACAATGTATCATATATTTATGTATATATTACATATATATCATATTTTAATACTATATATCATATACTATCACATATCAAATATTAATGAATAGTTAATTATTTTATTTTATTTTATTTTGTTTTGATCATCATTACCTCTTAATTGTAATTAGTAGATTCTCTTTAATTGTTTTTTCTAGTCAATACTATATGACTTTTTCTTTAAAAATAAATAAATAGAAAGAAGCAAATTTAATTGATTTTTGGATATCCGTTATCATTATTCTTAGTCACTTCTATTAATCAAGTTTATTTTTTGTTATTTATATAATATTAGAAAATACCAAAATGATTTCCTTATTTTTAGTTTGTTAGTTAATTTTGCAATATTAAAAAGACTAAAAAAATATATATTTTAATTACTTTATTTTAGCATAGAAAGATGTAAATTTTTTGTTTTTGTTTTAATTACTTTTATAAGGATGAAAATACCAAAAAACATTTTAATTATTTATTTTAGTATTTTTATTTCTAGTTTTTCATTAGTTAATTTGAATTATATTAAAATATAAATAAATTTGTGTCATAATTATTATTTGATATAAATATTTATATTTAAATTAAATAATAATTTCTTGCTACCCGATTCCAAAGGAGGATCCCTTGTTGTTGACACTCTTGTCATTTACATTTTTATTTGCATTTTGTATCTTCTTGTATATACTTCAATCCTAGAACTTGCTATCCCTTAGGAAGTTTCCCTTAGGATCACCATTTCAACTATAGATAACTTACAGTTAGTTCCCTTAGGAAGTTTTAGTCATCCTTAGTTGAGATGTAATTCTCCTACCCCATGACATAGTTGAGAAAGATGTTGATTCTTTTTCACTTGAGAGAGATATGTGGCATGATCGTAGATTCTATATCCGAGTTGGAGTCCTTCTCCTAATGCGAAGCAAAGACCTGTCTTCCACGTGTTTGCGGTGGTTTAGTTGAGTATTCTCCTTAAGATGACAACTTGTCTCTTCTCCTAAAACTAATCAATAAACATTGTTTTCACCCTTTGAGGGGAACTACAAATGCTTTGATTCCATTCCCATCAAGATACGTAGACACAAGATGCGACTTCTTGGCGAGCATACTTAGAAAAAAAAACCTAGGCCACCCTTAGCAAACAATAATAATACAATAATACAAGTGGTTCCCGTAGAGTACTACAGATGTTTAGGATACTAAAACCTTCCCTAAGTTTAACCAACCCCCAAACATTAGATTCTCTTTTGCTTTGTTTTTACATTGCATGTTTATGGGTTATTCGTTCTTTTTCCCCTCCCTCAGATAAATTAAAGATCGGTGGTGAAAAATGATTTTTTATTCAAGTTAATCAATAGCTTATTATCCAATTCTCACTGCGATAGAAATAGTGACTTCACCGGGGACATCTGTGAAGGTTTCCCCTAACTTGTTCATTTGTGTTTATTGTTGTATATTTATATATCTGCGTATCTGTATATATTTTTTCTTCTTTGAGTTGTTACTTTCGTATGGTGAGAAAAGTCTTACACCCAGACTTGAGTATACTTATGATAGAAAGGTGATATATTTGAGAAGGCTTATAGGAATTTGATTCCCAACCAAGCTGCCTTGCGAATCATCGCTCAGTTGAGGCCCTATTGAGAATTGTAGTGTTGAACAAGCATTCGTGAAAACACTTACTATTTTTGACCTAAGAGCCTATGATACTGGGAACCTTTAGTTACCCTTAACTCAACTTGGCCTTTCTTAGGGCGTAGTGCGATGACTATGAGGGAGTAGTCCCAAAATAGTTGATACACGATGCTACACTCGAAAGAGGTTCTCTTGAGAATATTATTAACTTCCGAGTATTTGGGAATTGATATTATCCAAAAGACGGACTGATGACTTTGGGAAATTTTAGAACCTTCGTTCTGTAGGTACAATAAACCCTTAGTCTACACCATTTTGGATGGGTAGATCCTTACTCCAGGCTCATTTACTTTCAAACCTAAGTCTTTTCCTGTTTGAATGCATATGTGTATATGTGGATATGTGTATACCTATGTTTGAGCATACTTGCACTCATAAACATCATGTTCATAAAAGTTTCATGGAATTCAAAGCTTTTGTTTACAAACATCATAAGATTTACCATGGATTTTGAAATTATACTCTATTTTCAATAAAATGAGATTTTTAGTTATCAAAAGTATTGTCCATTTTGTGGTGTTTGCAAACATAACCTTTGAGTTCCTTGAAACTCATCTACATTGGCGCATTTGCATTCGTCATTAGCATTGCATTCTTATCATCCCAGGTTCTCACTTTTGCTTCTTTATCCTCGTTTAGAAAAGCTAATTCATCAGTACGATACTCAGGCCAATCAAAGAAAGAAGATGAAGAACATTGAGCAAGAAAACCATGAACTCCATAAGGAAGTGACTGCTTTGAGGGCTGGTATGGAAAGGCTCTCTGCTTTGGTTGAAACTCTGGTTACTACTCAAAGTCAACTTTCTCCTCATATTTCTCAAACTCCGCTTCAAAGGACCGTGATTCCTAAAATCATGTCAATGCCCATTTTTGTGACTCCTATTGGCGCTTCTAGAAACTCAAAGAAGCTTGGGGAGGGTTTACCCAAAGAGAAGGAACAAGCTTCTAATCCTATTTCGCGAGAGAAACATGGAGGATCTCGTAACAAAAGTAGACAACATGTGGATCAGTTTGACCCGATCCCAATGACCTATTCTGAATTATATCCTGCTTTAGTATAGAAGAATCAGGTGCAAACAAGGACTTCTTCGGCCATCCCAAATAATCTCCCATGTTGGTTTAAGTACAATTGTTTTTGCCCATTTTATAAAGAGGAACCCGATAATGATATTGAACACTGCTTTGCTCTGAAAGCTGAAATACGAAAGCTGGTAAAAAGCGGTATTTTGTCTTTTGAAGATTCTAGACCCAATGTCTCAACGATTTTATTACCCAAGTATGGAAACGCTATAGAAGGATGTTTTGGAGAATATTGTATCTCTGACGTGAATTCAATAAGAGGATCTTTGGTGGATATGCACATCAATTTATGCAGGCTTACCCATTATGAGCATCATCATGCTTCTTGCAAAATTTGTTCAAAGAATCCTCGTGGATGTTTTGTTGTAAAGAGAGATCTCCAGGATATGTTGGATCAAAAACTTCTTCATATCACTAGAGAAAGGGTGAATGTCATAGGTCCGTGCTTTAATATGCCAGAACCAGTAGTAATCATGTGCAACACTAAGAAATCCTCTCTTGTGCTTTATGGATATGATGCTACCATGCTGGAGGATGTTGATATTGCTCCTGCCGCTCAGATGATTCTGAATTGTCAATCACAGTTTCATTGAAGAACGCATCAGAGACATGCTCAAAAGAAGTTTGACCCAATCCCAATGACTTACAGTCAATTGTGGTCCTATTTTACTCGAAACTCGGTAATGACAACCAGAAAGACTAGAGCCATGAAATCTCTCCCTCTTTGGTTCAATCCAGATACCAGTTGTGAATTTCATGATGGAGCAATGGGGCATTCGATTGAAGAGTGCAAGGTTTTCCAAGAAAAAGTCTAAGAGATGATCGACGATAAGGTGCTGACCTTTAAGGGAGGAAGCCCAACTGTGAATGGAACACTTTTATGCTGATAGATATGAAGACTTAAGAAAGTCCTTTCAATCCGGTGAAATCAAGAGGAGAGCTCATCTGGCTGTTTGTTTGTTTGCTTTCATTTGTTGTTATTTCCTTTGATTATAAAAGCATTATTTGCATGTAAGAACTTATTTGTTTTGAATGATTAATGTAATAAATATGTTTGTATTGAAGAAATCCACTCGTATTCACTCATAAAAAGCTTTTTCATGTTTTATAATGCCAACTTTATCCAGTCTCTTGCTTTGATAGAGAATTGGAGGGAGGATGACGAAATCAAAGATGCAACATCTTGTTGTATGCTTTTGATAAAATCCTGATGATGATGTAATGCATTGTTTCAAATCCCTAAACACTGGAGGTATAAGGAAGATAACCCCTCTTTAACCCCTTTGAGCCTTGAAGTAGAAGTTTCCTTCATAAAAAAAAAACCCTCAATTTTAACCCGGGGCAGGGTAGTTTTCAATTAAGTTAATCGAGCGCCCAAACTTTCGAAAAAGGAGGAGTGAACACTCGAGAATCCATTTTATCTATTCCTTATACATTAGGAGGCTGGAAGTCAAATCCACAATGATTATCCCTTGACTATATAAAGAGTGAGGCAGTCACAATCCTTTCAAAAAGGTTTAAATGACTTAGAGTCACACGACTTGTTCATAAATCATAGGAAAAAATGAATGAAAAAAAATCCCGCTAAGTCAAAACCTATGAAGACAACTTAGGAAAATTTAGGGCATCCCGCTGGACTTCAAAGTCAAGTTCAAAGACTCATTCCAAGAAAAAGTTAAGGAATAGAAAAAATAATAAAATAAAATGCGAAAATTGAAAACAAAGGATTACAAAGAAATTTTATTAGTAAAGAACAAGTCGTGTGATCAACACCAAAAAGCCAAAATGTGAGTGACTGTCGTGTCCAAAGCCTCTGTGGTTTTTCTCAACCATATCAAAACTCCTCTTGAGAGATGAGTGCTCGTGTCAGGTTAACTGAACATAGGATTGGAGAACATCACGGAGAATGGGTGGGCACAAATAAACTTTGAGCCTTATATCCTTTATTTCTTAAAACTATGAACCAAGCCATGTTATAACCCTTAAAAGACTTAATTGAAGCATGGTTTATTTTGAAAGCGTACTCGATGAGATAAAGTTTCCTGAATCCTAATGAGCTATGCTCAAATTTGTGTTGGCTTTGTAAAATTGATCAATGTCATATCCTAACTAGTGATTCGGTCATAAGTTATTGTGGTATCTTTTCAATAAAAACTCCAAGACAAACATGTGTGTTGCATTAGCATTTTTAGAATTAACAGTTTTATGCGTGTTGGTTTTGCTTGATATCATAGAAGCTTGCATATAAACATCAACGATGAGCTAAATCTTTTGATACTTGAGACTCAGATGAAAATAGCAAATCATTTCAAAGGGATGACCATATCCATGGGCATGTTTCCTGAAGACATTGCTGAACAGAGGCAAGTTGCTTCCCAGTTGTTGCTTTCACAGTTTGATCATCCCTAAGGGGAAAGTTTGAAGACTCGGAATAGAGTAAATCTGGGGCAGTTACGTCGAGATTTGATAAATCTCTCTAAGAGTTTGAAGACATTGGAGCATTTTGGATGCCAAGTTTTCTATAAAATCCTCTTGGAATAACTTCTTCTCATAAACCATGTGATTCAGGGACTTTGAGAATTGAAGACTTTCATCCATTCACAATAACTGTTGTTCGAAATTGCGACTACCATGTAGAACTACATTGTTTTCACAATATCCTTCACCCATGTCCCCAGTAAGTCTCTACTTCAGCGGTCATGACAATTCCCCAATAAATCTTTACTTCAAGCAGTTATGGTAGGATTGATGCAAGATTTCCCCTGTTGGTAACCTAAGCATCCGCTGGTGAATTTCTTTGGTTTCAACCTTCCCTAGTGAACTGAATGCTATTCCACTCCTCAATGAATTTCGTACAACTTCAATCTTCCTTAGCAAAATGGATGTTTATTTCACCCCCATGAAGTCTCAACTCTAACATCTTCAGCTTGCAACGTTGATCCAAGCTCTCCCATTGAAGTGGATATTTATTTTATTCCTTGTGAGGTCTCAGCTACTGCGTCTCCAGTTACAACTTCCTTCCAGACTACTTCAGTTCTTCGTGGAAATTTATTTTATCTCTATTGTTGCACCCCAAAATTTGCCCAACATTTCTTCACCTAGCTTGTGTTTCATTTCATTCACATTAGCATTATCATTTGCATTTCATTGACATGTGTGCAGGAGATCAAGAGGTATGATTACCAATTAAGAACTATACAAGACTATGAAGCTAGATAAGAAGGTTATTCAAGTGTTCAAGGGTTGATATCCTTGTCAAAGAAGTTAAAAGATCCTCAGAGAGAGTGATTGAAGCCAAGAGGGTGTGTCTCCTAACTTGAGAATTATGGGAAGATCATCAGATGATTCTGAATCCATGAAGATGGACTTGAGGTCTTGAGAGAGCTTATGAGAAGTGTTGAAGATCACCTTGAGGCCTAGACAGGTCATTGTGCAAGAATAAGAAGCCTCAGCCATGATTAGTGCAGCTAGGGTTTGACTGGGTCAACCCTAAGTCAACTGAGGAATTGAAGGAGGTTGAGACCTAATTCAAGAGCCATGTGATCATGGATTGATACATTGAGATGTTATAAGGATTATTCCAAGGTTAACTAATCATGATTGAAGAGTTTGAGAAGTTTTAGGATAGGGTTTCTAAGACTTGACAGTGTAAGATCCCCTAGTTTGACCCATGTCTTCAAGGCAAGGTAGCTCAAGATAGGATCTTCATCTCATCTTGACCCCAACATGATTATTATAGAGCATGAGCTTAGCTTTAATTTGAGTACTAGAAGTCCTTGATAGGATCCATAGAACTCAAGTTATGAGCCAGACAAGTTACAAGTCATCTGAGGTATGTGAATTTGGAGCTTGAAAGTTACCCAACTTACATGACACTTTTGCCCTAGAAGGATGATTCCTATGAACTTTTGGTCAACATGAATGTTGTTCCTTATCCTCTTATCTTTCCATAGATTACTAGAAGTCCATGATTGGATGTGTAGAACTCAAGCTATGGCTTTGACAAGTCAATGGTATTTTGGGTATTTGGGCATTACAGGTTATTTTGAATCATAAGTCAATTTCACCATCTTGCAAGCCTCAAATGGATTTTTGTTCAACATGAAAGTTGGTCAAAATTATTTTTTTAGCTTGTCTAAGTATCAAGAGTCCATTGATATGGATCATATCAAGCGTTGGTGGAAGAGAGTTCATATAAAAGCCATTTTAATGAATTAAGATGAGAAAAATCAAAACAATTGAGAATAACATGTTTTCAAGTCAAATTTGTAGTCATTTTGAATGGAATTGATGTTTTAGAGAGATTTGCATTGTTACATTTTTGGTTTGAAGTCCATAACATGGCCATGTGAAAGGTTGCTTCACAAATAAGAAACACATCTCACACACTCCATATGTTGAAATCAAAGGAAGGAAACCACATCCTTACACTCCATAAGGCTTAAGTGAATGGTTTGGACTGAGTTTGGAGTATGAACAAGGCTTGAAGGTGGATATCAACTTTGAAAATTTGGAAGAAAGGTGAAAATCAAAAACTCATGAATGGGCCTGGTTTGGGCCTCTAATCCATTGAAACAGAATATAAAAAGGATTTAGAACAGAATTGGAAGGTTCTGGTGATCATTTTCATGGAGAAGCCATTGGAGAGAAGTGAAGAAGCAAGCTTGGAATTGAAATTTCATTTTTGAGAATCAAGAGTTTTCAACCAGAATTGAGCATCAAGAAGCATTCACCATTGATCACTAAACGTTTCTGCAAGGTTTGGAAGAGAATTGAGGCTTGAATCCACTGCAATCCAAGCTCAAAGACAGGTTTTGAATGCTTGAAATCTCTCTCTCATTATGTGTTTTTAGTGAACTAGAAGCACGCGGTTAGGTTCTATTCATGATCTAGATGTATTTTGGATAGTTAATTTCAACTTTAGAGACAATTTAGGGTTAATTCAATTTTCGGTTGAGATTGTGATTTCACGATTCATGCGGTTTTAGAGTGAAAAAATGCTATGGTTGAGTTCCTTGTGAACTTTTGAACAAATTCCATGTAGAGATCTTGGCCATTGGTGGCCTGTAAACGAACTTAGGGTTGTGCCATGGTGGCCGGAAAAGCCACCGGCGAATGGCTTCGCGCGCGCAGACCTGCAGGTTTAAAAGGTTGAAGATGAAGTCTGGGCCATCCGTTCGTGTTGAAATTTTGACTCAGTCTATCCATCCTAGCGCGTATGTTGCGCCACGTATCCCCACATCCAAACGCAGCGTTTGGTTTATTGAACTTCAGACTTTGTTTGCTTCGCTGTGTAAACCGAGGGGGAACGGGTTTGATTCTCATGCATGCCTCTTTTTATTTCATTTTTGTGAATTAAATTGAGCTGAGGAATTCATAGGCGTTTGGGCTTAGTGAATAAGTTACTATCCTCACCCCCATCTCCAGGCCCAACAAGGTTTTACAAAGCAAATCCCTGCTTAAAGCACCCCCTCCTGGCACTATTTTTCTTGGCTGAATTGATGTTCAGATAGTCCTCACGCCCTATTGCTATGTGCGCTCCTATTGTGTTGGGCCCAAGCGAAACTAGTTGGATTGAGTTGCTGATTGCACCCTCTGTTCATCTTCTTTATTATTGTTTTATTATTTTTGTGCATTCCATGGTAGTTTGAAAACAATTCATTAAAAATAGAAAAATAAGTCAATTAATTCCAAATTTTCCCCCCTGATTCATGATTGAATCTAGAATTTTGTTGAATAAAAATATTAGGAAAATCATGCATTTTCAATTTTTGTGCATTTGTTACATTTTATTTGATAATAAAGTGGCCATGGTTGATACCTCTGTTTGATGGTTTTAGTGTGAGCACTTGGTGATGATTTTTGGCTTGATTTTTTGTGTGTGATTAGATTAGACATGTATGCTCCCATAGTATTTTTCTCACATTTTTGTGATGAAATTAGGTGTGGTTTTTAGGTTGAAACTTTAGGTGCTTCCTTTTAGGGTTTAGGTTTAGTACCTTGTAGTGTAGAATTTATTTCTAGGTCTTATTTGAGGATTTGATCTCTGGAATTAATATGGTAGAGTCATGATTGGCATAGGTTCCCATAGTTATTTTTGTAGGATTTTACAATTTGTTTTAGTATTTTAGTTAGGATTAACTTTAGTACTAGGTTTTAGGTGATCCTAACTTGCTAACTCAACTAGAATGACTTCATTAGTTCCCTTAGACTAGGGTGTTGCTTCTCTTGCTTTTGGATGATGATGAAGACATGTGTGGGCTGCTGTGGAATGCATGATGGAATTTGGACTTGAAGTTTGCTCTCCCTTTGGTGTAGTTTGTTTAGGGTTAAGGATTAGGGTTTTTAGGGAGATCTCTTAGAATAGATTTTCTTCATTCATGAAACATGGAAGGTGTTGATAACGTCCATTCCTCCCAATGATGTAAGGTCCCATTGTGAAGACCCCATCCCTCCTTTGGTAGGATGAGTGGCTCCTCAGAAATTGGTAGAACCTTTGAGGGTTCCTTTCCTTGATGGTGGAATGCTTAGAGGTGACCTTTGGTCTTCACTTTGCTTCTCCCTATCCCCACCTTGCTCTTGTCAGATGAATCTTTCTCCCTTGCTAGAGGATGGAGTTCCTTGTTAGAAGATTGAAGATGTTAGAGGTTGCACTTCCCCTTTGTTTGAAGACTGCCTTTGGAGCTAAAGCTTGAAGATCAAGAAGAACAAGTTGACACTTGTGAAGAAGATTAAATTGAGATTGAAGAAAGAGCTGAAGCTTGAAGAAGATGGAGAACAAGTTGATACTTGTGTTTGATGCATTGAAAGCTTGAAGAATCAAGTTGAGACTTGCTGTTGAAGATGAAAGCCTTGAAGAACATTTCAGACTGAAGACTGAACTGCTGTCAGAGGATTACTTTGCTGTAAAGTTATGGAAGCTGTTGATTTGTTTTTTTTTCTGTCTGTTTTCTTTCTATGCAACTGTATTGTTGTGACTTGTTTGATTTGCTTGATGCATTAGGATAAGTTCATGTTTAGATTGTGTTAAGCTAGGAGCATGATTGTACTAGAGGTTGAGTTGCTCCCTCTGCTTGTATTTTTACTGTATGGCTTTGCTTGCGGGTATTCGGTAGAGCCCTGCTCCCTTGCCTATGTGGTTTGTGTTTTGCTTGATGGAATTCTATTTTCTTCTGTATGATTGCAGTTATTCATATCTGGCTTGAGGTCGAGACGAGGTTGTGGAGGCTGATGCCCCACACACATTTCCTCCCTCACTTGTATTGCATGCATTTTACAGTCGTTTACTGTTTACTGTTTAAGCTGATCCTTTATCTGTTTCAGTTTATCATTGACATGATCCCATAGGAATCTCACTTCCTTTGATAAGGAAGTGATGATTAGAACTTTAGGTTGAAACCTATGCATGATAACTTCTAGGAGTTCCCTGTTTCAAACCTCAACCATAGGATGAATCCTTGGCATGACAACATTAGGACTTGATAGTCTCCCCTTAGTTGTCCCTCTCTCTTCTCATCTTGAAACAACAGTGAAAAACGTAATAAAGGCAAGTTAGTATAAGCGCGATACGATCCTTAAGCTACTTGGGTAATGATGATTGAGCGGCCTCCTCTCAATCGTTTAGAATATTTAGTATACGTCCTTTGGACGATATGCGACGTATTCGTTCCCAGGTCATAGTCTCTAGTGATGTACGAACTACAGACAAACATAAAAAATAGTTCTTCCGTAAAAGACAGAAAACAAACTTCAAACCTTCTTGCCCCGTGGGCCCATAATTCAAAGGAAGCTTTTCTGAAGAAAACAGTGTCGTTAACTCCCAGTTCTACCGCAAACGGTAACGCCTAAGTCTCCAAGGGTCGAGCTGCGTACGCCAAGTAGCTAGAACTGTTTGTTAACCCTACTCGAAAAAACAGATGAATCTGAATCCCCATAATCCGTATTATCCCGAACTACGTAAGCTCTGATCTCTCATATTTGTTGAGAGTACGTAGGCACAATACTGACGTATTGGCGAGCCACCTTCCCCGTAACCAGTAGTTAGCCAAACTACGTTGACTCTGATTTCTCATTCTCTGATGAGAATACGTAGGCATAAAGCGCGACGCTTTGCCGAGTCATTTTCTTTTCTTTTTTTAGACCAGCCTTGATAGGTAGATAGTAAAACCAACCCGTCAGGTAAACACAACAAGCGTGGATCCCATCGAGTATGATAGACGTGAGGGGTGCTAATACCTTCCCCTTGTGTAATCGACTCCCGAACCCAGACAATGGTTGCGATGACCTTGTCTTATACCATTTCGTCAGGTTTTTCCGATCGTTTCCTTTCCCGTTCTGAGGGATAAATAACGAATGATGGAGACTCTTTTGTTTTGCCGACACCATATTTTCGCGGTAGCGACATCTATGAAGCCTCTCCAGTCATGAGTTTGATCTGTTTTCAGTGGATCTTTCTCATCCCCAACAAAGTAGCAAGGTTCATTTTGACAGTCTCCTAAGTGAAGTCATGATGTTCATCCTTATGTGGAGTGCTCACTTTTCCTCAGAGAAGTTTGAAGCCTTAAAGTAAGATTGTGATTCTATGTGTGGTTTCCATTCACCCCAGTGATGCTTCTATCTTGCGAAGATTGGTCGAGTATCCATGTCGAGATGTTTATTTCATCTCCGGTTTACTTATCCTTGTTTGTTTTGTCATGATAAACATAACATAACATACACTCATTCATATGGATACATGGCATCCGTGCATTTTGCATTTTTGTGTTTGTTTGTTTGTTTACTTTGGCCGTGTTTATCTCCAAGTGACTGAGTTTGTCTTCTCCCTCCAAGTATAGTCGACAACCCTAGGAAGAAAGCGCACATCCTTTCTAATTCACCACTGAGTTTGATTCTCATGGAAGACGGTTGCTTTGGTTTATTTTCCATTTTTAGATAAAGATAAACCCTATTGGAGTTCAATCCTCATTGGATAGAGTCTTTCTTGACCGTTTCTCTTCAATTACTTCCTGAATTAAACTTTGGTCCCTGACAATCACAATTTTGGATATCTCTAGGCTTTTGAACCTGGATTAAATGTGCATTTATTTTGCACTTTGACTTCCCAGAAAATCAATTTGAAGATCACCATTGAAGACAAATATTTCTCCAGCGGTGTTGTTACAATATTTTCTCAGCAATTCATACCCAAACAACAAATGACAGCCTCTTTATTTGAGCAACTTGTTTTGTTCTCAGGTTTTCTATTTTGGATGACAAATGACAGTGTCCTCAAGGCATTTTATCTATTCCCAATGATTTATCAAAGATTATCAACTTTTTCTTCCATCAAATGGCATCTCTCCGGAAATTTGTCAGAGAAGTTTCTTGAAGATTTTACAAATGTTTCTCTTTATTTGAGAATTCCTGATACAAGGATTTTATTTGCTTTAATGCAATTTCAAACTACAACAATAATGCTCCTTAGGGATGTTCTCCCCAGTGAGTCTGTTATACAAAGTTAATTCCATTAAACGACATCTCTCTGAGAAGTCTCGTGAAGCTTCTTACAGTTGATCTTTCTCTTTATTCAAGGAGACATGTTTTACAAATCAATCGGCCTGCATATCTTCTGAAGATCTCTGATGAGGCTTCTTAATCTCCAATAAGTTATGGATTCCCACTGAAGTCCTCAATCTCTAGTGAAAATCCAATACCCCGTGAAGATACTGTCCCACAAGTATTTGCCTCTCCAGGAAGAAACTAAGACCCGTTCATGGCATACAACCTTGAAGCGAGGGGAGGTTTATTTTATCCTTTTCAAGTGGAATACTTAGTTAAATAAGAAACTGAGACCCGTTCATGGCATACAGCCTTGAAGTGAGGGGAGGTTTATTTTATCCTTTTCAAGTGGAATACTTGGTTAAAGAAGAAACTGAGACCCGTTCATGGCATAATCCTTGAAGCGTGGGGAGGTTTATTTTACCCTTTTCAATTGGAATACTTAGTTAAAGAATAAACTGTGACCCGTTCATGGCATACAACCTTGAGGCGTGGGGAGGTTTATTTTACCCTTTTCAAGTGAAATAGTTGATTAAAGAAGAAACTGAGACTATCTCACGACATACAAACTGATGACCGCATAGGATGCCTAACCTTTTCCGTGATTAGGTCTATACCTGTGAGCAGGGTCGGGATGGTTGCAGGAAACCTTAACTACCTGGTTTTCTTGATAGTGAATCAGTTTTGTCGGTATCCGAGGTTCTCGTCATCAGATATATGGTTGTTCTTGACAGAGCAGATTTATGGTCTGGTATCAGGGGTTTCTTCTCATCAGAAGTATGGTTGTTCTTGACAGAGCAGTATTGTGGTTTTGTTGATACAGAGCCTTCATCTCCTCAACAGCACAATCATCTTGATCTCCTGCTGCATGATTGCATTTTGCATTGCTTGCATCCTCATTTGCATGTCATTAATGTGTGTCTGTGTTGCAGGTGCATATTTCTCCCCTGGTTCTAGTGATCTTGATCCTCATGGCAGATATGGCATCTCTGAAGAAGACTGTGGCTTACAAGCTACCAACACCTGACATCCGAGAGTTACGAGCTTTGATTTCTCTGGCTGATAAGACAGTGATGGAGAGTTTCAGAAAGAGTTATGGGAGACTTCTGGGTATTGTGTATAAGCTTCCTACGTACGAGTTGAATGGCCTCTACTCCCTGCTGCAGTTTTACGACCCACAGCTCAGATGCTTCGTGTTTCCAGACTATGTCCTCGCCCCGACCTTGGAAGAGTACTCTGACCTGTTGAGGGTGCCTTTGATGAATCAAATGCCTTATTACCATGTTGAGGGTGAACCCAAATTGAGTAAGCAGACTGACGCTCTTCATGTAGATGAGTCTGAATTGGAAGGGATGGTATCCAGAAAGATCGGAGTTCATGGTTTCCTTTTGACTTTCCTGATGGAAAAAGCCCAAAAGTTTGCCGAGAAGGGTCGCTGGGATGTGTTCAATGCCTTCTTAGCCCTCTGTATCTATGGGATCGTGCTATTTCCAAGTCACCCGGACTTCATAAGCATGGATGCTTGCCACATATTTGCCTCCGGGAATCTAGGGCCCACTCTCCTCGGAGACGTCTACCATTCAGTTCACAACAAGAATGAGAACAGAAAGGGAAAGAACGTGGTATGTTGTGCTCCTTTACTGTATAAGTGGTTTGCTAGCCATCTTCCTAAGTCAGGGCCGTTCATTGATTCTGTTGAGTCTTCGCCTTGGTCTGCATGTTTGATGGGTTTGACTGCTGACGATATCATCTGGTTTGATAGAGATCTATTAGGCAAAGATATTATACATAGCTGCTGTGGCTTTCCGAACGTCCCCCTGGTCGGAAGGAATGGATGTATCAACTACAATCCATCTCTGCTAGTACGACAATTTGGGTATGCACTACGAGGTCCTCCTGAAGAGGAAGAGATACAGGAATCTCTGTATTTCACAGGGTTGCTTGAAGGCGACACTTTAATCAAGGTACAGAATGCTTGGAGCAAAATTCACCGAAAGGGGAAAGTCTTGCTAGGAAAAAGCAACAACAAGGCATCTGAGGTATGTGAATTTGGAGCTTGAAAGTTACCCAACTTGCATGACACTTTTGCCCTAGAAGGATGATTCCTATGAATGTTTGGTCAACATGAATGTTGTTCCTTATCCTCTTAGATTTCCATAGAGTACTAGAAGTCCATGATTGGATGTGTAGAACTCAAGCTATGGCTTTGACAAGTCAAGGGTATTTTGGGTATTTGGGCATTACTGGTCATTTTAAATCATAAGTCAATTTCACCATCTTGCAAGCCTCAAATGGATTTTTGTTCAACATGAAAGTTGGTCAAAATGATGTTTTTAGCTTGTTTAAGTATCAAGAGTCCATTGATATGGATCATATCAAGCGTTGGTGGAAGAGAGTTCATATAAAAGCCATTTTAATGAATTAAGATGAGAAAAATCAAAACAATTGAGAATAACATGTTTTCAAGTCAAATTTGTAGTCATTTTGAATGGAATTGATGTTTTAGAGAGATTGGCATTGTTACATTTTTGGTTTGAAGTCCATAACATGGCCATGTGAAAGGTTGCTTCACAAATAAGAAACACATCTCACACACTCCATATGTTGAAATCAAAGGAAGGAAACCACATCCTTACACTCCATAAGGCTTAAGTGAATGGTTTGGACTGAGTTTGGAGTATGAACAAGGCTTGAAGGTGGATATCAACTTTGAAAATTTGGAAGAAAGGTGAAAATCAAAAACTCATGAATGGGCCTGGTTTGGACCTCTAATCCATTGAAACAGAATATAAAAAGGATTTAGAACAGAATTGGAAGGTTCTGGTGATCATTTTCATGGAGAAGCCATTGGAGAGAAGTGAAGAAGCAAGCTTGGAATTGAAATTTCATTTTTGAGAATCAAGAGTTTTCAACCAGAATTGAGCATCAAGAAGCATTCACCATTGATCACTGAACGTTTCTGCAAGGTTTGGAAGAGAATTGAGGCTTGAATCCACTGCAATCCAAGCTCAAAGACAGGTTTTGAATTCTTGAAATCTCTCTCTCATTATGTGTTTTTAGTGAACTAGAAGCATGCGGTTAGGTTCTATTCATGATCTAGATGGATTTTGGATAGTTAAGTTAAACTTTAGAGACAATTTAGGGTTAATTCCATTTTCGGTTGAAGATTGTGATTTCACGATTCATGCAGTTTTAGAGTGAATAGATGCTATGGTTGAGTTCCTTGTGAAATTTTGGACAAATTCCATGTAGATATCGTGGCCATTGGTGGCCTGTAGACGAACTTAGGGTTGTGCCAGGGTGGCCGAAAAAGCCACCGGCGGTTGGCTTCGCGCGCGCAGACTTGCAGGTTTAAAAGGTTGAAGACAAAGTCTGGGCCGTCCATTCATGTTGAAATCTTGACTCAGTCTATCCATCCTAGCGCGTATGTTGCGCCACGTAACCCCACATCCAAACGCAGCGTTTGGTTTATTGAACTTCAGACTTTGTTTGCTTCGCTGTGTAAACCGAGGGGGAACGGGTTCGATTCTCATGCATGCCTCTTTTTCTTTCATTTTTGTGAATTAAATTGAGCTGAGGAATTCATAGGCGTTTTGGCTTAGTGAATCAGTTACTATCCTCACCCCCATCTCCAGGCCCAACAAGGTTTTACAAAGCAAATCCCAGCTCAACGCACCCCCTCCTGGCACTATTTTTCTTGGCTGAATTGATGTTCAGATGGGCCTCACGCCCTATTGCTATGTGCACCCCTATTGTGCTGGGCCCAAGCGAAACTAGTTGGATTGAGTTGCTAATTGCACCCTCTGTTCATCTTCTTTATTATTATTTTATTATTTTTGTGCATTCCATGGTAGTTTGAAAACAATTCATGAAAAATAGAAAAATAAGTCAATTAATTCCAGATTTTTCCCCCTGATTCATGATTGAATCTAGAATTTTGTTGAATAAAAATATTAGGAAAATCATGCATTTTCAATTTTTATGCATTTGTTACATTTTATTTGATAATAAAGTGGCCATGGTTGATACCTATGTTTGATGATTTTAGTGTGAGCACTTGGTGATGATTTTTGGCTTGATTTTTTGTGTGTGATTAGTTTATAAATGTATGCTACCATAGTATTTTTCTCACATTTTTGTGATGAAATTAGGTGTGGTGTTTAGGTTGAAACTTTAGGTGCTTCCTTTTAGGGTTTAGGTTTAGTACCTTGTAGTGTAGAATTTATTTCAAGGTCTTAATTGAGGAATTGATCTCTGGAATTAATATGGTAGAGTTATGATTGGCATAGGTTCCCATAGTTATGTTTGTAGGATTTTACAAATGGTTTTAGTATTTTAGTTAGGATTAACTTTAGTACTAGGTTTTAGGTGATCCTAACTTGCTAACTCAACTAGAATGACTTCATTAGTTCCCTTAGACTAGGGTGTTGCTTATATTGCTCTTGTATGATGATGAAGACATGTGTGGGCTTCTGTGGAATGCATGATGGAGTTTGGACTTGAAGTTTGCTCTCCCTTTGGTGTAGTTTGTTTAGGGTTAAGGATTAGGGTTTTTAGGGAGATATCTTAGAATAGATTTTCTTCCTTCATGAAACATGGAAGGTGTTGATCACTTCCATTCCTCCCTATGATGTAAGGTCCCATTGTGAAGACCATATCCCTCCTTTGGTAGGATGAGTGGCTCCTTAGAAATTGGTAGAACCTTTGAGGGTTCCTTTCCTTGATGGTGGAATGCTTAGAGGTGACCTTTGGTCTTCACTTTGCTTCTCCCTATCCCCACCTTGCTCTTGTCAGATGAATCTTTCTCCCTTGCTAGAGGATGGAGTTCCTTGTTAGAAGATTGAAGATGTTAGAGGTTGCACTTCCCCTTTGTTTGAAGACTGCCTTTGAAGCTGAAGCTTGAAGATCAAGAAGAACAAGTTGACACTTGTGAAGAAGATTAAATTGAGATTGAAGAAAGAGCTGAAGCTTGAAGAAGATGGAGAACAAGTTGATACTTGTGTTTGATGCATTGAAAGCTTGAAGAATCAAGTTGAGACTTGCTATTGAAGATGAAAGCCTTGAAGAACATTTCAGACTGAAGACTGAACTGCTGTCAGAGGATTACTTTGCTGTAAAGTTATGGAAGCTGTTGATTTGTTTTCTTTCCTGTCTGTTTTCTTTCTGTGCAACTTTATTGCTGTGACTTGTTTGATTTGCTTGATGCATTAGGATAAGTTCATGTTTAGATTGTGTTAAGCTAGGAGCATGATTGCACTAGAGGTTGAGTTGCTCCCTCTGCTTGTATTTTTACTGTATGGCTTTGCTTGTGGGTATTCGGTAGAGCCCTGCTCCCTTGCCTATGTGGTTTGTGTTTTGCTTGATGGCATTCTATTTTCTTCTGTATGATTGCAGTTATTCATATCTGGCTTGAGGTCGAGACGAGTTTGTGGAGGCTGATGCCCCACACATATTTCCTCCCTCACTTGCATTGCATGCATTTTACAGTCGTTTACTGTTTACTGTTTAAGCTGATCCTTTATCTGTTTCTGTTTATCATTGACATGATCCCCTAGGAATCTCACTTCCTTTGATAAGGAAGTGATGATTAGAACTTTAGGTTGAAACCTATGCATGATAACTTCTAGGAGTTCCCTGTTTCAAACCTCAACCATAGGATGAATCCTTGGCATGACAACATTAGGACTTGATAGTCTCCCCTTAGTTGTCCCTCTCTCTTCTCATCTTGAAACAACAGGAAAAAACGTAATAAAGGCAAGTTAGTATAAGCGCGATATGAGCCTTAAGCTACTTGGGTAATGATGATTGAGCGGCCTCCTCTCAATCGTTTAGAATGTTTAGTATACGTCCTTTGGACGATATGCGACGCATTCGTTCCCAGGTCATAGTCTCTAGTGCTGTACGAACTACAGACAAACATAAAAAACAGTTCTTCCGTAAAAGACAGAAAACAAACTTCAAACCTTCTTGCCCCGTGGGCCCATAATTCAAAGGAAGCTTTTCTGAAGAAAAGAGTGTCGTTAACTCCCAGTTCTATCGCAAACGGTAACGCCTAAGTCTCCAAGGGTCGAGCTGCGTACGCCAAGTAGCTAGAACTGTTTGTTAACCCTACTCGGAAAAACAGATGAATCTGAATCCCCGTAATCCATATTATCCCGAACTACGTAAGCTCTGATCTCTCATATTTGTTGAGAGTATGTAGGCACAATACTGACGTATTGGCGAGCCACCTTCCCCGTAACCCTTAGTTAGCGAAACTACATTGACTCTGATTTCTCATTCTCTGATGAGAATACGTAGGCATAAAGCGCGACGCTTTGCCGAGTCATTTTCTTTTCTTTTTTTAGACCAGCCTTGATAGGTAGATAGTAAAACCAACCCGTCAGGTAAACACAACAAGCGTGGATCCCATCGAGTATGATAGACGTGAGGGGTGCTAATACCTTCCCCTTGTGTAATCGACTCCCGAACCCAGACAATGGTTGCGATGACCTTGTCTTATACCATTTCGTCAGGTTTTTCCGATCGTTTCCTTTCCCGTTCTGAGGGATAAATAACGAAAGATGGCGACTCTTCTGTTTTGCCGACACCATATTTTCGCGGTAGCGACATCTATGAAGCCTCTCCAGTCATGAGTTTGATCTGTTTTCAGTGGATCTTTCTCATCCCCAACAAAGTAGCAAGGTTCATCTTGACAGTCTCCTAAGTGAAGTCATGATGTTCATCCTTATGTGGAGTGCTCACTTTTCCCCAGAGAAGTTTGAAGCCTTGAAGTAAGATTGTGATTCTATGTCTGGTTTCCATTCACCCCAGTGATGCTTCTATCTTGCGAAGATGGGTCGAGTATCCATGTCGAGATGTTTATTTCATCTCCGGTTTACTTCTCCTTGTTTGTTTTGTCATGATAAACATAACATAACATACACTCATTCATATGGATACATGGCATCCGCGCATTTTGCATTTTTGTGTTTGTTTGTTTGTTTACTTTGGCCGTGTTTATCTCCAAGTGACTGGGTTTGTCTTCTCCCTCCAAGTATAGTCGACAACCCTAGGAAGAAAACGCACATCCTTTCTAATTCACCACTGAGTTTGATCCTCATGGAAGACGGTTGCTTTGGTTTCTTTTCCATTTTTGGATAAAGATAAACCCTATTGGAGTTCAATCCTCATTGGATAGAGTCTTTCTTGACCGTTTCTCTTCAATTACTTCCTGAATTAAACTTTGGTCCCTGACAATCACAATTTTGGATATCTCTAGGCTTTTGAACCTGGATTAAATGTGCATTTATTTTGCACTTTGACTTCCCAGAAAATCAATTTGAAGATCACCATTGAAGACAAATATTTCTCCAGCGGTGTTGTTACAATATTTTCTCAGCAATTCATACCCAAACAACAAATGGCAGCCTCTTTATTTGAGCAACTTGTTTTGTTCTCAGGTTTTCTATTTTGGATGACAAATGACAGTCTCCTCAAGACATTTTATCTATTCCCAATGAGTTATCAAAGATTATCAACTTTTTCTTCCATCAAATGGCATCTCTCCGGAAATTTGTCAGAGAAGTTTGTTGAAGATTTTACAAATGTTTCTCTTTATTTGAGAATTCCTGATACAAGGATTTTATTTGCTTCAATGCAATTTCAAACTACAACAATAATGCTCCTTAGGGATGTTCTCCCCAGTGAGTCTGTTATACAAAGTTAATTCCATTAAACGACATCTCTCTGAGAAGTCTCGTGAAGGTTCTTACAGTTGATCTTTCTCTTTATTCAAGGAGACATGTTTTACAAATCAATCCGCCTGCATATCTTCTGAAGATCTCTGATGAGGCTTCTTAATCTCCAATAAGTTATGGATTCCCACTGAAGTCCTCAATCTCCAGTGAAAATCCAATACCCCGTGAAGATACTGTCCCACAAGTATTTGCCTCTCCAGGAAGACACTAAGACCCGTTCATGGCATACAACCTTGAAGCGAGGGGAGGTTTATTTTATCCTTTTCAAGTGGAATACTTGGTTAAATAAGAAACTGAGACCCGTTCATGGCATACAACCTTTAAGCGAGGGGAGGTTTATTTTATCCTTTTCAAGTGGAATACTTGGTTAAAGAAGAAACTGAGACCCGTTCATGGCATAATCCTTGAAGCGTGGGGAGGTTTATTTTACCCTTTTCAATTGGAATACTTAGTTAAAGAATAAACTGTGACCCGTTCATGGCATACAACCTTGAGGCGTGGGGAGGTTTATTTTACCCTTTTCAAGTGAAATAGTTGATTAAAGAAGAAACTGAGACTATCTCACGACATACAACCTTAAGGCGTGAGGAGGTTTATTTTACCCTTTTCAAGTGGAATACTTGATTAAAGAAGAAACTGAGACCATTCATGGCATACAACCTTGAGGCGTGGGGAGATTTATTTGACCCTTTTCAAGTGGAATACTTGACTAAAGAAGAAACTGAGACCATCTCACGGCATACAACCTTGAGGCGTGAAGAGGTTTATTTTACCCTTTTCAAGTGAATACTTGATTAAAGAAGAAACTAAGATTTGTTCATCTTATACAACCTTGAGGCGTGGGGAGGTTTATTTTACCCATTTCAAGTGGAATACTTGATTAAAGAAGAAACTGAGACGAGATCACGCCATACAACCTTGAGATGAGGGGAGGTTTATTTTTACCCTTTTCAAGTGGAATACTTGATCAAAGAAGGAACTGAGACTTATTCTTGGCATATAACCTTGAGATGAAGGGAGGTTTATTTTTACCCTTTTCAAGTGAAATACTTGATCAAAGAAGAAACTGAGACCTGTTCTTGGTGAAGGTGAGAAAAACACTTAGAAGGGGGGGTTGAATAAGGGTTTTGAAATAATTATGGCAATAAAAACAACACAGTATTTTTATCCTGGTTCGTTGAACTCAACTAATCTAGTTCACCCTACCCAGGTGATTTGCCTTTCTCAACAAGGACTTAATCCACTATATTCAAACAGATTACAGTGTCAACCACTAAGAACAACTGTCTTAGTCTTCTCAAGAAATTTTGACCACAACTTGGTCTTCTTAAGGAACCTTTTACAAATAAATGTAAACTAACAAGTGTTTAAGTTGCTTCTAAAAAGCTATATCACAAACTGTGATTTTTATACTTAGTTTAAGAACGAATAAAAACTATTCAGCTTATGAAATAAATTGTATGAGAGCTTGAGAGTAGTTTTCAGTTTGATTTCTCAAATGATTCGTCAACTTTTAAATGTTGTTGAAGACACCCTTTTATAGGCATAAAGTCCAACGCTTGAAGACTGTGCATGGCAGAATAGCTGTAGCCTTTTTGTCTTATATTGACTCTAGCTTTCCCAGAAGAGGAATGTTCAGACAAATCCCTTTTGTCTGATTTCCTGTGCCATACATGAATAAGGAAAGAGTCGTTTGGAATATGCCAACAAATATATCTTTGAATAATATCTTCTTCAACAATGCTTCTGTCTCAAAGTTATCAACATCAGAGTCTTGATGTTATCAGAGTTTTACAGCCAAAGTGCTTCAGCGTGAATATCAATCAGAGCAGAGTTTGAATAACAAAGCCTCTGTACTTGCAGCGTAAAGTACTTCAGAGTCTTCTTGACACAATGCTTGAAACTCTTCATACAAATGCTTCAAGTACGCTTCAGAGTCTTCTGCAGCTTCTGCTTCAGAGTCTCTTCTGGCAGCGCTCAGAGTCTTTTGATGACTTGCTTCTGATGCTTCAGAGCTTTGCGTAGAGTACAGTTCAGATGCATTTTTGCTTCCATAAGAATATTTATTTTAATATCTGAAACAAAAACACTTGAACAAAATTAGAGTATATATTTTCTTAATACAAAATTTCATTAGAGTTATCATCAAAACCATAGAGATATATTAAACACCAATATGTGTTCTAACAATCTCCCCCTTTTTGATGATGACAAAAACATAGGAATTTTTGTTCAATGAAAAGGATAAATATATAACTCCCCCTGAGATAAAGAATCTCCCCTTGAAATGAATACTCTAATAGAAGAAAATACTTCCCTTTTTGCATGAGTATACTTTTCAGATTAAGAACCTGGTTAGGATCCTGGTTAGAATATATTTCCCAGAACAAGGCTTGATTTGCTTTCCAGAATCAGAGCCTGGTAATAGCTTAATTTACTTTCCAGAATCAGAGCATGGTAATCAGAACCTTGTTTGAACTAAGGTCTGGTTTGGGGATTCTAAGGGTAACTTCAATGAATTTTGATAGATGATACGTTATAGTTCTGAAAGACTAAAATTCAATGTTAGTTATAAATTGCTATTTCTGAATTCCATTTTAGTAACTATTTATTTTTGAACAAACAAAATTTCTTTTTCTCCCCCTTTTTGTCATAATCAAAAAGAAAAACTTTTTAAAGACAGAAGAGAATAACAGAGAAAAACAATATAAGAACAGATAAGGAAACAATCAACTTCATTGATAAACAAAATCCAGAGAACAATCAGATAGACAACAAAACAATATCAACAACATAAAACAGCAAGTAGGTGCACAAACATAACAGAAAAGAAACTAAGGTTGGCGAGAGGTTATCATCTTCAGAAGGTCTCTGATCGGAGAAGCAGATTCTGTGGAGGCAAATCGCCACATATCACACAAGTCTGCAAGACATTGGTTAATACAGGTTTCGATGATGACAAACTCCCTGGATAGACTGGAAAGTATGAATTCCAGATCCACTAAACCAGATGCAACGTATCATCCACCATATCCTTTTTACGCTTGTCTTAAAACTTCTGAAATGAATAAACTTTGTGTTGACAAAATGCAATCATGACTAAAGGCATGAAAAACTTCAAACTAATGAATTTTTGCAGGCTTGTAGGACATGGGTCGACCATAGGGTCGGCGTATTCATCCGAAAAAGGCCAAATCAGTCAGCACACAAAGCATGCTTCGACCATAGGGTCAGCGCATGAAGGAATAACATTCCAGCGGGTCAGCGCGTAAAGGCATGGGTCGACCATAGGGTCGGCGCACAAAGGAAATGGATTTGAACGGGTCAGCGCACGCCGACTGTATGGTCGACGCACACTGATGAAATTTCCAGAAATCTAAAACAGCACAGGCCATGCGTCGACGCACAGACCTGTTATGGTCGACCGTTCGCGCGGAAAATCTGTTTTAAAATACTTCCCTCTCATATTTGAAATACTGTTATGTCGTGAATTATGTTGGCACTATATATACTTGCTTAAACACTTGTGTCTACCAACATTTGATATTCTTTTGATTCATGTGTTCAAAAATAAGAAAGAGTGAAATAGGTGTCCAAGATTCATCATTTTCATCTTCAACATCTCACAACATTTCAATTACACACAATCATTTTTGAAATGTATTTGTGAGAGATTCAAGGTGATAAGGTTCGAGGCTTAGATTGGAGAATCAAGCTCGGGTTGAAGATTGCGACAGGTTCTTTCTTGAATAAAACCATTGGGGTTTTGCCCTCCAAGATTGGTTCGAATTTTGGGGGTTTTTGGACGAGATTCTTCATCAACGATCAATCGAGCGAAGGTGATTGTGAAGAGGTGGTCTTCACAAGTCTAGTAGCGGATTCAGTGATTTTGAAGGGAAGATCTCGGGTTCGATTTGGTGCTGTTGAGATCAACCGGAGCCAAAGGTTTGAACAACAACGTGTTCTTCAATAAGGTGGCTGGAGTCGGAGGTCCATCAACACAAATCGAAGAACTTGATTCAGCTTGAATCAAGGGGCAAGGAGTGAAGGCAACTTTCAACACATTGAGATTTTTGTTGTATATTTGCTGCTGAATCCTTGTATAAATTGTTCATTCAAACAGGTGATATCTATACAATATATCTCAATTCTAGTTTTAGAATTGAGGGAAGACGTACCCCGAAGCGAGGACGACGGGGCAACTTCCTCACCAAATTACTTGTCTTCTCTATTTTCAGCATTTACGTTATAGCTCAAATAAGTAATTTTTGTGTAAGCTCTATTGTCAAAATTGTGATATCAATTGAGTAAGAGGTTAAAACTTTGTTTTTAACTCTAAAGTACAACAATACATTGTACTAGGCTGGTTGAAATCACTTACTCAACATAAATATCACTTGGAGTGTCTTTGCACACCAAGTGTTTGACATATTGCTTGAACAAAAATTATCTTACTTGTGTATCTAGTTTTGGTTTGATTTTGAATCATTGGAACTAGGAATACTTACAACTGAAGTAAATAATTGATAAGTGTAGTTTGTGTTGTGATTCTATTTTTCCGAATTGTCATTAATCCATAGGCTTACGTATATCCGGTTTTCCAATAACCGTTCGTTTTAGACTATATTTTTCCTCGGCCGTTTCCGCACTTAAAACATTTTTAAAACCAATTTTAAATTGGTAGCGCCGACTCAAATTTTAATTGGGGATCTATTCAACCCCCCCCCCCCCCCCCCCTTCTAGATTCGTGCCATATTCTAACAAGTGGTATCAGAGCCTGGTTATTCGGTGCTTCAAATACAACGTAGATAGAAAATGGCAAAGAACCTAAAGGGGCGTACAATAGGGCTCCCGTTTTCAACGGTGAAAATTATAGTTATTGGAAAGATTGTATGCGTGTGCATATAAACTCCATAGACAGAAAAATATGGAACGTTATCCTTAATGGTCCAATAGAAATTACTATGACCAATGCGGATAACGTAGTTGTGCCAAAGCCTGAAGCACAATGGACCGATGACGATGAGAAAAAATACAATTATGATTGGAAAGCTAAAAACATCTTAATCTCCTCATTATGTGTAGATGAATACTATCGTGTATCCCATTGTCCTACCGCTAAGGCCATGTGGGATTCACTACAAATAGCCCATGAGGGGACAAACGATGTTAAGTTGGCTAGAATCAATACATTAACTCAAGAGTTTGATCTTTTTTTTATGGAGCAAGGGGAAACCATTGCTGACATGCAAAAGAGATTTACTCATCTCATCAATCGTTTACATTCATTAGGTAGGCCTGTTTCCAATGATATTGCTACTAATAAGATCTTAAGATGTCTTAACAGGGAATGACAGCCTAAAGTAACCGCCATCAAAGAAGCACATGATCTTACCTTATTAGATTTAACAACATTGTTTGGAAAATTACAAGAGCATGAACAGGTACTCTTGAGCTTAGACCAACGTGAAAAGATGGAAAAGAAAGACAAAACAAAGGCGAGTGAAAAGAAATCGATAGCTCTCGAGACTTCCTCCTCGAAGTCTCAAGCAAAAGAGCATTATTCCTCGAGCGACGAAGAAGAAGAGGACACAAGCGAAGATATGGGGTTGTTTGTTAAACGGTATAACCGTTACGTGAGAAATAACGACATCCAACATTTCAAGAAGAACTTGGTAAACTTCCGGAAATAATCGAGGCACTCCAAGGATGATGACTCGAAAGGTAAAAATACTAGAGGGACGTGCTACAAGTGTGGAAAGCCCGGTCACTACAAACCGGACTGTCCGATGAATAAAAAGGGAAAGGACAAGGAATCATCAAAGTCACACAAGAAATCATCAAAGCCTAGGAGAGCGTACATAGCGTGGGAAAGTGACAGCGACTCTTCCTCCTCTGATGAAAGTTCTAGTGATGAAGAAGAGTCCGTGAATCTATGCCTCTCCGCCAATCAGAAAAATAAGAAATAACTGGTACGTCACTCTAAATATGATAAGTCCTCAAATATGTCGCATTTAGAATTATAAACCGCATTTAATGCCTTACATAATGAAGCAGTTGAAGCCTTCAAGAAACTTGCTTCTAATAAGAAAATTTTTACGTATTTAGAGCACAAAGTTAAAGAGTCCGAAAAGAAATTAGAGGACCTTAAGGCTTCCATTGTGAAAGGCAATGAATCAGATTGTAAAGACGATAGAAATCCTTTCAACTTCGGGTGTGGTACTTGTCATATTTGGCAAGGTGAGGTTAGAAACCTCAAGGCCAAATTAAACAAGGCACTTGAACCTAAAGTTACATTTGCTATTGATAAAAAGGATTTTAGAAAAAGTATGATTAACCCATACCAAAAATATGCATATGTAATTAGGGATCAAGCAAGTGAAAGTGTCTCTAAAGTTGATTTTGCTTGCTTATATTGTTGCAAGAAAGGCCACTCCATTGGTAAATGCCGGTTTAGGAGATTTCTTGTTCCTAAAGGAATCTACAAATGGTTGCCCAAAAACAACCATTTTGTCGCTAACCTATTAGGACCCAATATGCCATTGGGTACCTCCTTGTGCTAATTATGTTTTGACAGGTGAAATGTGTCGAGACCACTGAGAGAAGATGGGTTCTCGATAGTGGGTGCTCAAGACACATGTCTGGAGACATATCCTTATTCATAGACTTTGTGGCTAAGAAAAAAGGGTATGTAACTTATGGTGATAACAACCGCGGAGCAATACTAGGTTAAGGTAGTGTAGGTAATCCCGCCTCTACTATGATTTCTGACATATTGCTTGTCGAAAACCTTAAACATAATCTGCTTAGCATTAGCCAATTGTGCGACAAAGGATACAATGTATCCTTTTCAAAATATTGTTGCAAAATTGTGCATGAAAATGATAAGAAGAATATGTTTAATGGTTTTAGAGTAAACAATGTATATATGTTTGACTTAAATGAAGTATCATTAACAAGCAACAAATGCCTCATAACTATGAGTGAAGACTCATGGCTATGGCATAGGCGTTTAGCGCATGTTAATTTTGACTTACTCAATAAGGTAGTCTAAAAAGACCTAGTCTTAGGACTTCCCAAAATAAAGTTCACCAAGGATCACCTTTGTGATGCTTGTCAAAAAGGGAAGCAAACGAGGATCTCATTTAAATCCAAAAAGACAATTTCAACAACGAGACCTTTTGAACTTCTACACATGGACTTGTTTGGGCCGTCTAGGATCAAAAGTCTAGGAGGAAACTATTACGGGTTCGTGATAGTGGACGACTTTTCTAGGTTTTGTTGGACCATCTTCTTAGTAAGTAAAAGTGATACATTCGCCGCTTTTGAAAAGTTTGCTAAGCTTGCCCAAAATAAGTTAAATACAAACATAGTATCCATTAGGAGCGACCATGGAGGTGAGTTTGAAAATCACTTATTTGAAGAATATTGCGGTAACCATGGTATAGATCATAACTTCTCCGCTCCACGCACTCCTCAACAAAACGGGGTTGTGGAGCGCAAAAACCGTATTTTAGAAGAATTGGGAAGAACAATGATTAACGAAAGTGGTTTACCTAAATATTTTTGGGCCGACGCCATTAGTACGGCATGTTATGTTTTGAATAGGGTACTTATTCTCCCCATTCTAAACAAAACACCGTACGAACTTTTAAAAGGGCGAAAGCTGAATGTTTCTCACTTGCACGTGTTTGGATGTAAATGCTTTACATTAAACAATGGAAAGGAAAACTTGGGAAAATTTGATTCCAAAGCCGATGAAGGTATCTTTCTCGGATACTCTCACTCGAGTAAAGCATATAGAATATATAATAAACGATTACTTGCTGTAGAAGAGTCTGTGCATGTTACCTTTGATGAGTCCTACCCGAGAAATGTCGGAAAGGATAGTGTTGTTCATGGTGCAGGTACATCCACTGAAGACATACTCAAAAGTGGCGAGACGGGGATTGATCAACTTGACAAAGTCAAAATTGAGGAGGATAAGGATGCATACCGTGATACAACAGAGGAAGTTCATCCGCCTTCAAACGACGATCTTCCTCAAGAATGGAAGTCATCTAAAGACCATCCAATTGAAAACATTATTGGAGACATCACAAAGGGTGTAACAACTCGAGCTAAGCTAAGTAATTTCTGTTATTACTTCGCTTTCGTGTCACAGATGGAACCTAAAAACCCTAAGGAAGCCCTACTCGATGAACATTGGTATTTGTCAATGCAAGAGGAACCGAATCAGTTTACTAGAAATGAGGTTTGGGACCTTGTCCCTCCTCCACAAGGTCATCGAGTAATCGGCACCCGATGGGTGTTTAGAAATAAACTGGACGAGAACGGAGTAATAACTCGCAACAAAGCGCGTTTAGTCGCGCAAGGGTATAACCAAGAGGAAGGCATCGACTATGAGGAAACTTATGCGCCGGTTGCCTGACTCGAGGCTATACGCCTTCTACTTGCTTTCGCTTGTGCGAAAGATTTTAAGTTATTTCAAATGGACGTCAAAAGTGCGTTCCTTAACAGGTTTATAAATGAAGAAGTCTATGTTGCTCAACCACCTGGTTTTGAGTTTCATGAGTATCCTGATCATGTCTATAAACTGAAAAGAGCTTTGTACGGTCTCAAACAAGCTCCTAGAGCTTGGTATGAGAGACTAAGCAAATTCTTACTTGATCAAGGCTACTCAAGAGGAAAGGTTGATACTACTCTCTTCATTAAACGTCAAGGAAAACACTTAATTCTTGTACAAATTTATGTTGACGATATCATATTTGGATCCACTAACATGAATCTCGTAAGAGAGTTTTCTAAGCTTATGCAGGGTGAATTCGAGATGAGTATGATGGGTGAACTCACATATTTTCTCGGGTTACAAATCAAGCAACTGAAGGAAGGAACATTCGTGAGCCAAACAAAATATTGTTTGGATCTTCTCAAGAGATTTGACATGGCAAATGCAAAAGCCATAGACACCCCTATGCCAACATGTGTAAATATGAGTAAAGATGAAAGTGGCAAAGATGTTGAGGTAAAAAGGTACAGAGGTATGATTGGCTCGCTTCTCTATCTTACTGCTTCGCGTCCCGACATTATGTTTAGCGTGTGTATGTGCGCCAGATACCAATCATGTCCTAAGGAATCCCACCTAAAATTTGTCAAACGCATACTTCGATACCTATCTGGTACTCCGAAGTATGGATTGTGGTATTCTACGGGTAATGATTGTTCACTGGTAGGCTTCTCCGATTCTGACTTTGCCGGTTGCAAATCGGATAGGAAAAGCACCAGTGGTACATGTCACTTATTTTCAAATTCCTTGGTTAGTTGGCACAGCAAGAAACAAGTGTCTGTTGCTCTGTCAACCGCCGAAGCAGAATACGTAGCCGCCGGTAGTTGTTGTGCGCAAGTCTTATGGCTTAAACAACAACTATTGGACTTCAATTTGAAACTAGAACATGTTCCAATATTTTGTGACAACACCAGTGCTATAAATCTTACCAAGAATCCGGTGTTACACTCGCGTACCAAACACATAGAAATTCGACACCATTTTCTTAGGGACCATGTACAGAAGGGTGACGTTGTCTTTGAACACGTCGATACTAAAAACCAACTAGCGGACATTTTCACAAAGCCGCTAGCCAATGAGCCCTTCTTTCATATCCGTCGAGAACTTGGTATTCTCGATATTTCTGATCGGGTTTAACAATTACTACGTTCAAATTTAATATATTTACAAGTATGTTTTTGTACCACTAACAATTGTTTTGAGTTTGTTGCAAGTGCAAATCTGTGATTAACAAGAGTGGTCGGTATAGAGGTGATATTGCTCCTTTCTCCTTCTTTTTCTTCTCTCTCTCTTAGCATTCATGACTTGAAAATAACTATATCGTTCTACAATCATGGTATTTATATATGTATATGACTGTTGCTGGTTGATACTATGTGTGTTGAATGCATGTCATATTGTGAAAAGATGAATAGGCATGATAAATAGGCAAGTGTGACATTCTGCATAACATAAAACTGAAAATTTTGAGTTTTTTGAAGGTTTGAGTCGACCTAAACAGGACAATGGTCGACACATGCTGTAAACTTTCAAAATTATCAAAAACTGTACAGTATGCGTCGACGCATGAAGGGCTATGGTCGACGGCTCGCTTAAAAACCCAAAATTTTTCTCTTTTGAAAAACGTTCCAAATTCCCTCTCCCCTACATTTAATGTGCAGACAACTCTTATGATGTTTTGATATGACATTCATCTTGTAAATTGCATCTAGACACCTAATATGTCTCCTTGTCTCCTCCCTCTTCCCAAAAACCCTAACACCTCCCTCTATTAAAGACCTAAGTATTCTTCTTCTCCAACATTATTCCCAAATCACTCTCTTCAAAGTTCAAAGTTCATCTTTACAAACTCCTTCAAAACTCATCATCAATGGCTTCCTCTCTCCGCAAAACTACGGGTAAGAGATCAAGAGATTCTTCATCCTCTGCTTCAGTTCCGGTTACTGCTGTTTCACTTGTTCATCCTCCTGCTGTTGAAAACTTCAACAAAAGTCTCAGCAAAAGGGCCATAGTTCCACAGCATACTTTTTACCATGCAACAAGTGAGCGCTTGCATCTCACCCGGCTTCTGTCCCTGTTGGACTTTCAAGGGTTCGTCAATTTCCTGAAATGTAATACAAAGTACAGTGAGGATTTGGTCAGAGTGTTTTACACAAATATGTGAGGTAACTTTCAAGATCAACACTTTCACACCTCTGTAGGAAATAGACTGGTTAATATAAATTCTGAAGTATGGAAAAAATATTTTGATATGACTGTTAATGCTGATGCACCACCTCTTCATGAGGTAACTGACACTCGTACGGTTCCAGGTTATGAATTTAAGAGGGCTCTGAATGGAATGCTCAAACGACCCTATCCAGATGCAATTGTCAACAGCGATGCTTTTCCTCGATCGGTCACAGCCGGGAAACTCAATACAGGGGAGCGCATCCTTCAGTGGATCGTCGCTCGTATACTACGACCGAAAAAGGGTGGTCTGTCGCGTGTCGAACAAGCTGAGGTACATCTCATCTATATACTGCAAAACAGGATCAAAATAAATTGGCCTTACTATATTGCTAGCATGATGTTTACTCTGAGAGACTCAAGTAGAGGCACTGCTTTAGCCTATGGGTCGTTCATCTCAGAAATTCTTGCTGCTGCGAATGTTGTGTATCCAACATTTCCATTTGTATCAGTTCCCTCGGATAAAGAATTTAGCACCAAAACCCTTGCAATGATGGGGTATTTTTGGTGTGCTGAACGACGTTCATACAGATTTGTCCGACGGGCAAATATTCCTCCGGTGCCTCGTAACGATTCTGATGAAGAAGAAAGTGAAGAGCAGGGTGAAGAAGAAAGCGACGAACAAGGTGAAGAAGAAAGTGAAGAGGAAGGTGAAGAAGACGATGCAGAAGACAACACAGATGCAGAGATACAAGAACCTATCTATGGGACTCAAGATTATCATCAATCTCCAGTCCATGATACAGCTACAAATACCGATTGGGTCCAGTACTCATATCCATCAGAAGAACAAGAAGGCGATTCTACAAATCAAGGATGGGGCGATTGGCAATATACAGGCTAGACTACCTTGGGTAGATTCTATGACCCATATCACGGCTACCCTCAAGACTATCAACCCTCTCAGCACTCATCACCTCCTCTGCCTTCGGATAACTCTGAAGTCATTAATATGATGCAATCAATGCAGTTAGAACAACAAAACTTCATGAGGCGTCAAAACACTCAGATGGAGCAGATTAGAGCTAAGCTCCATGCCCAAAATGAAAGGTTCAATTCATTTTCTACTCGGATGGACGCCCGTATTGACTCTCTGGTTGAATCACATGAGCGGCAAGACTGGGAAATCACCAACTCTCTTAGTCATCTCAACATGTCCGTCGAAGCCTTTTTGGACTTCTCGGATCCTTACCACAATCCAGATGCTGCATATCGAGGGAGAGGACGAGGACGGGGTCGTGGTTATTAGATTCATAGTTGCATATTTCATATTTGCTTATATGTTTTCGTCTGTGTACTTTTCATTTTTTTCTGTCTTATGTGTGCCTGAACTTTCATTACATGTTTTCGCCATTATCTATTAATTCAAGATATTTTTGTTCATTATCATGCTTGTGTATGAAGTTTGGTAATTAACTATCACCTATTGTATGTTCTCTGTTAATTAATGCGTTCTTCTTCTCTTTTTGATGGTGTCAAAGGGGGAGAAGCCAATGTAGCAAGCAAACACCAAACCAAAGCCAAGTCAGTCAAGATATTAACAGTTCAGGATATTAACAACATTTGATGGTTGTTTGTTCTACAGCCTTATAGTACAAAAGAAAGGGGGAGCTTGTGTATACTTGTGTGTATACATTGCATATTTGGTGTTTTAGTTGTATACAGGTTGTCATCATCAAAAAAGGGGATATTGTGGAGGCAAATCGCCACATATCACACAAGTCTGCAAGACATTGGTTAATGCAGGTTTCGATGATGACAAACTCCCCGGATAGACTGGAAAGTATGAATTCCATATCCATTAAACCAGATGCAACGTATCATCCACCATATCCTTTTAATGCTTGTCTTAAAACTTCTGAAATGAATATACTTTGTGTTGACAAAATGCAATCATGACTAAAGGCATGAAAAACTTCAAACTAATGAATTTTTGCAGGCCTGCAGGACATGGGTCGACCATAGGGTCGGCGTATTCATCAGAAAAAGGCCAAATCAGTCAGTGCACAAAGCATGCGTCGACCATAGGATCAGCGCATGAAGGAATAACAATCCAACGGGTCAGCGTGTAAAGGCATGGGTCGACCATAGGGTCGGCGCACAAAGGAAATGGATTTCAACGGGTCAGCGCACGCCGACTGTATGGTCGACGCACACTGATGAAATTTCCAGAAATCCAAAACAGCACAGGCCATGCGTCGAAGCACAGACCTGTTATGGTCGACCGTTCGCGCAGAAAATCTGTTTTAAAATACTTCCCTCTCATATTTGAAATAATGTTATGTCCTGAATTATGTTGGCACTATATATACTTGCTTAAACACTTGTGTCTACCAACATTTGATATTCTTTTGATTCATGTGTTCAAAAACAAGAAAGAGTGAAATAGGTGTCCAAGATTCATCATTTTCATCTTCAACATCTCACAACATTTCAATTACACACAATCATTTTTGAAATGTATTTGTGAGAGACTCAAGGTGATAAGGTTCGAGGCTTAGATTGGAGAATCAAGCTCGGGTTGAAGATTGCGACAGGTTCTTTCTTGAATAAAACCATTGGGGTTTCGCCCTCCAAGATTGGTTCGAATTTTGGGGCTTTTTGGACGAGATTCTTCATCAACGATCAATCGAGCGAAGGTGATTGTGAAGAGGTGGTCTTCACAAGTCTAGTAGCGGATTCGGTGATTTTGAAGGGAAGATCTCGGGTCCGATTTGGTGCTGTTGAGATCAGCCGGAGCCAAAGGTTTGAACAACAACGTGTTCTTCAATAAGGTGGCTGGAGTCGGAGGTCCATCAACACAAATCGAAGAACTTGATTCAGCTTAAATCAAGGGGCAAGGAGTGAAGGCAACTTTCAACACATTGAGATTTTTGTTGTATATTTGCTGCTCAATCCTTGTATAAACTGTTCATTCAAACAGGTGATATCTATACAATATATCTCAATTCTAGTTTTAGAATTGAGGGCAGACGTACTCCGAAGCGAGGACGACGGGGGAACTGCCTCACCAAATTACTTGTCTTCTCTATTTTCAGCATTTACGTTATAGCTCAAATAAGTAATTTTTGTGTAAGCTCTATTGTCAAAATTGTGATATCAATTGAGTAAGAGGTTAAAACTTTGTTTTTAACTCTAAAGTACAACAATACATTGTACTAGGCTGGTTGAAATCACTTACTCAACATAAATATCACTTGGAGTGTCTTTGCACACCAAGTGTTTGACATATTGCTTGAACCAAAATTATCTTACTTGTGTATCTAGTTTTGGTTTGATTTTGAATCATTGGAACTAGGAATACTTACAACTGAAGTAAATAATTGATAAGTGTAGTTTGTGTTGTGATTCTTTTTTTCCGAATTGTCATTAATCCATAGGCTTACGTATATCCGGTTTTCCAATAATCGTTCGTTTTAGACTATATTTTTCCTCGGCCGCTGCCGCACTTAAAACATTTTTAAAACCAATTTTAAATTAGTAGCGCCGACTCAAATTTTAATTGGGGATCTATTCAACCCCCCCTTCTAGATCCATGCCATAGTCTAACAGATTCCTCTTGTCTAGACATCCAAGTCTTAATCTCATTTGTGGTTTGTTCTTGCTTGACCATCCATGTTCTGATCTCTTTGTTGCTGGCTTCTAGCAGAGCAAACTTTTCTTCTAAGTCTGGTCTTTCTGTCTTGATTTCAGAAGAAGCAGGTGCAGATGCAGATTCAGTAGATGGAGCACTATCAGTGACCATAGCAGATGCAGATGCAGGTTCTTGAATCATAGAAGTAGAAGCTTGTTCCACAATCATTAGAGCTAACTGATTAGGCACAACAGTTTCTTCAGCAACAGCTGCTTCTGGAGGAGTATCTTCAGACATAGGATCATCAGCAGGTGCATTGTCCAGAAGGTCTACTTATGTTCAGAAGAATCTGTCTGATAACTTCAGCAAATTTCACCTTTGCATCATCAGAGCAAATGGTGCGAAGATTTGAAGCTACAGTGTTGAACCTTGAGATGAATCTGTTCCAAGTGGCTTCAGAAGCATCTGGATTCACACTAGATAGGCATTCCCTCTTTACAGAAGATATCCACATACTCCTTTCCTTCTTGAATCCATCAAATAATGTACTATTATCCATTATAGGTTTAGGTTTTAGGAAGTTTTCTAGAGATGGTATTTTGGGTTGTTCTGGTGAGGATGGTATTATAAAGGTTGGGATAATGAATAAAGGACGAGAGAAAGATAGAAAAGATGTTTGGCCAGATGATTCAGGGATAGTCTGACGTTTTGGATAAAACTGTTTAAGTTTGAGTCCAGAGGGAAGGTCATCAGATGGTAAAGGTTTCAATGAAGCAAAGGAAACAAAATCAGATGATCTTGGTTCATAGCCACGGAGTGAGGGTGGTGAGTTTACTTCTGGGGGAACATCAAATTCAGAAGAATCAGATGATGCAGAAGAATAATAGGGTGTGGAAGAGACGTCAAACATAATTTTCAGAGGTTGAATGTCAAGAACCTCAGAATCAGATATGAATGATTCAGAAGGTTTAGGTTGTTCTGGTTGAGGAACAGAGGGAATGGATTGTTCTGGTTGTGGTTCAGTGGTTTGTGGTTTTGGTGGGGGAATTTCAGATGTTTGTTGTGGTGTAGAGGTTTGTTTGTCAGAGGGGGGATAACAGATGGTTGTTTTTCAGATGGAGTTGGTTATTATTGGGGTACAGAAGGAGCTATTTTAGAAGTTTTCTTTGGTTTAGAAATATGAGGAGGAGAAGGTGAAGGTGAGGGTATAGGTTCATAGACAGGAGTATCAGATGTTAGTACCTCTTTGACAGTTTGCAAGATAGAATCTAAACTTGCCTCAAGAGGATTAGCTTTTTGCTTTTTGACTCTTTTGGGTTTAACAGAAGCAGATTCACCAGTAGCCTTCCTCTTGGGTTTTGAAGATCCTTCTTCAGAAACCTGCCTCTTCTTCTTGTGTCTTTCACTGTAAAGATCTAATGCAAGTTTGCCTGCTTTCTGAACCAGATTTGCTGGTAGAGGAGTTCCATCTTTCATACACGTTGCTATATACTTCAAAATAATTTCCCTTGGTTCATCAGCGTAGAACATAGGAAAATCATCCAGAGGTATCCTTCTTTTGCTGACCTCTTCAGGTGCAGAAGTAATTTCTTCTACAACCTTCATCCTCTGAAGACTTTTCCCATTCAGAGGTTTCCCTACCATAGAAGCTAACTCTTCCTTCAATCCAACTTCTATCATATGTCCAACCAGAACATTCTCAGTCAGAATATCTGAAATGAGTCTTCCCATAGGAATCCAATTCCTCATCTTCTGATGTTTGGTTCTGACTTCTTCCCTTGACTGTTTCACGTGAGTCCATAAATGGTTGAAAAGTAGATAAGGCAGATCCACTTTTGTGCTTTGACTCAGACAATACATGAAGTACATCTAATCAGTATTTACATAGTCAGGAGAGTTTGAAGACTTCCTGTGATGAATGCAACCCATAAAGATCTTGGCCCAGATCCTGTAGTTTGGCTTCAGATCTTTCACTTTGTTAGAAGCTTCTCCAGATGAGCAAACTTCTTTATAAGTTCAGCCATATCAACACGCCCAGCTGGCAGACTTGTAACACCATCAGTTTCTTCATAACCTATGAGCTTCCTAATCAGATCCTCAGTTATGATGATTTCTTTACCCAGAACATATGAAACAATGAACTTAGGGCATGTAGTAGCATGAATCCAAAATTCTTTCACCAGACATGAATAAACCGGTCCCATCAGCCTATCAAAGAATTTTGTCCAGCATTGAGCATCAACAATGGGACAAAGATCAAACCCATTTTCAGCAATAGATTCAAAGTTCACAATCGATTCACACAATACTTCAAGTTTGTCAACTGGTGTGAGTTGTAACAGCCCAATTTTCAATAATTAATTATTTATGATTAATTAATTGATTTATTTGGATGATTTTAATTATTGGAATTATTGCTAGATATTTGAGAGGAAATATGATGGAAGGAAATAGAATGGAAAGGCATATAAGGAAAATTGGAAAGAAAAGGAAAAGATAGAAACATAAGAGAAAGAAGAGAAAGAAAGGAGAAGAGGAGAAAAGAGAAGGAAGAAAGGGAAAAGCTCGGAATCATCAAGAACAACTCCTAGCTTCCGATCTAATCAAGGTAAGGGTGTGAAATGTTGTTATTCTATCAATGTCTATGATTATGTATGATTGGTTTGGATTGTTTGGATGTTTTCTCCATTTTCCATTCTAGGGCATAGATGAGTTTAATCGGTAGAATCAAGGTTTTAACGGTTGGAATCGAGAATAAAGTGTGTAGTTTAGTCGAGAGATGTTAGACTAAGACTATAGGAATTGGTTTGGTGAGAATCAGTTGATTTTGTGAAGAGTTGAGGATTGATGACAGTGAGGGTTTTTGAGTTCGCAGACGTTCGCTAGCACCTTTGCTAGGCGAACAGGTCGCGAGTGTTCGCTAGCAACTCACTAGGAGAGCAAGTTAGCGAGTGATCCTAGACTTGGGAAGAATGTATTTGATCTAGTTCACTGGTAGCGAGTGAGGTAGCGAAGGATTCGCTAGGACCTCGCTGCAGCGAGTAGGAAGCGAACAAAGTCAGTAGCTTCTGTTTGCCTTCGCGAGCTTGTTCTCTAGGCGAACAGATAGCGAGTATTCGCTAGGGACTCGCTAGGCGAGCAAGCCAGCGAGCATGACAACATTTCATTTTCCTTGTGATTCCATCCGATGTTGATTGTTTGGTTTGATTGTGTTCGATCCTTATCGGAATGAATAGTTGTGTACTATGGTGCGATATGTTGCGGGTAGCCGTATGGCGTGAATCCTAGATTATGGAATAGATTATGAAATGTGGTCTTTTGAAAAATATGTGCATTGTTTAAATTGATTAAAAGTGCATGATGATTGTGATTGAGTTTGTTGTCGTTGGCACGATGTTATTAATAATGCATGAAAACATATTGTGAATATATGTGCATTGCTTGTAATTGTATGTGAATAATGCATGAGAACATATTAGTGAATATGTGTGCATTGCTTGATAATATGGTGATGATGATTTAAAGTATGAATACTTTGATTATGTGAGATATGTTGCGTGTGCAATCATGTTATAATTCTTATGTGATGAATTATTGAGAATGCATGAGATTAAGATGCGAGAACGGTCTTAAGTGCATTTGGTTGTTGATTGCATATGCATCATTTAGTCAAGAGGCAATGTTTGCTAGTTTCGTGGAGACTAGTGACTTGTCCCAATCCTAGAAGAGTGGGTTTGAAAGCTTAGAGGACGGGCTTTTGTTGTTATCGGTCTAGAAGAGTGGACCAGGTTTAAGTGTAAAAACCGAGAAATGATAACAAGTGTTGGTACTACATGACATGAGTTTCATTGAGTTTTGTTGGGTCACATAGCATAGATATCATTGTTATATGAATTATGCTTGTGTGTGGGTTGTTGAGTTGAGAACTATGCATATGTGCATGATGAAACATGTTTTGTGATTATCCATGTGTGTTTATACATGTTGTGAAATGTATGATGAGTTATGAATGAATTATGGTGAGAAATGCGGAATATGTGTATTCTATGCTTGTGTGTGTGTGTGTGTGTGTGTGTGTGTGTGTGTGTGTGTGTGTGTGTCTATATATATATATATATATATATATATATATATATATATATATATATATATATATATATATATATATATATATATATATATATATATATATATATATATATATATATATATATATATATATATATATATATATATATATATATATATATATATATATATATATATATATATATATATATATATATATATATATATATATATATATATATATATATATATATATATATAATTATATAAATTAATTATTATGATAATATTTCTCACCCTTCTACTGTTTTATAATGCTCGATGAGGCATTGCAGATTAGCTTTGATGGAGGTCTTTTGTGAAGTATAACTTCATTCTCTTGGTCGTTATGCTCTGATATGTAGCACCGGGTAGTTAGGATTGTATAGTATTCTTTTGGGATACATTTTGTATATGTATCTGATGGAATGTTTATTTAAACATGAATGATGTGATGAAACAAACTGAATGATATGTATTTATATGATTACATGTTTTAAGTGATTCAATATTTAGATTTTCCACTTTTAATTCTAAATATTGAGATGTGGGTGTAAGGACTAAGTTCCTCTGTTGAGCTACCCCATTGTTACATGTCTTTTATAGAGCAGGTGTTGTATGTTAATTTCGTGATGATGTGACGTGCCTCTTTTATACCATGTTTTATTTATACTCTGATGAAATTTTATTACATGTTAAATGATTTAATTGTTTATTTGGGGGTATAGAAAAGGGGTGTTACATGAGTAGAATTCTAACCGGTTCTTTGAAAGCAACATCACCCATGTTAGAAGATGAGACAACAGTCATGGTTGATTGAAACTGAGAAGAAGTAGCCATTGATGTTCTTGAGAGAGATTTAGGGTTACAAACAATTTTGGGTTTGGGAGAGAGATGAATGCAATGAAATAGACATAAATGCATACAAGAGTGTGAGAGAGTGAAAAGTGTGAGAAGTGAAGTGTTGTGGTATTTATAGAAGAAATTAGGGCACACAAGAGTCACACGTTCAGCACGTTTACACTTAGCATTTAATAAAAAGAATATAATCATTTCAAACAATTAATGATTCTGACAATTTGGGGGGAAAACGAGAAACTCAATATTCAAAAACAGTACCTCAAACATCATTTCAGTAATGTGCACTCCACCTTTTCAGATTCAGAGTTACACGTGTTTGCTTGCATGTGCTTCTGAAACTTCTTTGAGAAATGAAACGTTAGCCAACATTTAGATCCTCTGAGGCTTGTTAGTTCAGATTTGCACACAATAAATAAAATAATAAACAATAAATAAATAGATGTGATACTTCAGAGTTAAAACATTTTCATCTGAGAAAATTTTCTTCTGATAAACATTTTATTCTGGACAGAAATCCATACTTATATTTTTCATAATAAATTTAAATCTATCTTCAGCAAGGGGTTTTGTAAAGATATCAGCCCACTAATGATTTGTACCAACAAAGTTTAAACTGATAATTCTCTTCTGAACATAGTCTCTGATGAAGTGATGTTTTATCTCTATATGCTTTTCCTTAGAGTGTAAAATAGGATTTTTAGACAAACATATAGAAGAAGTATTATCATAGAAGATTGAAATGTTACTCTCATGGATCTGATAGTCTTCTAGTTGACTCTTCATCCAGAGCATCTGAGTGCTACAACCAGCAGCAACAATGTATTCTGCTTCTGTTGTTGAAAGCGCAATTGTGGGTTGCTTCTTGCTGAACCAAGAGATCAGATGACTTCCAAGAAACTGAAAGCTTCCAGAAGTACTCTTACGCTCTACTCTGTCTCCAGCATAGTCAGCATCACAGAATCCAACTAATTTATAGTCATCAGATCTTCTGTAACACAAACCTACATTAGTAGTACCTTTCAGATACCTTAGAATCCTCTTAACAGTTGTTAAGTGAGATTCTCTAGGATCTGATTGGAATCTGGAACATAGACAAACATTGAATAGAATATCAGGTCTAGAAGCAGTCAAATACATAAGAGATCCAATCATACCTCTGTAGAGCTTTTGATCAACCTTCTTACTTACCGCTTCCTTACCAAGAGTTCTTGTAGGATGCATTGGAGTTTTAGCCAACTTGCTTTCAGTCATATTAAACTTCTTCAGAAGCTCCTTCACATACTTAGTCTGATGTATGTAGGTGCATTCTGGAGTTTGATTGACTTGGATTCCCAGAAAGAATCTGAGTTCTCCCATTATGCTCATCTCAAATTCAGCCTGCATAGGTAGAGCAAACTCCTTTCCCAGCATAATATTGGTAGATCCAAATATAATATCATCTACGTAAATTTGACAAATTAACAAGTCTTTCTTAAATGATTTACAGAAGAGAGTTGTATCCACTTTGCCTCTGATAAAATTCTTTTCCAGAAGAAAATTACTTAATCTCTCATACCAAGCTCTGGGAGCTTGTTTTAAACCATAAAGTGATTTCTTAAGTTTGAAAACATGTTCTAGAAATTTATCATTTTCAAAGCCAGGAGGTTGATGAACATAAACTTCCTCTTCTATAATACCATTTAAGAAGGCACTTTTAACATCCATCTGATACAGAGTGATGTTATTCTGTGCAGCAAAAGAAATGAGTAGGCGTATAGACTCTAACCTGGCCACAGGAGCATAAGTCTCTGTGTAGTCAATTCCTTCTTGCTGACTATATCCTTGAGCTACTAGCCTTGCTTTGCTTTTCACAACTTCTCCTTGCTCATTCAATTTGTTTCTGAAGACCCATTTAGTTCCAATGATGTTGAAACCTTGTGGTCTTGGAACCAGATCCCAGACCTCATTTCTAGTGAATTAATTTAGCTCTTCTTGCATAGCAAGTATCCAATCATTATCATTCAGAGCCTCATCCATAGAAGTTGGTTCAATGATAGACACCAACCCAAAAAGTGACGTTCCAGATGATCTGAGAAATGACCTTGTTCTGATAGGGTCATCCTTCTTTCCAATAATCATCTCCTTTGGGTGAGAGGCTTTGATTCTGAATGATCCTTTAACATTAGGTTCTTCAGAAATAATCAAATTGTTCATTTGAGCAGCCAATGGAGTTGCATCTGGCGTTGCTTCTGGTGCTTCTGCTTGAGCTTTATCTGCCTCTGAGTCTTCAGAGTCTGTGAGAATGACTTCTCTATCTGCATAATTTTCAAGCTGCTTTGGCTTTTGATTTCCAAGCTTATCATCGAACCTAACATGTATTGATTCCTCCACAATCTGTGTTTCAGTATTGTATACTCTGTAGCCTTTAGAGCATTTAGAATACCCAAGCATGACACACTTCTGTGCTTTAGAATCAAACTTGTTCAGATTCTCTTTAGTATTCAACATAAAACATACACATCCAAAAGGATGGAAATAAGAAATGTTGGGCTTTCTATTCCTCCACAGTTCATAAGGAGTCTTCTCTAGAAGAGGTCTAACTGACACTCTGTTCTGATTATAACAAGCTGTATTCACTGCTTCTGCCCAAAAATGTTTTGCCAGATTAGTCTCGTTGATCATGGTTCTGGCCATTTCTTGCAATGTTCTATTTTTCCTCTCTACAACTCCATTCTGTTGTGGAGTTCTAGGGCAGGAGAAATCATGTGCAATGCCATTTTCTTCAAAATATTTTTCAAAATATTTGTTTTCAAATTCACCACCATGATCACTTCTGACTTTAACAATTTTAAAATCTTTTTCGTTCTGGACTTGTTCGCAGAAGTCAATGAATTCAGAATGAGACTCATCCTTGTGTTTCAGGAATTTTACCCATGTCCATCTGTTGTAGTCATCAACAATGACTAATCCATACTTCTTGCCTCTGATGGATGCAGTTTTCACTGGTCCAAACAAATCAATATGAAGCAGCTCTAATGGTCTTGAGGTTGAAACAACATTTTTTGTTTTGAAAGAAGATTTTGAAAATTTTCCTTTCTGACATGTTTCACAAAAAGCATCTGAGTTGAACTTCAACTGAGGAAGTCCTCTGACCAGATTGATTTTATTAATCTGAGATATACGTCTCATACTAATATGCCCTAATCTTCTGTGCCAGACCCATTGCTCTTCATTAACAGACAGAAGGCATTTTACATTCTGAACCTTAAGTTCTGAAAGATTGATTTTATAAATGTTGTTCTTCCTTTTTCCATTAAAGAGGATTGAGCCATCCTTTTGACTGACAGCTTTACAACATTTTTTATTGAAGATTATGTCATAACCATTGTCACATAATTGACTTATGGACAATAAATTATGCGTTAATTATTCAACAAGTAACACATTAGAAATGGAAGGAAGGTTACCATTACCTATGGTTCCAGAGCCAATTATCTTGCCCTTCTGGTTCCCTCCAAACTTCACATCGCCTCCAGATCTAAGCTCCAGGCTTTGGAACATAGACCTTCTTCCCGTCATATGACGCGAGCAGCCAGAGTCCAGGTACCAGGACTGGTGTTTCAATTTTACTGCTAAGGATGTCTGCAACAAAAATAATTTTGTCTTTAGGTACCCATATTTTCTTGGGTCCTCTGGGGTTAGTAGGTTTGAAATTCTTTCTGAATTTCTTTCCCTTATAAGCATCCTTGTTCTTCTGAGGTTTTGATTTAAACACAGGTTTGTTCAGATCAGAACTTGTGTGTTTAATATCATTTAAATGACCAAATTTGAAATGAGTATATAGAGGAGAATACTTTATGATCATTTTATCAACAGGTTTTGGATTTAAATCCTTCCCAGAAGAAGATTCATATCCAATACCCTTCTTGTTGTTTCTGCTAACGCCATAGATCATTAAAGCCATCTTGCTTCTATCTAGGCCTCTAGCCAGAAACTTCTGAAAGCTATAGTCATACTCTTCTAAAATATTTTTAGAGCATGATATAGGTTCTGAGTCAGATTTCTGAGCATTTTCTAAATCATTTTTTATTTTAAGATTTTCTGCTTTAAGCTCAGCAACCTCAGACATCAGCTGATCATTCTCAGATGCAAGACAGCTTTGAAGCTTCTTGTATTTGAGTTTGATTTTGCTATAGTTTTCCAGAATTTCTGATAAACTTTCAGAAAGTTCTTCTCTAGTGAGTTCAGAAAATACCTCCTTAGAATCTGATTCGGATTCTGATCTAGATGTTTCTGCATGATCTTCTACGCCAGCTATGAGTGCCATGTTTGCACACTCTTCTTCTGACTTTGATGAAGAATCAGATGCATCTGAATCATCCCAGGTTGCCATCAGAACTTTCTTTTTATGATCATACTTTCTTCTTGGCTTCTCCTTCTGAAGTTTTGGGCATTCATTCTTATAGTGCTCAGGGTCCTTGCATTCATAACAGACAACCTCTTTCTTTCCAGATCTTCTATGTCCAGAAGACTCTTTATGTTGATCTGGTTTCTTGAAGTTCCTGAACTTCTTCTGTTTATGCTTCCAGAGTTTGTTGATCCTTCTGGACAGCAGGGACAATTCATCTTCTTCTTCAGAAGGAGATTCTTCAGAACTTTCTTCTATAACCTGCAACGCTTTAAGAGATTTGTTAGATTTTAAAGCAACTGACTTACCTTTATTTTGAGGCTCGTCTTCCTCTAGTTCAATCTCATGACTCCTCAAAGAGCTGATCAGTTCCTCTAGTGTGATCTTGTTCAGATCCTTCGCAAGCTTCAGAGTTGTGACCATTGGTCTCCATCTGGTTGGCAAACTTCTGATGATCTTCTTGACGTGATCAACAGTGGAATAACCCTTGTCCAGAACTTTCAAGATAGCTGTGAGAATCTGAAATCTAGAGAACATAGTTTCTACAGATTCAGACTCCTCCATTTTGAAGGCTTCATATTTCTAGATCAGCATCAGAGCCTTGGTCTCCTTTACTTGGGAGTTCCCTTCATGAGTCATATTCAAAGATTCAAACATATCAAATGCAGTATCTTTGTTTGTTATTTTCTCATACTCTGTATGAGATATTGAATTTAATAAGATGGTTCTTGCTTTGTGGTGGTTTCTAAACTCCTTCTTCTGTTGATCAGACATAGCTTTTCTGTCAATATTTTTCCCTTTATCATTGGTAGGATGAGTGTAACCATCAGTTACTAAATCCCACAAATCAGCATCATAACCTAGAAAGAAGCTCTCTATTCTGTCTTTCCAGTAGTCAAACTTCTCACCATCAAACATGGGAGGTTTGGTGCTGATTCTATCTTTATCATCGTATCTGTTGTTGTATGAAGTTGAAGTAGAAGCTTCAGCAGCCATGATGAATAAAGAACAAGATATTTGGAGTTTTTCTCAACTGGATCTTTTCTGTTCACGATGAAGTGAGAGCACTAACAGAACCAGAGCTCTGATGCCAACTGAAGGTGAGAAAAACACTTAGAATGGGGGGGGTTGAATAAGGGTTTTGAAATAATTATGGTAATAAAAACAACATAGTATTTTTTATCCTGGTTCGTTGAACTCAACTAATCCAGTCCATCCTACCCAGGTGATTTTCCTTTCTCAACAAGGACTTAATCCACTATATTTAAACAGATTACAGTGTTAACCAATAAGAACAATTGTCTTAGTCTTCTCAAGAAATTCTGACCACAACTTGGTCTTCTTAAGAAACCTTTTACAAATAAATGTAAACTAACAAGTGTTTAAGTTGCTTCTAAAAAGCTATATCACAAACTGTGATTTTTACACTTAGTTTAAGAACGAATAAAAATTATTCAGCTTATGAAATAAATTGTATGAGAGCTTGAGAGTAGTTTTCAGTTTGATTTCTCAAATGATTCGTCAACTTTTAAATGTTGTTGATGACATCCTTTTATAGGAAGAAAGTCCAATGCTTGAAGACTGTGCGTGGCAGAATAGATGTAGCCTTTTTGTCTTCTATTGACTCTAGCTTTCCCAGAAGAGGAATGTTCAGACAAATCCCTTTTGTCTGATTTCCTGTGCCATACATGAATAAGGAAAGAGTCGTTTGGAATATGCCAACGAATATATCTTTAAATAATATCTTCTTCAACAATGCTTCTTTCTCAAAGTTATCAACATCAGAGTCTTGATGTTATCAGAGTTTTGCAGCCAAAGTGCTTCAGTGTGAATATCAATCAGAGCAGAGTTTGAATAACAAAGCCTATGTACTTTCAGCGTAAAGTACTTCAGAGTCTTCTTAAAACAATGCTTGAAACTCTTCATACAAATGCTTCAACTATGCTTCAGAGTCTTCTGCAGCTTCTGCTTCAGAGTCTCTTCTGACAGCGCTCAGAGTCTTCTGATGACTTGCTTCTGATGCTTCAGAGCTTTGCGTAGAGTACAGTTCAGATGCATTTTTGCTTACATAAGAATATTTATTTTAATATCTGAAACAAAAACACTTGAACAAAATTAGAGTATATATTTTCTTAATACAAAATTTCATTAGAGTTATCATCAAAATCATAGAGATATATTAAACACCAATCTGTGTTCTAACACTTGGCATACAAGCGTCCTGGCTGTTTTTGGATGGTGGAACCGTGCGTGGCGGGCAGGGACTACCAAGGAGAAACGCTGTGACCAAGGGCAAATTGGTTAGCCTCCCTTGTTGGAGGGGCAGAGAGGTGAACGTTCCCTTCGAATTGGGTGGACTTAGGCAATTGAGCCGTTATGAGAGTAGAAGTGGATTAGGTCATTGTTGTACCCCAAAATTTGACCAACCTTTTTCTTTCTAACTTGGCTTATGTTTCATATCATTTAGCATTTGCATTGGCATAACATTGGTTCTAGACAGGGGATCAAGATTGTTGTGCTCATCATTCAAGAGAGAAGATTTCTTGTTCAAGCTCAAGCAAGGATATTTGTTCATGCCATCAAGAGACCATCACCATTGGAGTTGGGTTTCAAAGCTCCTTGAGAGGAGTGGTGTGTGTATGGGTGTTATATCCTAACTTGAGGATCATCAGAGGGTCACGAGGTCATCTATTTGGGTAAGGCTGATTCAAGGGTTCAATGTGCATCTTAAGGGGTCTTTATGGAGTTTGTATGGTCATTCAAATCATCTGCAAGAGCCTCAGTCAATGGATATGGAATTAGGGTTTCATCTTGTCAACCCAAACTCAATTATGGATTTGAGAGGATTCAAGACTTGGTTCTAGACCATGCAAGCCATGGGAAGTCAGCATGAAGCATCTAGGATGTCTTGTTGAGATCGAATCAAGAAGACGCAAGAGTTCAAGGAGTTACTAAATTAGGGTTTTAGTTGATTTGAGTGTAAAATCCCCGCTTTTGGTACCTAACTTCAAAGACAATTTTCACTATGATACAAGTTCAATATCATTATAGGTCATTGACTTCAAGCATCACTTTCATCCATTTCAAGGCCTCAAATCCAATTTTGTGCCACATGAAAGTTGTGTCACTTTGCCTTAACTCCACAATAAACTCAAAATTCATGGCACTTGATGAGTTATGTGATCATTGGAACCTAATGAAGGTGAAAGTTTGACTTTTGGACATGTTATGTGTTTCTTGCATTTCAAGCTACTAAATGAATTTGTTTTGGAATCTTTCACACCACATCATCATCCCATATTGGTCATACCATTTTTACCTCATTTGTGCAAACAAGAGTACACATATCATGCCACTTTTTCAAGTTTTATACCTTAAAAAGTGTTGGTGCAAAACTTGGTACAAACTATTTCTCAATTCACCAAACCATAACAATTCATTTCCACGCACCTAAATGGCCATTTGCTGACTATGAGAAGAGTGGTCAAAGGCCATAACCCGTGTATGCTCCAAGTGGAAGTTTTTGGCCAATTTTTTAAATCACTTGATTAAGTCATCATGGGCCTGCATGAGTGCATGAGACCCATCATATTTAAGTTTAGAACGAAACCCTAAGCATCAGAGGTGGCTTGCTGCGTGAGAGAGAAGCTCATTCACTCAAAAATTCCAAAAATTTTCTCTCTTCGAGCCTGAGGTTTCTCTAGTTTTTTTTACAAGTGCTTTCTCAAATCATTATCACTAAGGATCAAAGAGGAGGTTAGAGGCTTGAAACAAAAGTTTTCACGCAGATTCAAGGGTCAACGAAACCACTCCCTTTGGTAAATTTTCACAACTTGGATCTCTCATTCTAGGCACATTTTTAGGTCCATAATTGGCGCATCTGAAGCCCTACATCTTGTAGGCAATGTTTGCAATATTTATATGTTTGTTTGATTCATTTTCAGATTGAACACTAAAAAATCGTGGCCTATTTTCATCCACTTCCATGAACCTTTTTTAAAAATGGATGCCATATTTGAATTCCTTGTGAAAAATGCTTCAGAAAGGTGCTAGATGTTTTGATTTTTATCGTGGTTTTGATTGAGCTCCGGCGGCCCCTTGCCGGAGAAGATGACCGGAGCCCTAGCTCCGACGTCTAGTTCAGTTTGTGTTGAAAACTAACATGGCCCTTTGACCTTGCCATGTATTGCGTTGAATGTCTGTGTGGCCTGCCTAGTCATTGATGAAACACACTCGATAAGTGGAACACCTTGCCTTCTTGGACTTAATTGGCGGTGCTTTGAGTGAACTCTTGCATTGAGTTTTTGCACACTGATTTATGGTTGTTTCAAATTGGTTTGAGTATTTTATTTGGCATTTATTGGAGTCTCCTTCTATTTTTGGTGAATATCTCAAGTTCAAGTTGATTTAATTTAAGTGTAAGCATGCTATTTTGACCTAGTCTTTGGGATATGATCATGAGTGATCCCTTGAGCACCTCTTAAGCCTTGTTAGCTCTTGTTAACATGATTTGAGGTGTTGTCTTGCTTGTTAGAGGTCAATGGTATGTGTAACTTGTTCCACAAGTTTCTTTTGGATCATGTCTTTCCACTTGTTTGAAGTGTGAGATTGCGTTTGAGCTTTGCCTCTTCAATGTGACATGATCCTTCTTGTGCTTGGATTTTGTTTTGACTTTGAATTTGGATCATTCCATTTGTGATTCACTTCTTCCCCTAGTGGTTTACTTATTGTTCATGATGATTTGGTGATGACGATTCCACTTTGAGTTTGTCATGAACAATTGTACTTCTTTTGCATTGCTTGGTTGCATTTCTTTTCTTGAGTTTTGTGCAAGTGTTTGGTTGAATTGATCATGTTGTGGTGGCTTCCCCGCACTCTTTTCTCCCTTACTTATTGGTTTGTGCTTATTAGGGTAGCACCTATTCTCTCTTGATGATTGATGGTACTTGGTTGTAGGAGCTTGCTTCTCCCATTTCATCTCATCTCCTGTTGACTTGTTTAAGTTGACTTGTGTTTGTCTTGTTGCATCTTTTCATATTTGCATTGGTGTTTGCATTTCATATCTCATTTCATCTTCATCTTGTGATTGATTTTCTATGTGTTTACTTGTGCTTCTTGCCATGATCCCTTACGATTCCTAGTCCCTCTGTTTAAGATGGGAGTAAGAGAGACATTAGGCTTTCAATCCTTTGCATGATAACATTAGGTAGTTCTCTTTTTAATCCCAACTTTAGGATCACATTGCATGCTAACATTAGGGTTTGTCAGTTCCCCTTAGAGTCTTGTGTCTTCTCTTCTCATCTCATGACTTTCTTAAGACACTTAATAAAGGCTAACGATTGTTGTACGCTACGAGCCTTAAGTACATAAGGAATGATGAGTTGGGGGCCTCCTCTCACATTGTCTAGAGTGTTTAGCGTATGCCCTTTGGGCGATATGCGACGCATTCGCTCTTATGTCATAGTCTTTAGTGCAACATGAGTTACAAACTAACTCAATTCACTTCTTCTTAAAAAAAACACAAACAAAATTCAAACATTTTCATCCTTCGGGATTGTTTCAAACCTAATTTTCAGAAAGAGTATGTTAAGTTTCTATTCTACCGCAAACAGGCATCGTCCCTAACTACTAGAACGGATATTTAACATTGCTCATTAAAACTCTTGAACCAACTAGTGGTCTAGTTATCCCGAACTACGTTTGCTCTGATTTCTCATACCAGATGAGGATACGTAGGCACAAGACGGCGATGTCTTGGTGAGCAACTTCCCCCCATCACCCGTAGTTTTCCAAACTACGTTGACTCTGACTTTCCCATTGCACGAGGGAATACGTAGGCATAGGGCGACGATGTCCTATCGAGTCTGTTCTTTCCTTTCACCATCGTTTAGCAGTAGCATTAGATAGCTTTCACCCATAGATTAGACAACAAGCGTGGATCCCGTTGAGTACAACGGACGTGAGGGGTGCTCATACCTTCCCCTTGCGTAACCGACTCCCGAACCCAAGATTTGGCTGCGATGACATGTATTTCCCTTTCTCTTAGGTTTTCTTCGATCGTTTCATTTCCCTCTCTTTGGGATAAATAACATTCGGTGGCGACTCTTCTGTCTAGTTTGTCGGCCTCCTTTTTCGCAGTTGCGACAATCATGCCTAGCCATTGGACCAGTCCGAAACAAATACTATTCTCAATGATTAATATTTTTAATTAATAATTACATTTATTTAAGAGACAAAATTCTTATATTCAAATTCAAATGTAAAATTTGCATTTTTTTTTCTTTCTCTATCTCATAAATTTTTTTTAATAATTATTTTAATACAATTAAATTTATATAATAATTATTTATTTTACAATTAAATAATTCATTCTAAATTCATACATATGTTTAAATATATTTTATAATTTATCAAATAAATTTATCAGTGCGCGATAACAAATTTTTTACTAATTGAATTTGAATAAGATAAAAGCTCAAACCAAGATAAATATTATAACAATATAATATTCAATACAATTTTGACTTCTTTCATTTCTAAAGAATTTCGAAGAACTAAATTATTATATTGAGTAATGATTTTTTTAAAAATTTAGATAAATTACTTAAATTCAATGTTATTATTATAATATTCTCAAAATTAAAAATATATTAATAAAAAATATTTATTTATCATGCTCTATCAAAATCTTCTATCAAAAAATATTTTTAAAAAATCTTTATTTTTCCCTCTATTTCCTCTACTAAATCTTTCATTTCCCTATTTTGAAACTCGCAAACTAAACTTAAAGAATTTAGTGTCATTTTATTTTCTTTAAGTTGTGAGACCTATATATTAATAGACAGAAAACGGACATTAATTTAAAAGATAACAAAGTGTTACACATTGTCGTAATTTGCCAAACCATAGTCCACGTTTCAATACACGACAAAATCTAATCAATAAGCTATGCCACAAATTAAAATCTATAGATATGAACTATAAGTCAAAATAGTAAACACCAGTCGGTTTTATGTATAAATTATGTGTTTCTTTTCACCTATAATAAAGTCATATATTAATTATGCCTATTTCTACGTGGCACAAATAAAAATTCTAAATTTGACACTTTAAAAAATTACGAGGAGAATATTTTCATATATCCTCTATCAATCTCAAATTATAAAATGTATTGAATATTTCATGCGAGATATAATTAATAACGTATGAGAGGAGAAATTATAAATAGTTTTATAATGTTGTCATTTATTTGTTATAGATAAAATGAAAATTTAAAGAATTAATACAAAAATAGTAATAAATAATAAATGATATATTGAAAAAAATATAATTAATATTGAATTAAAAATATAAAATAACTTATAATTTTAAATAATTTTTTTACAAAATAATTTATAATTTAAAACAGAGCTAGGAGTAATAGTTTTTTTCCTACTATTAGATAAATTAGTTTTGCCATATCACTTGAATGATATTTATTGTTCCAATAATAAAAGTAAGCCTATTTTCCACATAGAATTATTTCTTACTTATATTTAAATGTATTAAATTGATGTAAAATAGTAAGAAAGATGGACTTCATCGGATGTCATTACAACCTTTCATATGATATATTTTTCGTCTCAAAATAGGTGTTATATAGTTATACTTTTATAAAGATTATGAAAATATGTTAAATGGAAGAAAGATAATAATTTTACCAAATTATCCTGGTTGATTATTGGTGTATTCAAATTATTACGGATGTAAAATGATAGAAATAATAAATTAGGAGTTTTAATTAGGGGATACAATTAAAAAATCAAATTTAAAATTGCAATGAAAATTAAAAGTGACATTTATTTTAGGACAAATATTTTTTTAAAATGGAAAACTTATTTCGGGACAAAGGGAGTATTTCTTTTGATTATTAGAAGCAAATATTTTATTTTAACATTTTTCTTTTAAATCGACCTATCTATTTTATATAAAAATTAAATATATTATTTATCCAAAGAATCTATTTTTTTTTATTATAATAATTGTGAGAATAACATTTGACTTCTAAAGTTAAGATTAAAAATCAGATGTATGAAAATAGAGGGTGGAATGAATTAGAAATTAGGTCTTCAACCTATGGTTGAAAATCCAAAAGAAGTTCAACATGTAATTTTTAAAGAATCTGAGATGAAAGATCAAAAGACTTTGTTTTATATTCACCAATGTGTTAATACAAAGGTATTTGAAATAAACTTCATAAAAATCATCTTCAAAGAAAATTTGGGATATGCTTGAGAAAATATTATGGCGGTGATATAAAAGTCAAGTTGGTGCAACTTCAATCATTTATAAAGAAAATAAAAAACGATGCGGATGAAAGAAAAAGAACCAGTTGCAAACTATTTCTAAAGATTTCTTGTTTGACAACTCTGATGAAGAGTTTATGTGAAACTTTTTCAGAACATGTGGTGATTCATAAGGTTTTGTACACTTTTACTCCCCAATATGACAGGATTGTAGTGACAATTGAAGAGTAAAAACATTTGAGTAGTTTGAAAATGGAAGAACTCGAGTCTAGAGAGCTTAGTGAATCAATGATGAGAAGATGAAAAGAATATTGAATAAGCTTTGTTTGCTCAAATCAATAAAATAACTTTTGAATAAAGAAAGAAGAATCAGAGAAAATGAAGTTGAAGAATTTACGAAGAAAAAACAAGAACTGATGACAAACCTAAATCTTTAAGAGGAGGAAGAGGTTCCATCAAGAATCATAGCAAGAAGAAAAGTTTTGACAAGAAAATGATCCCATGTTTCAGGAAAACAAACAAAGATTGAAGAAGAATCAAATATGACTCGGGAATATTCAGATTAAGACTCTGCCTTATTGATGATAACAAAACAAGCCAATAATAAGAGCTATAATTCAGAAGGATAGTTCTTTGATACTAGTTGCTCCAATCATATTGAACAACATAGAGCTTGGCTAAAAGTTTTGGCCATAAGGGAATTAAAAAGTATTGGTCAAACCTTCCCAAAAGAAGTTTGACACGAGCAACATGGCTGGGTTGTACCTAGGGCCAGTTCTAGAAATTTGAATCACGTCGAAGATGCCTATTTTTTTCCCACTGGTCCTTTCTCTTAAGTTGGAATTTGTTGAGCCAACAAGGTACTCTTTGTTTTGATTAAGGGAGTAGATAGAAAGACACACGCAGGTGTTTCCATAAAAGATAGACCGAGAGACCGTTCTTCAAACACTGAGGGCATGGTAACAAAATACATGGGAAGAAGTTCTTTACTTTCACAAGTTTTGATTTAGCAGTTGGGTATGTGATAAGTGCTAAATTGTAGTGATTTTGAGTGTAAATAATTGACACTTATCAACTTAATTATACCAATAAACCTCAACTTTAGTGTATATTTTGTGTAGTTTATATTATAGTGTGTAATATGCGTAATCATGTACATATCATTAAGTTTGATAGCTTTTCTTCTGTTTTTATAGGTAATAATGCATGGTTGAAGTATGGACCCAATTGAGCCAAGAGAATGCTTCAAGATGCATAGTTTTGACCAACAAAATGATGGCATTCACGCTTAGCACGGTTTTCAGCGCACGGGAGGTGGATGAAAGAGAAAAATAAACATGGTTTTCCTGATCGTGCTTAGCGCGGTTTATGTCAGTTTAAGGGTACTTTAAGTGAGATCACGCTTAGCGCGATCTGAGGGTGCTTAACTCGATTGTAATAAATACCATTCTTTATAATTTTAGTTTATCTCCTTTTTGTAGGTATTCAAGCAAATATATTTTATCATTTTCATATAGAGCATTGAATAAGCTTTCCAACGCTTCCGACCGTGCGTCAATCGAAGTTACGATTTGAAAGTTATGAAGAAAACAAGAAATTTGATTTTGCTGATGGTGCTAAGCACCCTCATAGCGCGCTTATCGCGGTTCACGCTATTCCAACCCCTATTTAAGTAACTTTTCAGCATTAGAGTGTATATCTTGATGATCCGGAGGTGGATTTACTTCAATCGGCGTTGACAAACCGAGATATTCTTGTTCATCTTCTCTCTTCTCTTTGTACCATCTATTTGTTGAGGTTTGTATGTAAGTTTACTTTGATAGAATGTATATTTATTGATCATGGTGTTGTATACGATCTATTTCATGAAATTATATAGATACCATCTTTGTTTACCTGTTTATCTTTGATTTGAACCGTTATAGACATATACTCTTCAGATCTGGATCTAAGATGAACATCTGTTAGACGCTAAAATCTAGACGTTGATTTAGATTTAACATTCACGTGGGTATCAATTCTTAATGCTTCATGTTGTTTGATAGGTTGAGAGATCGTCGATTAAACAATATGGTTGAACTCTCGATGAAATTTTAGACATGAATCTTATTGTGAGAGATACGTGATGATATTGATGAGTGATTTAGATTGTGTACAACTGATTGGTAGATTTGTGTTTTCTACCGTACTTTATTTACTTGTTCATATGTTTTACTTTCTGCTTTTTACTCTTTTAAACCATTAAAACCAAACTTATAAACGTAGAGATTTTCGAACAACATTCTTTCCCTCGCACCGGTCCCTGTGGGGACGATATAAACTCCGAAGGAAATTCTTCCAAATCAAAATTTTTGCTTCTTGCCGCTATACTGCAGCTTGAACACTATGCTCCTAAGAACGCGGACAATTTATCAAATAAGGAAAAAGGGACAAGTACCAGATTAGCCCAAATAGTGATTTTCTCTTTGGCCATTGGCGGTTCAGGAACAAAATCTCTTACTTGTTCATCTTCTTTTAGTGGAATTTTGAACGCCAAATGATTTTTCCCACTATCAAGTTTGAATGTTGAAGTGTTGACTACCATTGTTAAAGTTTGAAAGCTTATTAAAAAAGGGGTTTATTTGTGTGAGATGCTAAGAGCGAAAAAGAAGAATATGAGAAGAAAATATGGAGCGAGTATTTATAGTCACATTTCTTTTCAGTGAAGAACACTTGGCGTATGCGTGTTGACATGAAACGATTCATGTTTCAAGAGTGGGAAAGATGATGAGAGTGGAGCAGTTAATGAAATGTGCAAGTGTGTAATCTCCTAGAAAATAGGAGCAATGATGAAACTCTGAGAAGATCTTTTGGAAAATGACAATAAGAATTAAAGTGGTAATGACATCAGCAAGAGGATTTGAGCAGTGTCAAAAATACATTAAAAAATGCCACCTTTCTCTTTTAATTCAAAATTGAACATGGCATTTTGGGGGGCAATATGTTATCCTAGGTTTTTAACACAACACAAACATTGATTACATAAATGTGACGAGGATCATGTAATAATGGATTTTGTGGAAAAGTCAAAATGGTTAGCTATGACCATGAGAATCTCAATGGATTTGATTTTTCGAATAAATAGTTTTAACTTTGGTCGAGATTGAAAGTGGGCAGAGCCCAATGAGTTTGTTGGTTTTGGGGACTTAGTGAAATTCTAAGTTCCTAAGATTTTTACTCTACGCAGTTGAATGATGCGTAATTGAATAAGATCAGACAGTTATTCGAGGACAGATGAAAGCCTGTCGAAGGCTGCATGAGAATGAGATGTGGCGTATTTTTTTTAGTCGACCATTGCAGAGGGTTAACTTAGGATTAGTATATAAGTAGCAGTCACTTTATATTTTAGGGGTCCGCATTTGTACATAAATTTATGTAAAACTCAAAGTATCTGTGTGTTTGTGAGAAAAGAGGCAAGAATGTATGTATATGCTTCCACTTTTACAAATTAAAGTCTTTATTTTAGTCATTTACTCTTCAGTCATTTTCTGAGTTTTTCCTTGCATTTCTATTTCACATTTATAGCCATTATTCTCAATTTCCCTTACATTTCGACTTCGATGTCAAACTTGTTTAAAACTTATGTTTCACATAAATATGTCCTAGGATAACTTGTTTTTGTTTACTAAATTTCTTATGTAAAATGTAACTTGTTTTTGTTTACTAAATTTCACGGTAAACAGTTCCACATAAATATCTCCATCAACTTGAGTTGCACATGCATATGCAGCAAAATCATATGCATCATTCTTTATTACCCCACCTATTCACCAACTTACGAATTTCAGCCATTGTCCATTTGTCAATTTTTTGACTAGAAAGTATTGTATCCACACCCCTTATGTATATGATATCATTCTTCTTGACCATTATAAATTCACCCCCATGGTGAAAAATAACATTAAAATGTTGTATGTTTTGTGAAATGGATTCGAAACTCAGACATTGGAAAAGGCAACGAAAAAACTGTGATAAATATAAAACTGAAACTCAGACATTGGAAGATAGATCAAAATAACTAACCTCAGACATTGGAAGCATCAATGGCGTCTTCGACCGTGCTTCGTCTTCAACTATCCAGAAACAAGCTCGTCAACTTCGTTTTCATCGTAGCAACTAAAGTTACCTGATTTGGGATTTTTAGACTAACCCTAGCATTTACATGGGATAATTAAATAGAACCAATATCAACGTTATTAAATTGTAAAAAAATCCACGCCCCATAAAGAATGTTTGCCACACTGGATTAAAAATGGAATCTAGATTGAAATAGTGCACCCAAGATCCAAAGAGATGGAATCTTCATATTATAAGGGGTAATCAAAAAATGATCTTTTACAAGGGGTAAACCAAAACTCGTTTACAGGGAGTGTCGTATAATTAACCCTTAAACAAAAGAGGCATAGATGTGAAATGAATGTTCAAGCTAGAGTTAAAGTCAAATGGAGAGATAGTCAAACACAAGGTCAGATTAGTTGCAAGAGGTTTTATTTAAAAAGTTGGCTCGGATTATGATGAAGTGCACTCAACAGTTGCAAGGCTTAAGACTCTAAGACTAATTATGGACTTTGCATATGGAAGAGGCTGACCTTTATTTCACTCTGATGTGAAATTTGTATTTTAAATGAACCTTTGGAGAAAGTTGTGAATGTGACCCAACCTCCAAATTTGAAATCAAAGGTAATGAAGAAATGGTATTCAAGTTCGACAATGCTCTATATTGACTTAATCAAACACCAAGAGTTTGAAATAAGAGAATAGATAAATTCCTAGTACACTATGTAACACCCCCTTCCTATACCCCCAAATAAACAATTAAATCATTTAGGCACTTAATAAAAATTCCATCAGAGTATAATTATAACATGGTATAAAAGAGACGCGTCACATTATCCATGAAACGAAACATAAATAATACCTGCTCATAAAGATATGTAACAAAAGGGGTAAATCTCAACTAAAAACAAAGCATAGCGCTTAAAACCCACATATCAACATTTAGAATAAAGCGGAAACATCTAAACATTGAAATCACTTCATTAACATAAGCATCATATACAACATTCAGATTAATTCAATTTATTAGATGAGTTTACAAAACATCCAGCAATAGATACATACACAGATGTATCACAAAAGAATCAAAACAATTCCTAACTACCCAGTGTTACATATCAGAGCCATCTGACCAAAAGAAATGAAGACTCGCTTCACAAAGGACCTCCAGCATCCTACTCTGCAATGCCTCATAGAGCATTATAAAACAACAGAAGGGTGAGAAACATTATCATAACAAACAATGCATAAAATTATATATATCATAAAACACAATTATAACATACTCGCAATTCACATTTCTCACCACAACTTGTTACAATACATCACAATGTACACGTACATAATCAATCACATTCACCAATTCATGCTTCACAATTCATAGCATTTCACTTAAACATTCACAATTATGTTCATTTCACCAAAACATCATATAAAGATGATAATGCAACTCATAGAACCGACTCACGACTCTATGCAAATGCAAATGCAGTACCGACTCGTTCAGCAGGTTCAATTGAAGAACCAAAATAGAACCATCGCTTGTTACCGAAGTAACTCCCCGTTGGGCCTACGATGTTCACCCATTGCTCACACCCCACATGGGCACACGATGTTTCAGGATTTCTCACACCCCACACGGGCACACAATCCGGTTGCTCACACCCCACAAAGGCACACAAGTGTTCTGCAGATTCTCCATGAAATCAAAAATAAACCATCGCTCACACCCCACAAGGGCACACGATCGTTTCTGCAGATCCTCCTAGGGATCAAAGTAACTAAACCATCGCTCACACCCCACAAGGGCACACGAGGTTTCTGCAGATCCTACGCGGGATCAGACACACAAGAATGCAATCATGATGCTACACATGCAACACGACTCAATACATTCTTAAAATGCACACATGTTTACAAACATATTCAAGCATTCTTCACATCATACAAGTACATACAATTATGCACATTCACATCAATATCACCATTCAATTCCATTTAATTCGAACAATTGCACAAAATTGCCAAACGGCCACATTACACATTAAACACAATTCACAATCTAGGATTCACGCCGTACGGCTACCCACAACACAATGTAACTCAGCATGGTCAATGCCTCGAGCAAGGAAATAATCAAAGTTAAGTCGGAAATCTGACCTCGGATGGAAACATTAAAGAAAACACAACCTGCCACCTTCGCTACCCTGCTCGCTTAGCGAGATCCTAGCGAGTATTCACTACTTGTTCGCCTACCGAACAAGCTCGCGAAGGCAAACAGAAGCCTCTGACTTTGTTCGCTACCTCGCTCGCTTAGCGAACCCCTAGCGAACCTTCGCTACCCCCATTCGCTACCAGCGAACACCACAACATGCATTATGTCCAAGTCTGAGACCGTTCGCTACTGCTCGCTTAGCGAACGTTCGCGACCAGCTCGCCTAGCGAACGTGCTAGAGAGTGTCTGCAAACACAGAATTTCTCCACTGTTCTTCCACTCCAAAACTCATGGATTCACCCAATTAAGTCCCAACTCATTCTAGCACTTAACCTAACATCACCCGACATAAATGCTACTACTTAATCTCACTTTCACCAACGAAAACTCGGGTTCTATCGATTAAATCCGTATTATGCCCTAGAATGAAAAATGAGTAAAACTCTCCCCAATCCAAAACAAAACCAACAAACACGCACATAATCATACACATTGCAAGAATAATAAAGCTTCACACCCTTACCCGATCAATCGAAAGCTTAGAAGTTGATTCTTGATGATTCTAGGTTTTTCTCCTCTTCCTCTTCTTTTCTCTTCTCTTCCTTTCTTTCTCTTCTTTTTCTTTCCTTTTGGTTTCTATTCTCTCTATTCTTTCTCCTTTCCACTTATACTCTTTCTACTCTATTTCTCTCAAAATAACTACTAATCAAGGATTATCTAAAACACCTTCTAATTAATTCCCAAAACTCTCCAAATAATAAAATACCACAACATACACACATAACATATTATCATATAATTCCACAATAAAATAACAATTAACCAAATAAATTAAAAGACTCAACAAAATAATGGAAAATTCAGAATCGGGGCGTTACAACTCTCCCCCCACTTTAGAAATTTTCGTCCTCGAAAATATTACCTGATCCAAACAACTCTGGATGCGACTCTCGCATCTTACTTTCCAATTCCCAAGTCATATCGCCTTCTGCAGCACCTCCCCATGCTACTTTCACAAGCGCAATATCCTTGCCTCTTAACTTCTTAATCTCACGGTCCAAAATTCTAATCGGCAAAGCTTCCATTGTAAAGCTATCTCTTACTTCAACCTCGTCCATAGGGATAACATGTGACGGATCCGGAACATAATTCCGAAGTTGCGAAACATGAAACACATCATGCAAATTCGAAAGATTCGGAGGCAACACAATACGATAAGCCACAACACCAACTCATGCAATAATCTGATACGGGCCGATGAAACGAGAAGTCAACTTCCTCGACTTCAAGGCACGACCCACACCCGTAACCGACGTAACTCTCAAAAACACATGGTTGCCCTCTTGAAATTCAAGATCCTTCCTTCTCTTATCATGATAGCTCTTCTGCCTACTCTGAGAAGCTCTCATCTTTTCCCGAATCAACCTCACCTTCTCTGTCGTTTGTTGTACCAACTCCGGTCCAACCACCGACCTCTCACCAGTCTCATGCCAACACATAGGCGTTCGACATTTTTGACCATACAAAGCTTCAAATGGAGCCATACCAATACTCGAATGAAAACTGTTATTATAGGTGAATTCAATCAACGCTAAATAACTATCCCACGCACCACGTTGCTCTAGCACACAAGCTCATAACAAATCCTCCAACGATTGAATTGTCCTTTCGGTTTGACCATCTGTTTGCGGATGATAAGCCGAACTCAATCTCAACTGAGAACCCAAAGCCTTTTGCAAACTTTCCCAAAACCTTGAAGTAAACCTTGAATCTCTATCCGATACAATGCTCTTGGGAACTCCATGCAACTTCACAATCACCCGAACATAGATCTCAGCTAACTTCTCCAAAGGATAACTAATATCAATCAAAATGAAGTGAGCAGATTTAGTAAGTCTATCAACGATCACCCAAATTGCATTGTGACCTCTCTGCGTATTCGGCAACCCTGTAACGAAATCCATCGAGATACCATCCCATTTCCACTATGGGATATCCAACGGTTGCATTAATCCAATAGGTTTCTGATGTTCCACTTTAGACTTCTGACAAGTCAAACATGCATACAAAAACTGATCCACATCTCTCTTCAACCCAGACCACCAAAAGATCTTCTTCAAGTCTTGGTACATCTTATTTGCTCCCGGATGAATACTCAAATTACTACGGTGTCCTTCCTCCAATATAATTCCTTTCAACTCCGCATCATCAGGAATATAAATACGACCACGAAACCTCAAAACTCCAAAATCATCAAATTTGAAATCTTCATTCTCTTTTGGCATCAAGTCAACAAACTTCAAATCCAACTTTTGCCTTTCGCAAATGGTTGCAAGAAAATCATTCGTGATATGAAGCATACAAAGTCTCACGCTTCTCTACGTCATATCACAAACCAAACTCAAATCTCTGAAATTCTCCAATAATTCCCATTCCTTTACCATCATTGCGGACACATGCAAAGACTTCTGACTTAAGGCATCGGCCACCACATTTGCCTTACCCGGATGATAATTTAATCCAAAATCATAGTCCTTCAAAAGTTCCAACCATCTTCTTTGCCTCATATTCAATTCCTTCTGATCAAATAAATACTTCAAACTCTTGTGGTCACTAAAAACTTTGAACCTTGCACCATAAAGATAATGCCTCCAAATTTTCAACGCAAATACCACGACCGCTAATTCCAAATCATGAGTAGGGTAATTCTTTTCGTGCACTCTTAACTGCCTAGAAGCATAAGCCACAACCTTCCCATCTTGCATCAAAACACCACCCAAACCAGTCAAAGAAGCATCACAATATACCACAAAAGGTTCTGTAGGATTCGGAAAAATCAAGATCGGCGTTGTTGTCAATCTTCTCCTTAACTCCATAAAACTCTCCTCACCATCAACGTCCCAAATAAAAGCCTTTCCTTTACAAGTTAACTGCGTTAACGGAAGTGCCAACTTCGAAAACCCTTCAATAAACCTCCGGTAATAACCTGCCAAGCCCAAGAAGTTTCGAATCTCCATAACCGTTCTGGGAGTCTCCCATTGCATTACCGCATCAATCTCAGACGGATCAACACTAATACCATCACTTGAAATAACATGCCCAAGAAAGCTCACGTCAGACAACTAAAACTCATACTTCGACAACTTGGCATACAATTGCTTCTCCCTCAAAATCTGTAACACAATTCTTAAATGATCCTCATGCTCTTCTTGAGACTTAGAATAAATTAGAATATCGTCAATAAACACAACCAGAAAACGATCCAACTGCTCATGAAAAATATGATTCATTTACTCCATAAACACACCTGGCGCATTAGAAACTCCGAATGGCATCACTAGATATTTGTAATGTCCATACCGTGTCCTAAAAGCCATCTTTTGAATATCTCCTTCCTTCACACGAATCTGGTGATAACCTGATCTTAAATCAATCTTGCTAAAAACTCGTGCTCCGACCAATTGGTCCATCAAATCATCAATTCTAGGAAGCGGATACTTATTCTTAATTGTCACTTTGTTCAACTGTCGATAATCAATACATAACCGCATACTCTCATCCTTTTTCTTTACTAACAACACCGGTGCACCCTAAGGAGAAACACTTGGTCTCACAAACCTCTTTTCTAACAAATCACTCAAGTGCTTCTTCAACTCTACCAATTCTGATGCTGACATGCGATACGGTGCCATCAAAATTGGTCTAGTACCCGGAATTAGATCAATAGAAAATTCAACTTCCCTTTCTGGCGGTAGATCCATAATATCCTCGGGAAACACTTCTGGAAATTCACACACCACTGGAAACACGTCAAATAAACCAAACAACTGAGCTTCGTCCGCCAAAATTAAAGAAAACACAACCTGCCACGTTCGCTACCATGCTCGCTTAGCGAGTATTCGCTACTTGTTTGCCTAGCGAACAAGCTCGCGAAGGCAAACAGAAGCCTCTGACTTCGTTCGCTACCTCGCTCGCTCAGCGAACCCCTAGCGAACCTTCGCTACCCCCATTCGCTACCAGCGAACACCACAACATGCATTCTGTCCAAGTCTGGGACCGTTCGCTACCTATTCGCTACTGCTCGCTTAGCGAACGTTCGCGACCAGCTCGCCTAGCGAACGTGCTAGCGAGTGTCTGCGAACACAGAATTTCTCCATTGTTCTTCCACTCCAAAACTCTTGGATTCACCCGATTAAGTCCCAACTCATTCCAGCACTTAACCTAACATCACCCGACATAAATGCTACTACTTAATCGCACTTTCACCAACGAAAACTCGGGTTCTATCGATTAAATTCGTATTATGCCTTAGAATGAAAAATGATTAAAACTCTCCCCAATCCAAAACAAAATCAACAAACACGCACATAATCATACACATTGCAAGAATAATAAAGCTTTACACCCTTACCCGATCAATCGAAAGCTTAGAAGTTGATTCTTGATGATTCTAGGTTTTTCTCCTCTTCCTCCTCTTTTCTCTTCTCTTCCTTTCTTTCTCTTCTTTTTCTTTCCTTTTGGTTTCTATTCTCTCTATTCTTTCTCCTTTCCACTTATACTCTTTCTACTCTATTTCTCTCAAAATAACTATTAATCAAGGATTATCTAAAACACCTTCTAATTAATTCCAAAAACTCTCCAAATAATAAAATACCACAACATACACACATAACATATTATCATATAATTCCACAATAAAATAACAATTAATCAAATAAATTAAAAGACTCAACAAAATAATGAAAAATTCAGAATCGGGGCGTTACATACTAAAGATCAAAGATTTGTGGTACCTAGATAACTTGAAATAATATAGGATGTTGACTTTCTTGTAATTCAAGTTATCTTTCTTAAAACTAAAATTACACTATTTACGTAGTTATCATTAACTGAAGTAATTGATATAGGGTCCGTTTGTTTTGTTTTGTTTTTTTAAATGATTTTTATAGTGTTATATATATTTGGTGTAAAAACATTTTACAAAAAAAAATTTCATAAAAGTTTAAATAAAAATTTGGTTTGAATAATTATTCTTAAAATGTTATTTTAAGTATTTCATCACTTTTTTGAAACTTTTTTTGGATATCAAAATTTCAAAAAATCACTTAATTTTGAAGCTATTTCAAGTAGCTTTTCATAAAAAATCATTTTTGAGATACAAATATTTTTAAAAATTGTGATTTTAATTATATTTTGATATTCAATAATGTATGTACATATAATAAAATGTCAAAACTAATCTTTTAACTTATAAAAAACAAATTTAAAAAAATTATAATACTTTAAAAAACGTTTTTATAAAACTCATTCATTTTCAAAAGAAAAAAAATCCTTTTTTTAAAGGTAAAACAATTTGGTTCCATAGTTAGTAATTAAGGTAGTTAGCATTAATTAATTAATGAGTCAATTAACATAATTAGCATTAATTGATTTTAGTTATGCATAATTTCCAACCTCTAGTGTTTGTATAAATACTAGTACATTGTTTTATGATCAATACAATACATAAATTCATTCCATTATTCTTCTAATTTTTCTTTATTTTGCCCTAACATCCACACAAGAGATATCTTACTTGATTCAATAGTTATACTTATTGATCAAGTGAAAACAAACCTTTACATATTACAACGCCTACTTCTGGACTATATTTATAACTATATCTAAATATAGTAAATTGGTGTAAAATCAAAGTGAGATCCATTAGGAGATTATATAATAGTAATAAATAAACAAAAATGTCACCCTAATGATTTTGTGAGTAAAACTTACGAGTCCTAAAATATAGAATCAAAGCCAAGAAAGTTCCAAGGCAACAAAAGGAACCCCAAATGATAAAAGCGTTGCTAAAACACTCCATGCCCATGCATTTTCCATCTCCATTTCCTTGCTTACGGTAGATAAGTGCAGCTGAGTAACCAAATAAAAACGACCCTATTGGAATATTGGCCACAACCACATTATGGTTTACAGAGAAATTCTTTGTTCCAAATAGTTCAGTTGTTGTGGAAATAGCAGCGGAAGTGATTGCTCCAGTTGAGACTCCAATCACAGCTGTGCTTATGTAAAGAGCAATGTCGGTTTTGTTGAGAAGTAAGAAGAATGCACCTGCTGTTGGTGCCATTACTCCCACCATTAAGGCAGGTCTTGAAATTGTACGCTTTTCTCTGAAATATTAAGCAAAGTTTTTTATTTTTTTCAGATATATTGAATAACCGATATATCTGATCTATATAAACAAGATGCATTAACCGTTTAATATATCGGCAAGAAAATTATTTATATGTGATCTAAGGGAGTGTTAATAGTAACCATGTTATGGAATGAGCGGCTTTTAAGTTGTTGGTTTGTTTGTCTTCGTCAATGTAGATCAACCAACGTCTCCATTATCATTATTTTGCATTAAATAAAAGCATAAATGCAACAGTTTCAGATGGTATTACATTTCACTGTAAAACATGTTCAAAATGGCAATCTAAGGCTAGGACATTAAAGTTTTTTATGTTTTATGCACCACAAAGTAACTACTACTATGGCCAGGATTATTAGTAAAATGTTATTTTTTTAGATTTATTGAATAATTAATGTATTATATCTATATAAAAGTCCAATTCATAGATTATTTAATAAACCTAAAAATTTGGAAAAGGCATTGAAATTGTTCGAAATTACCTGGAGAAGTAGTCTATAAGAGATGGAATGAGACGACCAAAGAATCCAAAAGAAGAAGATAAAGACACCAAATATGAAGTAGCAGATGAACCTCTTGATTCAGCTATTTGTCCCAAATTGTTAAGAAATACTAAACCAACTGTTGCACCGAAAAAATATACAAAGAAATATAACCAGAAGTTCATTCTTTTCAACATTAACTTCACACCAATTTCTTCCATAACACAACTATCTTCACCCTCTTTCATATTACTCTCTTTATCAATATTCTCCTCCATGGTAAAATGGTAGATTCTTAGACTTTCTCTTTTTTTGTGCAATGAGTCAACTAGTTCCTTGATCTTCACGCAAATTGGGAGTAAAAGAGGTAATAGAAGAGATACTAGAAGACCCATAAGGACACCAAGTGAGGAAATTTTGTTTGTGAAAATTTGCAAGCTGCTGATCACAGCAAATATTCCAGTGCCAATTGTAATAACAAACATCAAAGCAAAAACAACAGTAGAATGCTTTGAATTTTTCACTTCAATTTCTTTTACTATAGGTGCTAATATTAAGCAAACAGCCACTGGTACTATAGAGTTCAAGAAAAGAAAAGTTTTAGCTTTATTGTGTGAAGAAACAACATCAACAATAGATGTATAAATCTTTGCACTTAATCCTTGATAACTAGTTGTTAATCCGACAGCGACATGGCGATTAGATAGAAAGTTTCGCATGGCAACAACATAACTGACAGTGTTGATCCAACAAATGCTATTGCCAGCAAGAAATGTTAGGAAGAAGACATGCCAATATGATAGATAAGAAATTTGGTTGGTTATGAAGAGATATTGTACACCGTAACCGATTAGTCCGAGAAACGAACCGATGATGAGGACGAGCCAGAGAGGGAGGTAAATAGCAGCGAGGCCGGAAAACCAACCAAAAAGTTTGCCAGCATCGGATGCAAAAGCAAGGTTATTGAGTTCAACTTGTGAAATGGAGAGAAGCTGTTTTAGCTGGGAAGAATAAGCTGGGAAATTAGTGTTTGTTCCATTTATGACTTGGAGCCAAATGATGCCAACTAGGCTAAGCCATTGAAGAGTAGAAGAAGGCATTGTGAAGAAGAATGATAACTAAAACTTGTAAGATATTAATAGAGGTTATATGGTTTGGTGTGTGTGTGTGAAAGATTAAATGTTGATAAGAAAAAGAATGGGCTAGATTATTAAGGTGTGCAACAAAGTCAAGAAATTAATATGGTGACATATAAAATCAAATAACGTGGCTGTACATCAGGTGGAATACAGAAAATTTTAATCTTCATTTAAATCTGAAATGCCTTTTCTCTATTATTTAACTGGGCCTAAATTTAAAACTACTATGGTTGAGTTTGGACATCCTTTCTATTTAGATAAAGATTCAAATATGATTAACTTATTTGTGTCGCTATTTAAATGGAGAGGATTAATTTAGAGTTGAGAGACATAAAAGAAAAATAAGAATTCAAAAGAGTGAAAAGAGGAGAGAAACTTATTCACGTTTTTTTGCAACTAATATCACTAAATCAACGATCCTTGATTCGTTAACCGTTGAATCAAACTCAAATTTGAAGAGCAGGTCCGTAACATATATATATATATATATATATATATATATATATATATATATATATATATATATATATATATATATATATATATATATATATATATATATATATATATATATATATATATATATATATATATATATATATATATATATATATATATATATATATATATATATATATATATATATATATATATATATATATATATATATATATATATATATATATATATATATATATATATATATATATATATATATATATATATATATATATATATATATATATAACTTTTAACCGTTCAGAATTTTAAAACAATGTCTGAGGTAAAAGTTATTTGCTTCGCACTAAGCTGCATATTTGAAAGAAAAAAAAAATCAACTTTTGATTCTTATTTGTAAGCTCGTTTGTTTTATGATTTGCGATTGTTAGCACTAGTTTGTGAATCACTTTAAGACTCTCTTGCACCCTTAATTGATTATAATGAAATTATTTCTTTGGTCTAGACGACTCGTGGTTTTACTCTCATATTGAGGGGTTTTCCATCTTATATTTGTTGTTGATCCTCAAGGTTCCTACAAGTTTGGGGAGTTTTATATCCGCTGCGTATTGGTCTATTATCGTGTCTTAATTTCCCATCAGAGTGGCATTAGAGCTCTTGCTGGTTAAGAGTTATTTTACTTGTTTGAATGATGGAGTCAAATACAAAGATGAAGATGGTATTGTTGAATGGTTCTAATTATCATTTATGGAAGGGCAAGATGAAAGAATTACTATTTGTGAAGAAATTACATTTACCAGTTTTTAGTTCTGCAAAGCCGGATTCTGTGTATGATGAAGAATGGGACTTTGGACATCAACAGGTATGTGGTTTTATTCGACAATATGTAGAAGATAATTTTTATAATCATATTGCTAATGAGCCAAATGCAAAAATTTTGTGGGAGAAGATAGAGTCCTTGTATGCCTCTAAATCAGAGAATAATAAATTATTCTTGTTGAATAGTTTCATAAGTTTGAACTATAAGGAGGAGACTTCTATTTCAGATCACTTGAGTGAATTTCAAGACTTTTTTTATTAGATATCAGTAATGAGTATCAAATTTGATGATGAACTTTTAGGATTATTTCTATTGCTATATTTACCAGAGTCTTAGGAGACATTTATGGTTTTTATCACAAGTTCTGCTCCTAAAGGTTTTTTTTCTTTGGAAACGGCTAAGGGTGGTATTTTTAAAGAGGAGATGAGAAGGAAGGAACAAGGTTCTTCCTCTCAACCCGATGAAGAACAACTTAGCAAAGTAAGACTCCATGGGAAAAAGATCCAACTCCACTGGGAAAGAGATTACCAACTGACAATAACAAGGTATTTTAGATGAACTTTTGACATAATATTTTTAACAAAACCCACTTGGAGAACCTACTGTCGAGGTCAACTATAGGGATTTCAAGAGATATCAACCGGGGAAGTCTACCGTCGAGACTTATGACCTCATTTGAGAATACCTTCTGCCAAGGTTTAATTGAAAAATGTTTCAACGGTTAAAAATTTACTAGAAAATCTGTTGTCGAGATTAACTAGGGAATCTACTGCCGAGATTCTAAAAAGAAACAATTGTATGTTGAAGTTTAAAGAAGCATCAAATTTAACCAAATAATCTACTACTGGGATCCTGGAAATAGAGAAACATCTTCTGTTAAAGTCTCCTGGAGATCTACTGCCGAGAATAACCAGAGAATTTATAAAATGAAACACCTTCTGCCGAGGTCTACTAGAAATCTTCTGCCGAGACTTGCCAAGAAATGAAAAGAAAATATTTGTTGCTGAGGTTTACTAGAAATCTTCTGTCGAGACTTGCCAGCAAATAAAAGAAAATACCTTCCGCCGAGGTTTGCTGAAAATTGTATTTTAAATTTTATCAGAGAATTTACTACCGAGATTAACCAAAGAAATAGAGTCAACTTCAAATAATCAAATGATCTGTTTAAGAGGATAATAAACCTCCCATCGCCTCGTGTCGCAAGCCACAGACTGGTCTTAGTTTCTTCTTTAATTAAGTATTCCACTAGAAAAGGGTAAAATAAACTTCCCCTCGTCTTGGGTCCTAAGCCACATAATGGTCTCAATTTCTTCTTTAATAAAGTACACCACTTGAAAAGGGTAAAATAAACCTCCCCTCGTCTCGGGTCGTAAGCCACAGACTGGTTTTAGTTTCTTCTTTGATCAAGTATTCCACTTGAAAAAGGTAAAAATAAACCCCCCCTCGTCGCGGGTCATAAGCCACTAACTGATCTCAGTTTCTTCTTTGGTCAAGTATTCCACTTGAAAAGGGTAAAAATAAGCCTCCCCTCATTGCGGGTCATAAGCCATGGACCGGTCTCAGTTTCTTCCTGGAAAGATAAATCCTTGTGCGAGAGTATCTTCACAAGGGATTGGAACTTCACTAGAGATCTAGAACGTCAGCGGGAATCCATAACTTATTGAAGATTTGGAAGCTCCATCAGGGATCTTCAAAAGAGATGCAAGCTGGTTAATTTGTAAACACATATTCTCAAATAAAGAGAAAGATCAATTGTAAGAATCTTCACCAAACTTCTCGGAGATATGCCATTTGGTGGAAGAAAACTGAATAGTGGACTCATGGGGAGAACATCACTGTGGAGCAATATTGTTGTAGTTTGAAATTGCTTTAGAGCAAATAAAATCCTTATAACAATAATTCTCAAATAAAGAGAAACACTTGTAAAGTCTTCAACAAACTTCTCTGACGGATTTCCGGAGAGATGCCATTTGATGGAAGAAAAGCCAATAATCTTGATAATTTGTTAGGGATAGACAAACGTCCATGAGGAGACTTCTATTTGTCATCCAAATAGAAAATCTGAGAACAAAATAAGTTGCTCAAATAAAAAGGTTTTCACCTGTTGTCTGGGTATGAATTGCTAAGAAAATGTTGTGACAACACTGTTGGACAAATATTTTTTTTCCATGATGATTTTTAAACAGATTCTTCTTGGGGAGTCAAAGTGAAAAATAAATGCACGCTCAATCCAGATTCAAAAGCCTAGAGATATTCAAAATTGTGATTGTCAGGGACCAAAGTTCAATTCAGGAAGTAACTGAAGAGAAACGGTTAAGCAAGACTCTGCCCATTGAAGAATGAACTTAACTAGGGTTTATCTTTATCCACAAATGGAAAAGAAAACTAAAGAAACCATTTTCCACAAGGATCAAACTCAATGGGGAATTTCGAAAGCATGTGTTCTTTCTACATAGGGCTGGCGACTCTACTTGGAGGGAGAAGACAAACCAATTCAGTTGGGCGATAAACACAGCCAAAGTGAAAGAATAAACAGACATTACAAGAATGCAAAATGCACATATGCCATGTATATCTGTATGAATGAATGTATGTCATGTTATGCTTATGCTGACAAAACAAACAAGGAGAAGTAAAGTGGAGATAAAATAAACATCTTGACATGGGTATTCCGCCAGTCTTCACAAGATAGAAACATCACCGAGGGATGAATGGAAAGCCATATCTGGGACCACAGTCTTGCACCAAGGCTTCAAAATTCTCTGGGGAAAAGAGAGCACTCCACTTGGGGATAAACATCATGACTTCACTTAGGGGATCATCAAGATGGATCCTGCTACTCTATTGGAAATGGGAAAGATCCACTGGGAAAGGATCAAGCTAATGATTGGAGAGTCTTCATGGGGATAAAATAAATATCTATGACAAACTAAAGCAGTCAGGAAGGAAGTTGTAACTTGAGATGCCATAGCAGGGCCTCATGGGGGATAAATATCCACTTCAATGGGGAAGCTCGGATCAAAGTTGCAAGCTGAAGGTGTCAGAATTGAAACTTCATGGGGATTATCACACCCTTTTTTTCACCTTAACCTTTAACCTCCATGTCATTATCATTTGCATTAGCATTTACACCTAGCATTGGTCTTAGACAGGGATCAAGGTATCTTATCCAGTAATCAAGGGAAGAGTTTCATATTCAAAGCTCAATCAAGAGATCAAGATTAACTTTATGGCAATATCAATTCATAAAGCATTCTACATCATCAAGGAATGTCACTCAACCATTTGAATCAAGAATGCAAGCATTGATTCTTCTTCTTCTATCTCATGGATAACAAGTGAAGATTTTGGTTCAAAGGAGGCTTGTGGCTAGTTCCTTGGGCAAGACATGATTCAAACTCTCAACACACACCTTGAGGGTTCCTTACATGGACTATGTGTCATCACAAGCCCTCACAAGAGCCTTAGTCAATGAAATTGGTTTTAGGCTTTCATCTGGTCAACAAAAGCCAACTGTGATTCAATTAGGTCAAGATCTTGAATTTCAAGGTCAATCAAGGGCATGGTACTTGTTTTTAAATGATTTCATGAGGTTGGAACAAGAATAATCAAGGGGAAACATAAAATCAAGTGTTTTAATAAATTAGGGTTTTAGTAGAAATTTTTCTAAGTGTGAAAAACCCTAATTTTAGTCATCTTGCGACTTTCATAACTTTCTCATTTTTGATCCAATGAAGGCAAACTAGCTATAAAATTGAATAAGACATCATGAACTACAAGTTTGTAGAAGTAAGTATGTCCAAAAGACTCATGTTTTAGGAGATATGATGAGTCAAAGTTAAGAAAAAGGAGATTATGACATTTCTACACTTAGAAGTTTTTCTAAGTACAGAAATTCAGTTTGAAATACCTACTTTCAAGCCCATTTTTCATGATGATACAAGCTTCATTTGAATTTCCCTACAAAATGAAAGTTGTAGAGCATCCTCTAAGATTACTTTTGAGTATTAGATCATCTCCATTGGATGTGTAGAGCTCAAGTTATGATTCTCCCAACTGAGGGTTTCAAAGTTGTTAAAAGTGGTGGGTGGTCAGACAGATTTTTCAACCCAACTTCCAAGACATTTTTCTCCAAGTTCTTGACTTCAATTGAGTTTTCCCACAACATGAAAGTTGAAGATCATTCTTCAAGCTTTCTAACCATTACTAGAACATCTCCATTAGATCAAAACTCCTCAAGTTACGAGAGTTCAAAGATGAGGTTTCAATTGTGTTTAAAAATGAAATAATACGCTGTCGCGCTCGGATCAAAAAAGAGTATTTTTGAAAACATAGTAAAGGGAAGTGACACTCAGATTTCGTACCGCAAGGATTCTTGTATTATTTCAACCAACTAAAGAAAAGGTTTATGGAGGATTTTAATTTTTGATTTATAAAACAAGAGAAAAAGTGATTAAAATAAGGGACTATCAATTAAGTTAAAACGGCTAATCCTACTGAGTCGGATATCGACTTATCATCGGCTATTATAACACCAATCCCTAAGCGGATTCAATCCTATTCGATTATGATATTAATCAGACAAGCACTTATCAAAATCATACGAATTATGTTCCTGTTACCGAATTAAGCAAACGGTTAAGGATATGACGAGTTAACAAATTAAGCAACTGGTTAAGAATATGATGAGTTAACGAATTAAGCAAACGATAACACACAATTAAATTTAGGAACATGCATACAATCGAATTTAATAATTTCTATCCTATGAACACATTCGAATTAAGAAAACGATTGCAATCAAATTAAACAAATGATTTCATAGAAAAGAATTAAACAAAAATTGAATTAAATTGGTATTATAATAACCTCAAAGTGATGGAACCCATAAGCAGCAGGATTTGCCTTGGGAATTAGTTTTCCTTGAAAATTGTATAAACACAATGAAATTCGTAAAAAGAAGGTAAAGTGACAGTAGTACAGCTGCTAGGTATAGGAAAACATTAACACCTTTGGTTTTAACCCAACTGGGTCGAAAAACATAAAAAACCCGACCCAAAACTAAATATTTCAAACGCAGATTTCGGGTCCTAACTTCAACGAATTATTTGGACCTGCTACACTCTGAATCATCCTCTGCCTCAAACATAAAGTTTATAGCTCTCTGCCTTAGCTTTCCAACGCCTATTAGAATACCCAAATACAATTCTTGCAGCTCTAGTTATGATTCAAACAGTGGACAGATATCAAATAACCGCTAAAGCTGAAAATAAACTGCAAAAATATAATAAAGGTAAAAACAAACTTAAATATGAAAACACATTAAAATAGTAAAAATACCCAAATAACCGGTAAGAATGCCTAAGTATAACAATGGAAGAATGTGTATAAAGATGTACTGATCAAATAACTTAGAATTTTTCTAAGTTACTTTGGACAGTTTTGAGGACACAACTTCCACCCATTTTTTCTCATTTATCCAAGAGGCATCTCAATCTCCTTCAAACATGAAAGCTTAAGAGCTTTCTTCAAGATTTCCAACCATTACAGGATGATTTCCATTGGATCAAAACTCCATGAGATATGTGGCATTAAAGTTGAGATTTTAATGTTGGCAATGGATCATGACTTAGAATTTTTCTAAGTCATTTGAGACAAATTTCAAGGCATGACTTTTAAACCATTTTTAATGATCATACAAGGCTTGTTCCAAGTTACCATCAACATGAGACATGCTCATCATATTCTTAGCTTTATCCCAAGCACAAGATCTCATAGATTGAAGCATTATTCATAGAGTTATGGTGACTTAAAAGTGGCTATGTGGACATGATCTTATGTATTCTAAGTCACCATTTTTGGCAAGTCATGAATTAATGCTTGCAGCAACTTTCATACATCATTACCACACGCATAAATTATCCTAAAACTTACCAAAACATTGCTTAGAAAAATCCTACATGACATGTACTTTCATGTAATATTTTCACACTTTTTTCCAAAAGAATCATGTTACAAAACGGGTGCATCAAGAATGTCTTGCCACTTTCTCCCATTCTGATTCCTTGCCTCTCCACTCACAAAAGGACCACAACAACAACCTCAAGCCATGCAACTCGTACTACCTCACTCACTCACTTTTCATTTCAAATTTTTAACAAAATCATTAACCAAACTTTAACCACAGTAAAAAATTGTTTTGACCACTCACATTAATCATATATAAGCTAAAAGATGAAACCCTAAAGGGAAAACCATTATTCAGCAGCCAAGAGCCTTCACACTCTCTAATTTTATTCAAAATTTCTCTCCTTTCGAATCTGAGTATCCAAGGCTTTTTCTTCCATTATTTTGTCACCATTATCATCCTCAGAGTTTGAAGAAGCAAAAGAGAAGGTTTGCTCAAAGCTTGAGGCAAGAACAAAAGTTGTAGATCTTTGTTGTTGGAAGTAATTTTCTCCTTCTTATTTCTTGCATGCTACACGTGTTTTAGATATATTTCCTACATATTTGGAATCCTGAAATAGCATAGGTGATGCTTGGATGATTCTTGTTCTTGTTTGGGAAAGTTTCAGTTTGTGTATAAAATTCTCGTGGTGTGATTTCTTCATGATACATTGTTCTTTAAATGTTTTTTATGTCATATCTGGATTCTACGTGAAAAATAGAGCAAGTTAGTGTCTTTTCTTTAGTGTTTTGGTGAGATTTCCAGTGAGCTCCGATGAGAGTCACATGAGAAGATGACCGGAGCCCTAGCTCCGACGTCTGCTTATGTGTTGTGTTTTGAAATGTTGACCGCATATGTGTTGCCTGCGTAGATCTGATGTGTTTTAATGATATGCCACACGTGATTTCATTTTTTTTTTTTGATTTGTGGCATTTGGATCATGGGCCTTTCATTTTTGATATTCACACCCCATTTCTTTAGCCCATATGTGTGCATCACCTGATTTCATGTGTTATCTGATTTTAATAATGCACCCTCTTTCCCATTTCTCATTTTTATTTTATTTCATTTTCTTCTCTTTTCATTTTAATTTTATTATTGATGTTCCTTTTATTTTAAAGTTACCAAAATATGTGTTTCTGTTTCCTTGACATGTTACGTTATTTTTCATATTTTTTATTTTATTTTCCATTTATTTTTACTATTTTATTTGGATTTATTTGTGGTGGCTCTTTCCATATTTGCCCCTAGATTAGGGTTTTGAACTTTGAGGCGTTAAACACTTTTTATTGAGCTAATTCTTTGCTATGTTTTGGTATACAATGAGAGGATGTTTTGATGCTTTTGTTAGGATTTGATAATATGGTTTGGTATGCTTTTTACTTGATAATTTGTGACCCTCGATTTATGTTCAACTTATGGAGTACCCTAGCTTGTTGGTTGCTTTTGTGCAAGTTCTTGAGCCTAGATTTTAGCTACCTTTTGCAAACACACATTTGAGTATGTTGGTTTGAGTTTGAGTCTTTTATTGGAATTTATTTTATCATTTTTCTATTTTTGGATGCTATATCAAGTTGATGATATTTTGACTATGCTTCCTTGTTGTTCTTGACCTAGTTCTTTGCTCATGTTTTGGGGGTGATTCCCATTGATATTCTTTGATGTATTGATGATTGAATACACCTTGAAATGCTTGGGTTTACTTCTGACCTAATTTGTCTTTCAACTTAATTGACTCACATTGTTTTGGTTTGTTCATTCTTGTATGAGGGGTTGACCCCCTAAAGTATAGGTGTTTATATCTTGACTCTTTTGACTTTGCCTAGTTGTTTGAGTTGTGTCGTGTGACTTCTTTGAACTTGTTTATATAATTTGAATGTGTATACTTCTTCATTGGTATGTCTCTTATTGTCTATGATTCAAATTTGAAGCATATCATGTTGCATACTTGCTTGCTTCATTCCTAATTGATTTGACTGTGTCTTTCTTTTGGGGTAGTCTGAATTAATTTCTTAATGATTTACTCCATTCATTCCTACTCACATCTTATCATATTACATATCTCATCTCCCCTCGTAGTGGACATTATGTATCCCTTTCCCCGTTTGCAATGTAATAGTCTAGTTCCTTTTGCTTTTATGTCTTCTTTTGCTTGTTAAAAAAGATTAAATGAACTTAAGATTAGAACACACTTTCAATAAAAAGACAAATAAGGCTTGATCCAATGTCAAGTCATTTTCAAACTTATTTAACTTGGTTTGTATATTAGGGTTCCACCCCTTCTCATCTCTTATCTCTTCCATCAACCACACACTAACCTTGTATGTATTCTACCCTTGTAAGTCGATTGCTTCGCGCATCACCATCAACCTACCTTGATCTGTTCACCACCCATTTCTTTTCAAAGTCTTTTTTATATTTCTTTTATCTCTTTGATTCTAAAAACTTGGTCTTGTACCTAATGAATTTTAAAAACTTCTTTTCCCAATAAACTTGGATGGTTGGGGAATGGTTAGGCTAAGGCCTTCTCCTATCCTGAGTGCTTGATATTACCTTTAGGGTTCACTGTCATAAAGTACTTACCATTCAAAATCAAAATATCTTTAATAAGAGAATAAGTTTCTCTTTGTATTGAACTAAAGAGAGAGGATTGAGTTAAGACTTCTTCCTCTCCGAGTATTAGGATACTCACTTTAGAGTGTGTGGTCTCGATACTTGTCTTTCAATATGAAGACGTGACTATATTCACCACACCATTTTTCATAATAAATCTTTTGAGATAAAGAATTGGGTACTACCCGCAAGGGGTTACTATCCGAGGATTTATTTCACCCTTAAAACTAACTGTCAACAAATCAAATGTGACATCTTGCCTTGATGGCGAAAACTAATCTTTTCAAAAAAAGACATGTTACGTCCGTTCTATCATAAACAGGTAACGCCTAAGACTCCTCAAGTGAGCTGCAATACACCTAACTGGTAGAATTCGTACGTTAGCATCGTCCGCAAAAAACACCAACAAACCGTAGTCCGAACTACACACACTCTGATTCTTCACTTCTTTTAAGTGAAGATACGTAGGCACAAGGGCCCCAATCCTTGGCGAGCACATTCCCGTCTTTTATCCGTAGTCCTCTGAACTACGTTGACTCTGACTTTCTCATACTTTTTGAGAATACGTAGGCATAGGACCGCGAAGTCCTACTGAGTCTCCTCCCCTTTTCCACCTTCTCTTTTCTTTATTCTTTTTCATACCTTTCTATCTCCCCTTATAACACTCTTAGAAAGCAATATCATTTAGCAAATATCCTCACACATAGATAAGAAAATGGTTCCCATCGATTACGATGGATGTGAGGGGTGCTAATACCTTCCCCTTGCATAACCGGCTTCCGAACCCTTTCTCTTGGTTGTGAGACCATCTTATCCATTTCCTTCTTGGGGTTTTCTCGATGTTTTCCCTTCCCCTTTTGGGATAAATAAAGTTCGATGGCGACTCTTCTATTCTTCCATTTTTTCCTCTCCGTCGTTGCATTTTTTCGAGTAGCGACAGCTTGGCGACTCTGCTGGGGACTACCTAGCAAGCCAAACCTAATTTGTTTGTTGCATGTGTGATTTATTTTCTCTTGTTACTTTATTATGCTTTGTTCTCTAATTGGTTGGGTTTATTGGGGGTGGTTTGTAAGGATAAAGGCTTTCTACTCGAGCTTTTCCAGTATACACTAAGTTAGGTGGTGGTTACTTTCTGATTTGCGAGCTTAGGACTCGTTGAGTTGGTTTGACTTCCACTGCTCAGAGGAGGCCCTTTTGGGATGATTATGTCTTACGAGTAGTCGTAATGGCGTCTTTATTTTCGACCTGGGAGTCCGTGATTCTGAGGACCTTTTATAAAACCCTATTCCAAAGGTTACTAAGACATAGCTTTGTGCTCCTCCTTTGAAGGGATTACCGTCTTATGAATCGTCCTTACGATGGAAAAATTTTGAGAATTAGTGCACGGGACCTTGTTTAAAGCCCTTGGGATACCCTGTTGTAAACTAATAGATTGCCTACCCGAGGTGAGAGATACCTTGTTGTGTTGTCCTACAAATAATGTGACCTTGATCCCCGTGTTGTAGACATGTTCTGGTATGCATTCATAAGCATTGTATTGCATAACATTCTTTCATATTAAGGGACTTAAGAGACTGTGATTATCTCAGGTATTGCTGAACAATGACTGATCAAAAGGAAAGAAGCACCGACTCCTTGAAGTTTAGGGAACCAAAGTTTAGAGTCATCCAAGATCTTCTGATTGACGTGCCAAAAGCTGTCAAAATCAACTTTCAAGGAAAGCATGGGAAATTAATTGACCTTCTCTATTCTGGAGTGGACACTTGGGCTTTGTTTTCTATGGCCCAATTCTATGATCCTCTTCTCAGATGTTTCACCTTCCAAAATTATCAATTGGTCCCTACTCTTGAAGAATATTCTCACCTGCTGAATATCAAGATTATGGACCAACCCATCTATATGGGTTTGGAGGAAGAACCAAAGTCTCCCGTTATTGCTCTTGCTCTCTGTATGACTAAAGAAGAGGTAGATACTGGTTTAACCAACAAAGGAGGTACTCATGGATTCCTTTTGAAGTTTCTTCTTGACAAGGTTGTCCATTATAAGACTAATAAGGTTTGGGAAAGGTTTGGTGTCTCTGTTGCTTTGATAATCTATGGGATTGTTCTCTTTCCAAACATAGATAATTTCATAGATATCACTGCCATCACTCTCTTCATTCAGAAGAACCCTATTCCTACCCTCCTTGTTGACACTTACCACTCCATTCATTGGAGGAGTGATAAGAAGAAAGGGATGGTTCAATGTTGTTCTCATTTGTTGTTCATGTGGTATGTCTCTCATTTGCAAAAGGAAGGACCATTTATGGAGAACAAAGAGAAACTAAAGTGGTTTAGACGCATTATGTCTTTGGTAGCAGACGATATTGCTTGGTATTCCCATGAGTACTATGATATGGAGATAATTTTCAGTTACGGAGAATTTGGTAATGTACCTCTGATTGGAAGAGCTGGCTGCATTAATTACAACCCAGTTATGGCATTACGTCAATTGGGTTATGCTATGGAAGACGAGCCTGAGGCAGAGAAAATCCAAAGCTTTTTCTTGCTCAACAAAACAGAAGATCCTGGATTTGTCAAGAAAGTTGCTAGGGCATGGACCAAGATCCATACAAAAGGAAGAAGGGAGCTAAAAGCGAAAAACTGTGTTGCTAAAGAGCCATACAACAGATGGTTGTTGGCTAGAGTGGCTGAAAGGTTATTATCGCTTCCTCCAGAACCTCCCATGCAAGAGAAATCTCTTGTTCCCACCCATGTGTCTATGGAAGAATATGAGAAGCTAAAGCTGGTAGTGGAAAGGTTGACTAAAGAAAACTAAGATCTCCAAGCTGAAGTCCACCAAGCTGGTGTGAAAAATGGCCAATTCAAGAGAATGATGGAATTTGATCAAGATCAAGTAGCCGAAAGTAGCAAGAAGTTGAAGCTAGAGAAAAATATAAGGATCATGTATCAAAATGGATTTCAAGGGGCAGATGCGTCAGTGAAGACTCTTTAAGAGCGCTTGAAGGAGGCCAAAGAATCTTGTGAAAGAGCATGGAACTTTTGTGATCTAGCTTCTACTAAGAAAAGAGGACTAGGGAAAAACTTGAGGCGGACATTGATAATTTAGAAGAACAATTGAGGGGTGACTTGACTCTAGCTGAAGACGAGCGTCAACTCAAAGAAGAAGCAATGAGGGTTTCATATGTCACTCCTAGTATATGGGACAATAAGTGCTTAGAGTTGGAAACTTCTCAAGGAACAACCACTCTTTGGAGGGATCGCTTTGACGTTTTGAAAAGGGATAGTTGTTGCGGTGAAAATCGGATATCAAGCTATTGAATTAACTTGAACCTTAATTCTTTTACAACCGGACTTTAATTTATCCAAAGGAAAGGTCTAAAGAAAGAAAGAACCTTTTGCGCGATGTTACAACAACGCTAAGAGATTCGGGGATCGGGGGTTGGTTATGCATAGGGTAGGTATTTCACATCCTAAACATCTATAGTACTCTACAGGAACCTTTTGTTTGTTTGTATGCTAAGTTTGTTAAATATTTGCTAAGGTTTTGGTATTGGGTAAAAAGGTGAAGGTTATGATAGATGAAGACCTAAGATTGTTTCTAAGTTTGCTCGCAAAGACATCGCGTCCTCTGCCTACGTATCCTAACTAGGATAGAATCAGAGCAATCGTAGTTCACCTCACTAGGGTTGAAGGACACTTAATTATGATCAAAGTTCAATGGGGAACAAAAATTACAATGCTTGTATAGAGTTTTCCAAAACTCTCTATGTCTATGTTGAACTCTCAAAGGGGAATAAGTAATCATCACTATGATTCTTATATAGAGTTAAACAAACTCTAATCTAGGGTTCTAGTTGAGGAACACTCCTAGTAAAGGTGGGTCTTTTAGACTTAAGCAAAGTCAAATGGCTTATGGGTTTTGATCTTAACTAAGGTTCAAAATGACTTTTCAAAGTCAAGAGGGGTAATGAGCTATCCATGACACAAAGGTCAATGAAGAGACTTTTCCTTTGGAAGGAAGGAGAGGAGGCAACTTGGATGAGAACTAAAAAGTTCCATCACTTAGGGAAGAAAATACTTAACAAAGTATAAACATATTCAAGCATGAGGAATATAGAAGACAATGATTACAATCAAGGATAACCAATACATTACAATGAGCAAGTATTTTAAGTAGGATGAAATGGTTACAACCGAGCATGGTAAGCATATTACAATAAGCATGTCTTGACAAAGATGTAGGCATGTTTTGACAAAAATTGAAAGCGAGATGAAGGTAGCAACCATATAAACAAATGACAATTTGAAAGTAATGACTATACCTAGATAACAATCTCACACAATTAAATAAATTAGTTCAACCTCATAATTTAGGAGGAGTGAGGTAAACTTAACAAAACGAAGCTGAGGGAAAACACATGGTAACAACCAATGAAAGAGTGACATCCTAATATGCTAACAAACATAAGGAAAATAAATCATACAAGATAAAAGTGAACATGGTATGAAGAAATTTCAAATTGGAACACATGGTAATAACCTAAGAACGGACCTACCAACAAGCAAGAGCAAAGCATTGTAAAAACAAGCAAATTATGATATTACAATTCATTAAGTAAAACTAGACATCATAACGAAAAGTTTGCAAAAAGAACGAGTTGAAACTAGTGAAAAATGAATAAACTATGGTCATTTGAAGTTGAAGTGATATTATGATAATAAAATCACATAAACAAAATAATCAAAATGGAGAAAGGGCCAAGCTGGGAGTTGAACCCAGGCCCTAGTGTTTACAAACACACAAACTTTACCACTGGGGCACACACGCGCGTGTGTAAGGAGATAGAAAGAATGAAGAAAATAGTTTAATAATGAAAATTGGAAAAATAAAACAAAAGGGTTCGACCTCCACCCGGATCGAACCCTGGTCATGCTGGTAGAGGGGTATAAGGCGCGCAATGGTCTGCCACTGGGGTGGCTGTTACATCCATTAATTGGATGGAAACAAAAATATGCATAACTTAATTAGTTGATTTCTGGGCAACATAAAAAGAACAAGAACAAGGTAAATCACGAAAGTGCATTTTGATGCTATCTTACTCAAATATTCATGGATTTGGACAAACTTTATATGCAGATTCATTAGAAAATCATGAGGAATATGATGATGCAATCAAAATTCACAACACACGCTTCTATTTTGAAATTCGATTGATGATGCATATGATGCTTCCTAAATGCAATTCTAGACTCACAATCCAAAATAGCTACAATTGGCAGTGGAAAATGGTTGAATCAAGACATGGACATGATATGGGAAGTGTCCTAACAGATGGCCTTGTCAAAAAATAACAAAATCAAAGGTTTGATATATGAGTTGCAATTAGTGGTGAAAATAATGTGAAAGTGCAATTTTGAAATTCAAAGATCAAAACCAATGTGCTCTACCTCAACCAAGCACCTGAGCATGATATAAATATGACATACAACGAGTTCTAACAAGAGTTTCATTAAAATTATCATTGATTCAAAAAGGAGGTGTGTGGATTGCTAAGTGTGTAAAATGCACTTATGGAGCAAAGAGTTTAAAACAGTCACGCTATGGCTAGGGGAGGGACTCAAACACACCTCAAATATCATACATATCATGTCCATACATTCATAACAATCATTTATGGGGTGCAAGTCCAACTGTCATGTGAAATGTAAAACAATGAAGTAAAGTGTATTCTTGAAATGTGGGTCTCATGGCAATGTGTTTTTTTGATTCAGTGATGATACAATCAACTCAAGAATGATGAATGTGAAGTGTACATGGTATGATTTTGGTGAAAGCTAGCTTGATGCAGAAAGTGGCATTGTGTGTGCTTAAGTGCTTATGTCATGCAAGCCAATGGATGAAAATAAGCATCAAGCACAAAACTGGAAATGTGATGGTCCAGACATCTTTCAAGTATATATACAAACATGTATGAGGGATCAAGAACTTCTTACAAATCAAGAAAGTATGCTAGCTGTTTTGACAGCACATGGTATTTCCTGAGGTTTTCAAACAGTTTCAAATAGCTATATTCAATTCAATACAAACATGCACACATCATAAGTGAGTACAAATGAATGAGTTCAAATTGACTTGGTGATCAAAACTGAACTGTTGTGAAAGTTCAAGCACAAGTTGCAAAATACAAATTTTGAGATTTTTGCAATTTTGAGAACCATAACTCAAAACAGAAAGAGATACGCTTAGCTGGAAGTATGCACCAGCTACTAATACTTGGTTCAATGGATTTTTGATGCAACAGCATACAAGAATAAGTCTAAACAGAATTAAAGTGAAATGCACAAACTGCCTTAAAAAATGCATTATGTAGTTTTATCCTAAATACTCCCAAACCAAACTGATTACATCCATACAACACCCATATGATACTAAATGAAATTAGATGCAACATGAAACCAAGGTCAGATTGTTTACACAAAGTGAGGTTTGAGTTGCTAATGATCCTTTTTTTTTAAAATTTGCTGGTGTGGAGTACCAATTCAATCAGTTTTGAAGAACAATGCATTTAGAGAGGAACAGTTTGAGTTAATCAATCTAAGGGCAAACCAATCATACAAACAGAAAGTAATGATAAAAATGAAGTGATTCATATGGTGTCTAGTGATCAAACCATGCTGCATAAGGATATGACATGTAAGATGCAAGCTGCACATATGATGAGCAAATACCATAACATTTCAGTTTCAAGACACAAAGATGCTGAGCCAAACACACACACATATCCAAAATGTCTCTCTGAACAAAGCTAGGCAAGCTTTTTGAGGTTGCAAATGAAAACCAAAGGATCAAAATAGATACAGTTATGAGAAAACAAGGTTCCATTCATGCCTTGAACACATCACTCATGAATTAAATACCAAAGGATGAACTTAGTTCCATTAGATCAAGGAGTGGCTGTTAATTTGCAACTAATCTAAATCTTAAGTAGTGACAGTGCCAAACATAATCAAATATTGACCCTCACTTCAAAGATAATTACCACTTGACAAAGCAAGCATAAACCAAACTTCAGCCATGAAAAATAAATATTGGTTGAAAACAAGATCAGCAACCAGTTTTTCTTGATAATGCAAACATTAATATAATGGTTGAATCAACACTTTAAGAAATTAAAAAAAAAAATAGAAGCAACAACCTCTTAGCATCACAATACAGACACATGGCAAATAATACTTCAATCCATACTGCAACATGTCAAGGACTCAAACACAAATGAATTGTAACAAACATTTTGAGGTTGATGGTATCAAACCTTAAAGTAAGAAACTGCCAGCATCAATGAACCAAAACTTACACTAACAAAATTGACAACCACACATACTTCCAACAGTATAATCCTCAACAAATCATAAAAAAACAAAACTATGGCATAAATCAAGTAAGGTTGCTTGAAGCCATGTGGAATCAGCAACTACAGAAGAGAAAATAAAGATAACAGATTTTGAAATATGCAATGCCATACATGTTATTGTTCAGAGTTTAAACCAAATGAGTTTCAAGACTTTGAGTGCAGAACAGATTTCCAACAGATGTGGTTACAAGAAAACAAATTTTACAGCCACCACAGTGAGCTATTTCAACAGAGGTCACAACCAAAAATATTGTAACAATGAGTGACAGTCAATGCAGTTTTGATGAGAGCAAATAGGTTGACAATCTTTAAGCCCAACAGTTATTGCATAAAGTTCAGCCAAGTTTAAAACATTTACCAAGAAAACTCTAGCAATTGTCTTTACAAAGTTCAATGGCATACACATATGGATTGCATGAAGTTTCAAATACCAAAGGTAACTCTAAAACAGAAACTGTCAAGTAAGCTAGAGTAAAATCAAACATGATGGGTTCTAAACAAGAAATGCCTTTAAAAAGACAAGAGACTCCTATGTTCATTTTTAAAGGTGCAAACCAAACCACCAAGCTAAAGCCTAAACATGTTTAACAAAACTATAATACTTGAACAGAAGTAAACCACAAATCTCTTGACCTAGCCAAGCCAACACAAAAACAGCCTTAATGTGTACTTCTCATTACAATCTTGACAGATTTTTCAAAAGAAAAGACAGCTTTAGTATTCAACATAACAATGCTAGAACTACCTTCAACAATATATATTTTTTACAAGAGTATACATATCAACTGAATGACCAACAACAATCATACATGGTATCCATACACTTTTGACAGCAAAATTCCAATTTTTTTTTGAACATAACAATGTCTCACTCATAAATCAAATCTATACATATATGATGCAAAATAGTGAGATGGTTCAAAGTCACATACCTCTTGTAGATCTCTTTGAAACAAGCTGGAGCAATTGAGAAAACCAGAGATTTACACTTCACCTCTTGCCTTGAGTTTTCTTCAACTTTAAGTAAGAATACACTTGTGATGCTATATGAAGAGATATGCTTTTCTAGTGATTGATGAGTGTTTATACAGTTGAAGAATGTTGTTTATGAGGTGTTAGGGGGATCAAAACTTCAAGAACATGTTTAGAACAAGATTTGGTGGTTTGTGGTAGCTTTGGTCAAAGTATGGTCGAATGAGAGTTGACTTTTTGATTTTTTGAGGTTCTTGATGTTTTAGTGAGTCATACACCTTCTATATGTGATTTAGAAGATGTGTGGATGGTTGTGAGAGTGTTGGTAATGCTAGAAAAGAAAATGGCATGAAAGTTGTAAAATGCCCATTTTTTGGTGTTTTTAAGCTTTTCCTTACTTACAAGCAAGAAGAGAATGAGAAGGAGAGCTGTAATATGTTGATGTTATGAGCAGCTCTGGTGTGTTTTGCAAGTGAGGGTGAGGCCTCTATTTATAGGAGAAAGAAGGGTGAGGGCAGCTTGGTAACTTTCATTTTTGGAGGGAGTTTCATGAAGTTTTCTTCCAAATCTTGCTAAGATCTTCTTCCATCAGCTCCATGGCTCAAGGAAGATCAGAAAACTCAAGTGAATATTGACATGAAATGACTGAGATAAGCCTAGAGCACAGAACAAGTCAGCTACCACAGTTGGAAGTGAAAAAGTTTCTCTCTCATCCTTCCACACTTGAATATTCTAATCCAAAACTTGCAACTTGCATCTCTCTCTCCTAAACCTCTCTTTTTCTGTCATTTCCTTCCTCTACACATCTGAATATCATAATGTATCATGATCCAAGGGTGGAGAGTGGTTGGAGATGATAAATTCTGATTTTGAGAAGTTGGACCAAGTGGATTTCAAGTGTGACAGGCCCAAATTCAAGGCATCATAACTTCCTGCTCACAAATCCTTTTGAGGAGTTCTTGCACTTTTTAGAAAGCCCTTGTGTAGCTCTACAACTTTCATGTTTTAGGAATTTCCAAATTCTTGATGGAACTAGGTTGAAAAACCCCTTAAAGTTAGCAAAAAAAACAAGTTTTGATGCAGCCAGATTTTGAAAAATCCACTAAGTGTTTTGTACTAAAAAATGATTTTGATGATAACTCCAATTCCATGCATTTCCTTAGAGTGGACTAGTATAGGACTTTTGTAGGACTTGTTAAGAGCTTTCCGACGAGCTTTGAACCACCTCGTTCGGGTGTGCGGTTAGGGAGTTAGGGTTTAGCCCCTTTCGAAACCCTAATTTCCCGATTTTTCGATTACTCTCATGTCTTTGATCCGATGATCATGAAAATTGATATGTAGGTTCCTCATGACATAAGGAACAACTTTGCTTCACCACTTGAAGTCCAATTCCTAAAACTTGAGGGGGTTGACTTTTTGGTCAACCGTACGATCGATCGGCGATTACCGAACTGTCTGTTCATGTTTCGGAGCTTCCAAGACTTTGAAACTCTTTGAGGGGACTTCACTAAGCCATATGAACTTTTTAAACCATACTTTTATCCTTGAATTATTTCCAAAATCTAAAGTCAAACTACAGTTGACTTTTTCAACCTGAAAAACCCTAATTGGGTGCCTTGAATAGCACTGCACCCCATTTGTGGGTGATTACTTCAAATTGAACTCACACATGGCCCAATATGGTACTCTTGATCTTATTTCATAAATGATTCAACCCAAAACATTGGTTGCCCAACCCCCGAACCTTCGATTTTATCAGTGCGGAGCCCCGTTTCATCTATGTCTTGACAAAACACACTTCGAAACTTGTTAAGGTTAGATAAATAAATGCATATGATATGAAGAGGATATAAGGGGTCAAAATTTGGGGTGCAACAATAGTTAACAATCGCTCAAGAAGGAGGCTCAACTCAACAAATTGTTGGACACTCTTGTGGAGTCCCTTAGGTATTATCAACCAGCTTTAGACATGTACCATGCTAAGTATAATGATCTAGTAGAGCATTGCAACGCCATGATTCGTGATATCCCATAGAGGTTGGAAAGTGCAATTCAAGACTTGGACAGGAACAATGTCCCCCCTTTAGTCCACCACTTCATTCAGCTCTGTGATCAGATGGTTGGCAGATTCTTGTTTGAGTCGAAGAAACTTGAGGAGCGCCTCCGAAAGAAGACCTTTTAGTTGTTCAATCCTTTTTTTTGTTTCATAAACTTTTGCATTCGGCTTGATGAACAATGATTAAATAATTTGTATTGGATCTTTTCTTGAATTAATGAAAAGCTACTTTTGGTTTCAAAACTGTGCATTTTACTGTTCATTCACATTTCTATAATACCAATGATAATCACAAGGTCTCGAGAGTCTCTTGAACATCATTCGAAGCATTGCATATACATACACATCATTATGCATTCCTTGAAACCCGATCTCACAACCACTTGCCCTTCGGCAGTAGGACAAGCTGACTTCTCGACATTCATATAATACAAGGAGTAATCAAAGAAGAATCATGGATCAGCTGGAACAAAATCAAGCTTCTATGAGAGAGGAGATGCAGAACATGAGGACTCAGATCACCCAACTGATGGAGATGATTCAAAATATGGCTAGAAGCCAAGAAGAAATGAGACAAGTAGCAGAAAGAAATGCTAATAACCCTCATACTCTTGTTGGCGCAGCCCCAAACACAGATGGTGCGGTCCCGGTTCCTGCTAGCACAATTCCAACCCCCGGCGGTGCAATCCACATCCCTGCTTGCACAGTTCATCCTCCTGGCGGTACGCTTCCACCTCCAGTTCATTACGATTACCATGAGGACTTCTACAGTCCCCATGAGGATTCAATGGTGGATGCTTATGGGCCACAAAATACTGATTTGGAGAAGAAATTCAATGCTCTGCAAGAAACTGTTAGAGAAATGCGAGGTCCTGATGTCCTAGGATTGGACGCTGCTGAGATCTGCCTTGTACCAGGAGTTAAAGTACCTCCAAAGTTCACCATTCCAACTTTCGAGAAGTATAGGGGTAATAGTTGTCCTAAGACCCACATAAGGTCTTATTGTAGGCAAATGGCCGCTTACTCAGATGATGAGAAGCTCCTGATCCATTTCTTCCAAGACAGTCTTGTCGCTATTGCGAAAATAAGGTGTCGGCAAAACAGAAGAGTCGCCACCTTTCGTTATTTATCCCACGGAAAGGGAAAGGAAACGATCGGAAAAACCTGACGAAAAGGTATAAGACAAGGTCATCGCAACCAATGTTTGGATCCGGGAGTCGGTTACGCAAGGGGAAGGTATTAGCACCCCTCACGTCCATCGTACTCGATAGGATCCATGCTTGTTGTGTTTATCTGACGGGTTTGTTATATCCATCTACGCTAAAAGTCTGGTCTGAAAAGAAAAGAAAATAACTCGGCAAAGCGTCGCACTTTATGCCTACGTATTCCCGTCTGGAACGAGAAATCAGAGTCAACGTAGTTCGCCTAACTACGAGTTACAGGGAAGGTTTCTCGCCGAGATATCGCATCTCGTGCCTACGTACTTTCACACAGCGTGAAAGATCAAAGAAAACGTAGTTCGGGACAACGAGAAACACAAGTTCATCTTTTTTATCCGAGTAGAGTTAACAGACGGTTCCAGCAGTTTGGTGTATGAAGCTCGCTCGACAGAGACTTAGGCGTTTACCGTTTACGGTAGAACCGAGAGTTAACAAAACTCTCCTTCTGAAAAAGGGTTTCCAAGGGATTAAAGGTCCAAGAGGACAAAAAGATTTTGATCTTTGTTTTCTGTTTTTTTTAGAAGAAGTATCTTTTATGGATGTTTGCAACTGATATTGCACTAGAGACTATGACCTGAGAATGAATGCGTCATATGTCACCCAAAGGGT